>CM070683.1:34824323-35446823 GCA_036346265.1 Melocanna baccifera
GAGCTCGAACTCAAACTTTTCTTATTTTTGAAAATTAGTGCATAATAAATTATTTTAATTATTGTCGAGCTTCAACGAGTCAAGCTCGAGCCTACTCAAGCTTCGGCCGAGCCAAGCCGAGCTCGAGTCTAAATTCAAACTCGGATCCCAACTTAAGCTCAGCTCAAGCTCGAACCTAGAAGGTTAGACTCGCTCGAGTTCGACTCGTTTACAGCCCTACCCACCTCCACCTGCTCCACCTCGCCCATCATCGCGCCGCCTCTCCACCCTGTGCCGCCTTCTCCTCCTCCCCACCCCGTCCTCCTCTCCCTTGCCCATCTCCCTGCTCGCGCTGGCCTCACCCACCTCCCCTCCCTCTCGCCGCTCGACCACGTCCTCCCCTCCGCTTAAGGCTGTAAAAAAGCTCGAGACTCGTGAGCTACTCAAGTTCGACTCATTTTAGGAATTATTCTTATTTATTTTGGTCAAAACATCAATCCCATGAGTTTTCATCTTGGAATAAAGATCATTCAAAATAAGTGTTTCCATATTAACAGAATGATTAATAGTAGTAACTAACACATTCCAAACAGACATATCCAAATCATTTAAAATTTGACGCGTATTATCAGAATCAGAATATGTAACATTAGCAGATTGCAAATCACTAATAATTTTATTAAAGCGATTAAAAAGTGCATCTACTGATTCCGCTGGTTTCATCTCAAATTTGGAATACTCATTTTAAATTGGTTCTGACGAACACCTTTAATAGATTTAGAGTCTTCATGATAATCACCACCCTCCACCATCTTTGACTGAGACGGCGCCTCGCCGCCCACCGCCACTATTTCCCACTGCTGTGCCCCGCCATCGCCCCTCCCTCCCTCTATGGTTCGGGGTTCTGATGAACCTCGAACCCTAAGTAGTGAACCCAAGCCCTAATTCGGTAGAGCAAGAGAGGACGATGATGAAGTTAGACGGAACACGAATCGCACCACAAGATCCAAAGTTAGAAATCGACTGAGATTTTTGAAAATTTTCAAGTGACTGAGATTTAGTAAATTTGTATCCGAGCCACCATTCTTCATCCTCTCCGACAATTTGCCCCACGTCGCCTGCTCCTCTCCGACGAGCTGTCCCTGCCATCCTTCCTCGTTTTTGCTGCCGTCGAATCCACCACCACTTCCCGCCATCTCTTAACCTCCCCATTTCTCATCGCTCCCATCTACTGTCGCCACCTACCGCCCTCCTCCGTCCTGTGGCACCACCAGTGCCTCCCCACACTGCCGTCCACCACCCGGTCTGTTGCCACCCGGTCTCTCGCCCAAGGGGCATTGGTGAACCTGAACCATAAATGAGTGAACCCACACCTTAATCTGCTGGCCGCTGCTACCATCGTCCGCCGTTACCGAAGATGATGAAAAGCACGAATTGTGATGCAAGATCCAATGGCGAGGAAATCTACTATGGTTTTTGACATTTTTAGATGCATGTGAATTAGGAAATCTGTATCAAATTTGCATCTGGCATTGGTGATATGTTGCTTGTGGATGTGTGAACTTGCTTGCTTGACTGTGACGTGAGCAATTCGACGCGGCAGCATAAGCAGCCATTTGGGTCGTGTCGATTTGTCCAATGCTTGTACTATTTACAATAACTAACTTTTAAACGGTGTGTTTTTAAAGCGGATCAATAAGAAGATTGTAGTAAAAAGTGTACTGAGTTCAATTGTATCGGTCAAATCACATACGACTATTTTATTATACGTACTACCTCTTATGAACAGCCAGAATTTAAAGTATCTTTGACATTGGCATGCACCACCTTAGACTGTGCACTCTGGTCTCGTGCCGTGCTTTTGGTCCCAGCTGCGGCTTGAAAAATTCTCCAGATTCCACTCCCCCGTGCATGCCGTTATGCACGCGGCTATATTTCTCCTATGCCACCACCCGGCAATCCAAAAGGCCACTTTTATCGTTCGCCAGCCGGTTGTGTGCCGGTGTCCTCCTTTTCCCACCCCCCCCCCCCCCTCAACGATGTCTTGCTACACAATGGACATAGGTCACATAGTACGCCCCTTGAGCTTCGGAACAGAAGAATAGGGAAAAGGGCAAAAAGAAAGTCCTGCCATGCAACTGCGCAAGTGGAATGATCACCTTTATTGAAAAGTTAGACTGCTGACTTCTTTTAGGTTTATAGTTTATGACTTTTGATTTATCTATAATAACTAACTTTTAAATAAAGTATCATTTTAAGATAATTTATAAGTTGATTGTAGTAGACATTGTCGTAACTTTATTTGTTAAAATCGCACATAAATATATCTCTCTATACTTTTTCGCAACCATCAGAATTTAAAATTTTCAATCAAAAACCATAAATCATAACCGAAAAGAACCCACCAATCCCTCTCGGTTGGCTCACCCCCACAGCCAATCCCTCTCGGTTGGCTCACCCCCACAGCCACAAAAGCATTTCATCATCCCAGACGCACCGTGTTTAATCGCCAGTTTGACACCAGCATGCACCGTTCACCTGCACCGCACCGTGGTGGCCGCAGGCCCAGAACAGTGCAACGATGCGTTGATCCTAGCTAGGGCTAGAGATGCGATGATTTCTCAACTCTTGTTTACCGTGCGCAAGTGGTGTGTACATCGTGGCCCTGTCTTCCGCTAGCTATGGCATGGCACCAATTCTTAAGACTCCAAACTAGTTAGGATGGATTCCATTTTGATCATTTGTTAGTGAGATAACATCAACCAAATCTTCTAGTAGCATAGTGTGGTGGATGATGATTTTTAGACTGTTTATGAGAAAAAATTTAAAAAAATAGAAACCCAAGTGTAGTTTTGATCTATATAAATAAAGTTAATATAGTATGTACTATAATCAATTTATATATATCTTATTTTAAAAAATATTTTATTTAAAAACTAATTACTATAAAAAAACTGAAAAACAATTTTTAAAGACCGAAAAGTAGAGGGCCACCACCCACCTCCTACCATTCCCACGCCACCATCGATCTGCACGCCAAACCAAATCTTTCTAGTGCTAGTACAGTTACGACTAGCACCAGTCAGCAGCAAGGCAGATGGCACCGGCGGCTAAGAAGACCACGGCCATGGCATGGCCATCGCTGCTGTTTCTGTTCTCAACGCTAGCAGCGGTACACGTCGATGGTGGAACCGGCGGGGACACGGGAGCGCCCGCGCCGTCCGTAGACTGCACCGACGAGCTGCTGAGCCTGGCGGGGTGCCTGAGCTACGTGCAGGAGGGGAGCACGGTGGCGAAGCCCGACGAGTCGTGCTGCTCGGGGATCAAGGACGTGGTGAGGGAGGAGGTGGCCTGCCTCTGCCAGGCCTTCCAGGGCAGCCAGAACTTCGGCGTCACCCTCAACACGACCAAGGCCCTGCAGCTGCCCTCCGCCTGCAAGGTCAAGACGCCCCCCTTCAGCAAGTGCCACCGTAAGTTGTTCTTTTTAATTTCCCCCTCTGATCGATTATCTATCCCTTGGCTTAATTACTTCTAGATCTTTAACCCATTCAATTAACTCTGTGGAGACATGTACTGTATATATTAATTGAGGCCAATTGCCCTGAAACTTCTTGATGTTTTGGTCCTTTGCAGTTTAATGATCTCTCTGTTGTAATGTTGCAGTTTCTATCCCGGGTGTGACTGATGGGGCTCCAGGTATGCTTGCTTGCTTCCATCATTGTAATCTCTTCTGATTACGCATATACTATTTGACGTATATTTATCTCCTCCTTCTGCATTAGTCACCTTATGCTCCTATCGGGCGTGCGAACCTGTAGAAAATTTGAGTAGCAGGACTACAGTCTTTTTTATTAACAAAACCACTCCAGAATTTAAAAATCCGGTGTTTCCGTCCTTTTAATCATATTAGAGAAAGAGAGAAGATTTCGAAAAGATCTCTGACGATGCATAAACCTTGACGTTCTTCTATTCCAGCTCCTGCTCCGTCCTCCGGCGCTCCGTTTTTCGGAGGGTCGTCAACGCCTTCGGCATCATCACCGGCAGGAACCGGAAGCGGCTCCACCACTCAAGCTCCATCCCCTTCGCGTTCCGCTGCAGCCACCTTCCCCGCGTCAGCACGCGTCTTCTTGGCAACTCTGACTGCTGCCGCGACCCTGCTCGCGTGCCGTGCCTTGTAAGCTGGGCGCAACTGACCTGATCATGCATTCCATTCCATGGTGTGCCTGGAATACCGAGGTGCATCCTGTGAGGGTTTCCATTTGGTTTTACGAGTTTGAATGAGCATTGCCATTGCCAGTGTTTCCTTGTCATGCACAATAATCTTTCAAGTATTAACATACGGCTGCCTGTTGCTGTTGGATTGCGACATTACAATTGAATACGTCAAGTTTCATTGTTTTCTTTACATGGAATACGTCAAATTTCTAACAGTCAAAAACACGGTGAGCAGTGCCCACGGGCCGACGGCTCATGCAGAACAGACAGAAGAACATGGCTCACAACTTACCGCGGTCATGGCCATTAGAGATACAACTTATAACTGTGCACGGGGGGCTGGGCGTAGCTTAGAGCCGTGCTCTGATTCGGAAGCACAAAATGCTCATGGGCATTTGCCAGCGAGTGCAGCCGTAGCAAAATCTTGGGGCTGCACTTAGGGGCGTTTGGAATAGCGATGACTTATGATTTTTGGTTGAAATTTTACTGTACCTGACTGATTTTTTTACTGTAGTTGAGTTGACTTATTAGACATAATTAAATTTTAAAAAATATAAAAATAAAAATAACATATTAGTCCATCACGAACAATACAAAGGAATACAGAAAAAAACAAAACACAAAAATAGCAACAAAAAAAAACAAAAAAGCTATAGTACTTAAAAAGCTTAGCGACCGCCGAACGTGATCGCTGGCAGCGAAGCTGAGCGGCCCCTTAATAGAAGAGAGGTTTTACACTTTAAATTTCTGATTTCCGAACGATGGATACAGCAACTGTTACATCATCCAACTTGCCCCCCAGAGTAACCCAGGAACCCAGCTGAGCGCGCCGCGTCTGAGAACGGGCTTCTCCCGGAGCCGGACGTCCCCACTTCCTCTGCTCTAGCAGCCAGGAACCCGGTGATCTCCTGCGATGTTATGCGAAACGACAAATGTCAGGATGATCCTTGGTTGAGAGTTTTGTATGAGGTGGGTTCATTAGGTTCTGTTCTTTCCCAGAAAGAAGAGCTCATTAGGCTCTGACCGTATGCTTGAGGTTGGCTTCTAATGATTTGGAGACGGCAGCTGCTACTTCTTGCTCACAGACGTTGTCGAAAAGACCATCTGTTGCTGTTACGATAACATCACCTTCTTGTAGATCGAAGGTATATTTCTGAGATAAAGAGGAAACTCCTATGTTAAAATCTGATAAAAAAAACTCACAAGAGGAAATCAATAGCAGAAGAGTGAGGGCAATTGGCAAGTGATATGGCACCCGTACAAGTTTTAAAGGATTGTCGCCCTTTTCAATTTGCAAGGGAAAAATTGAAACCATAAGTCATCGGGTTTGTTTTCTTATATATTTCTCCATTTCTTATCACTAGTAATCCAGAATCTCCAATATTGGATGCATTAAGGGCCTGTTATATCAATGAGTCAATAAGCACAAACAATAAATTGACCATGAAGAAATAAGAAAAAAGGTGTGCCAGATCTTGACCAAATAACGTACCTGCCCATCGTAGTGAGCAACCAAAACAGTAGAAGAACCAGGTGACCGTGCTTCATCTGCAGCCTTAGCAAGAACTTCTTCGGTTGTCATCCCTGGAGCCCCTTGACTCTCCGTAACAATTTTTTTTGCAACCATCCATCAGTTCTCTCGCATACAGCCCTGCATTTATTCCTGAGAGCGAAAGTCACATATGAGTGGTCATATTCCCGAGGATACCTGTTATGACCTAGAATCCCGACGATGCACGCAACAGACTCACAAACAACACCGTGAGAAACCGCAGTGCCAAAAGAAAAGTACTCGTGCGGTACTGTAGCACTATGAACAGTACCACGTGGTACTATAGTACTGTTCGTGTGAACAGTAGATCACGGATGCAATTTCCTTATTATTTGTGTTTATTTTATTTTAGATTATTTCTGTATATTATAGATAAGTTTTCTATTATTAGAGATTAATTTCTTTAGATATAGAGATATGTTTCTTAGGGATCAAGTTTAACGAGATATATATTTTAAGGATCAAATTTAGTCATCTTTATAAAAGATATAGCATTGTACCTATTAGAATCAAATAAAGAAATAAACAAAGTTTTATAATATACCTCTCTTCTTCAATAGATTTTAGAACCTTGATGATGATATAACTAACCGATCAAAGATGAGTATTTTACCCTCGGTCTTCGGACCCAACCAATGCACTCGAAGATGATCGTGAGATTCGCCAAAAGTAACGCAATGCTGTCGCCTGTCGCAGACTCGACGTATTCGAAATCAGGGGATTTTTTTTTCTTTTTCTTTGTTCTTTTTTGGCGGACGAAATTAGAAAACTGGAACGCCCCAAACATCTTATATGGACTCATGGAGACCCACTAAGCTGTGAGCCCATAATGGGCCTTCTAAGAAAGCCCATCTAAACTCTGCGAAAGAGACCCTGAAGAGCAACGAATTCACGACTCTCTCTCTCTCTCTCTTATATGGACTCATGGAGGCGTACTAATCTGTGAGCCCATAATGGGCCTGCGAAGAAAGCCAACTTAAACTCTTTGCGAAAGAGACCCTGAAGAGCAACGAATTCACGACTCACTCTCTCGCTGGTGCGAGACGATTATTCCAAGTGCCCCCAATTCGCGTCGTCGTCTCGTCTCCTACCTTCCGCTAACCCTAACGACGCTCGATCTGTATGCGATTGCGTGTTGGTGGTGAGGTTTCCGGATCGGAGCGAAGATGACGGAGGCCATGGTGCGGAACAAGCCGGGGATGGCGAGCGTCAAGGAGATGCCGGTGGTGCAGGACGGGCCGCCGCCGGGCGGGTTCGCGCCCGTGCGCTACGCGCGCCGGATCCCCACCAAGGGGCCCAGTGCCACCGCCATCTTCCTCACCGCCTTCGGCGCCTTCGCCTGGGGCATGTACCAGGTCGGCCAGGGGAACAAGGTCCGCCGGTGTGTACCCCTGCCCATCCATCTGTCTGCTACGTTGCAATGTTCTAAAAATCAGTAACCGGTACTTGACAGGCCACCCAACCTAGTAGTGATTATACGGCATAACCAGCCCGATTACGCTTATAACCGGCTTACAGGTAGAGGCACCCATTAGAGGAAAAAGGAATTATTGATCATATAGAAGACCCGTTTTTAGAACAATGCTATATTGCATCTCTTACTGGTTACTGTTACCCCTTACCAGTCGCTAATTTTATCGACATAGGAGACCAATCACAGATCAGTCTTCCATCGCTGCTTGAGTGTTACCTATCCTGTTAGCTTGTCATCGTACTTTCTTGCATTAGTTCAAATAAGCTGTTGCAGTAGCAGCAGGTGAAACCTTCAGAATGGATCAATGTATGGTTCATGTAAAAACGGTGCGTCAAATCCCGAGCAATTTTGTTGTATTTCTTTGTAACTGCTTAAGCATTACATTGTTCGACCTACTGTAACAACTTCTTCCAATAAGCTAATTTCACAGAAACCTGAATTTAGCAGTTCTTTCTTACTTAGCTGTCTGCTGCAAGTTCAGAGCGAGTAGCCAAACAATTGTTGTTATGGCCTTACGGGTAAATAATTCTGAAAAATGGGCTAGTAGTGAACAACGCACAACAGTTTGACTTTGTTCAGAATGGGTGCAGCGCAAGAGGATGCAGCACTTTGTGCTGCACATCCTACACATACATGAACAACAAAATAATTGTCAAGTTTGCAGCATAGCTCAGCCAGTGCAACAGAAAGTCAGAAGCCTGTGTCAAACCACCTTGTTATATCTCTTGAATGGTTGTCTAGGTTGTCTTGGATAATATAAGCTATTCATGTTATATCTTTCAGTTGAAGCAGCAGAAGTGAATTGACTAATGAGTAGTGTTTTGTGAATACTGTATACTACTGATTGTCACCATATTTATGCTTATTTCATCAGTCCTCCCACTTTCTGAAAACCATCTCACTGGCTGCGGTATGCCGGCATGGAGCCTGTGATTTCTCTCTAAATAGTCAACTGCCGCAAATGTTTTGGTAAATGTAACAGTGTGGATAATTATAATTTTGTTCTTACCAATCTAGTTATATACATATATGGTTGCAGTGGCAATGGTAACTTTTTTTAAAAATTTTTTTGTAGGCTTGTCTCTTGAATTTAGTGATTCGAAGAGTCAAGACCTTTGATTGTCAATTAACAACCGGACTCAGGATTGCTGTGTTAATTAGATTAGTTGTTAAAATGGATCGATATTTAGTGTCTTGACTCCTTGACAACTCGACTCTTTGTATTTAAATGCTCTGTTTTGAGGAGAGCATCGAAGAACCTCTTTCAGGCCTTTCGTTATCAGACAAATCATTAATAAGCAGTCAAACGCAAGTTCTGCTTCTTCCTGTTATGTTCTTCTTTGCTTTCTATTTACAGTTCAACATGCAAACTACTACTGGTTACTTCTTCCTGTTTGTTGTTCTTTGCTCTCTATTTACAGTTCAACATGCAAACTACTGCTGCTTACTTCTTCCTGTTTTGTTGTTCTTTGCTTTATATTTACAGTTCAACATGCAAACTACTGCTGCTTACTTCTTCCTGTTTTGTTGTTCTTTGCTCTCTATTTACAGCTCAACATGCAAACTACTGCTGCTTAATTCTCCTTCCTGTTTTGTTGTTCTTTGCTCTCTATTTACACTTTTACAGTTCAACATGCAAACTATTACTGCTTACTTCTCCTTCCTGCTTTGTCGTTCTTTGCTCTCTATTTACAGTTCAACATGCAAACTTTATTTGGTAGTCACTACCATTTAACTTGTGCATACTCGTTTTATGAGCACTGTACTAAATCATGCGGATTTACCCATTTTATGATGAAATCACCTTGGTTTGGTTGTCTTGACATGATCGTGAATTCATGTTTTACTGCTTTGTAGTGCTTATTAGATCATGTGATTTACACATCCATGCTATGTCTGTCTCCTTTGCTTGATGACGTGAATTTCTGTGTGTAGCGCACTCAAGGAAGAGAAAATTGCTGCCCGTAGTGCGATACTGCCGATGCTCCAAGCTGAAGAGGATGAAAGGTACAATTCAGCCCTGTCTGCTGTACCATCGGCCTCTCTTTCCTTTTCCTAGCATTGACATTACGCACAAGGTCCATCGTACTTATGTAGATTTGTCAAAGAATGGAAGAAGTATCTTGAAGAGGAGGCGCGGATCATGAAAGATGTTCCTGGATGGAAGGTTGGTGAAAGTGTGTACAATTCAGGGAAATGGATGCCTCCTGCAACCGGTGAGCTGCGTCCCGAGGTTTGGTAAGGCCCAAGGTTTTGTTGCAGCCCATCGATGATGTCATCATGTCTTGAGGGCATGAATAAGGTTTTTAGACCTGGATACCCCAACATTTGTTATAAGAAACCCACTCTTAAAGCACTTTGTCGTGTATGTGCCGTGTTGATGAAATTTGGCTGGCTAATAATTGGACATACCGAGCCTACTCTTGGTCTCTTATGTGAACTATGTTGTTGCGTTGATGTAACTTGCCTTAGGCCCCATTTGGCGCAGCTCCTGCTTCTGGATTCTCGTCTGGAGCAGCGCCAAACGCGGTCAGCTGTGGGAGCTGGAGAATCAGGAGTGGCGGGAGCTAGCAATGCAAAACGAGAGGGGTCGCTCTGGGAGCGGGATCAGGCCGATGTGGGAGGCCTGTAGGATGACCAGTGGTGAGGAACAAGGCGGCGGGGGAGCCGACGGAGACGGAGAAGGTGCTGGCGGGGAGGCCGGTAGTGACGAAGAAGGCTGTAGGGAGGCCGGCGGTGACGAAGAAGGTGGCGGCGGGGAGGCTAGTGGTGACGAAGAAGGTGGTGGAACCAGAGCCAAGGAGACTGGCGGTGAGGATTTTCGGAGCCATCTTTCTACCAAACACTTTCCAGCTCGCTCTTGATTCTCCTAGGCTCTAATTCTTTAGAGAATCAAAGCATAATTTGATTCTATCGCAATCTAAAGCTTTACCAAACAGACCTTTAGTATAGTATGGATAAGACAGTTTTGGCTCTTATGTTTCTGTTATCGTGCTAAACATGGGTATATCCCTTTCTTCTAGGGATAACGTGGATTATATTGTTACTATCAAAATACTGTTTTCATGCTACATAAGAGGAGAAATCATGTACTCTGTCTGTTTTGCTATATTTGTCTATGGCTTGGGAGTATATGTTTCAATATATTTATTTATTAAGGTAATTTAGAGTGTAGTTATTGCTATTTTTTCATCACTGCCTCTACTGAAATGTTTCAGAAAAGGTTAGATATTTGTGGCATGTCATTTAATAGGAGTATATATGATTATTTCTTATTAATTATTTCTTAGATTTAGTGTTTTTTTTGTTGTGTGCCTTTGATGGGCTGGAAACAAATGTAGCAAAATAAAGGGAATATTTAGCAAACTTGTCTTCCCTTAATCCTGCAATTATTTTTCCATTCATGGTGCCTAGACATCTGAGCCTAGACATCTGATGGATGGGCTGGGACTGAACGAGTAGTTCCCAACCCGAGCAAGGGAGGACCAGGTCGTGATCGTCGGTGTTAATCTGGACTTGTTTATTACCATTCCTACGAAGAAGACCAATGGTACCGTCAGTGCATGCCCATGGCCTCTAGTATGTGTGATGTGTGCATGCCTACCACCGCACCTGTACGTTTCACCAAACATATCAAAGCCTGTGGAGTACTACGCGTCGTCTATTGCAGACTAGTCTGTAACCCGATGGTGTAGGATTTTTATCAATGCAAAGACTATGTAAATTCGAGACATAAGCTTCTATCTCAATTTAGATCGTAGTGAGATTTTTATCAATACAAAGACTAGATAAATTCGAGGCATGAGTTTATATCTCAATGTAGATCTGGTCTCTAACCCTCTATATAGTCCGAGATCTGGTCTCTAACAAGAATCAGCTTCAATGCAAGTGGTGCTGTGCAAAGAATTGACGTGCCTCTGCTCCCTACGCTCGCCTACCTACGTGCGGCACACCGTTGATCCGACCCTGTTCAATGTTCATCCATCGCAAACAGCGACTCAGCAGCAGCTACGAAGCCAGCCCCGTTTTGGCTGCAGCTTCTGTTAAAATCCGTGACTCCTGCGAGCGCGCGAGGAGGCCGAGGCGCCCAACATTACTACATGGCACTGTCAAATTTACAGACATGCTACTACAGAAGCACAGGATCCAAAGCCCCGCTCCAAACGGTTTGCGTTTATTTCTTTTGACTTATTTAAGTTAGAAATCAAAACACATTGATTTTTAATTTTGAAATTTTTTACTTTCCTTCCTTTCTTCTTTCTATTGTTCATGAAAATATAATGGTGTAGTTTTAGCCGTAAGTTCGAAGCTTTCGGTCGGTTGAAGCGGTCCAAAGTTTGTCTTAGGTGATCTCAGGCTTAGGTCCGTCCATGGCGATGGATGCCAAGTGAAGGCTTTCGTCTGATCTTTGCCTGACCTGAGGAGCTGTGTAACGCAGTAAACTCCTTTTATCAAATCTGATGATCTTGGTCGGCTTCTCGTCTCTGCCGTGCACTAGCGCTGACATGCCTCCTGACACTGGGTTTCTTCTTCTTCTGGCCCATGTGGCCTGCGTCAGCCTTTTTTCTGAACCGTTGCCACAGTCTACGTCTCATGTATGTGTAGCATGAGATGGTGGAAGTCGAAAAGACTTTTCTGAGCTCATTGTGCAGATCCCATTTTCTTTTGCTGGGCTCTGCGTTGCTCTGCGTGATTGTTTCATTTGTTTCACCGGACTAGCAGTAGCTCCTGCTCCCGTGTGTGGCCGAAGTCCAAAAGCTTGATTCCAAGAGATGCTTCCGCGTTGAAGCCATGCAGTGCCTGATGCTACAAACCAACAACAGCCCGTGTTGTTTCGGCTTGACCATGTCGTGGTTGACGGTTTCCCCTTCTCCCCTAGAATCTCCCAAACTTGCTTTAATTTTCTACGAGAAAACAAAGGTTGTCTTCTCTTCTACTCGGTTGGATGCATGCAAGAAGGGCGTGTGCGTGGCAATCAGCGGTGAGCTGATTCGTTTGTGCTCTGCTCGTGGATTTGATTTGACGCCGGAGATGACCAAACAAACAATCACGCTCATGTTGGCTAGATTAGGGGGATGTGAATGTGTTAGCTAGGCAAATCAGCTACGCATGGGCTGGATATCACTTTGTGATGCCATATGGAATACTTGATCTCGTTATGAAACACACCAGCTTAGCAATACCAGAAGGGTGTTAATTCGGTCAGTTCAGAGCGACATGTGGGTCACCATGTCGCAATCAGGTAGCTCAAACACAAGCTTTATCTGGGTTACAGAATGGCTATGTAATTAACGCGGTTGTACTGTGCCTTCATTTTATTCTCAATGGACTGGGCAGTACTGGACTGCATCAGAAACGAGAGCTGCACCTATATAGACAAGGCAATCTGCTGGTAGTCTGGTATCGACGGTTGAATAGACGATTTTACCAAGTAGTATGGGAAAGATGGTTGACATACCTGGGATTATAAACTGGTTATAGAATGCTTTTAACAAAATATGAAATTAGTCCTAATTATATTGAATCGAATGGAATGTTAATTGTCTTATCCCGTCCAATCTTAAATACCAATAACGAGATGCCAGTTATCCGCCAAAAAAGACGCCTTATGGAACCATTACATCAGGTTGGAGAGATAGTTATTTTCAGAGAGATGATGCTTAATCGTTGGTTGTTGTCAGCGGGAAACGAACACAGGAAACAACTATATGGCAGTTGTTGTCAAAGACTTAAGGTTGAAACACCATGCTGTTTGGAGTGGATAAGACACGTATTTTATCCACAGCATAAAAGGAATCTGGAATCGAGTCAAGATACCAGTTTACAGAATCTCTGAGTAGTCATCTGGCCAAGCAACATGTATAGTATTTCTCCAATCAGAATACTCGGGGAGCAACCTCTAGAGGTTTACCACCACAGAATTCCTTGACTTTAATTAAATATTAAAACCATAATTAAGAATTTATCCAATCCTCATCGTTACGCTTCCTAGCTAGCTGTCGGCTGTTCCTTCCTCGTGGACCGAAGAAATGAACCTAACATTGCTGGTATACTGGACATTAATTTTCTTCTCCCTGTCCATGTTCAACCGCGGCCTATCCTGCTATACATGCATGGCTGCACCAGCTTAGCTTCTGCAGTCCAATCACTTCCTTTTTGTTTCCAGAATTCTGCACGGCATAATCCATGCAAAGCTCTGATGCTGTGTGTAGCGCAGTCAGATGCATTTAGGAACTAAACATAAAAAGTTTGTATCATGAAAAAGATGATACAGAAACGAATACATAGCGATGTAGTCCTTTGCACAAATAAGCCGAGTGCGAAAGCTCCATATTTCTACTCTGAAGGAAGAGCGGCGCACATGACCCTCAATGCTGCAAAGGAGCAGAATCTTCAGAGAATTTATGGCATGTTCTTTTCAGTTTTTTAAAAATGATTTTTGATTTTTGCTACAATACTTAACTTTTAAACGGAGTATTTTTTTGAGATGGAGTCTACAAATTAATTATAGTACATGTTAAAAACCCAGCATATGTACCATCCAAAATCGCAAGCGAGTATCTCTCTCCGTAATCTTTGTCACAAACAGCTAAAATTCAAAAATTTCAGCAAAAAACTATAAACCGTAGCAAAAAAGAATAGGCTTATATATATTGTCACATAGTAGTAGTACTACATAAGAAGGGAATATATATGTAGCGCTTAGTTTGGCATTGGCTTATGATTTTTTTACTGTAACTGATTTATTTTTTTACTGTAATTGAGTTTGCTTATTTAGCATAATTAAATTTAAAAAAAATTAAAAATAGAAAAAAGATATTAACTCATCACGGACAATATAAAAGAATACGGGGAAAAAGAAAAGATAAAAAGTCCCAAAATATCTTTAAAAAAATCAGAAAAAGATAAAATTACTGAATAGTAAAAAATCAGAAACTAGAAACAGAAAATAACTTTAAATCATTTTAAACGGTGCCATAACGCCCCTCATCAGCCTCCGTTGTCTTTCACGAATTGATATCAAGAACAGAGGATGCATATAAACGTATCAGCTAGCTAGGCTGGCTGCTGCCAGAGCTACTCATGGTATTTTCAATTGGCCTAGTGAAGAAGTACACTACGAGCAATGTACACGGGTGGAGCTAGTTGGGGTGCCGTATGTGCACCGATACACTCAAAATTTAGGAAAATCATCGGGGAGCAAAGTATACAGGCGGGGAGCAGGTATGGAAGCACAGAGAGAGAGGGGTCGCAAGAGGAGAGAGAGGCATCGTGCGGGTAGCAGTGCAGTGTTTTTTAAAATTTACTTATACTTTTTTGTTTTCGGTTTTTTTAATATTTTTTATATTTAATTATATTTAATAAACCAACTAAACTACAGTGTTTTTTCAGCCAGCTACAGTATTTTTTCAGCAAATTAAAAACCATCGCTATTCCGATCATCCCCTAAAAAATGTTTTAGCTCCGGCACTGCCAATGTACAACACAAAGCAGACCCCCCTCTCTTTAATGCACACCTGGCGTAATATTCATGGAGTAATGTCAACGCTGTCTCGTTCTCTCCGTGTTGAAGGGCAACGAAGTAAACTGGCAGCCAAAGCGTGACACTACGTCGCGTTAGATACCATATAGACTAGAGAAAAAGAGCTGACAATTTGTAAGTTAGTTTTTTAGGAAAATCAAAGACCTATATGTAATTCAAAAAAAATCAAAGGTCTTTTTTCAAAAAATAAAAAACCTATACGTAATTCGAGAAAAAGTGAGGCTTCATCAAGCAAAAAGAAGGTTTTTCTGAAAAATTTAAAGATCTATATGTAATTTTGGAAAAATAGATGATCTTTTTGCAAAATTAATAACGTGGCTAGGAATTTTTTTAAAAAAAACTGAAGACTCTTACGTACCTTTTTGCAAAAACTGCCGATGTGGAGGTTTTTCCCGGGGGCGAATCCCCCGGGGTATAATATAGGGACTATTGATGCCCTGTGCCTTCAGAAAAATGAGTAATTCAGTATGCTACTACTATGTAGACTTCAATATTCTCGCTGAAGTTTAAATCTTGCACTGCCACTATTTGGTCTTGACGGTCCATTGGTGAATGGTGATCACTGATCAGTGCTTTCGGTGGTGCACATCTGCATGAACGCATGCAGGACGTTTCTCCTGGAAAAAAAATCCCATAGAATTCGTTTCCGTTTCTCCTCCTCTATTTCCTGAGCTCTCTCTCTCAAGAACATTAAGCTGCATCAACTGTTGAAATTCAAATCTAAACTTGATCCGCTGGCACAAGAGTACTGCTGGTACAGCAGTACTAGCACTAACAAAGGCCGGAGGTAAAAAGGAAAACCAAGAGCAGAGCTGCGGATGGAGCTTTTGGTTTCCAGCACACCAAGCTGCTGGTAGCAGACCAGAGATTGGTCTGCCCAGTGTTTTGCAAAGGCATGCATTGGATCCTCCAAAACGAAAGCAGGTTAGCGGAGACAACCGTCCAAGCCTGCCATTTCACATCCCATCGGATCAGATCGAACGAGGCTAGTTTCCAAAAGCTGCAACCCCTACGCCTCACCGCACCGCGCTACGCTACGCAGGCACGCTTCCCCAGCCCTGTCTTCCCCCCTTGCATTGCATGCAGCGGCAGCGTAGCATGGAGCGCTGCTGCACACGGTGCGCGGGGCAGGCGCACTTATTGCGCAGCAGTAGCACTCGCTTCATGACGCCCCGCCTAGCTGCCTGCGTCGCACCGTTTCTCTACAGTTCTTCCTCTGCCTTCCTCTTTCTACACAACCTTTACTATTTAAAAAGAAAGAGTTAGTGGTTAATATCACATCTATCATTTTTTAACCATTCGATCTGATTATAAAATAAAATCTGGACTATCCCCCACCCCTGCGGCCCTGCGCCTCCACCCGCCCTCCCCTCGCTCTCCCCCACAGCACCCCCTACCCCCCCGCCTCCCTCTCGCTCCCCCCGTCCTCCCTCTCCCTTGCCTCCGCACGGCCGCACCCGCCCCCCCGGCGGCGCCGCGCCCCCTCGCTCCCCCCGTCCTCCCTCTCCCCTACCTCCGCACGCCCCCCCCCCGGCCGCCTCCCCTGGATCCCCCTCGTCCTCCCTCTCCCCCTACCTCCGCACAGCCGCCCCCCGACCGCCGCCGCCTCCCCCTCGTTCCCCCTGTCCTCCCTCTCTCTCTGCCTCCGCACGGCCGCCCCCCCGGCGCCTCCCCTCGCTCCCCGCCTCGCAGATCCTCGCTCGCCCCCGCCCCGCCTCCGCAGATCCTCACTCTCCCCCGCCCCACCGCCTCCCCTCGCTCTCCCCGCCTCCCCTCGCTCCCCTCACCTCCGCAGATCCGCCCCTCTCCCCGCGCCGCCGCCTCCTCCCCCTCCCCACCCCGCGCTGCCGTGTTCACGACCCGGCACCAGGAGCTCGGCACTCCGCCGCTCCTCCACATGCCAAGGCGGCTAGCGAGCGGATCTAGCCGTCCCCCGCACAGCACCATCAAATCCGGCTATCTAAGCCACCTCCCCAGCTCTGACGAGCCACCTCACGGAAATCAGCGCCGTCGTCAATGCTCCTCCGCTAATCCTCGGCTCCTTCCCCCTTTTCATTGCCCATTGAGCTCGAGCCCCGTATCCCACTTCACGCTTGGTCAATCGGTAGGAGGGAAACGAGCGATGCAAGTACTGGCACGGGCGACGTCGAGGGGCTACCACAGGCAAGTGCAATCGGTGTGGGGGATCATGGTGTAGATGAGGGATGGCATCCTACAGTGCATGCTTGCGGTGATGGAGCGCAAGATGTGGTCGAGTGGCATGGAGCGGTTGATCCGGCGCCGAACCAACCACCACGTCAAGAACTCGAATAATTGCATGCTTGCCCGCAAGGCTCACCTTTCTGACGCCCGCTCCCATGAGCTTGGCAAGAAGCTCTGCAAGATCCTCATCAGGAAGGTCAGGTCAGTGCCACCTCCCCTTCCACTATTTCCACCTACTATTACTCCATTCTTGTACCCTTGTAGTTGCGAGCTCCTATGGATTCTTTGTTTGATCAGACTTTTTAGTGGGTTCTGAGGAGGAACCAAGGAGGCTTTTGTTGGTGCTTGACTGCTTGCCAAGTGCTTGACAAAATGTCTAACTCGGTTTTAGTTACATGTTGCATATGCAGTTAATTTTGATATTGGCTTGGCTAACTGGTTGTTGCTGATTTAGGGCCTGTACCCACCAAGTTGTGAGTGCCTGTGGTTGCGCAAATCTTGAGGTACTGCTAAGTGCAGATGCAAAGAATATAGAAGAACATCGCGAGGGAGATTGTCAGAAAGTGGGTTGCTGTCATCAACCAAAGCCCTCAGCCTTCCAGTCCTCATTCTCTATTGGTCGGTTCATGTGGGGCAGGAATTTCTCTTCTCAGGCTGGTGCAAGTTCTGGTGATAAGGATGATGAGTTGGAGGACGGGTTTTCTGATCTGGAGGTTCCACCGGAAGCTAATAAAAGGGATATAGAGCTGACATCGAAGAAAGTTCGATGAGGATGCCATTGATGCAATTGGCTTGCAGTGGATCTTGATGCAAAACACGAGAAGGAGCCGATGAAGAAGGCCCCAGATTCCCCCTTCTTAAAGTTATGTTGGAAGTTTCAAGGAACGATATCCCTGGTGCACTAAACAAATGGGTTAATGATGGCAATGCAATGGATAGAAGCGAAATGTTCTATGTTATTCTGAACCTTCGCAAGCGGAAGCTCTTCTTCAAAGCCTTGCAGGTGTTTAACTTACCCTCAACATTTTTTCTATTTTTTCCATGATTGCAAATTCTTGATTAATTTTTTTATATGTTGCTGATAATTATGGATTATACCTGAAGGCTGAAGCAATTGTTATGCTTAACTCATTGACATGCAATAGCCCTTTTGAGGGCAAATAAGAACGTAACTTTACCTGTGTCTAATGCTGAAACCTTTTTGCAAGCTGGGTGGTGAATAACCTGTAGATTAAACTCTCTTATTTTGGGAGCTATGTTAGATAGTAGATGATGAAGATAGGGAACACACAAAGATCCCTTCAGTAACACTGTAATAGTTCATGACAAAGTTATTAGTCAAATATGCTAGCAACTTCCATGAATCCATGTCAAATCATGAATTTAGCATAGCATGACAATCTCATTGTAACTTCTGAGATCATGTGAATGGTGCGCAAACTCCAGCTTTGGTGGAGTATCTGAATCTTTCTAAATATACCAGTGTGTATTGGTTTGTTTGGCAAGAGTTTTTTGGGCATGTTTGGATCCTTTACCCACCTTGCTTTGCTAGGAAAGGAAAAACTAGCCCACCTTGTTTTGAGTATTATTTGCTTAAACTTTATACTGCAATCTTTGTTGACCACTATTATTTTTTACCGTTGTGCATTGCAAGCATGTTTACCGGACACTTTTTTGGTTTTCCGTTGCAACGCACGGGCAACTTACTAGTGGAAGGAATGATTGGGGGAGAGAGATCACGCGCACCCAACGGGGTAGTCGCTGCTCTGCGTATGTTGTGCGTTGGACGGCGCTGTTGCCGGTCCGAAAATATCGGCGTTTAGCCGTGTAAAACAGGAAGCATATCAATCAGGGGATTACAGATGGTTACACGATATACAGGAGGTTAGGATGCCATGGAAACTTATCAGAACGTCGGTGAAACCAAGTTGAGATTGATTCGAAGTTTCCTGCATGGAGCTGCCGGTAGTGCCATGGTAAATACGTCTGCCACTTGATCCTGAGAACTGATGAATCTGATATCGAGTGCTTTGCGTGCCGCTCGCTCCCGAACAAAATGAAAACTGGATTAGCGAAGAGATATGTTGTTGATTTGTGATCCAAATTCTATATATCAATTAGGCCAGCTTCTGGACGGAGCGTAGCTTAAGGCCCGTCGCCGGAGGCTTAGGATCGTAGTCAAATTAGGGTTTCCTTGTTATATATATCCTGTAAGCCGCCGTTTGGGATAGTGCATCACAGTTGTAAATCCCCGGCATTGTAACCTCACCCCGATATAGTGAAGATTGTTCTTGGTGGCGCGTGGTTTTTCCCCTCTCGCATTGGGAGGGTTTTCCACGTTAAATCTTGTGTCTCTCTGCGATTGATCTTGTTTACTTCGTCGTTTCTTCCGCCGTCATGTGCAACAAGTGGTATCAAAGCTTTGGTTCTTCAGATCGGGCATCGCGATGGCGTCGATGAAGTTTGATCTACCGCTACTCAACTACAAGACGAGATTCTCGCTGTGGCAAGTGAATATGAGGGCGATACTCGCCCAATCACAGGATCTGGATGAGGCCCTAGATTGCTTCGGGAAGAAGAAAAAGGATCAATGGACTCCTGAGGAGAATCGTAAAGATCGTAAGGCTCTGTCGCTCATCCAACTTCATCTTTCTAATGATATCTTGCAAGAAGTGCTGCAGGTGGAAACTGCTGCAGAACTTTGGTTGAAACTGGAATCGATCTGCATGTCAAAAGATCTCACCAGTAAGATGCACATGAAGATGAAGTTGTTCTCGCACAAGTTGCAGGAGGGAGGATCGGTGATGAACCACATATCGGTCTTTAAGGAGATCGTGGCCGATCTGTTATCCATGGAGGTAAAATTTGATGATGAGGATTTAGGTCTTCTGTTACTATGCTCACTGCCCAGTTCATATTCAAATTTCCGTGACACCATATTGTTAAGCCGTGATGAACTAACCTAGCGGAGGTTTATGAGGCGCTCCAGTAAGGAGAAGATGAAAGGTATGGTGCGGGGTGAGCCGTCGTTCTCCAAGGGCGCGGCGTTGCGAGTCGAGGCGATCTCGGCGTAAGTCCTATGATAACAACTATCGCGACAAGAGCAAGCATGGTAGAGGACGTTCAAAGTCCAAGGATAAGAAGTTCGCAAGCATCGCAAGAAAACGAACCACTTCATCGATGATTGCTATAAGGTAAAGAATAAGGAGAAGAGGAATGCCGCATACCAATGAAAAATAAATCAAGGTAATGCCTCTGTTGTCTCGGTCTTGATAATATTGATTCGGAGATTGCCTTGTCGTATTTGCTTGGTTGTGTTGCTGGTCATGATGAATG
Organism: Melocanna baccifera; assembly: GCA_036346265.1. Taxonomy (NCBI): domain Eukaryota; kingdom Viridiplantae; phylum Streptophyta; class Magnoliopsida; order Poales; family Poaceae; genus Melocanna; species Melocanna baccifera. The sequence continues at coordinate 34,844,625 of CM070683.1, forward strand.
GATACTCGATTCGGCATGTTCGTTTCATATCTGCATTAACAGAGAATGGTTTAGTTCTTATAAGCCCGTGCAGAGTGGAGATGTAAATGCGCATGGGAGATGACAACCCATGTGAGATCGTGGGCATTGGATCTGTTCGGATCGGGACACATGATGGCATGGTTCGCACGCCTGGACGGTGTGCGGCATATACCAAGGATGGCAAGAAATCTCATCTCCTCAAAGCACACTCGATGATGATGGGTACAAGTACTCCGCTTCAGGTGGAGTTTTAAAGGTATCAAGAGGTTCTCTCATTTACATGGTTGGTGATATGAATTCTGCCAAGTTATATGTGCTTAGGGAAGTACATTGCGTGGTTCCGCTATGGTCGCTCATCGTCTCGATAATAATACTAACCTCGGCATAAGCGTCTTGGACACATGAGTGAACTTGGTATGACAGAATTGATGAAGAGGAACTCTTTGGATGGTCGCACTTTCGAGTAAGATGAACTTCTGTGAGCACTGCATTTTTGGTAAGCACAAGAGGGTAAAGTTCAATGCCTCGGTACTAGGGCTGTGCATATTCCAACCGAACCGAATAAACCGGTCTGAAAAAACCGAACCGAACCGGTCAACTCGGTTTGACTGGTTTTCGGTATTCGGTTCGGTTATTAGATTTTGGTTTTTTTTGTATTCGGTTTTTTCGGGAAAAACCGGCTAAAAACCGAAAAAACCGAATATACCGAACTGATTAGTGTTTACCTGCTTATATTTGATCTGTTCGCCTGTTCGGTTCGCAGAGCGCCAGCGCCGGCTCGCTCGGCCGCTCCATTCGGCCCACAGCCCCACAAGCCCAACGCCCAGTAGGCAAGCAGCGAGAGGCAGGCCGACTGGCCGAGCGCGTGCGTCTGTGCGAGGTGCAACTTGGGCCTAGCATCCATCACGAGAAATTGAGAAGTTGAGAAATGAGAACGCTGCTGCAGTGCTGCTTGGGGCTTGGGCTTGGGAAAATCAGGTTTTCTGTGAATTGGCACTTTGGCTTGCGTCTTTGTTATCGCTTTGCCTCATATCGTTCGTAATTCGCGTCAACTGTGGTAAATATGGTAATTACCGATACCGCACCGAAAAAAATGGGATTTGCCAATACCGAACCGTATTTCTAAAAAACCGTATATTACCGAACTACAAATACCGTATTTACCATCTATACCGTACAAACCGAACCGATTAAACCGAAAAAACCGAACGCACAGCCCTACTCGGTACATCGCACCAAAGGTATACTTGAATATGTACATGCTGATTTGTGGGGGCCTTCTCGTAAGACCTCGTATGGTGGTGCAAATTATATGCTTACTATCATTGATAATTACTCTAGAAAAGTGTGGCCTTATTTTTTGAAAAGTAAAGATGATACATTTGCTGCTTTTAGAGAGTGGAAAGTAATGATAGAAAGGCAAACTGAGAAGAAGGTAAAGTGCGCCGTCATCGATAATGGTGGTGAATTTTGCTCGCATGAGTTTAATGATTATTGCAGGAAGGAAGGTATTGTGAGGCATCACACCATCCCGTACACTCCGCAGCAGAATGGTGTGGCTGAGCGCATGAACAGAACCATCATATCGAAGGCTCGTTGCATGTTGTCCAACGCAAAGATGAGCAAGTGTTTTTGGGCAGAGGCCGCCAACACCGCATGCTATTTGATCAACAGGTCGCCTTCTAGTCCACTCAATAAGAAAACTCCCATTGAGGTATGGTCTGGTACATCTGCTAATTATTCACACCTGAGAGTTTTTGGTTGCACTGCTTATGCTCATGTTGATAATGGAAAATTGGAGCCTAGAGCTATTAAGTGTCTGTTTCTTGGTTATGGTTCTGGAGTAAAAGGATATAAGCTATGGAATCCTGAAACAAGAAAGACTTTCATGAGCAGAAGTATTGTTTTTAATGAATCTGTAATGTTTAATGACAATTTACCCATAGATATTGTACCAGACAGATCTGATGATGAGCAGCAAAATATGAGCGTGCAGGTGGAGCACGTGGATGATCAGGAGATGAATTTATTGATGATACTATTGATCTTTGTTCAGCACTTATCTCTGTTTTGCAGCAAGACGATCGACCTATTGCACTTCGTAGAGAAAAGAGGAGTTGTGGTCCTCGATCCCGATTAATTGAAGAATGTAATTTGGTTCATTATGCTCTTAGTTGTTTGAGCAGTGGAGAACACTCATGAGCCGACTCGTAATCGAAGCCATTGTTTCGGAGATCATGAGAAGTGGATCTCAGCTATGCAAGAAGAGATGCAATCCACGGAGAAAAATGGCACATGGGGCGTGGTGCGCTTGCCTAAAAATAAGAAGACCGTGCGTTGCAAATGGATCTTCAAGAGGAAGGAGAGTCTATCTCCTAGTGAGCCTCCAAGATTTAAGGCAAGGTTAGTAGCTAAAGGTTTGATGATTAGGGTGTTGATTACAATGATGTGTTCTCCCGGTTGTGAAGCATAGCTCAATCCGTACATTCTTTAGTATTGTTGCTATGCATGATCTTGAGCTTGAGCAGCTAGATGTAAAGACAGCATTCTTGCATGGAGATCTTGAGGAGGAGATATACATGGACCAGCGAGAAGGGTTCATAGTGCACAGTAAGGAGGATCATGTTTGCAAATTGAAGAAGTCCTTATATGGTTTGAAACAGTCTCCTCGTCAGTGGTATAAGAGGTTTGATTCATTTATGTTATCAAAAACCTTTAAAAGATCGGATTATGATAGCTGTGTCTACATTAAATCTGTTGATGGATCACCTATATACTTGTCGTTATATGTTGATGATATCTGATTCTTGCCAAGAGCAAGAAAGAAGTCACTACATTGAAGGCTCGATTGAGCGGTGAATTTGAGATCAAGGATCTTGGTGCTTTGCTAAGAAAATTCTAGGTATGGAAATTACTAGAGACCGTGCTTCGGCTTATTGTTTCTTAGTCAACAAAATTATATTCGAAAGTACTTCATCGTTTCAATATGCATGATTCAAAGCCTGTTAGTACTCCCATTGCACCTCACTTTAAATTGTCACCTCACAATGTCCTAGCATCGATGAGGAGGTTGAGTACATGTCCGAGTTCCTTATGCTAGTCTTTGTTGGGTCTTTGATGTATGCCATGGTTTGCTCTCGCCCGCATTTATCTTATGCTATGAGTATGGTCAGTAGATATATGGCTAATCTGGTAAAGAGCATTGGAAGGCCGTTCGGTGGATTTTCGGTACATGCAAGGCACATCGGATGCTTGTTTGAAGTTTGGCAGACTGAAAAGGAACTCGTTGGCTATGTTGATTCAGATTATCTTTGGTGATTTGGATAAGCGTAGGTCGATCACAGGTTATGTATTTACCATTGGAGGTTGTCTTTGTGAGTGGAAGGCACATTTGCAGGATGTTGTTGCGCTCGCCCACCATCAAGAATATATGACTATTTGTGAAGCACGTAAAGAGTCGGTTTGGTGAAAGGTTTGTTTCTTGAGCTTCTTGGAGTTGATTCTTGCATTAATCTGTTTTGTGACAGAGTGCAATTTATCTCACTAAAGATCAGATGTTTCATGAGAGGACAAAGCACATTGAGATTAAATATAATTATGTCAGAGATATTGTTGCAAAGGGTAAGCTAAAGGTATGCAAGATTAGCACTCATGAAAATCATGTTGATATGTTGACAAAGCCAGTTCCTGTTGCTAAGTTTGAGCTTTGCTCAAGCTTAGTTGGTATTACAGCTTAGCCCAAGAGGCTGTGTGGCGCCGAAAGTATTTCTTTCTTTGTTGTGTTCAGGGTGAAGGATTGATTTATACTACAGGAAGAAATTTGTCTCAAGGTGGAGTATGTTGATTTGTGATCCAAATTCTATATATCAATTAGGTCAGCTTCTGGACGGAGCGTAGCGGAGGCCCGTTGCCGGAGGCTTAGGGCCGGAGGCTTAGGATCGTAGTAAAATTAGGGTTTCCTTGTTATATATATCCTGTAAGCCGCCGTTTGGGATAGTGCATCACAGTTGTAAATCCCCGGCATTGTAACCTCACCCCGATATAGTGAAGATTGTTGCCGGCTGGCGCCCGTGGTTTTTCCCCTCTCGCATTGGGAGGGTTTTCCACGTTAAATCTTGTGTCTCTCTGCGATTGATCTTGTTTACTTCGTCGTTTCTTCCGCCGTCACGTGCAACATATGTCACACTGGAGGACGAGACCGATAAACTTCGAGTTCTCCAAGTAGTGACTGAATCCAAACAATTTCAGCAGTCGCATTGGCGAGCGTTTTATATTCTGACTCGGTACTTGATCGCGACATGGTTGCTTGTTTATGAGCACTCCACGATACAAGGTTTGAGCCGAGAAATACTGCAAAAGCTCATGTTGATCTGTCATCAGTACAGCCCGCCCAATCCGCTTCCGTGAATGCACTGACCAGCGTTGATGTTGATTGCTGAATCTTCAGTCCATCTCTATGACTAAATTTGAGTTATCTGAGTATCCGCTTTACATCACTCCAATGAGCATCGGTTGGTGCTTGTGAGTACCGACACACCTTGTTGACAGCGAAGGATATATCACGGCGCGTGACAGTAGGATACTGCAGTGCGCCAACAGTGCTGTGATACTTAGTAACCTCTGTAGCCGGTATTGGTTTCCCAAAATCTTTTGATATATTCTCCGAGGACAACATGGGCGTAGCTACTGGTTTGCATTGCAGCATGTTTGTACGACGCAGAAGCTCAGATGCATACTTGTGCTGCGTGAGAATGATGCCAGTGGACTTGGCAAGACTTCAATGCCAAGGAAGCAGTGAAGCGAGCCCAAGTCCTTGATAGCAAGTTCGGCATTGAGCTTCTGCAGAAGCACGTCAGTGGCTGTCGAGGAAGAACTCGCAATGATCAAGTCGTCCATGTAGACCAGAATATACACAACTAGCCCATGTTGATTGTAGATGAACAATGACGTATCCACCTTCGATGGCACAAAACCTAGCTGTTGTAAAACATACGGTGAGATATGAAACCAATGAAAAATACCAGGATAGTGAGGCAAAGATTTAACGTGAAAAAACTTACGAAAAAAACCACAAATGCACAATCGACGAAATTACTATATGGAGAGAGAAGTTACAGAACTCTTTTGACATATTACATACGTAGATAGCTTGTGTTATGCGTGCTATTTATCATGAGACTTATAGAGAAATAAATAGCCTTAGGAACAAGAATCCCAAACGAAGAAAGAACAGAGTTAAGACCTACTTGAAAATTGGAACAGTAACATGTTCGGAGACGAGAGGAACACCCCGCTCGAAAACAAAATAGAATCTCAGAAAATAACGGTGACGAGTTATAGTCAAAAGCGCCTCGTGTAGTCATGTCTGACTCTAGTCGGCATAAATACCTTTGGACACTATGATGGTGTAAGTCGGTGCAGAATCCATCATAAATATAAAGATGATCCTAATTATAACCTTCGATCAGATCGTATTACTGACCAGTTATATTAGTCGGAATATATCTTTGAGCGAACCTGATCGGATTCTTAAGTGGTTGGATCCGATCAGATTCGAATCATAAATACAACAATCTTGAATAGCTTGTAAAACACTTTTTGTGCATCAAACATCCGAAAGGACTAATCAGTTATATTGGCCAAATCTGAGAAGAGCTTAAATTTAGTGGTAGGTCATTATATTAGCTAGATTATCATGAGTAATGATCTTGCAAACTTTATCACCACCTTGATAAATAACTCTTTAGATGAAGTGATATTTGATATCAATGTGTTTTTTTCTTTCATGAAACATTTGATCTTTTATAAGACAAATAGCACTCTAACAATTACATTGAATATTGGTGCAAGATGTACTTTCACAAATCTTAGTGTACAAACGTCTTAGCCATATAATTTCTTTATAGGCTTCTGAAATAGCCATGTACTTGATTTCAGTGGTCGAAAGAGCAATAGTAGTTTGCAGACAACCTTTACAACTTATGGCATAACCACCAACAGTGAAAATATATCTGGTAAGAGATCTTATCTTATCTAAAAATCTCTAGCAAAATTAGAATCCATATATCCGACCAATCCATCACTGGTTTTTCCAAACTGCAAATAAGCATCAGTGGTGCTCCTCAAATATCTAAAGATCCACTTAATTGCTCTTCAGTGGTCTTTTTTTGGATTGGCCATATATATGCTAACAACATTCAAAACATGAGATAGATCAGGGCGAGAGCAGACCATGGCATACATAAATGATCTAATTGAACTTGCATATGGAGCATTTGACATGTCTTCAACCTTTTCAACTGTTTGCAGATTGGATGCTGAAAAGAGTTTGAAGTGTGCAGCTAATTGAGTACTAGTCGATTTAGCCTTGTACATATTGAAATGACAGCATTTTTTTAATATACCTTCTCTAACTTAGGTACAACTTCCCAAACTGACAATCTCTTAAGATTTCTATGCCAAGAACCTTTTTTACTACACCAAGATCTTTCATCTCGAATTCACTGCTTAATTATATCTTTAATTTTGATATTTCAATCTCGTCTTTAGCAGCGATCATCATATCATTAACATATAAGAGCAAGTGGATAGCTGAACTGTTGATAGTCTTTAAATAAATACATCTATTTAATATGATTTCTTAAAGCTTTGAGTGATCATAAAGGAGTCAAATCTCTTGCACCGTTGTGTGATGATTGTTTCAACCTATAAAGAGACTTTTTCAATTTGCATACAAAATTTTCCTTTCCCAAAACAATAAAACCTTCCAGCTGCTCCATTGAGATGTATTCTTCCAACTCCCCATGTAAAAACGCGGTCTTAATATCTAGTTGCTTAAACTCATAATCATGTATAGTTATAATACTGAGTAAAGTACGAATAGAACTAGGCTTCACGATCGGAGATAAAATATTTATAAAGTCAATACTTGAAATTTGGTTGTATCATTTAACAATGAGTCTTGCCTTATATCTGACATGATCGGTCAAAGATATGCCTTCTTTCCTTTTGTAAATCAACTTACAACGTATGTATTTATTTTCAATCAGCAGCTCAATTGACTCTTAAGTTGAATTCTTCTCGAGGGATTACATGTCTTTATGCATAGCAGTCATTCACTTCTTTAACTCATCAGAGCAGATAACCTCTGAATAAATTGAAGGTTCAACAGTGCATTTAATGTCTTCTGCCATATTCAAACAATAAGCCACAGAATTGTCTTCTTCAATTAACCTTTTTGGAGGTTGGATTTTCCTCTTTTCCCGATAAGTTGCAACGGATTGTTGATTCTAACCAATTCCTATTAGAAGATTACCAGTCGGAGCTTGAATATGGACATCCTATGTATTCTTCTTGTCGGCCTTTGGTGAGAATCCTGAATCAATAATGTGCTCCACCTGCATGCTATTATACTGTGGCTTGTCAATGGGAGCATCACTGATCGAAATTCCTTTCAACAAAGTAGACTTATTGAATATAACATTTCTACTCATCATCTTTCGAGTCTTAGGATTCTACAACTGATAGCTTTTAACCTCAGACTTATGGCCGAGAAAGAAGCACTTAATGACTTTTTGCTCAAGTTTATCTTTACCAAAATGAGCATAAGTACAATAGCCAAAAATTATTATGCTCGAGTAGTCTGCAGGAGAACTAGACCATATATCAATTGGAGTTTTCTTATTGATAGAAGTGTTCAGTGATCGATTGATAAGATAACAAGTAATTAAAGTGACTTCAGCATAAAAACTCTTTAGCAGACCAGACGTAAACAACATGCTATGGAAACATATCTACCACGACCTTATTGCAAAAGAAAGAAGCTTATACATAGCTAGGGGGTAAATAAATTGGGACTAACGATGCAGCAGGGGAGTAACACATAGTTGGCGAGTTACACAGAAGGGTGGATGGTCTCTTTTGAGAACCGCAAAGCGCGCGACGTGACTTTTATATAGCAGTGAATTGTTCTGTGACTTTGTGTGTGCGCGTGTGAAAGGAGAGCATGGGAACTTGGATGTTCCATTACATTCCCATCCCACACGTATGTATGTATCATAGTGGTATATATATATATGATGGTGATATGCTCTTCTCTCCTCCTCTAGTCTCCGCTCGTACAACCTGGGGGCAACCAACTATCATAGCTGCTGCTGTTGCGGCTCTTGTGGACAGTTGTGTGAAGTGAAAAGCTCCGAGTTTGTAGTCTCTGATCAGTGAGAGTGAGAGGAGTACCAAAGAAGAGGGATGGAGGCGGGCGGCGGAGCAGAAGGGAGGAAGCTGGGCAGCAGGATGAAGGCGAGCCCGGAGGGGGGCAGGCCGGCGTACGCGTCGTCGGTGAGGTCGGCGCCGGCGAGGCCAATGAGGGGGGTGCAGATCATCTACTACCTCTGCAGGAACGGGCAGCTGGAGCACCCCCACTTCATGGAGCTGGCGCAGCATCCACACCAGCCCCTTCGCCTCAAAGGTATACTTGCACACACATCATGTACTACCACTACGCACATCGGTGGAACTTGTTTTTGTGTAAGACGCATCTGCATGGTCCTCCCTCTCCTAAGAACTACAATACGCTAGTCTCTTATCGATGCTGCCATTTTTCTTTTGTGAAGATGTGATGGATAGGCTCATGCTGCTGAGGGGTAAAGGCATGCCGACTCTCTTCTCATGGTCTTGCAAGCGGTACGTACTGGACTGGTTGGGTTTTCTTCCTCTCTCTCTCTCTCTCTCTTCTCAGGCAATGTACTGGACAGCTTAGGCATTGTTGTGCATTAATACGTGTGTTCATATGAAGGAACTACAAGAACGGTTACGTGTGGAACGACTTGTCAGAGAACGATGTGATCTACCCGTCGAACGGCGTGGAGTACGTCCTCAAGGGCTCTGAGATCTTCACTGGCTGTTCTTCCGGTATTGACCACCATCACCCTACCCTGGTCTTTTTTATCACCATTGTTTCTTGTCGACGTACCTTACTGTTGATCGTACTGAAAAATGGCATGACTTGCATGATGCATGTAAAGTGAGAACTAGCAAACTACTCGACATTCATCTTTCCAGTACAAGAGAAATTGTTGCCTTTTCCTCTCCCAAAAAAACCAAGCCATCTATTCTTGTCAGTGCAAAAGCCGTGTTCTCTTTCCTCTCCCCCTCTCTTCTCATTGTCAACTCGTTTTCAAAGGAATGGGCCATGGGTGTCGGCCAAAACACAAAGTACAGCTTTCTTACACCTTTCGCGTTTCCTTCCTGCGCCCACATCGCAAATCGTGAAAGACTTTAGCAGCCAACGCAAGAATTCCTTCTCTCTTTTATTAGGTTAATGCACAGTGGTGCCAGAAGTCTCCCCTGCTACTGCATGCATCATCTGAAGTAATGGGCACCTGTTTCTGCCGAACTAGTAACTAGTACTACCATTCAACTGACGAACTTTTCTTTCTTTCTTTTTTCTGAAAAACCTGCAGATCGGCTCCAACACCTGCGGGTAACCGATAGGTGTGTGACGAAGCCGCTAGCCCTCCCCCACAGCCACAAGCAGTACGAGGACGGCTACCGGGACGACGCTGCAGAAGATCCCAAGGACGATGAGCTTGGGTACCCGTACCACCGCCAAGCAGCCGTCGCTCAGATCGCCCGGCCCGACAAGCCCGTCTCGGCCCTCACCAAGCCGGCGGGGCTGCCCATCGAGGAGACCTCGCCGCCATCCTCCACTTCCTCCGACAAGCCGCCGCCCGTCCAGCAGCCGAGCCGCGGTGATGAGACCGAGCCGAACAGGACCGGCTCAATGCTTCTGCAGCTCATTGCATGCGGGTCGGCAACCGGCTCGGAGCCGAGGCGGAGCTGCGGCCTGGTGAACCGTCTCACGTCCTGCGCCAGCGCCGACGAGGAGGAGAAGGCGGGCGGCGAGCTGAGCCGGCGGTTCGGCCACCTGGGGGTGGAGGAGAAGGGGTACTTCAGCGGCAGCATCGTGGAGAGCGGCGGCAGGGCCACTCCGCTGCCTTCGTCGCTCAAACGGTCCAACTCGTACAACGAGAGGTAATCTACCCGAGTCCATTCCTTTGAGTCTTTGGCATATATGACACTATTTTATTTTGTATTTATAAAAATAGCAGTACATGATCGCGAATAGCAGAAATATCATTTTTGTCACCCGGCCACCTGGCGGCAACGTTGTGCATGTAACACGTGGCCTGCCGCCGACGACAAGGCCTGCCGTCTGGCCACCAGGTGGCTCCCTACCTATCGCCCTACCACCAAACGAAAGGTAATTAAGCTAGCTAATTAGTCAGCTTAATTAACTGCTGAATTAGTATTTTTTATTTACTACATCTTAGATTTTTTAAATATAGCAAATAAGTTCAAAAAATTACCAAATTTTATGTTCAGCCTCCTGACACAACGCACTTCATTGTGTAATTTTTTGATAATTGTTTCCGTTATGGATGTTGCTCATAAATTCGTACGATTATGATATTTATAGGAGTTATTATGTATAGCAAATGAGTTCTAAAAGTTATAAAATTGTATGTACAACCTCCTGACACAGCCGTCTTAATTGTCTATTTTTCAGAAATTTTATGCATTGGACCTACATGTCAGTCAAATACTTGATGTTTTCTTAATATCTCCGCCCGTAACGCGATGGTTCAACTTCGAATACCCACCTTCTCTTCCTACATTTCTTCCCTCATATACCATTCTTAAATTTCTCCGACTCCTCTCCCACCCACCACCGCCTCCCCTAGTGCCCCATTCGCTTCGGTTTCCCGATTTGAAATCTTAGGGCTCGAGGGAGACAAAGTTTGAATCACGATAGAGTCTGATAGACATATTTTGCCACACCACTCGGGGGAATTATTTAAAAAAAACATGTTGTGGCACTTCAACCACGCGAGACCTGGGTGCGGCAGCATCAGTTGAGAAAAATTCAGAGCACATAAAACTCCCAAAAAATTTGACAATTAGGTTGACTATCTCAGGAGGATGCACATTTTTTTAATTTTTGGAGCCTATTTACTACATGTAATAACTCCTACAAACAGTATAATCGTATGAATTTTTCAGCACCATTCAAATCGGATAAAATTATAGAAAAATTAGTCGAGCAAAATTCATAGTGTATAAAATTCTTTAAAAATAGACAATTAGAATGACTGTCGGGAGATTGCGCATAAATTTTCATAATTTTTAGAGCTCGTTTACTATATGTAACCACTACAAATATCATAATTGTATGAATTTATGAGCAACATCTATAGCGGATAAAATTATCAAAAAAATTACACAATGATGTACGTTGTGTCGGAAGGCGGAACATAAAATCTGGTAATTTTTTGAGCTCATTTACTATATTTAAAACTTTAAATAATTAATAAATTAAAAATAATACTAATTCAGCAGGTAATTAAGTCGGTTAATTACCTGTTGTTCGGTGTCAGGGTAGCAGGCCCCTGCCGCCCAGCGGCCGGGTCACGTGTCGCATGCACGGTGCTGCCACGCAGTGGTTAGGTGGCAAAAACGTTATTTCTACTATTTCCAGATGCATACTACTATTTTTATAAATACGAAATAAAATAGTGCCATATGGGCTAAAAACTCCCATTCCTTCATCGTTCATTAGTTACACATACTGTGATTAGTTTTTGTGATACTGTGTGATTTGTCAGTGACACACTGTCAAATGCATATGGCCTTAGTCTGACTCGATTTGTCATGTCTAGGAAGATCCCTGTTAGTCACAGGTCATGTAGACGTATTATGAATCATATTTAAACTATGGGGTGTTAAGAATTACGTTAGCTTATGATTTTTTTTACTGTAATTGATTTATTTTTTTACTGTAGCTGAGTTGGCTTACTTGATATAATTAAATTTTAAAAAATAAAAATAGAAAAAAATATGTTAGCCCATCACGGATAATGCAAAGGAATACGGGAAAAAGAAAAGGCAAAAAGCCCAAAAAATCAGAACAATCAGAAAAAGATGAAATTAATAAATAGTAAAAAAGTAGAAGTCAGAAGCTAAATTGAATAGTGCCTAAGTCTCCATTGGAAACAGCGATTCCAACAACGAAGATTTCTAGCTAAAAGTCATTAGTAACCTAGTGGCTTCTTAGTAGGTTTTTCTTTTTTTCCTCTCTTTTTTTCTTTATATTATCCGAAAAAATACAATGATACTTTTTATTGTTTATTATTCTTTAGTTGAAAACCTTTGAAAAAACTAACGCTGCTGCGGAAAGTACTGAACCGGACGTGTAGTATCTGTTCCATGGATTCTCGTTGGCTGTATGCTGTACGTTTTGGCATATGGACAGAGGGGGTGTTCAGAATAGCGATGATTTTTAGTTTTTGCTGAAATTTTACTGTAGTTAGCTGATTTTTTTACTGTAATTGAGTTAGCTTATTGGCCATAATTAAATTTAAAAAATATAAAAATAAAAATGGCACGCTAATCTAGAGTGGGCAATGTAAAGGAATACAAAAAAAATAAAAAAAATAAAAAAATGCTACAGGACAAAATAGCCAGTGCTTCCGTCGCTGCGCACAGTGTTTCGGTCGCTATCGCCACGTTGAGAAGCCAAAGTGAGCCCTCCCAGAGAATTGTGCCGTGCGTCGTGCTGCAGTTGCACTGTGCATGCAACCAACCATATATCATAGTAGCCACATAGGTGCGGCGGCACGCCGCGCCAGCCACCGTGTGAACCGAAATAAAAGAGGCGAAAATTTACAGCAAAAGGAAAGCGCAGGGTTTTCCCAGGAAAAAAATAAAGGACTTTTCGCAATAAAAAAAGAACAGAGAGTTTTCTAAAAAAATAAGGACCTTTTTTGAAAGACCCCGGGGGCCTGTATGCAATTTCGAAAACCGCGGGTCATTATCAATGAAAAAAAGTGTGCATGGGTTTTTTCGCAAAAATCCAAGGACCTCTTTGCAAAAACTGAGAATCTATCCGTAATTTTCAAACTTTTGAGGGACTTCTTGGGGGGCCCAACACGTGGTCATGTTCTGGGGCCGAAACCCCTCGGAAATAATAGAGGTATGATTCACTGGAGTTGCTGTACTAGGTGTTACTAGAGTACAAAGTACTACATACGGGCAGAACTGAATAAATCTGTATGATATATATACACACATATACATAATATACACACCTACATGCAAATGAACTAGTCAGCGGCCCTATTTTTTTTAAGTTTTTGGTTTTAAATTTCTTTAAAAGTCAAAATAAATAGGACGGTTTCTCCAAACGCTTTATCAAGTTTAAAACCATACGTGTTATTCGTACCGACGGCTTCATCGTCCGTTGCCGTCTCAAAACACACAGACAAGAGCCATCAGTCACACCTCAAAAGAACAATACCAGTGTATATGGCGCAAAATGCAAATAAATCGATTGCTGCTAACTTTTGGTTCAACTTCAGGAGCTCGAGGCCTGGCGTCGGCGCGATCGGTGAGGAGAGACCGGATGAGCAGATGGAAGGGGAGGACGGGGTCAGGGGAAGAAGATGTATCCCGGGCAGGAAGAAGCAGCAACAGCCGAAGCAGGCGCCTGATTCAGATTTGCAGGTGCTAACACATCTAGTTCTGCTTTGTAAGACAAAACCAGACTGAAACTACAAAGCAGTAGGCATCTTGAGACCTGTAACGATCAGGGGGTTCATGTCGTCACAGCACGTAGTAGTACGTTTGGCGGTGCTGTGCTGGGAACAGTTGGGATGGTGTGGCACCTCTGTCGAAAGCCCTATGTGAAAGAAGATAGTAGTAGTAGTAGTAGTAGTATATGGATATGGACTGCTCGCGATGCACGAATCTGCAAGCGTCGTTCATTGCTCGATCATGCCTGGTGTGTTGTTTTCTGACGCTCTGGCCATTGCCTCCTGTGCTCTTAACAGCATCCAACGATCGGGTATTCCGGTGTGGCAGGGCCGCGGCGCTCCACGGCATGCCAGGCCATGCAATCGACTGTGGCGCGCTTCAGTTTAACACCATCGATCGTGTTGGGCACGCAATGCAACCCAGACACCAAGCTGCGCCTCCCTCCTTGAGACCTTCACCTGCCGGTAGCTAGGCCGGTGGTCGTAATAACTGATCTGCTGCAGCCGTGATAAGTAGCATAGAATGCGATAGATCATCTACTGCATTCGGTTCAACATTATGTAGTCACCGGGTAGCAAATGCGGACACAGCCTGGTCTTCTCTGGGCAAGCCCTCGCTAGCATGCCCTTCAGGCTCCCCACCAAATGTAGCCTCTCTTCTAGCCTTCACTTCACAACCGGAACTTGCTGCATGCAACAAACACACGCGCGCACACACACAACGCACATCAGTTTTTTTTCCCTTCTTTAGCTGCCTACACGGGATCCTTCAATTCGTGCAGAGAGCCAGCATATATCACGATTCACAATTTAATTTGGGTTTCTAAAGCGGTTGCTTGCCTTTGATACCTAGAGGACGGAGAGCGCTACAAGCTCCGCTTGGACACGCTCCTCACCAAACTTATCTGCAGGAGCAGCAGGAGGTTATAGAGAAACTTACAGAGATAGACATTTACGTGCTATTTTGGCTGATATAAATAGAATTATTACAGTATGTATTACAATCGTTGAGAAAAAAGATAATTACTAATAATTATCACAAAAACAAAAAACATTACGACCATTTGTTTGGTGGACCTCCACAGGATGGAGGGATTGAGGTCCCGCTTAGAAGCACGATGGCGTTTGCATTCGGCTTCTGCGGTGGTGTTTTTTTTACTATTTGGTTTTTTGTTTTTTTTGTTTTTCGGTTTTTTTTTGCCGTATTTCTTTGCATTGTTCACGATGGGCTAACATGTTTTTTCTATTTTTAAACTTTTTAATTTAATTATGCCAAATCAACCAACTCAACTATAGTAAAAAAAGACAACTGCAGTAAAAAAAAGTCATAAGCCACCGCCATTCTAAACACCCCCTTAGAGTGATATCATTAACGAGAGTTCACTCAGCTATATCGATGCAAGCTATATAATGTATGTTATAAGAGTATATACAAGTATTGCAATAATGAAAAAACGATGATGATACAAATGGAAAATATTATGTAGTGCTATATTTGCTATTTGTCGTGCAAGTATTTCCGTCAAAATGTTTCTGGGGAAGAAAATTTTGGTCACATATGACAAGTATTGGAGAACAAAGTGAGTATTTTTTTCTCTTATAATGCATAATATTAAAATATCACAAATAAACTTCTGCAACAATCTATTTTTCAAAAAGCAAAATTACATATATACTACCAAATCATTTAAATGTATTTTAAGATAATGTCTATGCAAGTGCACAGATCACATCGCTAGTTATCTTTACTATTATAAAAGAAGGACTTGGTGGTTGACCCGTCATCACTCCTCTCTTCTCAGCCATTCGATCTGAATATAAGATAAAATCCGAACCATCTGTTCACTCCTCCCCTCCCTCCCTCCCACCCCGCACGCCGCCTCCCTAACCCTAAAATCCGAGCCGCTCTCAACCCGCATCCCCCTCGCTCTCCCCCCTCGCACCCCCGCCTCCCCCTCGCTCTCCCCCCGCCGCCCCCGCTCTCCCCCCGCCTCCCCCTCGCTCTCCCCGCTGCCCCCGCTCTCCCCCTGCCTCCCTCGCGCCCCGCCTCCCCTCGCTCCCCCCGCCCCGCTCTCCCCGCCTCCTCCCCCTCCCACTCCGCTCCGCCTCCTCCCCCACCCCGTCGCCGCCGCCTCCTCTCCCACCCGCGCCGCCACCGCCTCCTCCTCCTCCCCACCCCGCGCCGCCGCCTCCTCCCATCTCTCCCACCCCGCGACGCCGCCTCCTCCCCTCCTTCCCACCCCGCGACGCCGCCGCCTCCTCCCCTCCTCCCTCCAAGCGCCGCCTCCGCACCTGTGTAGACATCGGAGGCGAAAACCATCGAACCCTAATCCCCGCTGTCCCCATGGTGGAGCCCGACGCAACCGCGTCGCCTCCGGAGGTAGCGCCCGAGGAGCAGCCCACAGCCGTCGCCGCCACGCAGCAATAGGCCCCCGCGGCCGCCGAGGGCGAAGAAGATCACAAGAGGAAGCTCGAGGAAGTTGAGGCGAGCGCGGAGGCGAACGGTGCCGGCGAGGACGCCAAGCGGCCCCGCGTTGAAGGCGACGGCGTAGGTAGATCTCTCACACGATGCCCCCACCCCACCTCTCTCTCTCTCTCTGCGCGTGTGTTGTACCTAGGGTTTAATGTCTCCGAGATGATGTTAGTTTGCGAAACATGTTCGCTTTCTTCTGAATCTTGAAGTATAGCCTGCTTGATCCGTTCGTTATCTCTTTTCCGATCAGTTGTTTCGCAAAACAACGAGTCCTCCGAGAAGGGTGAGGAGCCAGCAGCTGCTTCTACTGAAGGTGCGGTTGATGCTGAGAATGGCAAGGTTGCTCCTCCTATTGAGGATTTGCAGACGGGCTCTGAGGACAAGCCGGCAGAGCCTGCAATGGAAACAGTGACTGAAGCTCCACCGCAAAAAGGTGGCACACCAGGTGTTCCGCAGGAGACTTCTCGTAAGATCGATGTGCCCAACGACAAGGTATAATTATTTGTGTGAGGCAAATCTGTTTTTAGTTGTTGGGCTCTGCTTCATGTTAAAATTTGGAAACTGGTGTGGATAATATATAGTCTCCATTAAGCCAAAGAGAAATGGAGAAAGCCACAAACACAGAAAATAACATTTATGGGCCCTATTGATTTTGGACGCTGTTTGCTTATGTTGGTTATGGAGATTCATGCAGGTTGGTGTTCTAATAGGAAAAGCTGGGGAAACGATTAGAAACTTGCAAATGAACTCGGGCGCAAAGATCCAAATCACAAAGGATGCGGATGCTGATACAAATGCTCCGACTCGTTCTGTTGAATTGGTTGGGACTCTCGAGAGCACAATACAAGGCTGAGCAGCTGATTAAGAGTGTTGTAGCTGAGGTAGCTAAATGTGTTGTGATTCCCTTGTGTTTGTTAGTTGTTCATTTGAGTTGTATTTCCACCCGGTGAGTGACCTGAACGGCGCTTTGCCTTGAGTGGACATCTCCATGCCAAAAATCATGTTATTGCATTTTGTGATCTCTTGTTTCTTGATGTTTACAGCTATCGCAACAGTATTAGATAACTTGGTTACGCCATTTCATAATTAAAGCTATAAATTTTGTCAAAAGACCATTGAATATTAGTAAGAAGAAATTACAAGAGCTTTTTGCTTGCAATTCCTGATGTTGGAAAACACATATGGTCCTTTTTGTGTACTAAAGTATGATTGTGTCTGTTTTCGTGTTGTTTTGTTTGCATACTTTATACTTACCAGTTACCACTGCCTCATTATTTAAGGGCCGGCAAGACATCTTCTGCTCGAGTTATTGCCAAGCAAGCGGTAAGCGATGCTCCTATATTTTTGGGACTGCTCCAAAGTAATTCCATGTTTTTAAATTTGTTAATTAAGTACTTTTGTAATTTATATGAGATTTGATTCATAAACATTCGATTCCTTTTCTGCAAATTTTTGGCCAATGCTTAATGCTTTTGTTGTATTAAGCTTGTCGTTTGCCCTTTCTTATTTTAGGGAGTTCCACTACTATATATGCCACTGGAAATCATCATGTTGAAATATTATGGTGAAAGTGAGCGCCTGTTGGGATCTGTTTTTTCACTTGCCAATGATCTTCCTGATGGAGGCATTATTTTCCTAGATGAGGTATGTAGCTTCATCTTTATAGCATACATGTATTAATGATATTTCAGCAGCCATCAAATTTATTGGAAACATGGTGCTTAATATACTGAGACTGATGGGATATTTTGTTGTTCAATATGGAAAAAAATTCAAAAAAAAGTCATTTGTTTAGTCTTTAAACTAATCTTTGCCTTCTTTCCAAATGGTATTGAAATAGAACAAGTCGCACCTCCAAAACAACTTAGATTGTTCTCAACCAATTGTGATTCAATTGTATGGGGACGAATTTGGATGCTATTTGGTTGATACATGATGACGTAAGAAAACGTTGATATTTATTATTCAGTTTGAGATCATATTTGATAGTATGCATCACTTTTATTTGGTTTTTCGTTGCAACGCATGGACACCTTACTAGTATTAGAAAAAGACAACACGTGCCTTGTTCGGCATAGTCGTACAAACGACCGTATGGGGCAGTATTACCGACACCCCGTTGGAAGGACTCACCAGCCGCTAAGAAAGCAAACCAACATGCTTTGCTAAGTCCTATTCCAACTCACTTTGAGAAAGCAAATTTTTAGTTTTTTCTCTTTTTTTCTTAGCGACTCTAAAATATCTGTTATTCATTTTTAGTAATAAATAGATAGATTTAGGGACAAGATACCTATGAAAGGACCATAAAATCTTCCCCGAAAGCCATGTTGCGATCCTTGTCCAAACCCACTGGGAGAACCTGCATTCGGCAAGAAGGTGCAGCGCAGTCTCGTGACTCCTGAGTGCGTCGACATAGGGGGCAGGTCGGTTGGTTTGGCTGTCCACGCGCCGCCAACCTATCAGAGGTCTTAAGCCTACTCTGGACTCGAATGAATACGCGTAGGCACTCAAATGTCAAATACTCGAGGCAACTATTTCAAATGCACTTTTTTGTGGAATGAATTGAGAGCTTATCAGATATGAATGTCAATGTCAATACTTGCTGTCTGTAGAGCTAGCTCTGGAAGGTATCATTGCCATGTTGGCAGTAGATGCGTCATCGAATGGAATGATGACCAATCAGTACTGGTGCCTGTATGTGAAGATTTCCTTTATCAGCTTGGATGGTTCGTCGATAGGGATCACTTGCGGGCGTTGCGTGATCGATCCTGTGCGTTTTCTGACGACCTGGCCGTCGCCTCGCGCCAGCATCCGGGCAGGGCGCCTCTGCCGCCGCATTCCAATCTGCCAGGCCTTGCCATGCGAGATTGTTCGCGGAGCAAGCGCTTTTAACAGTTAACACCGTCATTTTGGCGAGCGTCCACCAGCTCACCTCCTGGTAGGCCGCTGGAATCAACAGACCAGCGCGTAGCCAAGGGCGTATACCTGTGCAGATGGACCGTTCCTGTGCGGGTTGGTCCGCGGTCCGGTACTGTAGGCCTAATCTGTGCTGGTACGGTCTGTTTGGATGATGGGCTTGTAACATCCTAGGGTCTAAATCACTAAGAAAAGCTAGTGCTTGTTAATGCATGTTGTTAAATCACTAAGAAAAGCTAGTGCTTGTTGTCCATTCACTGAGAAAAAACTTGTGTATGCTATCTATTCACTGACAAAAACTGGTGCATGTTATCAACTCATAAAAAAAGCCAATGTGTGTTGTCAATTCACTTAGAAAAGCTAATACATGTTGTCAGCTCAATGAGAAAAGCTGATGTGTGTTATCAATTCACTGAGAAAAGCTGGTACATGTTGTTAACTCACTAAGAAAAAGCTGGCGTGTACTGTCGATTCACTGAGAAAAGCTAGTGTGTTTGTCAATTCACTGAGAAAAGCCGACACTTGCTGTCAATTCATTGAGAAAAGCTTACGCTTATTGTTAATTCAATAAGAAAAGCCGATGTGTGTTGTCATTTCACTCAAAAAAAGTGTTGCATGTTATCAAATCATAGTAAATTTTGCCCACGAACATGGCACACCTTGTGAAATTTGAAGTTGCACTACTCATATGGTACAAATGGCAATATACATGGACCATCAAACCTAACTATATTTAAGATACATGTGGACCTTGTTGAACAAAAACGACATTGGCGGGCATAGTTCTAGTAGGGCCTTAGGGAGAACGCCGTTAAGGTGAAAATGAAACACCGTATGGCACCCACATGGAGCGGCGGTTATCAGGGTGGCGTGGATGCGGCCGGTTGTTGTGGTAGTGGTAGGCACAATTGCAACTTCGGTTGATGCAACAACAATACTAGTGGTAGTCATTGCCAAGATGGATCAGCTCCTCCCTGTTACTCTGCCTGCGGAGTTCATCGTTATTGGTCCTTTTGATTTGGAGCTCCTCCAGCAACTCTTCTAAGCGGATTTAGAGAGTGTGGATATAAACCTGACAGATATTAGATACAGTTGATCCACCCACTCGGTGAACCTGCAATTTGCGATCTGTAAGCAAGATGAAGTGATTACAAGTGATACATGTATGAAAGTATAGGTAGTAAACAAACCATTTACCATAATAGAGGGCAACGAAATAATCAACGTCCTAAGTGCATATTGTCGTCAAAAACCTTAACACCACGTCAAGTCTGTGCTTGCATGCGGCCAAGGCTCGGAGATGTGTAGGTAGTCGCGGAGGGGGTTTCTAGGGTGTACGACTCCCTAGTACTAAGCGGTAGATCAGGGCTTAGGGAGTCAAGATTTAGGGGACCGTAGATGATGGTATCTTTGAGATAAGTGTCATGGTCTCAAAACCTAGCCTGTGTCTGTTTTCCCCTCACACACCTTGAACTTTTAGCCCTATTTACGATGTTTCTTCTCCTTTCTTCTTCTCCCCGCTTTCTTTTTTACCGAATTAAAATGAATTTTGATTCATTTTTTAGCCTTTAAATGGCAAGGGAGGGTGCGGGCCTCTGTCATCATTTAAAATGACGATTGAAACTGTGGGAGTTTCTGTTGTCTTTTCAATTGACGATTAGTCTTTCTATCGTCAATTGAAATGCTGACAAAATCCATGACGCCAACATGACACTCTGTCGTCCATTGGTTCAACAACAGAGCTTCTATCATTATTTGAAATAGCGACAAAAGCTCTATCCCATATTCAAATGGCGACAGAGACTCTGTCGTCATTTTATATAATTTTTAATTGATAATATATTTATGTAATATTTATAAAAAATAAATTATTAAAAAAACCTTCCTCTTTCCCGTCCAGACCGGTTAAGAACATTCTCGCAGCGTCCAGAACACGCGTGCTGTCGGCTAGCCGCAACAGGAGCTCCATGACCACACAAAAGCCGCTTTCCGCATCGACGCAACTGCACCGCTGTTTACGTGCCCAGAGAAAAGGGATTGCCTACAGTGAGCAGGACGAACAGAGGATTTTATTTTGATAGCCCCTGTCTGCCTGGTCAATAATCAATCAGCTGCCACCTCACTGTTGGCTATTATACACCCTTCTTTCTGGAAGAGAAAAGAACATACTGTTTGCCTGCGTTTCCAACAGGATGATATTATTCGTCATAAAATGTCCAATCGGCTGTGTGCCTTCACTCGTAAAGAATTACCTTAGGCAGCATCAAATCAGGCGATAATGGCAGCCTTCACATCACCATCGTATCTTGTATACATACTACATTACTACTGCTGCTGCTGCCGCTGCCCGTTCAATACATTACTACTACTCCTACTACTACTTCCGCATATTGTATTGTCATACATGATACACCCATCTACCTATACTATGTTGCTTTGCAAAATCCAGGATCTGGTTGGCTGGAGGAAGATCAGTTTAACCTTAACCATCTGCTTGGCTACGGCGACAAGATGAGACCGTAGCACCCAAGCTGCCGCATAGATCACGCTCATTCGACGACAGTCACGTGACAGCTAGATATGGATTCACCAGGTCAAAACCGCTTCTCGAACAATCAGCAAATCTGCCGGTAAGAAATCTGCGCGGGCACCTGGCGCCTTCCTATTGGCCAGCACCTACTTCCCGCGTGCTTATAAAAGAGCCCGGCAATGGCTGCTCTTGCTCACCACGAAGCACAGAGCATTTTGGCTCTTCAATAACTCGCAGTTCATCATCTTTACCAACACTTGTCAGCTCCCAAGGAGTAGTTTCTGCTCAGCTTGTCAGGGCTTCCTCTTTTGTTTCTTGCTCCTTCTGTTCATCAGCTGCTAGTTGTGTTGTTGTGTATCTTTGGTTTCTTGATCCAAGAAGCCATGGCGACGACGATAGATTGGCACGGTCGCAGCACCAATCTTCCTGCCGCTCTGTATGGCATGGTGGATAGCAAGGAGGTAATGCAAGCGCTTGCAACGCCCATGGTGCAAGATGCTTCGACCATCTCCTTTTCCTACCCCTGCTCCGGCGTGGAGCAGAGCGCGGGCTTGCTTCTTGGCGCCAACTACCAGCTGACTTCCGCGCAAATCCTTCAAGTCCAATCACAGCTCCACCACATGCGCCGGCCGGCCGCGGCCCTGGCCGCGGTGGCGCAGCCGATGAAGCAGAATGGCTTGGCGGCGGCCAAGCTGTACCGCGGCGTCCGGCAGCGGCATTGGGGGAAGTGGGTGGCCGAGATCCGCCTGCCCCGCAACCGCACCCGCCTCTGGCTCGGGACCTTCGACACCGCCGAGGAGGCCGGGCTGGCCTACGACAGCGCCGCGTTCCACCTCCGCGGCGACTCCGCCAGGCTCAACTTCCCGGAGCTCAGGCGCGGCGGCGCGCACCTCGGCCCGCCGCTCCACGCCGCGGTCGACGCCAAGCTCCACGCCATGTGCCACGGGATGGACCTGCCGCAGCAGAGCAAGAGCACCACGACACCGGCGACGCCGAGTCCCTTCTCCTCCGAGAGCCCCGACGTCAAGAGCGAGCCGGGCTGCTCCGGATCCGAGAGCTCGTCCTCGTCTGACAGCGACGTGTCCTCGACGGGTTCCTCCGACGTGGTCCCGGAGATGCAGCTTCTTGACTTCTCAGAGGCGCCATGGGACGAGTCCGAGAGCTTCCTGCTGCGCAAGTACCCGTCGCAGGAGATCGACTGGGACGCGATCCTTTCCTGATGCAGTGGCTCTCTGTTCTTGATCCTAGTTCTTGGTTGATCTTGTACTTTGCAGCCTCAGTGGCAGCAGCTCAAAGTGTTACTTAGGTACTTGTTGGTTTATGTACCAGTAAAGAGAAAAAATGAGAAGGATAAAAACAATACAATGAAGAGTAAAGGGAATAAGATTGTTTTACCATCACACCCATTGGCTTTAGAAATACCGAACGAATTAGGACTCACAGAGGTTCTCAGACTACTGGAGCCGGTCGGCACCATCTCACATTTTGGGTTTTTATCATCTAGCGGGAATCCCATTCTTACCTGCTACAGTAGAGTTCATAGCCCACCTGTTGGACCTAAGTCCTTAAAGCCCACAGACTTACGAGAGAGAAGTAAGGGTAAGGTGAGGTCAATTCTAGCATGGAACATATCAAGGAGAGAGAGGAAGCCTCAGGGCCGTAGTTGCCCTACAAAAGCCAACACCAGCCATTCTCCCCATAAGCCACTGCATAGGAACCACAGTTATTAATCTAACCTGAGCCAGTAGAGGAGAGAGAGAGAGAAGGCCTTTTCCCTAAATATTTTAAGAAGCGAAGACTTTTCTTCCCTCAAAACGTGAGTCCTTCCAGAGAGTAGCTCTCTCTACCTCTTCTCCTTTTCATTCCCTACTAATCCAACTCCAACACAATCCTTTCATTCGGCTGGCACAAGGTAAGCTCAAGGTGAGCCACCTTGTTTCCATCCCACGGCCAAGCCACAAGAGGAAGGCAGGACAAGAGCTTGGAGAAGAGGAGCTACGGAAGTAGGGGAAAGACAAGGAGAGAAGCAAGGACTGCGACATCCAGTCGACGCCGTTGGCAACAACAGAGGGAGGTTGTTGTAATCATCGTCCACCCCAGTCCCTTTTCAGCTGACATCAAGTAAACCTCTATTCTTCCCCCAAGGCATCGGCGGCAAGCCCATATGCCATAGCACCACCGTGCACCTTTGGATGGCAATGCATGCTCCCCAGCGCATGCACTCTACCAAGTCCCATCATGGCGGCCACCTTGAGCCCTCCTAGTCATGCGTTCTAAAGAATAGAGCAAGGCAAAAGCAGTAGCTAAATCCAAAATAAAGTGCATGTAGTAAGAAGGCGGGGAAGAGAGTGTTGGATTGTCCCGGGTAGTATGCGAAGTAGAGGTGAAACAATAACAAGCCAGTAGGTAAACCGAAGCCTTGGTGCTCGACCACAGCTGGGCTGAACCTCCATGGAAACCCCAATCGGCGGTGACCTTCGAGGAAGCCAAGACGAGGGGAAACCAGTGAGGGGCCGAGAGCAAGGCCGATGGCCGAGAGGCCGGAGAAGGCCGAGATCGAGGGGAGCCCAGGATGACCGATGCTAGGCATCAGTGACTAGCGACGCCGGTCAAGGCCGGAACTGGGGGTGTGCGGGAGGAGGCGGCCGACGGCACGGTGGCAGTAGATCCGCCCCAACTGGCCAGATCTATGGAGCACGAGACAGTGTTAGATGTAGGGGCCAAGGGGAAGGAGGAGTAGGTGAGGTAGGTCGGCGGCTGATGGACCAAGGGTCGGTCGCCTCCAGATTCGAGCTTGGGGAGGAGGCGAGAAGACGTCGGGTTGGGAGTGAGGAGGAAGAGGAGAGAGAGAAAGAGGGAGATGGAGAGAGGAGAGGAATGGAGGGGAACGGCCTTTGGCTGGTGTGAAGTAGAGAGAGGTAGAGAGAGAGGAAAAAAGAGAGGCCGGTTTAGTTGGGTAAGAAAAAAGTGTTTGGCCAGGTAAAGAAATAAAGGGAAGGAAAAAATGGGGGGGTTTATACATGCGCGTTGGATCCCTTGGCCTTGAGTGACTTGTTCGCTAGTGTCGAGTCATGCGCGCAGGATCGATGACGCCCATATGTGTTCATATCATTAGGTGGAGGTTCTGAGTTAACGCCGTACACATCGTTCCGTTCCGCTTGGTTAACAGGTAAGTGCATGGTTTAGAGTTTATGAAATATGGGATGATGTGATGATGCTTATATAGAATTGCAATATTTACATGACATAATGATGCTTATGGTAACGGAATGGGGTGAGCAGCGATGCCACCCTCTCGATGATAACACTAATGATAATGAAAATGAAAATGAAAATGGATATCTGTATTTGCATCATGTGCACTCAAGTTTCAGGGCGCTGAGAAAGTCTCTAGCTACGAGTAAAACTAGCTGACTAATCCGATGTGCTCTTGAGTAAGACCTACTTCGGTAGGCCTCCACTGGAGTGGAGAGACCCCGTACTGAAAAGGGCGGGCCCAAGATTTGGGTACTTGCTGAGTCTCCGGACTCACCCATGCTATGTTGTTGTTTTATGTGGTCAATAAAAACGTCCTGCACGGGCTGGAGTAGCATATGAATAACTTCACATAGTAGCAGCATTTCACATATCAGCTTTTGTTAATATGTTTAAACTCCACTAGTATGCTAGAATAGTTGCTTAAAATGATATGATGTAAGTGGTCGCTGCATTATGAATAAAGTAGTGTTTGTTTAAAAAGGTTAGCAGTGATGGTAGCACTCTAGGTCCAGAGGATGGGCGGGGTGCCATAGTTTAGGTGTTGGGTTTGATCATGTGCAGCATCAACCCCTGGTCTGTTTGGTTTTCTCAATGGCATTGCCAGGAAGAGGGTCTCAATACTTTGGTTTGTGGAAATTTTAAAGGGGCGCTCGTTTTAGCGATGGTTTCTGGCTTTTGGCTGAAATTTCACTATAGCTGATTTGATTTTTTGGGCATAATTAATTTTAACAAAATGTAAAAATAGAAAAAACATATTAACCCATTAGGGACAATACAAAGGAACACGGGAAAAAAGAAAATACAAAAAGCCTAAAATATCTAAAAAAATTCAGAAAAAGACGAAATACTGAATAGTGAAAAAAAAAAGCAGAAGCTAGAAGCTGAAGCCGAAAAAAAGCTGAAACGAGCAGGGCCGCTAGCTGCATGCAAAGTTTTTATGTATATATTTGAATTCTACATTGTAGTTGTGATCCAATAAATAACCACTTTGGCACATTCAAATGGTTATTGGTTCATGTTCTGTGCATGTGATGGAAATTTGAATGTTACATGAGCTTATAATACGAACAAAACATAATATGGCGTCAAATTATGCAATTTTGAAGAGCATACCAAATAAAAGGAGGAACAGAATATATGTGGCATCTTTAGCAATGAAGAGAACGCATAACCCGCCGTCATGCAGAGTTGTTCAACTAGTATCAGCATGATGAAATTATTTCCCTGCATTTGATTGCAAAGCTGTCAATTGCATTTTAGGACAGTTTTTTCATGAAAACGCGGGAGATTTGCATTTCATTCAATAAAGAAAATACATTTTACGACAAAGTTGCTTGATTTATCTTGAGAATTAGACGGTGCAACTCCTTTCCTGCAAAAAAGTTTGATGTTATCGCGCAAGTCTGAACTGCTCAGACATTACCTCCCAAATCTCTTTACCGCTTGAATCTCGACGCTTGATATCAGTGGTGTCAAAATCGATTCCATTTCGACAAATTCTAGTGCATGTCAATATTCGTATGATGTTATAGCTATCGACTTGTCGTTTGGCTGGATGTAAGTCCACTGTAGCTCTATAAACTAGTTACACTTTAGGTTTGCATTTTCTCCGCATTCTTTAGAGAAAAATCAAAATCAGTTAAAATTCACTTAAAAAAGAGAGAACAATCGCAAACAAAGTCTGTATTTTTTTAATTCAGTATGAAACAACTAATTTGAAAGCTGATGTGTCCCTCTAATCTTACCGTGTACCGGTCATTAGAACACATAACTTATCTTATTTTTGAAAAAAAAAACTACACTTATCTCTTTTTGTAGAACTAAACCTAATCTTATTTTGAACAGTACTAAATACTGATTTGTGGCTGCAGAGGAGGGAAAGCATCTGGATCTCTGCTGTGCGTATTCTTTGTTTAGAAGGACCAGAGAGTCATGTGGGGAAGTCAGGACTCCACGTTATCACTACTTTGCTTTGGCTTAATATAATGCTAATCCAATTCCCCAATAGGAGAGAGAAACTAGGTTGTTATTAGCTGCCAAGAACCACAATCGACATGATTCCTCTCCTAGTTCATTGTACATTGTTCAGTGTAACTTTGTCGTTTCTATCAAACAATTGCTTGCCTTTTGAGTGATGCATGAACCTTGAGAAATGCATTAGTGAAGATGGCAGCTAGCTCTATCTTTGATGCATTAGAGAGCTTCACGAGTTTGATCAGCAGCTTTATCTTGTCTATAGTATCAAAGAACAGTTGAAGGGAAAAAAACACATTTACACAAACAAGCTTGTTTGGACTTTGAATCATCACAATCTTAGCCTACCATGAAGAGTCATTTTACAGCCATAAGTGGCCTAGTGTGAACATCAATATCAAAGTCCTGATGATATACTTTCTTACTTGTAAACTAATAATGCTCAGTGCATACATCCTGGATGGTCTATGTTACTTTACAGATCAGTATGGTCTATCCAAAGCTTTCTTTTGTGGTCGTTTTCATGCTTTAGTCTATCATGGTATTGACCTATCATATTTTTCTATGCATATCCTCTCATGGACCTAGCCAGAGCTTGCAGAAAGGCATTAATGCTTAGCCATTGTCAGGTCAACCCCATAATCTCCATTGCCCAAAGTCATCACGGTGCTATTAGAAGCACTCAAGGGGATTGGACAGGGATGCCCACTATGCTGCTACCTGCCAATCCTATGATGGTCCATTGCTCAGGTCTGAGTTGACTTGTTGATTTCAAAGAGCAGAAAGCAGAAAAAGGATGGTTACGAGGTAATGCAAGGATTAGTTCAAAGCTTAAAATAAATGCCCTCTTGAAAACATAGTTGGGATGGAGGCAGAACCCATCCATGACCATGATCCAACCCATGAGTTGGCCATGACATCAAGATACACTTGACAAGGAAAGGCTACCCTTAGGGATGATGTATGTAATTAGATAGGCTTGATCATGGAATAAAAATGTAGCTTAGCTCAGTAGCCGTTGACACTAGTAAAGGAGCTATCCATGCTTCATCCTCAAAAAAGAGAAAAGGAAATGAGAGATCCATGCTTTTTTAAGTTTTTGCATAACTATGCTAGGATTCCATAAGCTATTGATTTTATTTGCTTAGTTGACCTTACTCCCAATGGGAGATCGGTGCATTTTAAGTTTTTGCATAACTATGCTAGGATTCCATAAGCTATTGATTTTATTTGCTTAGTTGACCTTACTCCCAATGGGAGATCGGTGCATTTTAAGTTTTTGCATAACTATGCTAGGATTCCATAAGCTATTGATTTTATTTGCTTAGTTGACCTTACTCCCAATGGGAGATCGGTGCACCAAGTTGCATATTTTGCTAAGTTTGTGGCTGAAACTGCGAGTAGCAGCAGCCAAAGAATGCTGATCCTGTTAACCAGCTCGGTTGTCACTTGCAAACATCAAAGGCCAGAAAAGAAAAGGTGATTCATATGCCAATGGGAGCAGGGGCGAAGGCACGTTGATTCACCCGAGTGCACCGGCAACAGGGTAAAATCAAAATTCAAGTTATTAGCAACTCATTTTTACCTCTTGTGCACCACTCTAGTCTAAATACGTGCACCACCCTGATCTAAATATGTGCTGCGTGCACCACCAAATAGCAGTCCAAGTTCAACGTGCAATAGATGGCCCAGTAAGACAGCAATAGCTGGCCCAATAGTAGTCTACAGTGTGCACTCGGGTCCTTTATACTCTAGCTTCGCCCCTGAATGGGAGATTCATCCTGGAATGGTGGAAGTGAAGCAGTGCTCATGATGCATGAAGCCAACCTTTGACAAACTCTGCTTCTGCAGATTGGTTCAGTGGACTCGACATGTGCGTGCGTGCCATGCCCATCTTAACAATCATGGGCCTGGGTGAATGGGCGCATGGAGATGCAGCGAAGGGTATGCATCAGCGTCCAAATCAAGCCATGTCGGCATCGCACAAGCATCTGTCAGTCGGCTCACCGGTAGACATGACTGAGTTTGTTACATCCTGACAAGCGTCAATTCAACAATCTCAAATTCTCGACCCCCTCTTTCGAAATACCGGGGGGGCGAGAGAGCAATCCGTGTAAGATGGCAGTTTGCATTTGGAATTGATGCTCAGTACTGCCATAGTTTGGTTGAACACAACTTGATATTTCAGGCCCAGAGAGAATCTCGCCCATGGGCTGAAACGGGTAGCGTTTGGCGAAGCCTGAAGCGAGGAAGCCGGCAGAGCTCGGGAGCTCTGATTGGGGCCTGGCAAACTGAAATAACGGGAAGCAGACGGCGCATGGGTGCGTGGAGGCCCACCCCATCATCTCGCGTGTTGGGTGCGTGAGAGGCCCAACACAACCCATCGGCACAAGGAAAATGCCGTTGAGCCAGCCACTACATCGGCCGAATCATTTAGCACGGAAGCCCATAGCTGCTGTTGAAAACGAACCTGTGAAAAAAAAATACCTCTAATCTAATCGTTCTGTTAGATTATGCGGCACAAGCAAAATGCACATAATCATCATCTATTTGACATCGGAAGATCCTTTCATACAAGGGTTTCCTATGGTATTTTCTGGGACGTTGCATTCATGTCGTAATTGGTTGAGATTGGTTGGAGATTGTCTGAAACTCGTCTTTGCATACGTTGGATTTGGGCATGTCTTTCTTCATGTGCCACCTCTATATTCCTATCAGCTCCACTGCCTTCGTTGCCACAAGAAGAGCATTGTGGGTTAATCGGCCTTTTTTGTTGATTCGATTAGAGTTCGCCTTTCCTTCCTAGGTCTACGTTGTTTCCTGGCTTAATCCTGTGGGTTATGTTGTGTTTCTGGGAGTGCTCCTCAAAATAGCTTTCCTCCCGTGTCATCATATATGACTGGAAAGCTTGCAAGACACTGCAAGACAAAGTGGTGAACAAGATCACTATTGATTCCTTTCGATTTGAAGATTAGAGAAGTTTATGTACCTTCTTGCAGCTCCACGGACGAAACTGATTTTTGACCCTCAAGGCTTCAACAGATACGGATGGTTCGTCATTCGATGACGCATCTACTGCCAGCATAGCATCGATATCTTTCAAATGTCTACAAGCAACGAGGATTGATGGTCACAACTCATAAGCTCAGTGCATTTGGAATACTCCCCTCAGGAATTTACCGTATGAGTGGGTCCACATGTTCAATGGTGTATCTGAACTTCTAATTCCTGCTACTCAAAAGCTCTGCGATCTGCATTAGGATTTTTTGGGGATTCGGTAATTGATTCGAATCAAGCAATTGCATTGCGAAATTATGAGGTGCAGGTATGCTAGCATGCTTGGTTAGGTGCTTAATTAATTTGAAGAGCTTGAAGTTTGATGAAGCAAAAAGATGAAAAAATTGCACAAAAACATTCACCAGAACACCAGAACATAACTTACCTGTCGAATAGGGGCACGCATGGATGATGTCGGCATACGGGAAATCAATGAAACGTTCTGGCTGGGAATTGGCCAAGGTGGTAAGTAGCTCTCTGCAAAAAAAAAATATGCATAATGTGAATTTTGCACGTACAGTTTGTAGTACGACACAAGGTGTTAACTAGATGATCTGGCCAGGCCCATGACAAAAGTAGCTCTGGCTCGAGAATTTAACACGTACGGATGTGCCTGCGACAATGGCCTCGACCTTTTTGGTTTTTCAGCCGAAACTTTGGCTTTAATTTCTTTCGGTAATCATTATTTATTAGACTAATAAACTGTAACATAAAAAAAACGCCTCCAATGAATGTCGCCCAGGTGTGCCTGCGTGTGTTATATGACAATCAAGGCTTCCAGAAAGATATTTATCCCAATAAATAGATCTGTCAATTGCCAATTCCCATGAGCCATGCCTCAGCATACAATAGAGCCTGGATATATATGGCCGAGGTCACGATACGGTAAGCAGTCAACCGGCAAAGGTAACAAAAACGGCAAGCGATGCTCTCAGAAGTTGCCCCGCCAGACGGGGGCTGAGCACGTCGCAGACCAGGATGCCCCCGCCAGAGATCGACCCGGCCCAGCGAGTCTCCTCCGACCGCGATCACCTTGTGGGTGCTGTGCAACGCCACGTATTTCGGTTGGGCATTCCAAGACAAGCGAGGCCGCCTTGGTGCTCCACTCCTTGGTCTTGGATGAGTAGAGTTTGAGGTCATAGTTCCAAGCATGACACGTACGGTTTTGTCGGATGGTGGCCGGCCACGACATAGGGGGTGATCGGAATAGCGATGGCTTTTGGCTTTTGGCTGAAAAAACATTGTAGCTGGCTGAAAAAACACTGTAGCTGAGTTAGTGGATAGTGTAGTGAATAGTGAAAAAAAAGCTGAAACTAGAAGCTGAAACCGAAAAAAGCCGAAACGATCACCCCCATAATCCTCGCCGCCGCCATCGCCACAGGGCAAGATGCCAAGCAGCCTGTAAGCATTGTCAAACCGTCCGGCAGACCCATACCCCATGATCATAGTATTATACGCATATGCACAAGGCATAACCCTTTCCGCCTCCATCTGCCCAAACAAACTCCTCATCCTCACCTAGCCTTGCCACCCTGCAGAGCACCCAAATCATGCATGCTCGTGTACGATACATCATCCGGCCTCAAACCCTGCGCTCTCAGTTCGTGAAAGAACTTCCATGCCATGTCCACATTCCTAGCCTTCCCAAAACAATCAATGCATACATTGTACAACACAATATATATCCAGCTCGAGGAAGCTCCCCTACACCCCAAAGGAACATATATCACACGCGAACATTTTTCCATAATTCACACGAGGTCCAAGTCCCAGAATTCGGTTCGTAACAATTTACACAAGCACAACATGCAGCACAAGAGTCTCGAGAGCCACAAAGCATTTACACAAGACGTACGAGCCCATCATCCACTGCACGCCGCCCAGACCGCGTGCCCACAATTCCGCAACGCACAAGCGCCACCACGGCGCGCGCGCGCGCGTCGTCAGTTCCCGAAGCTGCTCTTGCAATTCTGCGACGAAATGTGCACGTCCTTCCTTAGCCCGGCCGCGCTGATCTCGCATGCCACGGCCAGCCTCTTCCGCCCGAACCCGAGAGCGCCGACGTGCACCTGCACGGCGATCTCCACGGACAACTCGAGCGCGACCGCGTCCTTGGACCCCTTCAGCCCCTTCTCGACCGCCTTGGGCGTGCGGCCGTCGTGCTGTAGGCCGTGCATCAGCACGTTGAAGTCCGTGGCGTCCTCGCCGCCGTCCTCGGGCTCCCCCACGTCGCCCTTCGCCAAGGTTGTCCCTTGGTGCAATAGCTTTGCCGTGCCGCCGTCCTTGTACCACAGCGCGGTCACCTTGTTCGGGTTGATCGCCGTCAGGAAGAAGTCGTAGTCCATGTGCTGCTGCCGCGACGCGTTGTGGACGGAGAGCCTGTCGACGGTGAAGCTCGGCGCGTCCGGCCGCAGTACGACGACGGAGAGAGCGACGCCGGCGCCCAGCAGCACGGCGGCCGCGAGCAACACGCCGAGCGTGCGCAGGACGCACGGCGAGCACGGGGAGCCCTTGCCGCGCTTACCTCCGCCGGCGCGCTCCGTCCGGTAGCGCTCGGCGAGATAGGCGTTCTCGGGCGGCGGCACGCGGTATATCTGGTCCTTTTGGACCTGGACGATGTACGTGTCGTGCGGGTGCAGATGACGCGCGGGCGGCACGGCGACAGGGTCGAGCGGGGAGCCGAAGGCGGCGGAGGAGGCCGGCTCGGGCGCGGCGGGCACGGGCGAGAGGGCCCTGTCCGCCATGGGAGAGACGACGAGGGGAGGTGGCGGCGAGGTGGCGCGGGTAGAGGGGGGGAGGCGACTGGCGGAGGACGTCGCATCAGGTGGGCGGAGGCCGCGCGGGCGATTTGGAGGGAAATGAGGAGGAGCGCCCGTGCGCGCCAACGACGCACGGTTTTAACGACATGCCTATTGTTGGAAGGTGGCACGACCCGGTCGAAGGCCTCCAAGGGTTGTTGCGCCGCGCGCCGGTTCTGCCTGCGCGAAGTTGCAGGGAAATCACCGTGCAGATCGCGAAACGTGATCGTTTTAGTTAGTGTGTGGGTTGATTCTTTTTTACTTATAACTTATGATTTAAATATTTGAATTATAGTTATTTGTAAGATGTAGTATGTACAGAAAAATAGTTATATATGATTTTGATCAGTACAACTGAATTCAATACATTTTTTACTGTAATATTTTTGTTAATCTTATTTAAAAAAATATTATTTAAAAATTAATTACTGTAAACCTTACTTCGGCCGACGTGGTTCGCTAGCGTTTCTAGCAACGTCTGGGGAAAACAGTGGAGTAAATGGAGAGGCTGTTGGTTGGCTTGTCATCGGGCTGAACTAGCGGCCGAACGCACGCGCTACACCCTGTATGGGCTAGGTGCGCATGGGCTTTCGAACTACGTGAATCTCGAAGGGCTTACGTGCAGCGGAGTATGTACTGAAGTAGTTGCACCGTTCATTAGATGGAATGCATGCGAGACTAAAATAGGTAGAAAACGAATGCAGGTAAACAGAATAGCCAAACGAATTTGCGCCTCTGTTTAGCGCAATAAAACGGAGCTAGTTCGAGTTAAAACAGATCCAGTTATTCGTCTTTCTGCTCGGAACTTTGAGATGCCTGCACCACTAATTTCAGTTAGGTTCGCTAACTCCCAGGTCGGAACTTTGGAGCTTGATTCCTTTTTAGCCGATGGAGACGATGCATTAATCCCCGGCCTCTGCCCCAAAGGGAACAGACAACGCATCACAGTTTTTTTTTTACATATAGTAGCGAAGCAGAAAAAAAAAATCACCAGCATTTGGTCATTACAGACAGAGTTTGGACAGAGCACATAATTTGAAGCAGAACAAGCAAAATTAGCGACATCACAGAGACAGACTCTGGCGGACGCAATTGGAGCCTGATTCTTAAACAAGGTTTCCCAAAGTCTGATGTTTGAATTCGATAACGAGGATGTTGCTGCTGTATAAATGAATACTCATTGTAGTCACAAAATAGCGTTGTCACGCGTCAGTTTGCAAGAAAATCTGATCGGACCACGTATCATTTTCATATATTCAATCTAAATATTTATAGAAATATTTACATCCAAAGTTTGCAAAGTTGGATTGCACACATTCCAAAACGTCACTCTTTTTACGATTGAATAGAGTAAGGCCCCGCTCGTTTCAACTTTTTTTCAGCTTCAGCTTCTAGCTTTAGCTTTTTTTTTCACTATTCAGTAATTTGTTTTTTTCTGAATTTTTTTAGATTTTTTTGAGCTTTTTTGCATTTTTCTTTTTTTCCTGTGTTCCTTTGCATTGTCCGTAATGGGTTAACATATTTTTTTTTCTATTTTTACATTTTTTAAATTTAATTATGCCTAAAAAGCTAAATCAGCTATAGTAAAAAAAAGTCAGCTACAGTGAAATTTCAGCCAAAAGCCAGAAGCCATCGCTAAAACGATCACCCCCTAACTCACAAGCGAAGAGGTTGCAAGCTATATAATTCATTTTTTAGATAACCCTCTGATTTGTATTAATAATAGCTCAATGATAATGTCCATAAGTACCTAAATTTTATATTAAAGATTCTAGATGAACGACGAGATATCATCAAGTCCTAGAATCAATTAACGTGCTGGACATCTTTACCTTTCGATTTGAAGAAAAAATTGGGGTCAAGGTTGGCCCATGGTAATCAACTAACCCGACTTAACATGCCAGTTATGCTTAATCGAATCGAATGCCTTCATGGCATTGAGATGCAGCAATTATGCTTTGGAAACTATTCTTGCGGCAATTAAGAAAATCCTCCTCTAAAAAACTAAACACTGGTATGCACAGAACTGGAAACGTACGAGGCTTTGAAAGGCTATCCTTGATGATCGTTTAAACATGCGCTCCTGTTAAAACAGGCACACGATGGAGAGTCAAGACATCCCAGAAGATGATGCAGCGAACTACCCTATGTAGCTCTCATGCATTGCCCCTTCGATACATGATGGATCTCGCGGCTAACCAACATTGAGAGAATTCGAGTTGTTTGTTACGCACAAATCTCTATTATTGAAAAAACACATTAGCCACATCACTTTCCACACAAAATTGGGGGAAGATAATCTCTCTATCAGGGTTTGTTTAGGAGACCTATTTCTGATTAGGATCCATATAGATGGGCCAAGAATTTAAACTAAAATCCTAATCTATCCACACATATCTCAATCGGAAATAGATCTCTCAAACAAATCCTAAACGAACTAATCCACCCTTCGTCCTTTCTCTTTCCTGCCTAGCTCCACACAAAACGCGGCTAAACATTTATGAATTTCCCCCCAAAAGAAACTCCCTTTTAAGATAAAGTTTGCAATTAAAAAAATTCCAAAAAATCTCCATTATCTCTATGCAATACATTGTATCTATATTACTAAAATTGGTTTCTTATGGTAAATCGCAGTAACATAGGGATATCCAATTAGTTCAAGTAAAGGTGCACGATTGGTCCCTAAAAGTCGCATCAAAACTTCGGTTAGCACCCTTCACTTCTTTTTCTCAAACTAGAACCCTAAACTTACTAATTAGCTTTGACAAGTATTCAAACTTGTTCCCATTAGATAAGTTAGCCTGACAAGTGTTATTTATCTTTTATATACTTATATAAAAGACTCGATTGGTGAATGTTCATGGTACATTCTCCTCCCCTCCCCTCACTCATGTCAGGGAGGGAGCGATGACACGTGGAGATGCACCCTTTACATCTAACTTTCAGCTTTGTTCATATTGGTTTATAAAAGCTGCTTTTCTATAGTAAATATTTTTTCTACAGTACTTAATTTTTAAATAAAGTGTCTTTTTAAAGTGGAATTTACTAGTTGATTGAAGTACACACTGTAGTGAGTAATGACTTCATTTATATCGGTCAAAATCGCACGTGAGTTTCTCTCTCCGTACGACTCTCTATAAGCTATTACTATTCATAAGCTAAAACAAAAAACTATCAGCAAAAGTCAATATAAACAGGCTCGAAGTCCTTCCCCAACCACATTAGTAGTATCCCACGCATAATCTCCTCCCAGCTAATTCCACCCACCCACCAATCTCTCACCTATTATGGGGGCCGAATCCCCTATTAAGAGATGGCAAATCCTCTAAAGAGGTAAGAATATTCCTTAATGGGGGCGGGGCCGAACTCACCCTGCGGGGAGACAGAGACGACTCTATTATGCTAACGAAGTGGGGACGAGGTTAGCCTCCCCTGTGGGGACATAGTAAGAATAAAAATATATTATTATGTTTATATATTATAGATATTTAATATGTGATATGTATTATTTTTTAAAATGTTTGGACTAGAATTTAAATCTATATGTTATGATATAACTTTTAAAGCTATATTTAAGAAAAAAATGCACCTAATTATTTATAAATTAATTAATAAAGTTATATGATAGTTTTTAAATTTATATTTAAGTTATTTTCTATTCCCACGGGACAGAAATCCCGTAGGGGCATAGACGGGGGAGGTCTGTGCACCGTTTGGTTTAGCGGGTACGAGGTGAGGGTCCTTCACGTGGATCGAGGGCTGGGACGCGGGCAAGCCCTCGGGACCAAGGACCATCGCCATCCCTACATCAATTGTGTAAAAATCCATTAGCCATCAGCGCGAGAGAGCGGACAAAGTGATGTCCTTGAGCGCCATTTTGAAGGCAGAGTTGCGGAGGCCTAAAGACGAAGGGACGCTCTCTGCTCTGCATAGGCGTAGGCAGAAATGGTAGTGCGGCACACCGGCACGGCGGCACCTGAGCGGAGGAGTCTGAGCCGCAGAGGCCCGGAGACAAGGGGTGCTTAGTTGCTCGCTGCTAGGCAAGACCGGTGGCGGAGACGACGGCATGGAGGATGCAGCTCTGCTAGCAGCGCGGTGCTCATTGGGAGATGGTGGCGTGGGCGTGGCCGGCGCAGCGGCCGTTGGATGCCGCTTTGCGCGCGACCAACGCGGCTGCGGACATGTGCCTTGCGTTATGAGTTGTGCTGGGTTGGCGCTTCTCCAAAAACTCATTGATTTTGGGCGGGCATTGTGCCGCCAAATACTATAAATTGTGACCTATCTCATGACTTTAGGATTTTGTTCGCGTCGACGTAAGTGAGATTTGAGCTTAAAACCTGTACTTCCCTAGAATCTTCCATACCACGTGTCAGCTGTCATACAAGCCATATCAGCATTACCGCATCATCACTAAACATGGGGATCCATGTTCTACATGTGTTTTTTTTAATGTGACCAGTTTGATCAATGCATGCAACACATCACGCTATTTAGGTGTTGAGCGTGCTCAGTGCAAATTTAAAGACCTCTACCAATTGACATGCGCTTTGACCTTGCTCCTTGGCCACTTTTTTAATGTGTTTCATATTTGATATATACTGATGCTCTCTATCAGTGGCGGAACCAAGAATTAACAAGACCCGGGACAAAATCAGTAGTGGAATCAGTGGCTCACCTCAAGCCCTCATCGTCTCACAGGCACGGCGGCCTCACCAACTTGGCAGCTCACGGCCGGTGCCGGCGGATTGGCGGAGCCGCAGAGGGCGAACGTCTCACGGCCGTCACCCAGTGGCCCAGCCTTGGAGCCGCGCCGCCTGATCCGTGTCGGCGCGCGAAGACTACCGAGTCGCCGCCGACCACCGCAGCACCCGCCGAGTCGCCGTCGACCGCCGCAGCCCGCGCGCTAGCACCCGCCGCTCGAGCCACCGACCGCGACCCCACGCTGTGGCGCGCGTCGCCGTGAGCGCTTGCGCGTGCATGCCGCCCGCCGCAAGCCCGCAGCGATGGGGATTTGAGATTTTGTGAATTAGGGATTCGGATTTCAACTGCGGCTGCGCTGCCTGCGACTGCACTTGTATTGTGGCGGATTGGGCTGCTGCTCTGCACGGCGTGGCCCACGGCCGAGGCCCACAAGGCTTCCGCGAACGGCGGATTAGCGCCACTGCCTTCTTCCTCTACGAACGGCGAATCAGCGTGGGCGACGGGGCGCTAACGATGGCTGCCGGGGGGTGAGGTCTTGCCCAACCCGAGAGACTCGGGGTAGCTGCCCCGGCTTACCCTGGTGATAGTTCCGCCACTGCTCTCTACCTAAGCATGCTAGAGTTAGTAATGGAAAAAAGCGATCCACTCCTAAGAATTTTTGCGAACATTGTGACATTCACATACCACGAAATCTCATCAGTGTGAGCATATTTAGAACAACGGCGTGTTAATCCAGGCAAGCCGAACGAGAGCCAAAACTGAAACTGAAAAGATGGCCTCGCGGATCTTCAGATCTGATGCCCTCTGAAGACTCGGAAATTCCGCTAAGCGCAAATCGCCAAGTCACACGTACACACAAACAAACGAAAGATTTTTTTACCTGTGCACAGGGGAAACCGCCATCACCATGACGTAGCATACGTACAAACAAGTGTATTTATACGTATAATACGGTGTAGTCCTCTGCCTCTCACCAATGCGCAGGAGCTCAGCCAGCATTTGGGTATATAAACCCCCTGCCCCTAGTGGCCTCTTGCGCCTCCGCCCTTTTGCATGCCTCACCGGCCTCTCCACCTCCCCCTCCGCCTCCAATGCGCTGCTAGGCTAACGCCCTGCTCCCGATTCCCCCTCCTGATCCGCGGATTAGCCGACTCCCCATCTGGGTTTCTTGATTCCGTTCGGGTTCTTGCAATCTGATCGGATTTTCTGGGATCTTTTTTCGCTTCGTTTTGTTTTTCGTTGTTGTTTGTTGTAGTGTTTCGTTTTGTTGGGCTCTTGATCCGGAGATGAAGGGCCCGGCGGCGGAGGGGCCGGAGGAGAAAGAGATGGACTTGCTCCTCAGCGAGATCCCTCAAGTCACGTCGCCGCAGGGCCAGCGCGGCGGCGGCGGTGGCGGTCACGCCCAAGGCCTCGGCTTGCATGGCGCCGCGCTCCATCATGGGTACGCCGCGCCGCGCTACGGCGAGGACGCGTACTACGCCGTGGTCCTGAACCGTCGGGACGATGGTGTTCACCAAGTCGGCGGCGGCGGCTTCCACGCGCCGCTCTCTTTGGGCTCCGCGCCGTTGCCTGCGTCGGGCCCGCCCGTTGGTAGCGCGCCATCGCCGATGATGCAGGCGGTGGACGACCCGGAGAGGCAGTGGCTGGCGAACCAGCTCCGCGGCCTGCTCATCGGGGGCGCGCCCGCCGTGGACGCGCAGGCCGCGCTCAACTTGCAGGGCTCGCCGGCCCCCGCCGTCAAGAACTCGGGCCCGGCAGATGCCCCCGCGGCGCATGGTGCGTACTACGGCTACAATTTTGGGGCGCCGGGTTCTTCGGTCCACCATGAACCCCTGTTCGTTGATCAGGCCATGGCGGCCGGCTATGTCGCTCGGTCGCAGCACTTCGCAGTGGACGTTGGCTGTGATGGCTACGGCCGATTCCCTAGAAGCTTGGACGCCGATATTGGCGGCTTGGTGTACAATAGGACAGGAAGTGGCACTGGCATTGGTTGGGGACAAGGGTTGGTGCACCCTGATCATGCCGAGTCGTTCTTGCTTTCTGGGCAGGCTGGTGCAGAACACAACTGGGGGTATGTTAGTACTAGTCCGATTGCCCTTGGCGCACCTGGCGATTTACCGAAATTGCACTATGAGTACGGTGTGCCTGTGGCAGACAATGGTTATATGAAAGGTGGTTTCAATCAATTTGAGGCATTTCGTCGTAAGGACAGTCTAATTTTTTATGGGAAGAAGATGCCTTTTCTGGACCGTGGGAAGGATAGGAGATTTCAGCACTATGTCAATAACAAAACACTGGAGCTGGAGAGTTCTAAGATGCCGAGGTATGAAAACATGGTTGGAGTTAAGGGCTACATCTACTTCATGGCCAAGGACCAGAACGGGTGCCGGTTCTTGCAGCAGAAGTTTGAGGAAGGGAAACATCATTTGGATGTAATTTTTGAAGGAATCATCGACCACATTGCAGAGCTTATGACCAACTCGTTTGCAAACTATCTCGTACAGAAGCTGTTGGATCTATGTGATGAGGAGCAGAGGCTGAGGATCATTGCCGTGCTGACGGAGGACCCTGTGAAGCTGCTGAGAATCTCTCTGAACACACATGGGTAATGGTCTTCTCTTCTCAATACTGATCAGTTAAATGCATTGTGGTCCTGACATTAGAAGCAACTGTACTCAGTAACCAATTTTAACAAATCTTGATTTGAGAATGTTGTGATTTGAGACAACTGTACTGCCCTTGTACTACAGTGCTAATATCGCAATATAAACCCTTTTTTATAGTTACTGCATGCAATGATTGCTGATGATTTGGTTGTTGTGATTTGTTTCAGGACAAGGGCAGTACAGAAATTGATAGAGACTGTTAAGAGCAGGAAGCAGATTGTGCTCATTATTTCAGCCCTACAACCAGGCTTCATGCATATGGTCAATGACCTTAATGGTAATCATGTCATACAGAAATGCTTGACAAACTTTGGGGCAGAGGAGAACAAGGTACAAAGTAGTGCTTAGTTTACAAACTGATTTTTGTTCTGTAGTGTGGACTTCCCTTGACTAGCTATTTTTTGTGATGTCATTGACTTTGAGCAATTATTGGTTGTTGCATTTTTGACAAATGAACTCCATAAGTTAGAATCGTTGCTGTACACATGGACTTTATCGGCTGTATTCTGTGGACCATCCCATACAATCTGCACAATATAGTGCAAAATATTAGTGTACTTGTAGCTATACCTGTGTACAAGCTCACAAGCATGTCAAGGTTTGAATTTGTAACTCGTGTTGAAATGCATCTATAATCAGCCATGTTTTACTTACACGAAGTACTTTTGCTGGCAAAACAACAAATATTAAAACTGTGCATCAGTATGAATAACCTTAGAAGTGCTATTCTTGAAAGTCTTGTGTTAGTAGTTTATTAATGGCAGACAATATCCAGGAGACTTTGTTTGCTGCTAAGTAACTTCACTAGTGAACAAGTTAGTGCGCTATATTTTATTAAAGAGATCTTATCTTAATTCCATATGCATCACTGCAGATGCAAAAAGTACTACTACTACGTACCTTCAACTAGGGCTTATTTCTATGTAAAAATGACATGAGGTCTGGACCCCACCTGTCATTCTGTCCATGACTTGGGAGAACCAAAATGGGACCTGAATTCAACTTTTGAGTACCAAATTATGTCCTGAATTAACCAATACCCAAACTATGGCTATACTTTACTAAATTAATAGTGTTTTAAGTTCTCTCAAGGATCATTTTCTTGTAAATATCTTCTTAATGGTGGCTATTATGACCCCATAAGAGTTTCTCGCCCTCTTCATGTACTTGACTTTGACATCTTGTACTTATTTTATTCTTCATTGTTGTCTTTGGCATTTGGCAAAATTGGCTACAACACATCATAAATTTGTGGTATTTGCCTTAGGACACTCCCATTTTGCGTCTTTGCCGAAGAACACTACACTTTCATGGTTATTTGTTAGAAGACACTCTAGCCAATATGATATACTATAATATCATTTCCAAGCTGAATGGACAGAGAAGACTTTCCAAGTAACATTCGGTACCCCTGTCTAAAGCCATATGTCGCTAGGGCATAGGACCGAGTGAGAGGAGCAGAGTGAAGGGGATGATGAGCACGAGCGAGGCCAGATATATCTTACCAAACCTGCTCTCTCTCATCAAGTTTCTTCGCTGAAACTATTGGTATATTGTTGAAGGGATGCAATAGAGAAAGACTTGACATAAGTTGTTAGGTCTATCTTTCCATCCGAAGGTACTCTACCATTTCTAATAACACTGGGATTGACAATGACTTTTCCAATACGCAACGCCACAGACTGTGGATGTTGCAGTGGTTCCTCCACAAAATTAACAGTTTTTTTCATATCAGTTACATGCTATTTTTGTTTCATTGTAACCATCCCAGGAGCAGCCATGTAAGTTTTTTTGTTAACTTTCATATACTCAAGCTTGCAATGTTATAAAATGGTACTTCTGCGTATTATTTAGTTTCAAGTCATTTACCTATCATCGATGAATCTAACTTCAACTGCTCCCTTGAATTATAAACCGCATCTGAAGTTGCTGCAAAACAATATCTAAATGTTAAAAATCAAGGTATAACAGGCAACTGCTATGTTAGTGTCTGTTAAGATTTCCTATACTCAAACTTGCAAGGCAGTAAATCATAACAGATATGTATATTTCTTTTTAGATTCCCTTGAGCTATTTCTTCATTGTGCCATCTCTTTAGCTCTATCCTCATTTTTATGGCTTATTTAAGTTCCCTTGAGCTTTTTTCTATAGAGAATATATGTTTACATATAACAAGAGTATTTATCCCAAATGATAATTTTTTAGAGAGATTTTCAGCAATAGTTTGGCAAAATTTGAATATGAAACTTGAAAATTTGCTTCTAAGGAAAACTAATATGTAATAACAACGGCCTTGTGATGTTAGAGTATATCTTAAGTTTGCACTCCCATTGATAAATTCCTGGCTCTGCCATCGGTCTCTCTCCTCAACTTGGAAATGGTATTATATTGGCTGGAGTGTCCCTCTGTCATAGGCGCAAAATGGGAGAGTCCTAGGGCAAATGCCACGAATTTGCGATGTCACGTAGCCAATTTTGCCTTAGCATTTTTATGCACATGACTTGTACGGGAGAAGAATTAATGAACTAACATTGTAGGAACAATCATTATGCTAAACTTTCTAGTATACTGGAATATCTCAATCATAAATTGTATTATGTACCAGAACTTGTACAAATATATTCTGCACTTGCTAATGTTTGATGCATTGGCGGTATGGAAATTAACTCATGGAGCAAATATGGTCGTATTGTCAATTGGCAATAGCATTTTTGCTGGGAAAAACAGTAAGGCGGTACTTTTCATATGTTGTAAGCTCAGTTTGATAGACATTAGCACTTTTAAACTAACATGTCAGGTAAATCAATAGTGTGTTATGAAATGCTTCTGCAAGCGAATATATGTGAAGTATGCAATGTTCTTACGTTATTTAATTATATTATCTGCAATATATTTATATATACTCTCTTTGAACAGTTCATATTTGAGGCTGCTGCAACTCATTGTTTTGAAATGGCAATGCATCGCCATGGCTGCTGTGTTTTACAACGTTGCATATCTAGTGCACATGGTGAATATCAGGCCAAGATAATTGTGGAAATATGTGCCCATGGTTTTCAGCTTGCTCAAGATCCATTTGGGTAAGCACTTCCTCTTTATTAGGTTGCTTATATCGTGTATTATTGCAAATGAACTTTCTTGCTCTGTGGTTTTTTCTTTTTCTTTTTGTATGTAAGACTCTATTG
Source organism: Melocanna baccifera (assembly GCA_036346265.1). Taxonomy (NCBI): domain Eukaryota; kingdom Viridiplantae; phylum Streptophyta; class Magnoliopsida; order Poales; family Poaceae; genus Melocanna; species Melocanna baccifera. Next base: position 34,887,793 of record CM070683.1, read on the forward strand.
ATTTGTCTGGTAGCTTGTAGAAATGTCCTCAGTAAAATAACTCTCAACACTTAAATTCAGAGATTCATAGTATCGGCAGATCTTGTATTAGGAGTAATAAAGGGGAGAATGGCCTCCTTATACCATGTCAGTGCATAATTTTCATAGTTTTCAACACTGTTGCTCATCTCTTCCATATCTTGCACTGGTACCACGCCAGTCTTTTGTTGGACTTACAAGTTATCTCTTCACACCATTACCTTAATTAGCCCCTTGCCCTTTAAAAAGCTTTATTTCCCCCTTTATTGCTGGTGCTATAGCCTCGTATATGTTTATGTCAATTCAAAATCTCTTTGAATATTTCGAAGCTTCCGTAGGTGAAAGCCATTTTAGCCACACCCATATGCAGATGAAATATTAAGGGGATATAATACCTTGATATGTTGAATCCTCGGTAAACATAATATGTTGCATTTCACAGACTGCACAATTTTATAAGGGTATGAACTGATAATGATATGAACTGTGCCCTAACTATATGAACCCAAACTGTATTAAGAGAACTATTTGGACGTTTCAACATTTATTTTCTTTGTTTCGTTGTCTGATCCTTGAGATTTGAGACTTCTCCAACCGGTCAGTAGTGAATGTATATATCTCTATCATATCTTTAGATTAATTTTTTGATTTTTTTGGAGCAGATGTTTGGCAGCACGTAAACTGTATTAACTCCCACAATTAAAATTCCTTAACTATTTTCCCTTATTGCAGGAATTATGTGGTCCAATTTGTCCTGGATCTGAAAATTCCTTCTGCAAATGCACACCTGGCATCTCAGTTTGAAGGAAGTTATGTTTATCTGTCAAAGCAAAAGGTGAGCAGCAATGTGGTGGAGAAATGCCTGAAGGTCTTCTCAGATGATGACAAAGCTGCCATAGTATTCGACTTAATCTCAGTTTCTCATTTTGAACAACTACTGCAAGACCCTTATGCAAACTACGTAATTTATACTGCCCTTCTACACACCAGGGTGAGTATCACCATCCAAACTGAGTTGTGAAATAGCATCAAATCACATCACGCAATATGTTCAACATTGCGTTCTCTTCCTTACTATATTTTTGCTTGACAGGGCCATCTCCATAATGCCCTCGTTGAAGCGATCCGCCCTCATGAGGAAGCCCTTCGGACCAATCCCTGTTGTAAGAGGATCTCTAGAGCCCTCTCTAGGAAGTGAGAGGTACAAATCCTGTGGTACCAACAGAGCTGTATTGTTGTCATTTATGTTCACTAGCTGTTTACTTTAATGTATCTGCCACACGAGCTTCAGAGTTCAGAAGGTATTTTTGGTTACAAGAAGGTTAAGGTTATCGTCGGCTTGTAGAATTTCCTAGGTGCTACCATCCGTGATGTAATTTTTGCTACGAGCCTATGCCGATGTTGATGCTGTAGATTTGTAAAAGAGAACCTGTGCTTTCTGAAAGAGTTATGTATTGAAAATCAGCCATATGCTTATTTGGGTTTTGCATATGAACTTTCTTTGAAGACCCTGATCGACTATATCGGAGATCTCTTGAGCTTCAGCCTACGTGGACCATATAAATTACTACTGTAATCTAGGTATAGCTAATTAAGTCGTTGTAGATGCATTCACAACGTAGGTATGTTTCGGTGCCACGTGGCGAAACAAACGTAGATCCCTCCACCCGATTCCATTGGTGTAGTTGCTCAATTGCATCCATTGTGCACTGCAGGGTTTGGTGGCGATTAGTACGTTGTACTATAGCATACCACGAAGTAATTCCGACTACTTTGCATGGCACTTTCGTGCGACGCAGATATGTATCGTACAATTTCTTCTAAGAGTACATGGAGGACACGCTATACACGCACGCACGTGATACTTCAGTCACGCTATACACGCACGTACATATCGCTATAAATATAGGGCCTATTTGATATGCTATGACTTCTGATTTTTAATTAAATTTTTTAAATTTTAGCTATTTATGATAAAGATTACGGACAGAGAGATAATCGCTTGTGATTTTGGATTGTATAGATGTTAGGTTTTTAATGTGTACTATAAGTAACTTATAGATCCTATCTTAAAAAAATAACCCGTTTAAAAGTTATGTACTATAATAAAAATCAAAAGCTATTTTTAGAATCTGAAAAGAATAGATCCATAATATCCGTATATCCCTAGGCAATGCATTGGCCGTTATGACTTGTGGGCGTAGACGCTGTTGGTAAAAGTTCCATCTCTCGATTCTATTGACGATGCAAATTTGGGTCTTCATTGGACATCTATAGGATATAGCTGTGGTGTACGCCGTGTACGCATATTTGAGCATAGAAGTGTCACAGCGGTAGAGAAGGCAAGCGCTGAAGTAATACGGAGAAGATCAGGAAAGGAACTGAATCTTCGAGCACCGGACAGTCGGAACACTGGACGCGCAGACTAATCCGTCCGTCCGATCCAGCAGGAAGTTGCCACGGCGAAACCGTTGCAACACATGACAGGAAACGGAGTGAATCCAATCGCGCGCTATTGATTTTCCCGGTCTTGTGATTACCCATTTAAAAGCGTTGCAATAACGGTTGATTTTGTCTGTCTTCGCATCCTGCTTCAACGCAGCGGCAGACATCCATTAACGGTCAGTCAATTGTATGATCGAGGTGCGGTGCAACCGGTTTTTAGTTGGCGACTAGTTTATTCCAGAGAGATGCTCGTTTGTATGCACGAGAGGAATTGGAGTGGTTCGATCGGCCAGTCAATGATGGTCAGATCGACCTTTTCTAAAATTGGCAAAGAATGTTTTGTGTATTTGTGGGAAATGGTTATGGGTTGAATTTTGGAGTCCTATGTCATTCCATTCATGGTACATAAAGAATGCTTGGACTAATATGGGTCAAGTTTTGAAAAACTTATATCCGAAAATAATTTCTTGATCTTTGATGTATAGTGAAGCTTGAAGGCAACTATGGTCGACGATGAAAATCAACACTAGCCTCAAGGATGAGCTGAGGTATGATCAATGAAGCCAGGTGAGATGATTGGGCTCAAGCAAGGCACGAGAAAGACAAGAGATATTGAAGAAAAAGTTTGAGCAACAGTTCATCGGATAGTACAGCTGGTGCAAGTGAGCTGTTGTCGGAGGGAATCGACACAGAGAGACTTGCCAATATGTGAGTCATAGGGATTGTTTGCAAAAGAGAAAATGACCATGGATTAAACTCGGGAAAAAGGTAAGATCCACGGTCACAATGGGGGTTTTTTTTGACGGGGAAGCCAAAATAAGAGAAACAGTGATGGGACTAAAACTGTGATGCTTGGAGGGTATTGGGAGAGCGGTTTAGGTCAAGGAGACACTAAGGAGGCTAAGTAGATTGAAGCTTGCTTCTTACAGGGTTTGGACTTATTCACTTTGAGAAATATGCATAAGTTATAAGTGTAAAATCCAGTATGTGGGATTAACGGATTTTTTCGATTGTGCTAATAGATAGTATCCATTAGGATTAAATGTAGGCTAGTTGCTTTATCTATATGAGTAGGAGGGGTTGTTGGTTAGGGTAAGGAACTTAACCAACCTATCCATTCTTTAAGATTTGAGAGAGAAGTTTCCTTAAAGGTGAGATTTTGGGGTGAGTGTCTTAGGAGAGAGAGCTTTGTTCTCTATGATAAAGTGGCTGTAAAATCTACATCTACAAGCTGCAATATATCAATCTGGTCTATTCTACATGGTGTGTTCTTACTTTTATTGATTTTGCACTTGTTTTGGTTGGTGTTTTTGCTCTCTTTCCCTCTCTTCCCTTTGGATCTTGTTGGGTACAAAAGATGTGTAAGTGATATAGATGTCTCATAAAGATCATATTCTATTCATCTAGAGATCAGTTGTAGCAAGATCTTGAGAGGTTGCCCAGTTTGGTTTGATTTGAAGCCCTTCTAGTGAAATCTTGTTTCTAAGGTTTCTTGATGAAAAAAATTTGGGTGAATTGTACTCTTTTTTTCTTGATGAGTTTTTCTGAAGTTTCTTGACTAAGGTTTTTAATGAGGTAATTCATGCAACACAATATAACGTGTATCATGTACTCTTTCTTCAAAATTTTTCCACAGAGTTTTATGAAGTTTTGATGAAACATGAACATATCGGATGAGTGCCAAAGGGGGAGTGTTGAGAAACTTGGGCCTGGGCCTAAGGCCTTGCCTATGGTGGGCACCTCACTACTAGTCTATAAATATGGGATCTCAATCATTATAATACATATTTTTGTGGAGAAAGCAATAAAGAAAGAGGAGTTCCCATATCTTATATGTTCACTCTATTATTCTATTTTATTTCTCTGTGATTGATCCATCTCTCTTACCTAGGAGGAATCGCTCGGACTAGACTCAACAGCGACGGTTCCTCAACACATATTACTCAAACCTTCTTCCAGGTTAAGAAAAAAAGTTTAAGCTTCCTGAACAAACAAACCAACAGCCGATCCATCACTGGTGTGCACCAAGGCGGCGATGGTGGAGCTCGGTTTTCTCACCACTAGCCGCCCAGGCATGGGTCAACGGGGTTGTGGGGCAGAGGTGTGTAGATTTGGCAGCCATAGTGAACTAGCGATTGAATATCCAACTATTATGTGGATTGAACATCGTGCAAACTCTCACGATTATTTATGAAGATAATGCAGTTTATGTTGTACAAGTATAGATGGGTTATGTGAAGAGTCACCTCACAAAGTATATCGACCCCATGTTCTTCTATGCTGCAAAAGACAGATGAGATTAAGGTACTGCATACTAAGTCGTGTGAAAATCTTGCAGATTTATCACTAAGTCACTTCCAGCATCTAACTGTGAAAGATGTATACGTAGAATTGGAATAATGAGACTTAGAGAAATGCATAACCCAAAAGGAGACTCTTCTCGAGTTCACTATTAAAACTTGATCACAAAGGTCGAGTCCCCAAAAGAATACATCTCTTAGATGAAATAAAATTGGGTGGATTGTACTCTTTTTTTCTTCATCAGTTTTCCTGAAATTTCTCGACTAAGGTTTTTAATGAGACAATTCGTACGACACAACATAACATGTATTATATACTCTTTCTTCAAATTTTTTCATATGATTTTATGAAGTTTTGATGATGCATGAATATGTTTGATGAGTGTCCAAGAGGGAAGTTGGGAAACTTGGGCCTGAGCCTGAGGCTTCGGCCTATGATAGACACATCACCACTTAGTATATAAATAGAGGATCTCAACCATCGTATCATGTACTTTTGTGGAGAAAGCAATAAAGAAAGAGGAGTTCCCTATCTCATATGTTCAATATATTATTCTCTTACATTATTCTGTGATTGATCCATCTCTTTTACCTAGGAGAAATCGTTCGAACTAGAATCACCAGCGATAGTTCCTCAGCACATATTACTCCAACCTTCTTCCAAGTTAAGAAAAAAAGTTTAACCTTCCCGAACAAACAAACCAACAACCGATCCATCACTAATATGCACCAAGGCGTGTAGCGGCTCGGTTTTCCACGACTAGCCGGCCAGGCACGGGTCACAGGGTTGCATGGTAGAGGCACGTAGATTTGGTAGCCGTAGCAGACTAGACTCATCAGCGATAGTTCCTCAATACATATTACTCTAATCTTCTTCTAAGTTAAAGAAAAAGTTTAACCTTCCAGAACAAACAAACCCTCTATCACTGGTGTGCACCAAGGCAGCGGCGGCAAAGCACGTAGCGAACTAGCGATTGCTGAACCAAAAAACAATGGACTGCCGTCCAGGCATGTGTCATGGGGTTGAGGCGCGCAGATTCGGCAGCCGTAGTGAACTTTAGGGCCTGTTTTTTTTGCTGCAGCTTTTGGCTTTTTATTGAAATTTTTGAATTTTAGCTGTTTGCGACAGAGATTACGAAGAGAGATACTCACTTGCGATTTTGGATAGTACAGATATTGGGCTTTTAACGTGTACTATAATTAACTTATAGACTTCATCTTAAAAAAATACTCCGTTTGAAAATTAGGTACTATAACAAAACCGTTTTGAGAAATTAAAAAGAACAGACCCTAACACTTGCTCACCAGAACGAAAATTGGGCTTTTAATGTGTACTATAATTAACTTGCAGAGTCCATCTTAAAAAATACTCCATTTAAAAATTAGACACATCACCACTTAGTATATAAATAGAGGATCTCAACCATCGTATCATGTACTTTTGTGGAGAAAGCAATAAAGAAAGAGGAGTTCCCTATCTCATATGTTCAATATATTATTCTCTTACATTATTCTGTGATTGATCCATCTCTTTTACCTAGGAGAAATCGTTCGAACTAGAATCACCAGCGATAGTTCCTCAGCACATATTACTCCAACCTTCTTCCAAGTTAAGAAAAAAAGTTTAACCTTCCCGAACAAACAAACCAACAACCGATCCATCACTAATATGCACCAAGGCAGCGGTAGCGAAGCTCGGTTTTCCCACGACTAGCCGGCCAGGCACGGGTCACAGGGTTGCATGGTAGAGGCACGTAGATTTGGTAGCCGTAGCAGACTAGACTCATCAGCGATAGTTCCTCAATACATATTACTCTAATCTTCTTCTAAGTTAAAGAAAAAGTTTAACCTTCCAGAACAAACAAACCCTCTATCACTGGTGTGCACCAAGGCAGCGGCGGCAAAGCACGTAGCGAACTAGCGATTGCTGAACCAAAAAACAATGGACTGCCGTCCAGGCATGTGTCATGGGGTTGAGGCGCGCAGATTCGGCAGCCGTAGTGAACTTTAGGGCCTGTTTTTTTTGCTGCAGCTTTTGGCTTTTTACTGAAATTTTTGAATTTTAGCTGTTTGCGACAGAGATTACGAAGAGAGATACTCACTTGCGATTTTGGATAGTACAGATATTGGGCTTTTAACGTGTACTATAATTAACTTATAGACTTCATCTTAAAAAAATACTCCGTTTGAAAATTAGGTACTATAACAAAACCGTTTTGAGAAATTAAAAAGAACAGACCCTAACACTTGCTCACCAGAACGAAAATTGGGCTTTTAATGTGTACTATAATTAACTTGCAGAGTCCATCTTAAAAAATACTCCATTTAAAAATTAGGTACTGTAGCAAAACTGTTTTGAGAAATTGAAAAGAACAGGCCCTAACACTTGCTCACCAGAACGAAAATTGGGCTTTTAATGTGTACTATAATTACCTTGCAGAGTCTATCTTAAAAAATACTCTATTTAAAAATTTGATACTGTAGCAAAACTGTTTTGAGAAATTGAAAAGAAAAAGCCCTCACAACTCGGCCATGGACTCCACTAGCTCACCAGAACGAAAAATCAATCGACTCCACTGGGGATCGAACCCAGAATCTCTGGTTCCGTAGACCAGCGCCTTATCCATTGGGCCATGGAGTCTTTGTTGATGATGATTTCTAATCAAATTATATACCTCTTAATCTGACCTATGGAAGCACGATATCTGACACCGTAGCTCTATTAACGTAACTGATGCCATTGTAACCTTTAAGGCATGTGTTAACAAACTTCGTTGTGGGTACTATTTTTACATAAATAGATAAAAAAATTATGTTTTTACGTGTTCCGTTTTGTTTGATGAATTAGACGGTAGCTTTGCAATTGTAATGGGTTATTTCTACTTGGGATATCAAGTCGTTGTAGTATAGTGGTGAGTATTCCCGCCTGTCACGCGGGTGACCCGGGTTCGATCCCCGGCAACGGCGTTTTTCGTTTTTTTTGGTCTCGTGCATTATTCATGTAAAATTCAGTTCAGCAAAAGAAAGATGCCACTAACCTTCACAAAATAATGCTAAATTTCTCTGTTTCGAAACAATCATGAGAAGCGCCTCTGTACAGGGCCATTGACACCTACACTGCAATCAAAATCCTGCGAAAACTACTCTCCAACTCTTCGAAAACTACTCGATGTACTACTGCAAAGTTAAACTCGCTTCCCTGGATGCAAAACTCTCAGCAAGAACAACCACCTGATTTCTGTTCTGGCTGTGCTACTGTGCCGCCTGAAGCTGTTGGTCCAGAGACAGGTCTTAGGTTTATGTCGACCATGTCTTCCTGTTTTGCTGATGAGAGAGCGTCCATTCCAGGCAGGGATGTGGCAATCTTGCGGAACAGCGGCTGCATGCTTCAAGTTTCCAGAGCACTAGTCAGATGTTTGAGCCGTCATGGAGATGAAGAATGCTTTTGCTTGTCAAAGTAAAGGAAGGCTAAGACAAGTTAGACCTTGATGTTGAACCCAGCTTTTGCGCTGGTTTCCATGAACATGACACAATGCTCCTGTGCCTTCGCTTCTCCTTCGTCAGTGGGCATTTGCCTAGTCACACCATTCAAATGAACAAAAAGAAAATGAGCGGGCTAGTTGAATGGATCCCCCAGGCTGATGCTTTGTGCCTTATCCACTTGATACAAAATTTGTAGTATGCAGATAATCCATTATACACATTTTTGCACATATCATAGGGCATAGGAATTGGAACCACTTACAATCTGGATTACTATCATAAGATTGAATTAAGATTGTTGAATTCAGCCCTCTCCAAGAAAAAGAGTAAGCCAATTTGGGTAGCAGTTACCTCCATAAGATTCATCCAATCTTATTAATTGAAACAGAAGGTTCCATTTCCATGTAGCGTAATTCTTACAATTATTTTGTGTAACCTTAATGAATTGATGCTATCAGAATGATTGGCTCAGAGATAGTATCCTCTTGTCAACAAGGTCTGTTTTATAACCAACGAGGACAATGAGCACATCACCACCTCTTTCTGTGTTTACTTCCTGAATCCACTTTAATGTATTCAGAAAAGATTGCCTGTCTGCAAAGAAGGATGATATGAAGTCGACGACGCACAAGGATGATATAGTCTGATAGATTTTCTTACAGTATCACTAGATAAAATCGTGTAAGTAAAGTTATCACTATAACAAATACCCTCATTTCAAACAATTTAACATGCTACTTTTTGGAAGAAAATCTGAACAATATCGGAGTGTATGATTCGACAGCATATGTTTGGAATATATGTGCCAACTATCAAATTGTCTCAAAACAAAAGCAGTAAATATCAAATTGGACCATGTACAATATTTGTACAAGAGGATTCAAGGGCAAAGGCTCACATATGCATTCTAGTGCAGTGAGCAAAGCTACATATTTTGCAGGTGAGTGTCTTCTATTTTGTGGAGACAGTTAACTTACCAGTCACATCATAAACGATCACCGCGACAGAAGAGTCTCTGATGTAGCTTGGAGTCAGACTCCGTAACCTCTCCTGCCCAGCCGTGTCCCTGCACATTTTCACAGTTTTACAAACTCTCTCTGCCAACCTTCCAGTTCCCAGAATTGACGTGTGCAAGCAGCTTCAGTATAACCAGGAAACGAGAAAAATACGGCATGTTGATCTCCTCTCTAGACGTCGCTGACTCTATGAACAAATAATCAACGAACTCGAATGTTTTCTTCAGAGTGGAACTACACTGGTGAATTGACTTCGACGTAATTCTGTATATATATAAGCACAAGAAACAGGGCAAAGCCATGTTTGCAGGACACCGTCATTCTAACGCTCGGTACTGACAACAACAAGCAGAGCTAAATTCACCGAGCAAAGTTTTGCCAGAACATCGGAAATCGAAAGGGTAGATCGGGGGCCGCGACCAAACCTGGTAGGTCGTTGATCTAACATAAGGTTTACCGAATCTGGATAAAAAGGAACCTCAGCTGAGACCCTCTCTCATAGAAAATGTTTCCGTTCAACCCGAGCAGTCCTTGTATTGACTCGCATGCAACGTAGTATACAAAACTTTTTTTCCCCAAGGCAAATACCATAAGTTTACGATGTTTATTTTTTCTTTTTTTAGTGAAAATAATGTTTTTAGCTTGCCTGGGACTCGAAAATTCTTCAGGAATTTCGTATAAACCAGTTCAATTTCTCAACAAATTCTTGCATCGTAAAGGTGCCTAGATGTACAAGTTTGCCCAAGCTCATCTACGTGACTACGTCATGCCTTGTGTCTTCTTTTTTTTTTTGCCTGTGATACATGCAAAGTGCGATGTACTACTAGCGTGCTGTCCAAATCGGTCGCTTCCGAGTTCTGATGGGCCCGCCCGCATACCGCACATGTCCAATCAAGAACAAGGCGAAGGAATTATCTAATTGTGAGTCCACATGCAACACCAAACACGAACGCCATCCAGTTAGAAACGAAAGCTTGACCTGCGCTCGACGACGTGGCGTTATCGGAGAGGACGCTTCCCCTCTCTCGTATAGCATCCACGACTCGGCGCGCACGCTCGTGCCATGGGCGTGACCGAGCTGTACGAGTGCAACACAAGTAGTACAACGTAGAGTCCATCCATATGGCAGCTTTTCTGGTTCTAACTTCTAACTTTTTTAACTTCTTACCTTTATTTTTTCTGACAATATAGCTTTTTCTAAAGCGTTTTTATCTTTATTTTTTATTGTCCATGATTATATAATTTTAAAAAATTTTAAATTTATTTATACTAAAAAATTATCAATAGTTATAATATATTTGTAACTATTATAATATAAAATAAACCATAAGCTATGACTATTAAGTTCAAATAAACACCAATCAAATCAAACCAAGCCAGACCCACTGGTTTTAAACTTGACTCTAATCAAACGGGTCGGCCTACGACGCTTTCGGGCGCAGGCCGTATGCATGATCACGTTGGGCCGGGTAGTGCCTACCGCCACGGAAGCCTATGCATGTCGAATCAGCCGGGCCGAAATTAACATGGATTTGTTTTCAGGCCCGATTATTTCTCTAAGAGACTTGCTAAACAAACGTTCAGTCTAGTATTTTTTTTGACTTAGATCACTCAGGATTTTTTTCTCATATATACAAATTTTTCATCCATATTTATAATATTTTTCTATATATACAATATTTCTCGGCAATAAAATATTGTATACATAGAAAAATATTACATACGTGGATAAAAAATATTACAAATATAGACGAAAAAAGTTACATACATAAAAAAAATATCAATACTCTAAACCATAAAAATACTCAAATCCTCCCTACACATCACCTTCTTTTAAATGGGACCGTTCTGCTTGTACCACGGGTAGTGTCCCGGCCATTTCCTGAGAAGCAGGAGCGTGCACCTGATTATTATGCTTTGTTCTAGTAGTACCTCGATAGACAGCAAATAAACCATGCGGTACTAGGTTTAATTGCCTATGCACACTCAAACAAACGAACGCATGCAGGCAATATTTATTGGGCTGCGGAAGTAGATGTATGCTTAGCATCCGGCCGCTTGACTGGGCTGGCCTGGCCTGACAGTGAATGTACTGTGCGTTAGTATCGCATAACATAGCCGAATGAATGGAACGTCTGATCGTATGGAGAATTTTTGTTAAATAATCTATTTTTTATTCTAAATTATAGAAATATACTCACGAAATTTATTTTTACAGGAATGACCACTAATTGTCCACGGATCATGTCATCCAACAGTCACGTGATACATATGCAGTCGGTGGACCGTTGGTCAACATAATTACAATCGTCTAACGGTTGGATTATTGGAATATATCGTCTAACCGTTAAGTGACTGAAGATCCAATCGCCAAACCATTGGGCGACTACATCTGCTACATAGTCAGCCACGTGGCCGACCCTCCTGGCCGCACAACGCATTCGAAGGAGAAAAGAAGGGGAAAGAAAGAACAGAAGAGAGGAGAGGAGAGGAAAGAGAAGGAGAGAGAGAGGGAGAGAAAGGAGAGGTTCCAGTACTTTTGTGAGGTAAAATTTTTTATTTGTTTTATTTAATATTTTTTATGAAGTAAATAGTTGTATAAAATTTAGACAATATAGTTATAGAACATTAACATTTTAAAAAAAATTTAGATGTAGAAAATTTAGTCAATATTATAGTTGTAGAAAATTTAGTTAATACTACAATTGTAGAAAATTTAGTCAATATAGTTGTAGAAAATTTGTATCGATAGAAAATTATAGTTTTAAAAAATTAATATACATACAAAATTATAGTTGTATAAAATTAGTGTACATAGAAAATCATAGTTGTAGGAAATTTAGTCAATATTATGTACAAAATTAGTATCTGTATAAAATTATAGCTATAGAAAATTTAGTAAATATTTGTATATACAGTAAATAGTTTGCTTTGTGTAAGACGTTATTAGATAACATTTATGATTAATTAGAAACAAATTTAATGTCATTAGTACATTGAAAATTCATGTGTATCGTTAGAAGTAGTATATTGGCATTTAAATCAATATGTCATGTAAATTATCGAAACCCATTAGAAATTATTTACAGTAGGAGAGAGCTCGAGCAGCGAGAGAAGAGCAGCGTCGGTGTACGTGAGAGCAGATAGAGAGTTGATGCGTATTGGGGCGGAGGAAAGGGAACGGTGTCAGTGCGAATGAGGAGAGGTTACGTTATCAGGGTAGTGTAGTAGTTCATGATAGACGAATGATCGTAGAAATGTAAATTATAGTATAACAGTAGTTCCATACTGTGTGATGTGATTTGACTAATTACACATTGAAAATATTTATAGGTAGACATCAGCAATGCTAATACCCACTATATTGAAAGTGCATTATGGTGTTGGCACCGTTTGTGAAGGTCCGAACGGTTTTGATTTGATCGGTTTTGCGCAAGCCACTCTAGTACACCTGGACGACGAGAGTTCTTGAATCGCAGATGTGTTGTACTGGCTCACCCACAAGTTCTCCATAGACCTTGAGGTTTGCAGAGTCGTCATATAAGGGCTTTGGAGCTAGTGTCCCACGGATATTAGATGAGAGTTGAAAACATTAATGCACACTGTTGTGTGGAAGGAGCTTGTGCAACCTTGTCGGCACCATGGATACGAGTGCGTGCTATTTGTGCAATCATGCCCAATAGAATTTATGAGATTGAAATAACATATTTATGAGATTATGTATGAATGTGAGGGTAGATTGGTCTTGAGGTTATGGCTAGCTTTACTATTGAGTTTGCTCTGATCATTGAATCGGATGTACTTGAATTTATATCAGTTCAGGAATTAGCTTTCAGTTGATTTAGTTATAGCCGAGTTCAGTTGCTTTGTTATAATCAATATTTTCAGTCTATTTGAATTTTAGATTGGTTATAGCATTCAGTTGTACCGTTCAGCAACATCTGTTCATGTTCTAGTGATCTCCTTTAAGAGAAAGCTTAACTTAGAGCTTAAGATCTAATTTACAACTATCATATATAATCAAGATTAATATTCATCATAGTGGATGTCGATGTTTTAATATCGATCTTACGTATGATTTTTTGGATTCGGGAGAAAGTACTCAAAGCTCTCGTGTGATTATGCGGAATAAAGACACATAAATTTTTATATAGGTTCGGGCCTTCTCCTGGAAGAATAATAACCCTACGTCATGTGCTATTGTTGCTGAGGACAAGCTTACAAGCATGAACAGTACGGGAAATTACACAATGCTTATAGAACTGATTACTTCTTACCAGGACCTGTCCCTACCTTAGACCTCTCAAGATTCATCCCTTATATTGGTGACAAATCAGCGACGGTTGCTTCTTGTCAGAAAAAATCTTGACACTTCAGGAGTTAACCATTGGATGATGGTTATTACCAGAGATACGTAGGTAGCAGTTCACCGTAGGACGGTTGTTGTTAGAGAGACATGTGTAAGATCCTGTACGGTTATAACGCGTGTTCTAATTGCCTTGTCAGGCTAACCCACTGTAGGAGTAAGTTAATTGTATATAGGAGAATGACCATACCATCGTAATAGAATTTGCGGCTAACTAGTTGCAACATAATTTACGACTAGATAGTCGTAGCATAACTTACGACTAGATGATCGTAACAAGAGTTACGACAAAGTAGTCGTAGCAGACCTTACGACTAGGTCATCGTAGCAGAACCTACAACTAGGTAGTTATAATAGACCTTAAGACTATGTAGTCGTAGCATATCTTACAACTATTCTACAAAATTTCTCCCTCATCGTTAAGGGATATATTCGAAGAATATGATGACGCAATGAATAGAAGATTATTATGTCCTCACCAGTGGAGATGGCTAAGAATGAATCTTGTGTAACTAGCTTTCTGAGAGCAGATTATAACATTCAAAATATTAATAACATGTTAAATTTGATCATACATGTTATATTCATTTTGTCATCAGCATTCAGTTGATATGACTTAATTATATATATTTTTATATATATATATGAAAAATACTTTCTACACCCGGGTGTAATTACACCCACCTCTAATATACCACCTAAACAAACGTGAAATACTCTTTTATCACTTTAGGTATACTCATATACTAAATATAATATACTCCAATGTGAACCACATGAAAAAATTACAAGAGAGTCCATAGTTTTTAGCATATTTTATAAATATCTTCATATACGTACATAAAAAGGAGTATGTCTAAAAAAGTATACATACCACCTCTGAAAAATTGTTTATACCACCTAAATGATCTTAAATACTCATATATTATACGTACATACTCTCCGTTACGCGAGATACTCCCTACGTTGTGAGATACAATATAAGGTGTAATTACACCCGAGTGTAGAAAAGAGGCTTCATATATATATATATATATATATATATATATATATATATATATATGTGTGTGTGTGTGTGTGTGTGTGTGTGTGTGTGTGTGTGTGTGTGTGTGTGTGTGTGTGTGTGCTGATTTAGACTCTTATATGATATATTTGTTGGGTATATGTTTTAATTTAGATAGCTTAGAAAATTTATGATTATGTCTTTGATAAATATGCTAGAATTAAATCTAAATATACTTATACCGTATTCTTTACAATACCATCATCTTCCAACCTTAAATGTTACAAGAGAGGGGGGCGCCTTCTTAATTTCCCCCTCTCTTCTCTATTTTGGCATCAAACACTTTATTCTCCAAAGGAGGCTAGGTTCCAAAACTGCCCCTTCTTTGTGCGTACTTTTCATTTCAGAACATATCTTGTGTAGGGCATTGTTCCTGATTTTTCGAAATTATTAAATTTAAACAAATTGAGAAAACCATAGGTAGAGACATAAAAAATGAAAAAGGACTCGTATTTTGGCCATTCAAACTTGGAATTTGGTCTATGTTAAGGTCGTGTTTGGTCAGGAATCCTAATTGCAAACGTAATGGGTATTGAAATACATAAACAATGTATCAGAAATTATTTTTAATGTATTGCAATATAGATTGATTAACGGTCCAGGCTAAAACTTAATGTTCTTGAGAGAAAACTGAAAACCTGCCCTTGTATCCTTTGGCAGTTTGGCAACCTGATTAATAGAAACTTGGTTCTTTCGCATTTCCGTCCATCCACTTCTGTCTATTTCTCATCGTCTCCACCTGCCAGCAATTACACCTCTGACCTGTCGAGCTCCTAAATTTACCGCAATCTACTAGACTCAACTCCAGGCCCAGAAGTGAGGCGCGCACTTCTTGTTCTGGCGTTCTGGGGATCTTCAGAAGGGGAACTGGTGATATCATTGTAGCATTCATTCTTCGCACGCAACATCGCACTGGCCGAAATTCACCGTATTCATACAAATCCATGTAAAAATTGATGATACCCAGCGCCCAGCGTTAATGGATGAAAATGACTGAGTGTAGTATAGAAACATCTGCATGGCCTATCTTTTTTTTTTTTATATATAACAAAGACGTTCTTACTAACGCACGTACATATTCAACACCACATACACCTACACATATATAGATATATACGTCCAATGCACACGTTTGAACTAGAGACGGAGCCCCTAAGAACTCCGAGAGCGCGGGCATACGCTTTAATCACTGAACGCATCCACGTATGCGTATGTACTCAAAGACACTATTCACATCAATAGTATTGAAAAAGACACTGTTCATATAAAAAGTACTGTCCCAAAAAATACGACGCCCACCCTCGAACGCGAATGGGTGGGATGGCCACTGCCACGCCCACCCTGCATCTACATGGCCTATCTTGGCAAGAGAGAGTCTTAGGGGCGTTCGAAGTAGCGATGGTTTCTGACTTTTGGCTGAATTTCATTATAGTTGGCTTTTTTTATTGTAGTTGAGTTGGATTATTGGGCATAATTAAATTTAAAAAATAGAAAAATAGAAAAAAACATGTTAGCCCATCATGGACAATGCAAAGAAATATGGGAAAAAAAATACAAAAAAACCCAAAATATCTTAAAAATCAGAAAAAGATGAATTACTAAATAGTGAAAAAAAACTAAAATTAGAAGTTGAAAAAAAGTCAAAACGAGGCGTAAGCACCCCACACATGCTGGTCAATGTGTCAATTTGCAATGATGAAAAAGGCCCACAATAATAGAAACCACTCATCATGTGCGAATTCATCGTCATCGAGAATCAGGTGAACCGTTTAGCCAGGTGTGCGAGGCGTACAAGTAACTTTTTTTCTTAGAGCAAGCCCGGAGCTTAAGCTTTTATTCATCGACAAAAAAGATTACAGTCATGACGAGATACATCTTGATGCATGTAGCATGTAGCAGCCACTCACGTCGGTTACATCATCTTTCAGAGGGTTACCTGGCACAAAGATGGTCAGCCAAATTCGCCTCCCTAGCAACATAACAGACCCTACTCAATATCGACATAAACTAATCGATCGATTCTCCACAAATTCTCACATCGATCCAAACCTAAAGTTGTCCTTGATATTCATCCACCAAGTAGGAGTATACATAGTGCTGCTCCTAGATTTTTCACAAAGGCCACAATTGCTAGATGCTTGTAGTACACTGCACTAGACGAGCTAGGAAGGAACCGGTGCAATTGCGGTGCACCAGCCAGCCATCATAGCAAATCCAACAGGGCCATAAAAGCCACGCAGCTAATTTCCTGGGGAGGCAGATGGGCAGCGGCAGTCCGGTAAAATCCCACCGGCGCTTAGAGAGACAGGGGGGGTTGGCGAAAAATTTATTTCCACGGTGTGTGCTTGTGTTGCATCCTCGTTTTAAATTTGGGGTTAAAAGCGGGCGTTGGGCCGCTTTAAATCCGAGCCTCTCTTGGCGACCCAAATTTGGAAGTTGGAGTGCGCGCCCGCGCCGAGCACTCACCTCCCCTCGAGCCTCGCCCGCGCGACACGTGTCTCTTGTGATGGTAGAAATGGAAGCTTCGGTGACTCTGCTGGCTACGAGTGTACCTGGCTACGAGTGTAACAGTCGGGATTACAGGACGGGCACCCGTAATCTAGTGCGGCTAGGTTTATGCAGTGCTGACTGGGGAGTACAATTGAATTTTTTTGTTGTTGCTGGTATACAGGCACTCGTTTACTCCTGCTGTGAACAGCTGCTGGTGTTGCATTGCACATTTACTGCGTTCCCAGGGGCAGAATTAGATACAGCTTTTAAAGCAGCACAACTGGCTGGTACTAGGTCAATCTGCGCAGTAAGTTTCGAGTTACTCCTGCAATATCTATGCTATTTCTACCTCACCGGCGAGTATTAATTGAAGTATTGCACTGCACTGTAACAATCCAATTTTTTAAAAATTTTGAATTTAAGATAATTTCATTTGAATTTTGAATTTTTTGCCAAATATGGAAATCCAACAAAAAATCGCTTTCCCTTTTCGGAATTACGCTTTTCACTTGAGGAAACATATTCTTGCAACCGCCTCCTTCCCTGTTGCCGCTTGCTTCACGCCGCGCTGCCGCTTGCGCGCACCATCTCTGTATAGCGTTGCCTTCGTCCGCGCCAAGCTACATCAGGGCTGTGCCACCTCGCCGATAGTTGTACCCAGTCTTAACGTTACCTACACCAACACCACGCCATCTTTGCTGTTGATTTACACAGCCACCAAACCACGTCGACAACTGCTCCACACACTATGCTTACCACTGTTCTTCGCCGCCACTTTGCATGCCCGCTCCAGGGAGGAACGATGACTCTTGCGCTGCCAGCATGTAGTTGTCCCACGTAGAACACATGCGACTGTCCATGCCACTGTCCATGCGTTGAGCTCGCCTCACGCTTCTCTTGACGCCATCGCTTCTCGCAGCCTTTTTAGCTGAGCCCCTCAACTATCTCCACCTTTTTCCGCAACACCCCACACCTACTACCACAATGCCACCTCTCCATCCTCCGCTCTAGCCACACCGTGCCACAACCACTAACACACAAATCTCCTCAGATGAGCTCAATTCTGATTCCTCACGTCTGCCTCCTTTTTAGTCCAATTGCTCGCCTCTTTAGCATCTTTCCACCACCACGAAACTATACCTAGCTTATCACATAGTCTCGCCATACCTAGCTCGCTGTTGTAGTGTTCCATCGCTCCGCCACCCATGGCCACTGTTGCTAGCCTTCCACAGACCTCTTGAGTCAAGCCATCACCACCACCAAACTTTCCTTAACTCCTATATGCTCTAGCCGCCTCTAATTTGATTGAAGCGCCACCGCAGCTCCACTATGTTGTTCCCCTATTTCAACTAAGCTCTGTTGTCACCATCCTTCTTCAAGCCGCCACCACCTGCGTGTGAACCCAAATGGATTGCTCGTGTTCCGTAGTCACTCACTTCATCATCGCTCGTTGCCATCCATCGTTGCTGATGCTGAATTCGACGTCGTCACCATTTTCCTTGTCTCAACTGCCATGAGAGCGAGCTCCAACTTGGTCTAAAGAGAGCTGGGCCACAGGCTACTTAGGCCGCTAAGGTGGGCTGGCAAAGCCAACCCGAGCTATCTTCTGGCCCAGTTAGCCAACTAGGTCAGTCCATACTATGCAGCAAGTATTGCTCATAGCTCGGTCTAACACTGTGCAGCCCAATAACACCTAATCGGCCCAACACTATTCATTTAACATGACCCCTGAGCAATCCGATCTGTTACACAGTAAACCAATTAAACACTGTTCACTAAACACGACACGTTAGGAATAGTACCAATCCAGTACTGTTCACCCAAAACCTGTGAAGTCTATTTATATTCGTTTCAATTGTCTTGAGCTTATCTAACCTATTTTCAATCTTGTTCAACATAACCAAGCTTAATTTAAACCATATATGCCCAAACCCACCTTCTTTTATATTTTTTAGATATTTTATTATATTTTATTCCCAACTTGCATTATGCAAAGTAGGAATTTATTTGTATTGTTCTTTTGTGGTAACATCCAAATTTGACTAATTGACCAATATAGAAGCTATTAGAGCAACTAAAATAGATGATTTTAACCCTAAAGCCTATTAAGAAATAATTGAAGACCCTGGATAAGAAGGCAAGTCACATTTTTTATCATGTTGATCATATATTATTTAATTACTTTTATTTATATTATTTATACACTATTATTTATGTAAAATAATAATTCAGAATGATATAATGAATAGTTAGATCCAACCACTGAAAAGCCTAGTCATACTCTTGTAAGCCATATTTTCCTTGACAATCATAAGTGTTATTATAATATAAAATCATTTAATTGGTAATTAATAGGTAGATTAGAAAAATATAAATTTTTTACGAACATTGTTATGGATTATCCGGCCTAATATTAGCAAACTTTTAAAATAAAGCTGAATAATGAGGATTCTTGGTGGGCAACCACTAGATGGTTAG
Organism: Melocanna baccifera; assembly: GCA_036346265.1. Classification (NCBI taxonomy): domain Eukaryota; kingdom Viridiplantae; phylum Streptophyta; class Magnoliopsida; order Poales; family Poaceae; genus Melocanna; species Melocanna baccifera. The sequence goes on from CM070683.1 coordinate 34,907,452, forward strand.
AGCCCATACCCTCACCCAAAGATTGTGGCTTTGGTTTGGATATGGTGGTACATTGGTGTACACGTGGTATGTGAATGATTTCCCCAGCTTTGACCAATATGGACTAGACCCTTGTGGCAAGTAAATGACACATATCTCGCTCAACTACAAGTTTGACTTGTCAACCTAATTTAGTATATTGCTTGATTCGATCGAATATCTATATGAGAGACCGCTATTCCAGAATTTCATGATGGCTTGCAAGAAAGCGGTGAGATGGAAGTTGGGTTTTTTATGCCACCTACCAATCTTCAAAACAATAGGTCCACTCAATGTCAGGCCACGATTTTCTCACAAGCCAATGGATTCCTGATAAAGACTAAATGGTCCCAAGCCTACTGGGTAGAAGCTAGAATGAAAAGAGTAATGAACGACCTTGTTATCTCAACTCAGTTGCATACTTTCTTGTTGCGTGTCTATAGCTTAACATTATGAGTCTGAGATATCTTGTGGGTAACATTAGGTAATTCTACATAGTATAATAAATGGTATTTGAATATGTCCTACTCTCGGTTAATAAAGCTGTGTTTCTTAGGTGACTTCGATAACAAAAGATAAGTAGAATTTGGATTATTTTAATGTGGAGATTGCGGATGACAAAACCCCTTGCTATTTATGTAATGCTTTATTGTTTTAAGTGTAAAGTTCTTTAACAATAAACTTGCATCTAATCTTATCATATTACAACCCCCATAACTCTATCTAGTTGAACACATAGCATGATAGTTGAATAGCCTTTCTATGTGGTTCGCTGAGTAACTAGTATACTCAAACTTGCTTATTTTCATCAAAACAAACATCTGAAGAAGGAATGATCACTACTATAGAAAAAGTTCATCACAAAGGTTCGAAAATGTCACCACAGATGGTTTCATGAACTGTCTATACTTATGGGTCAGTAATATCCTAAGGACATTATGGGTAGTTTTGAACCATCTGTAATAACCCTTATCACAAACGGTTCTTAACTAGAATTATTTGTGATAACAGTTATCATAGACGGTTCTTACTATAAACTCTCTATGATAGTTTATTATCACAGATGATTCTACTTAAGAATCATCTGTGATTGTGTTTTCGCGTTGTCATAAATAGGTTTCATTCAGTTCATCAATATTCTCTAATTGCATTATAAAACAGTGCAATCAGAGAATAAAGATGAACCAAAACATTCCTATTTATGATAACAAGATCATCGTGTAATAATTTTTGGTACCATGTCTTTGGTGGCTTATTGTTTATAGGTCATTGTAGCTGTTTTTGTTTTGTTGCTTTGGTGTGTAAGAGGTGGCTTTGTTCATCTTGGATTTCTATTGTTTTCTCTCCTCTCTATTAATGGAATGTGGCAGAACGTCTGCCCTTGTCTCAAAAAAATTTGACGCCATGTCTTCATCTTGCAATAAAACATGAATTTCAACAAGGACCGAAACCCAAGCCATCTATCAACATCACAAGAACTAAGGCATCGATAAATAATTTTCACATGTATGAGCATCAAGGTTATATTTACATGGCCGAAACCCTAGCCATCCAACAATTTCAAATTTTCATATCCAAGCATCAAGGAAGAAAGGGAAGGGGATTGAATGGGGGATATGTACCAATGATGGAGAGGCGGTGATGGCGTCACTGTTATGTCACGACGATGACACTGCATAAGACACTCTTATGACAAGAGTACCTTTGTGCAGTGACTGTGGTATCCCAATCGGAGGCGGAGGAGCTCAAGAAGGTAGTCAGCGTCATTGGGGGAGGCGTCACTTCGATCGGTTTGGAGGAGCTAACTAGCAATCGCCGCTTCGGTTTGTAGTGTTTGGGGGGAGACGTGTGGGTAGCATATATAATGGTATTTGGATAGCGGAACCGATCATTAATTGAGAGGTCGTGAGGCTGTTTCGGTTTGAAATTTTGAATAAAGGGGTGGCAAAACCGGGTTGGAATATTACAGACGTTTTTTAATACAAACCATATGTGATGAGTTAATATCACAGACAGTTCATATTGAAAACCGTTTGTAATACTTCATAGAAGGTTTTCAACATGAACCGTCTACGATATTATCTCATCACAGAAGTTTTTTAACGCTACTAGTAATACAAACGGTCATTACACCAAAACCGTCTGTGATTGTATTTCATATTGATGGTTTGAGTAAACTATTTGTGATGAGGTGTCTAGTATTAACCTTTTCATAGTAGTAGTGGATGCATCAGCTAACGTGCTAAGGTTACGACTGTACTCAAACGTTCATATGGAATTTCATCGGTTCTTCTGGATGTAAGGTATTTGAGCTTTAACGCCCGTAAAACTATTGTAGTTTGATCGTTATGTTATATTTTAATCAAATTAATCCTTTTTAAAATACTCATGAGCATGTATGATACTCTTTTTATTTATAACTGAACTTCTAATATGTTGCGGAAAATATAACATCTTATTGTTAGAATGGGGTCGTTACCTGCACCTGCGCAGAGATGGAGTGATGACCATCGAGCCTCATTTCCTACGGTCTACTAGGTAGTAGAGTGTAGTACAAATACTCCTACTACTGAGGCCGGCTACTGATTGATTAATTGCTTCAACCACCTTGCTTCAAAGTAGGGAAAAGAACGAGGCGAAGGAAAGACGAGAGAGCTAGCGCCACCCTGCACGAAGACGAAGGCAAGTAATTAAGATAGGCTAGCTCCTATGATCGATCAATGTATCTTTCCCGCAGTACTTTTACATGATTCCACCCATTTCCCGCTAATGAATGCGGCCGTCGACCGTGTCGCATCCACAGGCCCAACGAAAGTTGAGTCGCCCTTTAAATGAAGGTTTTCTCAGCGAGTCCCGTAATCAATACCCGCTTTCGGCCGTGGCATGACACGCTTAAACGCACCCCCCCCGGCGGGGGAAACCCTGCTGGCTGATGGGCGGGGGAGGATATTAATGGCCCTGATGGCGAGTTAAAAACGACGGGTAACTGCAAAAGCCCATGCAGCGTTGAGATGCATGTGAGGGCCGAGCGCGATCGGCCGATCCATCCATGGACGCATCACGCTGCGTGGTGGTGGGGCAACGGCTTTGCCACCGGTAGAGCCCTCCGCCCCAGCCGTTGAAGGGGGTGGATGACATGCCTCGCGAAATCGAATGCAATGCAATGCTGCAGCAGCGACTGGCCCTGGCTTGGCTGAGCCCTGTTCTGGCCTGACCTGACCTGACCTTACCTTACCAGTAGCAAGTGTAAACATCTCGTGGGCCCGGTCGCAGTGTCCTCTTTAAGATCCGGGCTACCTCCTCTCCAAATCCAACGCCACTCGCTCGCTACTCCTCAAACTCGGATAGAATAGGAGCACCCCGACCCGACCAAGGCAGCCAAGTACACTACTACCATCCCACACATCACCGCCCCAGGGTGCAAGCTAGGCTGCAAGTGCGGCGGCGGCGGGGAACACATGGTGTCGTTGCAGTCGGCGCTCCTGCCGGAGGCCAAGCGGCCGCCGTGCCTCTCCCTCGTGGACACCAACGTCGTCGCCTCCACCGCCACCAGCAAGAAGCGGAAGCGGGACGTCGACGACGACGGCAGCGACGAGGACGGCATCGAGCTCAATTTCGACGCCGCGCCGCTGCCCCTCGAGTGGCAACGCTGCCTCGACATCAAGGTGCGTAGTGCGTATGCGCCGATCGATCGACTAGTGGTTTTAGCCGTGCCATGCCCGCACGAAAATTAATATATGTGCGTGTGACCACGTGTGACGTGCGTTTTGTGTGTCAAGCAGTCGGGACAGATCCACTACTACAACACGAGGACGCACAAGAGGACGTCCAAGGATCCGAGAGCGGAGCCGGAGCTGCACCGCGCGGCCGCGCCCTCGGCGGAGGAGCCATCGAATTGCGCGCGGCCGGGGCTGGACCTGGAGCTCAACCTCACGTTCGAGCCGCGCCGGGTGCTCGCCCAGGAGAAGAAGGCCAAGGCGCCCGCCGAGGCGAAGCCTGCGGAACCAGAGGAGGCGCCGTCCAGGGAGATGGTCGCGGCCGTGTGCATGCGGTGCCACATGCTGGTCATGATGTGCCGCGCGTGCCCGGCCTGCCCCAACTGCAAGTTCCTGCACCCGCCAAGCCGGGGCGCCGCCGGGGCCGCGCCGCCGCCGCCGGAGCCGGAGCCGGAGCCGGCGCCGCTCAGGCTCGGGCTCCAGCTGCTCTGCTGCAAGGACTAGCTACGAGGCTCCGGATCAACAGCATTCGAATACTCGACCGATCGATCGAAGTATCGTGCACCTTGATGTGTGCACGAGTGCTATAGCTATATAAGACTATGTAACTGCGTACGTACATGCGCAAGAATTAAACGATGACGATAATTAAGACCATTGTTAACGTACGTACTTAGATGCTTATTAGGGCCCAGGGATTAAACAGGGGAGTTTAAGTTGGAGAGGGGAGTGATCAATCAATGGAGCTAGTGATCGATCGATCGATCGGTGGTATGAATGAATATATGATTGATGTAGATATAAGTGCATATATAAATGTAGTCCGCGTCTTTCGGTATGTGTCACTTGTCCGTGCATGTGTGCGAATTGACAGTGCTCCACTGCCATGCATTGTGGAAACTTGGCTGGTTGTTGATGAGCTGAAATTTATTGGTGCGTGCTTATGTTTGTAGACCATTGTTCATGTGCAGTACCAGTAATGTTTGCAATTTTTTTTTGCGAGGAAATAGTATTGCATCGCATTAATTGGACAGCTGCAATTAGCAAGTGCAGTGCGAACTGAAATGCCACATTAAAGCAAACGAATAGAGCCATGCAAGACAGTATGGTTCATTCTTTTAGGCTAAGATGGATAGCTTTTGGATACAGTTTGTAGACCTGATAAATAGTACGGCTGATAGAATTCGAAGTTAAAAGCTGACTACGCAACCATGCGTAGGGTACATCAGTCAGACCATTGAGGAATCTGGAGTCTGGACTTCGATTTTTTGTGGCCTTTTCTGTAGGAAAAACTGTTCGATTTGGTGCTACTACTGTAAAGTTAGCTAAAAGGTGCATGCACGTCTAGATATGTTCTGATAAATTCATGAGCTAATCTGGAAATGGATCAAACTGGTTCCAAGGAATTTTAATGCGCCTCATTTACTAGCTAGATGGCGGATGCAACGAACTGTCCTCTCATATATTGAAGCGCAATATGTCGTTGCCATCTTCCCTTGTCATGACAGTGAATCTAATTAATTTCATGTATCCGGCCGGTGTAATCACGAGTTAAACAAGCTTGATATAATCTGTACAAAAACATTAACTACGTACTGCAGAGTTGTTTGTTTCTCTGAGAAATCGCTCTCGCATTTACCCCTAATTTTCAGATCCTGTTGCTGAAACTGATTTTCAGAGACAAAATTACGACTATGATTATAGGTAAGACAGCGCAATCATAAAAATACGGTTGTAGTTATACTAGTGCATGCAAGTAGTACTATCTGTATCGCTGTATGGTCCATTTCCTTGCAAATTTCCGAGTAGCTTGTGGTACTACTACTGATCTCATACGTGGAAGTCTTTGGTTCCCAATTTTCCAACTACGAACTATGCATGGAGAATGTGGAACAGAGGCAAGGATGGAGTAACTAGACTGGCTAGGGGCTTTGATTCCATGGGTGGGAGCAAAGCTAGTAGCAGTGCGTTATTTTCAGCTATGGTTGATGGTTTTTGATCTTAGCGTAAACGTTTGTGCAAACAAATTGAATGTCAATATATCGATAAGCCACTTCGAAAATACTATCATAATAAATCATTTTAAAATAACAATGAAGAAACCGTCCAACTTATTCGTTGAGAAAAGCTGTAAGCCATAAGTAAAAAGATGGTAAGTAGTAAGTAGTAACACCGGAAGCCTCCCGCCGGCCAGTGCTGGCGCTGTTGGCGTCGATCGGCACAGCTGCAATCGCCTTTGTTTTGTTTCAGTTTCAGCTGTGGCCCAGAAGAAACACTATGAATAGGTGCCAGGAGTAGATGGTTATAGCAAGTGTAGTACTGCATTGCATAAACATGTCAGTCAAATTCCATATGCTTTGAGCCTTTGATGGTTGGCATGTGTTGCGTTGTAACTCATACTTAGTAGGAGTATCTGTTCTGTCACTGCTAGCAGTTTGTTTTTCTTTTTCTTTGTAAGTTTTTTAGAGGGGTTTTTTTTTCCTGTAAGTCCGGATGGGCTGGCTGCTGGCATGAAGATTATTGGGTGTTTTGGCTGGGCTGGGCTGGAACGGATGGCCTTTTCATAATCCAAACCCCGGTTCTTCTTTCTTTTTTCCCTTCTTGGATGCATGGAAGAGAGATACGATTTTTTTATTTGGCCCATTGTACCACCTTAATTTGAAAATTAAGCTTATACGGTATAAAATTGTAAATCTAGCCTCTTTACTGAGGACTACTTTTTAAATTAAGGTGATACAATAGAGCCTAATAAAAGAAATCAAGAGATAAGGGGTACGGGAGCCTTGTTTTTCATCTGGAGGCAACGTTCAAAAAGGGGGTTTTGAACTTTCAGCTCCATCTTTCTCCAGGATTTTTTTAATAAATATATTTTTATTTCAAATTATAGTAATATACCTATATTTTTCTTATAGTACTAATCATTTGTCGCTCCACGATTGAGCGATTTGGGTTAGTCGCCCCACCGTTGGACGACTTGACCAGGTATCGCCCAACGATTGAATGACTAGCTCAAATCGCCCAACCGTGGAACGATTAGGCCCTAGTCGCTCAACCAGGTTTAGTGACTAGTCTAAGTCGTTCAACGGTTGAACGATTTAAAATAATAATATTACTATTTGTATTAATCCGATGAAAATAATTGTGGGGAATAAATGATAATTTTTTTATGTAATAAATTTAGCAAACTTATTTGTAGGTTGTTATTTTTAAAAATAAAAGTGCAAGCAATGTTGGTTAGTCCGTTCGTGATTTTTGTAGATTCTTAAGGGTATGAAATGTGTTAAACTCGCAATAACATTTTTTGATCATTGTATGTTATTGTAATGCGATAAATTTCTGAAGAATCTTGTGAGGATGATTGAGGTCATAATAATTTATAAGTAAGAAAGTAAGTGATATTGCGATGCACGAGGGAATTCATACACAATTATGTCATATTAACTACGAAGTAAAACATGTACACAACGAATACAAGTACACAAAGGCTCTTGGGCGTTGCCCGCTACACCACCCACAGCACCTTCTCCGTTGTTGCCACATCCCACCCCCGGTCGGTGCCTGCCAGTACGGCCCCGCTTGGCCTTCTTTAGCGTAGGGTCTCGGTGCCCCGACAGGGTGAGGCGCTCAGGAGCCTTGGTGACCCATGCTCCTAAGGCCTTGGGAGTTGACTTCACCTATGCCTGCGGTAGGTATTGGGGTACCGCTGAGCTGCGACCCAGAAAGAACATTAACGGGTGAGGGCTCATGTGCTCCCGTGATCTCCGTTGGGTTATCCGCAAGGAAGTTGCTCACATCCACTGGGGCATCCTTGTGCAGGGATAGCTAAACTCCCAGCTGAGGCGCGACACCTGTAGGACAAATATTGTTTATTCGTGTAATGTATCAACGCGAACAAACCTGAAGAGAAGAAATATACCTTCCACGTGGGTGCCATTGTGTGCATTCAACAGTCATACCTGCCCTGCTCGAACAGGTAAGGGTACAATGTGTACTACCCTAACACTGCTTGGTAGGGGTCCAAGAATGATGACGCTACTGGTGTGTACTCATGTGCCCACCCCTAACCATTTGGCATGGCCCAGCGATAGCGGTGGCGATGCCCGGGGTAGCCACGTGGCCACCCTGACCCTCCAGGCTGGTTAGGCGCTACTGGGGCACGTGCACATGGCTCTACGGAGCCTCCTACATGAGTTGTAGGACATGGCAGCACCGGCGTATGTGTTGACATGGCATGCTCCTCTCGCCGGTGTCCCCTTTAGCCCAGATTGAGAGAGATGACTAACAAGGGGGCTGATATGTGGGGTAAGTTGAGGACATGGCTGACAGTATAGAAAAATCAATGACGTGGCGACTAGGTCACTCAAAGCCACCCACAAAAACCGGCCTTAGGATGTGATTTGCACCAGTTTTCTCTAGTGGGGGATGAGTTCTACTCGGTTTTGCACATGAGGGACGAAAATTAAACTAGGGCAAGAGTTGAGAGACCAAAGATGGACTTTTTCCTTTTTTAAAAGACCTTTTCGGTTTTGCATTACTTTCTTTTTTTCTTTGGTGCCATTTTTTCACTAAATATTGTCTGAATTGAGCTGTTGATTCTAGATTAGGACAAAGATGGTAGCTCCTGGCGGTGAAGCCTTAGGAGGGGTTATTGGTATTGCCCGGTACATGATCCAGACTGAAGGATTCTTCTCACTGTATAAGGGATTAGTGCCTTCTTTTATCAGCATGGCGCCCTCTGGCAAGTCAATGCAACAAGGATGAATGCTTCTGCAACATGCCTTAAAATTGTTGATCAAGGTAGAGTACCAGCACTCTACGCTGGTCTGATCCCGAGCTTGTTACAGGTACATTTTTCTTCCAGAAGAGAATCCACTTGCACATATGATTAATTAGGGGCTGGTTCTATGAAGGCATCCATTTGATTTGCGCATGTCGTGATCAGGCTTGGGCTTTTAGCTCATGGTGGCCCATATAAAGTGAGGAGATATCTCAGGGAAAATTATTGATGTATAATGATTTTCTTATGATATTCCTACAATGGTTCTGATTTATCTCCAGAAGGCAATGAGCTTAGTGCAAGCCTAGCACGTGCCTTGGTTATTTGGCAACTTAGAGGCTTTGTATATATCAGTTGATCCAAGAGTTTTTATTACTAAACAGATGCCAGTTTGTTTCAGACTGTGATGTAACTGGTTTTCTTTCTCCTCTTTTTCAGGTTCTGCCATCGGCGTCTATCAGCTATTTTGTATACAAGTTAATGAAGATGGTCCTGAAAGTGGAATAAAGGCAAATTAATTCTTGAGCCTACGTAGCAAGTTCAAGAGGCTCAGCTCACATTGCCTTGATAAAAAAAAATTGCAAGTAATCAGTGATTTATCAGTCCATTTAGCAATTTTTTTTGTAGGCTTACTTCACGAAAGCTTCAGAGGTTGTGAGGGCAACTTCATTTTGGTCAAAACATTATTAGTTTGAAGCATTGTACCACAAGATTGCCTTGTACACGATGAGGTCTTGCACACATCCGAATGAATTGATCTGTGCTCTAGTGAGAAACCTCTTGGCCTCCCCGCCCTTCATATTTTAATTAACAAGTCGTCGACTTTTAATTTTTGATGTATTGATGCGTTGACTGCAATCCAAAGTGATTTTGTTCATTGATACAGCCTCTTAAGAAGTTGCATTGCATCCAACCCCTTTTTCATGCATGGCACAATGGTTGGGTTGCATTTGATGGTCAGAATGGTTTTATCTGTAGCTGTTTCGGCAATTATCTGCTCATCATTACTGGAAAATGTTGCCTTATATTGCTTCAGTTCTATTGTTTCGCTGTTGTCAAAGTATTAACTTTGCAATCCAAATTTGTTGTGCTCTGGTAGTCTGTCACACTGTCCGCTGGCAGTATGGTGGAACTAGACTAGACATCAGTTCTGCTGGGTTAGCAGCTTTGGTAGTTTCTGGTTTCTGGCTCTGCCGGTCTGCCCCCATGGCTTGACAAATTTCCTGCAAACTGTAGTGACATTCTGCTTGATGCACGGTTGAAGGGTAAGTGACAGATATAAATTTCGTGATTAATCATAAACAAGGTTATGATTGTATTCATGCAAAATGCATTGATGGTATACAGCTTGCAGTTTCGTGATCTGGACCGCTGCACGTCGCACATCACGCAGTTGGGCAGCGTCGGCATGTTTTGCTTCAATCTAAAAATCCAGAACCATAAGCATTCTATGGTGTGTGTTTTTTTCACTATGGCAAATAGCTTTTAGTCGTTATTGATTTTAGTATAAGTGTTTATATAAATGAACCAAAAGTCGATAAGCAGTTTCTAAAAAATAAGCCGATAAGTCGCTTTGAAACAACGACGATAAGCTGTTTAGTTTATTCGTTCGAAGAAAGCTATAAACTGAAAAGAACAAACTAGGGTCTCCTTTTTAGCTTCTAAAATTATATTTTTCAGCTTTTTTTACAGTAACTAACTTTTAAATAAAGTGTATTTTCGAGGTATAGTCTACAAGTTGATTAAGTATATACTGTAGCGACTTTATTTATATCGGCTAAAATTACACGTGAGTGTCTATTATTCTGTATTCTCTCATAAACAGTCCAAAAACTATAAACCGTAGCCAAACACTGTAAACCGAAGCCAAAAATAAATCACGCTCGAAAAGCTGCTGCTGATTGCGCCGTTGCCTGGTGGGTGGCGAACAGATGGTGCGGCGTGCCTGCGAGTAGCAGCAGCATGGCCGTGCCCTTGGTGCCGTGGACGCCTAGGGAGAGCACTGCACGGGCAACAGTGCTAACCATGCACGACGCGACTACACCTTAGGTGAGTGACCCCACCCAGCGATTGTTCCAAGGCAGCCGGCCTTGGACGTGCCCTCGCGACGAACTTCGCCGGGACTCCTTCCGTTTTTCGTGGGTCACCTGTCTCTGCCTGGTACTCCTAGCTAAACCGATCGCCGGTGAATCCACTGCCTGCATGGCTTTCCAGTTTCCAGGATCCGACATCAACATATTATCAAAATGCGTAGATCTGCGTCACGGGCTGCAAAAGTGATTAACCGAGGCACGCCTGCGCTGGAAGGCTGGGGTGATTAGGTGCGAAGTCGCTGTAAGACGTTGCACGTCTACAGATACTAGCATACTGCAGCGTGACGCTTACCTTTTTCTCCTGCTAATTTTCTAAGACGCGATCGCGAAAGCTGGGTGCTGCTTACTGGTCGCAAATTGCAATCATCTGTGTTCCGAACCACGAACTCGTACAGCCCTATCAATTAGTGACCAGGTCAAGGTGATCACATGGATTATCCCAGTGAATTGAGCTTATCCCCTTCAGCTTCTGAAGACTAAGCAAGTTTGTAAGCTTTTTTTTCGGGAGTCCTCGTCAATTGGTGGAGTCTAACGCACTGTACCAGACAACTACTGATTATTTTTTTTGGCTTTTATAAGCTGATTTTTGAACGGAATAACTTTTTAAACCGTTTGTATGAATAATTACAAGAGCTGTTTTGAATAGAATTGTTTCTCAATACAAGGATTACTTATTCTCTCAATATTTCTTACACCCAATCAAAAATCAAAAAGCACAGCACTTTTTAAATCGTGATGGGGGGAGCCTGGCCAACTGGAAGAGAAATGATGAGGACTAGTGGATAGATTAGTGGCTTAGAATAGAATATATTATCATCAGTTTTGAGTGGTTATGCGCCTGCGCGACCCTCCGCACGAAACGCTCCCCTGGGGCGACATGCCGGATCATCCCGAGCATCTTTCTCTCCAAATATTTCTGGAACCCTGCTAATCTGTGTTGCATTGACGTCCCGTTCTAAACAGTGGTCGTTTCTAAAAGATAAAAACTAAAATTAATTTAAAACTAAACTACTAAAGTAACTAAATAAATCTGATTTAAAAAACATGGCCACCTACCAGTGCGGTGAGTGCAAAACAGAGGCTATAAGCTTTCAGTCCTTGCTATGAGCTAAACAAATTGCACAATTTGACCACAGACCACATACCAGTCTTTGGCTCCTTGCTATAAGCTAGACACAGACGGATGCGCTGAGGTGGCGAGACCGACCACCAATCGGCGACGCGAGCGCCTCCGAGCTTTGGCCTCTGGACTCCGGCCTCCGTGGCTCGCCCTCCACCTCCGCGCCGACCTCCTCCGGCCTACCCCTCCGTCTTCGCGCCGACGCCGTCGAGTCGCCGACCGCCTCGGCGCCTCCCCCTCCGGCCTCCGTGGCTCCTCCTCCACCTCCGCACCGACCGCCTCCGGCCTCCCCCTCCGCCTCCACGCCGACGCCACCAAGTCGCCAACCGCCTCGACGCCTTCCCCTCCGCGCCGACGCTGCCGAGTCACCGAGATGCCCGGTGAGGAGGGGGTGCTCGAGCACCGGCAAGCACCCACAGTGGATTCGCCCCTACTCGTAAGAATTATAAATATTAGCAGGGATCCCGTGCGTTGCCGTGGGTGCCATCAAGAGCTACATTAGTACATATATAAATCACGTATTAGAATGATAATAATAATAATAATAATAATAATTAAAAAATGATGAAGAGCAGAAGATTCAATAGTCATATTGTGAGACTACGTGAAAGTCACCTCATGGTTATGATGAGTAATTTACTTTTGGATTAGAGTATCTGCAAAATTTGAGTTTGATTTTTGAAGATCGTGCAAAGATTGCAATTGATTTGGGCTATTCTCTGGATGTCTCAAAAAAAATTGAAAGTACCACAGGTATAAGCATAGTAGTACCGCAGGGTGGTAATACCGCAAGTGTTTGCGTGGTAGTACCAACAAAACAGCGGTACGTTTTTTTCCAGAGAAGTCTAGACGAGTGCGGTAGTACCGACTTGAGTAGCGGTAGTACCGCAGAGCGGTAGTTCCGGCGTGTTAAGAGCGGTGCTACCGATCTTCCTAGAAAAGTAGGGGTTTTGGGGTTTTGGTCATGATTTTACCTGGGTGTTGTTGCTTGTGTGTTCATGGGCTTATTGTTTGGTTCTAAGTTTAGGATCAGTAATTTAGGTGCATACATTTTACATGGTGCATTATATGAATTAATTGTACTAATTGATGATTTTGTATATTATGCGGTGCTACGTGGCGGTTTGCTTGTTGTCGTTGGTTGCAGGACTTCGGAGCTAGATCATGGTCAGGCATAGGAGGACCGAAACTAGGCACAAGGTGCTGCTGAGGTCCAGAACGGTTAGGAAGAGGCTGAATCTAACCAAGACTTGTGGGGTGATTGCAAACTGGGATGATGAGGAACCGGAGTGGGAGCTACCGGTAGTGGATATGACGGGCAACAGTAAGGTGGACTGGGACTAGGCTCAGGAAGAAGCTAAGGTCCAGACGGTCAAGGAAGCCAGGTACCGTCATGCGCAAGGAGAAGCATGTGGTGCGTCAAATGACTAGGTCTTTTGCAAGCGAGGCTAGTTCAGTGGGATCTGAACATGTGAGAGGCTTGGCGGCATATCATTGGGGCCACATAGAAGATAGCAAAGCATAGACGATGCTTCATGTCAAAAGAAGCAAGAAGCTTTGTGGAAGGTGGTAGAGAAGCATTTTGATAAATTGCCCAATACCAAAAAAAGTGATGGTGTGTGAAACTGCAGCGTTGGCCTAAATGGTTTAGGTTTTGTATGTGCTAAAAATATGAAATAAATCAATTATTAATTTACTAATGGGTTAATAGTTGTAAGCCGCTTTGAGACATGTCCGTGAGGGTAAAACCCGGTGTTAGGTGGGATTAACAGGTTATCCTTGGTTTGGCCTAATAGGTAGATCCATTAGATTTTGGTTCAGGTTTCATAGCCTATATATGGGGGGAAGATGCAAGAGTTAGGGTTTGAGAATGTTGGCTAAGCTTTTTGGTGGCTAGCTCCTCCTCCCTCCCATTGGAGGTAGGTTAGGGTTAGAGTTTTTTGGTTGGAGCCTTGTGTGTGCGCGTGCGCTCTAGGCTTCTGCTATCATAAGGGATTGACTGTAAAATATTTTTCTCCAAGTGAAATGAACATTTAAACTTTGCCCAAGTAAGTTGTGCCATGAATCCACTTATATGCTTTTGATTTTCTTGGTTTTCTTGTTTGGATTTCTTATCTCTTGAGTTTTTCAATTGCCAAGGACGTATAAAAGATGAAGATATCTTCTATAGAAAAGATCTCATCCATCTAAGCAATATCTAGTGGAAGTTCTTGAGGAAATCATGTTTGCTTGATTTTGGTTTCATCACGTGATTTCTTGTTTCAAGAGTTTTTAGTTCAGGTTCTTCGGTGTTCTAACTTGCTAGACATATGGGAATATATCTAGAACCATCTTAGCCATCATTTACCTACAAGCAAATGCTATTTACCGTTTGGGGTTTTGACTTGGTTTTGGTGTAATCTTTCAACAAACTGAAAAGGTCTCAACTTTGACCATGATTTTCATGATCGTTTGTTGGAATAGGTTCTTGATATTTTAGAGAAGATCTATGCAAAATTTTATGTCATTTGGATCTACAGATCAAAAGTTCCATTAATTCTTGTGTTTGAACTTGTGTGCCGAAATTGCTGTTCACCGAAGAAAGGTAGTACCGCTATACAAATAGAGGTATTTCTAAAAATCGGTAGTACCGTAGTTATAAAAGTGGTACTTCTAAAAATTGATAGTACCGCAGTTATAACATAAGTCTTCTGATTTTACTGATTCTACTTCAAAATTTCAGTAGCTTGTCTTGTTTGTTTTGAGGTATTTTCTCATCCTAATTTTCATAGATTTGTGACATTCTTAGGGAAAAACTAAAAAAGCAACATTCATCCCTTCATTTTCATCTTCGGTCCTACACATATACTAAATACAACTAAAGGTATGTAACCAATTGAAGCACTCCAGTGTTATTTTATAGAGAGCGTCCTGAAGCAAAAAAGTCATTATTCATCGGTGTCGAGCTACAATTGTGTGAATGACTTTCAATGTGTCAAACATCACATATTTTTCCTTCAGCTACCGGTGTTTGTGCAGATTGAGCAAAGGTGCATTGGTTGTAGACCAAATACTGAAACAGTGATGTGCAAAAGTGCTAACCAATTAGTTTTGCCTTCAAATACCACAGAGGCTGGGTGGTGGAGATTCTACCTTATAGTAGACCAGGGCCATTCACCAAGCATTTTTCAATGGAATTTCACCACCTCATCTTCCTGTGCACAACTATACACACATGGCATGCTATCTTTATGATCCCAAGGATAATCAACTGAAACATGCATAAGGCCAAGAAAAATATCATCAGCAGGTGCTGGAATTTGATATATGGAGTGCATCTAGATGTAGCATACAATTGACAGAGCCTGAAATATATTACGTTGCATCAGTGGTTCATATATTTTGAGAAATCGTTGATAGAAAGAATTATTTGTATGGCACAAACTCCAAGAAGTGCAGGTTCTCACCCATCCTCTATTCATGAAGCATGCTGTTATCTGAACATTTATTTATAAAGGGATCATGCAGGCAGATGTGTAGATGCCACTGTTCATTAAAAGAATATAGTAAAAGCATTAAAACCTAATTAGCCATGTAAATAAATCTATAGATTGTGCAAATCATGACGAAATAATGGAAATCAGAACTACACTGAAGGCTTGGAATGTATAGTTGTTACCATAACACAATGATTAAACTGAGCGGAAGGTTTGAAATGTATAGCTGTTACCATTACACAAAGAAAAAGCACTTTAACAGTTAACATTCAAATGTCGATAACGACAATAATAGAACAACGGACAGGGAATATCGAGAATTTTCCTTTCATGACAGAGAACGACAGATGAGAGAGGGGGGGGGGGGGGGGGGACGACGGGGTGGAGTGCGTGCTGGTTCGGTGGGGATGGGGAAACCGGGAAAGTGGGGAGAGGAGCGGTGAGAAGGATCTCTAGAGGAAGGAGGTGAACGGCTGGATGACCCCTCAAAGATCGATTGAACGGAATCCATTAAACAGGTGATGTGGCCACTTGAAGGGCTAAACAATGAATATGATGACTTGCCAAAAAGTATAAGAGCCCATTCATATTGGTTTTTGGGTTAAATTTTTAAATAGTAATAACTTATAGAGAAAAACATTCATGTGTCATTTTGGCTGATATAAATGAAGTACTGTAGTGTGTATTACAATTAACTAATAGACAATCATAAAAAGATACTCAAATTGAAGGTTATGTACTATAAAAAAATCATTTGCTAAGAAAAACATATTTTGGAAGTAAATACTAACATATAGAGACTGTTCTTTTTTGGCTTATGGTTAAGATTTATAGCTTATAGGTAAAATTTTAAATTTTGGCTGTTTATAAAAGAGATTACGAAGAAAGATGCTAGTTTACGATTTTCACTAATATAAATATTAGGTTTTTAATATATACTATAATTATTTTACAAAATATTTTATTTAAAATTTAGATGATATAATAAAAACAAAAAACCGAGAAGAACAGCCCCGACATTTAGGCCCTGATCGTTTCGGTTTCAGCTTCTAGTTTTAGCTTTTTTTTCACTATTCACTACACTATCCATTAACTCAGCTACAGTATTTTTTCAACTAGCTACAATATTTTTTTAATCAAAAACCAAAAGTCATCGCTATTCCCATCACCCTCTAATCAGTTGAACGCAGGGAGCCTTCACGGCTTCCCCTACCGCCCACGTTCTGCGGCCGCGCCCACTAACCAGAACGGAAGGCCGAGATCGTCCCATCACGACCACAATTCCCCACAATTAAGGCATTAACGGGGGGCAAAAAGGACATTTCGTCCTTCACAAAATCCCCTTCTAGTTACCTCGCTAATGGCTGTCTAGTTGTTTCACTATCCTCGCTTTTCCAATTCCGTCGGCTAAAAACATCACCACCTGCCATCTGACGAGCTGCCCCCGAATCCGCCAGAACCCTACGAAAATTCAGCCGAATCGCCGGGGGAAAGGGAGAGCCCTGGGAGTCTGCTTGGTCCGGAGGATTCAGTGAATTTGCCGCGCCTGGTTGGTTGCCGCGGTGGTCGGGTTTCTGTGATGGCCGAGGGACGGCGCTACGCGATCGCGCCGCAGCTAGGTGAGGGCACCGGCCTCCCGAGGCGCCGCTCGCTTCGGGTTTTAGGCTTTTGGTTCGTTGTGATCTGACTGCGGGCTGCGGATGGTTGGGGATGCTTGGGTGGCTTGGGTCAACGCGTCGGTCTTTGTTTTGATTTGCCCCCCCCCTCCTCCGTTGCGTTTTGGGAAGTGGAATTTGTGCCGTGGAAGCTGGTGGAACCGGAGGTGGTTGCGTTGCTGGGAGTCGTCGGCCGTGTTCTTCGTTCGCGCTGGATTTGGAGGTTGTGGATGTGTGGGTTTTGGTGCACACTTTGGAGTTCGTGAGAATTTCGCGTTTCTGTGGCGGAATTGTATAGGATTTTTTAGTGGTTTGGTGGTTGCGGAATGGAGGGGAGGTGATGATCATAGTGGAGATTTCGGTCGAGCGCGAGAGTTCTGGAGAGAATCATCGGAAGCTGTAGCAACTGCCCGAAAATATTGGTGGACAGTGTTGCACTGTTTGGAGATGGATTTCCGGTACCCTGCGTTTCTAGGACTTGTAGGTTTATCTGTGTGTAAGATACCCCTCGTATGACCTGTCTATGTTTCGGTTTGGATCAAAGCTAGATTCTTGCGCAAGGAAGTTGGAAATTTTAGTACTCGAGCTAGAAATTAGGTGTTCAAGTTGGAATTTCTAAGTGTTTCGAGGGTTTTTTTTCTGTGAGAATTTTGTTTCCATGGTTGTGTCCACATGAACTTGGACTTCTGGCTTTGGGTTGGATTAAAAGGTTCGACAAAAAAAAGGTGTATGATGCATCCGGAAGGTCGTGGAGTAAGTTGTGTTTCGCATCATCATTTCTATTTCTCTACTGATGGTACGCGATCATTGTGCTAGGGTTGGATTTTGTTCTATCCTCCTCTTCCTTCTGATTTTTTGGAGGTGTGGTTGTTTGTGATCACGGCAAGCTTAGGTTTTCCTTGGTTGTGGTAGTCTGTACTGTTAAGTAGTATTGGAATGTTTTCCCTGCCCGTGACAGTATTTCTTAGCAAGTGAGACTTGGTTTGTGAATTGTAATGTACAGATGTCAGTCGTGTTGAAACTTTGACATTGGTAGTAAACGAATAATATCCAGGTGAGCTGATACTGGGTGATCTTGGTTGGTATTAGTTAGGTTTGGTCGTGGCAGA
This sequence comes from Melocanna baccifera, assembly GCA_036346265.1. Classification (NCBI taxonomy): domain Eukaryota; kingdom Viridiplantae; phylum Streptophyta; class Magnoliopsida; order Poales; family Poaceae; genus Melocanna; species Melocanna baccifera. The sequence continues at coordinate 34,925,416 of CM070683.1, forward strand.
CTCGGTGATACGAGTTGGCATCGAGAAAACGGGGTTTCTGTTGTTAACTTAGTTTTTTCCCCCTCTTCCTTTTTTTGGCCGTTAATACATATTGTGCTGTCAAATTGAGCATTCCAGCAGAGTGCACATAAATTTCAATTTAATTTTGTATTAAGATTTCTGTTAATTTTCGGATGTAAATATCCCTTGCTTATTGCAAATGAATGTTTCTTGAGCTAAGGTTAAGCTTTTAGGTTGATTGCTTGAAGGTTAGAGTGTGGATATGTGTTTGGTTTTATCAAGATAGTGTTGTTTTTGCTCTCAGCAAGATCTGGAAATTTGGGAGTCTCTCTGTTGTTCTTTAGTATCGGAATATATTCCATTGCAGAAGTTGAATTTGCCAATTTTGGAGTTTTGGATGGTTTAACTTGTACTTTTTAAAGAGATTGAGCTTTGGAACATAAGTCTATCTGTATTGTGATTTAGACCACCCTTTTTCTCTCTTGAAGTTATGTTCGGTGATCACATAGTAATAAGAGTTGCCCCTTCTGGAAATTCAATTGGTATATTCACAAAAGGATCCCCCAATTTGAAATTGAATTGTGCAAGAGAGATTATGATCATGCCACATGTTACATTTTGTGAAGACTGGGAAGCAACTGTGATGGCAATATCATTTTATTTTTTAAATACACTTTTGTATGACTCATTTGCAACAATGTTGAATTGTCTAACTCTACATTTCAATGACTTCTGAAACAGATATTGAGCAGATACTGAAGGAGGCTCAACACCGATGGTTACGCCCTGCCGAGATTTGTGAAATACTCAAGAATTACAGAAATTTCCGTATAGCTCCAGAACCACCAAATAGGCCTCGAAGTATGACCTCCATTTTCTGTTGAACTCTGTTTCCGTTTGATGATTTGTTTTCAAAAGGCAGTAGTTTCTTATTTTTCAAAAATTGATTTTAGCTTTGGAGAAGACACATGCCAATCTATGTTGTTTAACTTGGCAATTGGCACTGATTTGATAACTTGTACAACATTGTTTGAGAACAGAAAACTGGGTTTTATGATTTTTTTTAATCGTGTTAGTCTAGCCAAATATTAATTTCAGGTGTAAACTTAGCACATCTTGGTAGCCTACCAGCTTTGCCATGCCGTATTAGCTGACAAAAGGTTATGATGTGATCTTTACTGTATACAGTTTGACCCCACATGGTTAAGCCTCTGGATTCACCGTTGTTGTTGCTGGATCTTGGATTGTTGTGCCGGACATTGCCAAGGTTATTCTTTGATAATGTATATAGTTTGACCCCACATTGTTAAGCCTCTGGATCCACCGTTGTTGTTGCTGGACATTGGATAGTTGTGCTGGACATTGCCAAGGTCATTCTTTGATAATTACAACTAAAGACGGTCTCAAAGCATACATAAACACCCACTCATTCAGATCCTTGCTGTCTTTGGCAATATACTTTACATTAATATATACCCAACTGATCTTTCTACTGGTGTCAAGATTAAACGCTTGCAATGTGATCAATTCACCTTTTCATCTTAGGGCTGTGTCTTGTTCTCTCGTGCGTCAGCATCCTTTAAGCTTCCCTTTATACCATGTTATTATCCTTAAAGCAATGGTATTTCGTGTCTGTATCAGCTATGACTTTGTGGTTTGCACATTGGCATGTATGTCCACACCTGTAATGGCATTGTAGAATTTAGACCCTATAGCCTCAAATAAATATGTTGATAAGTGTCTCTAAATAATTAGTTTAAGGTTCAATTGTATCTTACTGATATTTTGTATATATGGCTTTAGGTGGTTCGCTTTTCTTGTTTGATCGGAAGATATTGAGATATTTTAGGAAGGATGGCCATAATTGGAGAAAGAAAAGGGATGGGAAGACTGTCAAAGAAGCCCATGAAAGGTTAAAGGTAAGTCAAATTGAACATTATAATTTATTTCTGTGATTTATTGCAGCATTTTTTTAAGAGTTCCTATAGTGGTCATCCATATTGTTTGTATATCAAGACAATGAAACTGATGATTCTTTATAAATCTAGTCCGGAAGCATTGATGTGCTTCACTGCTACTATGCTCATGGGGAAGAGAATATAAACTTCCAGAGGAGGAGTTATTGGATGTTGGAGGAGTAAGTGAAATATTTTTGGCCATCCATTCTGCTTCTGTAATATTGCAGGTTTGCATTTGCTGCTTGAAGGCACACTAACTGCTCATGGCATGTGCGTTGTGTATGGATCCTACATGCATGCATAGGACTTTTAAATACTACAACACATTGATTTTTAAACATTCCGTTCTTTGATTTTGCAGGGATTTTATGCACATTGTCCTTGTACATTATCTTGAAGTCAAGGTTACACCTAACCCCGCTATGGTTACAATATAGTTAGCTATGATTTGGATTTGACTATGCTATATGCAGCTTTGTAGGAACTAGGAAGCATCATGTTAAGTACATTGCTTTCATGGCATTATTGGTTCTCATATATTACTTCGTTGTGATAGTAATCACACCTTTTTTTAATTATTCGTGGATATTAGTTTTAGCTTTGGATTAGCTGAGTTTCAATGCTATACTGAGTTGTTACTGATTTGAATTTCACTGAACCCAGGTGTTTGATGAGCTTGATTATTATCTTAAACCAGTAATTAGGGAGTTATACAAAAACTGCTTCAGCACTTTGATATGTTAAGTGATGGATCCTTGATTAGGTGACCACGTCAGATATTATTAATAATGCAATTAACAGGATGGAAATGCAATACTATAGGAAGTTCTTGGAGTAAAATTAACTAAAAATAGTAAGAAATGGAACTGCATATTTTCAAAGAGTATTGTGCATTTATGCTTGTACTAGTCCCAGGAGGGCATCGAATGAAAACTATATCTTATGATAAAGAGTTTAATCTGAACAGTTTACATTGACTTGTCTCAAACATATAAAAGCCTATTATGGAAACCCTCTATTTTATGTTGGTTTGAGTAGTTAATTTGGTGTTTGTGCTTACCTTTTTTACTCTGGCTACTTAATTTATTTAATTGTCTTTGTGTTCAAACTCTGAATAAAAGTCAGCATGGTCTTATTTGTTGTGAAGAAAAGCATTTCTTCCTGCAATAAGTTGCTAAAAGTTTTATTTTACCCCCTCATGTGTGGATTTAACCATCAGGCGGGCAAATCAAGTTCTCATAGTAGGGGACATGATGACATGCTGCAAGCAGCTCGTGTGGATAGCCCTTTAAGTCAGTTGCCTTCACAAACTACAGAAGGTGAAAGCTCACTTAGCGGACAAGCCTCAGAATACGATGAAACAGAATCAGGTAGAGCTGTTCGGTTTTCTTCTTCTGTTCTGCGTAAAGTCCACTAAAATAGTTTCACTGATACATATTCCAATTATGCACAGTGTATCTAAAGCAAAATTCGGTGCAGCAGATATTTATTCGGGAGGAGCCGGATACCACTCTCTCTCTCGGATGCAGCAGCATGAAAATGGAGGTGGACCTGTGATTGATGCTTCTATTTTCAACTCTTACATTCCTGCATCATCTGTAGGCAAGTGGAATTAAAAATAATTTCTTCTGGTTATGAACCTAGGTTGAATGGATTTGTAATCCTTCATTTGCTACCAAAAAAAAATGTTTAGGTAATCGTCAAGGATTACAGGCTACAACACTTAATACAGGCTTCTATTCTCATGGTCAAGATAACTTGCCGGTGTTTCTTAACGAGTCAGGTCTTGGAATTGCATTCAATGGGCCTAATAGTCAATTTGATCTGTCATCATGGAATGAAGTCATGAAACCCAATATAGGGATACATCAGATGCCTCCATACCAAGCTCCTGTTCCCTCTGAACAGTCTCCTTTTACAGAAGGCCCTGGAATTGAATCTTTCACGTTCGATGAAGTGTATAACAACGGACTGAGTATCAAGGATATAGGTGGTGCAGGCACTGATGGAGAACCACTATGGCAGGTATCATGGCATGCATTTCTGTATGGCAATATATATAAAGTTATCTTATAGTAAAAAGCCAAACCATATCTGTGGATGCCATTCCCAAATAAAGGAATCGATAATGGTAGGCAGCTGCTGTGCAGTGATCACACGCTAGGTAACAAATAAATAAGACAAACCTTTTGACATGTGCATGTTGTTGTTGATAAGTACACCGTACACCCCTATAACCAATAAGAAAAAAGAGAATTGTGTGAAGTTTTAGCATCATTTTTTTAAAAAGAAAAACTCCTAGAGCACATCAAAATGTGTTTATTTGGTTATGTCAATGTCTACTTCCAGAGCTTGAGTTGCTCCAGAAATTTGTGAAATGGAATTTATCATTGCCTCTATAGATTCACACAATTAATGTACTTGAATACAATTGAAATTCCCACAATTATGTACCCAAGGACCCTTTCACTTTCTTAACATTAGTAATCTGGCCTGTACTGTTCAAGCTGCATGACATTTTTAGACAAAGTAACCTAAGCACTAATTTGAAATGACGTATGGTTCTTCTTAAAATTCAATTGGGAGCGTGCCAACCATTTTTCAGCAAGCAGTACTGGACTGGGAGTTATTGTCACAGAGTACATTACAGATTGATGTTATTATTCTGATGAAGTACAGTTGTTCACCTGTTCCTTAAATTTTCCAAAATGTACCTTGTATGATTTTTAGGATGAGAGTGGTGAGCTAAAGTGCTAGTAAAGTAGTAAACTAATTCCACGAGGGCAAGATTAGGCAAGATTAGAAAATGGTATTATATGCACAAGTGCTAAACTATAGAGCTGAAGTGATATTGCAGTGCTAATGGAACGTAGAGCCTAGCCAGGTCTAAGATGTGTGTTTGTCCAGGCTTTCAGCTACCTAGTGCTGTCAAAGCATGTATTTATGGTATTGTCCATTTTATTCAAACTAATAGTTCCGATTCTTATGGTGTTGGCTGTTGGGTCTTTTGAATGGCATAGAAATATTTTTTCGAACACATAGAAATATTGATTTGTATTACATTGTTTACAAGATGAGTGCCTGGTTTTGGACTTTTGGACTAGTATTATACTATTATTGTCAGGCTTCAATTTGGTTATGGCACTTAACTGTGAGACTACTGAATTTCAGCTTCCAAGTGCTATTTGTGGTTCATTTGCTACAGTGGACAGTTTCCAACAAAATGATAGATCTTTGGAGGAAGCCATCAATTACCCTCTCTTGAAAACTCAATCATCTAATCTTTCTGATATCCTAAAGGACATCTTTAAGAAAAGTGATAGTTTTACTAGATGGATGAGCAAAGAACTTGCTGAAGTAGATGATTCCCAAATTAAGTCCAGTTCCGGAGTGTACTGGAACAGCGAAGAGGCTGACAATATCATTGAAGCATCAAGCCGTGATCAGTTGGATCAGTTTACTCTGGGCCCAGTGCTTGCACAAGACCAGCTGTTTAGCATAGTCGATTTTACTCCAAGCTGGACATATGCGGGTTCAAAGATTAAGGTATGTATTTTAAAACTTATCATCCATTCTTTCTAAGCTTGAAAGTCATGGGAGTGTTATAGGACTGTCCTGGTGGCTCCGATGAATTTTGTGTTCTTTAACTGCTTATGAAATTTCTTGTATCCTGCAGGTTCTTGTTACTGGTAGATTCTTAAATTCTGATGAAGTTAAAAGATTCAAGTGGTCATGTATGTTTGGAGAAGTCGAAGTTCCAGCAGAGATTTTAGCAGATGGGACTCTCAGATGTGATTCTCCCTCACACAAACCTGGCAGGGTCCCTTTCTATGTGACATGCTCCAACAGGTTGGCCTGCAGTGAGGTACGAGAATTTGAATTTCGACCAAGTCCACATGGTGCTACAAACAGAACATATCTCCAGATGCGTCTTGATAAACTATTGTCTTTGGGACAAGATGAGTGCCAGGCAACTCTATGTAACCCCACAAAGGAGATGATTGATTTGAGCAAGAAGATAAGTTTATTGATGAGGAACAATGATGCCTGGTCTGAGTTGCTAAAGTTGGCTAACGGTAATGAGCTTGCCACCGATGATAAGGATCAGTTCCTTGAAAACTGCATTAAGGAAAAATTGCATATCTGGCTTCTCCATAAAGTTGGAGATGGTGGCAAAGGTCCCAGTGTGCTAGATGAGGAGGGGCAGGGTGTGCTTCATCTGGCAGCTGCCCTAGGATATGATTGGGCAATAAGACCAACAATAACTGCTGGTGTGAATATAAATTTCAGAGATGCACATGGATGGACTGCACTCCACTGGGCTGCATTTTGTGGCAGGTAAGTGCTTCAGAGGGTGATTTTTGTAATTCACACATCTTTATTTGTATTGAACTTGTTTGGCCTGTTATGCAGAGAGCGGACAGTTGTTGCGCTTATAGCACTAGGTGCAGCTCCTGGAGCTTTGACAGATCCAACGCCTGATTTCCCTTCAGGAAGCACACCAGCTGATCTTGCGTCAACTAATGGACACAAGGGAATTTCTGGCTTCCTGGCAGAATCTTCTTTAACAAGTCATCTTCAGACCCTTAATCTAAAGGAATCCATGGGGGTTAATGCAGCAGAAATATCTGGTCTACCTGGTATTGGAGATGTTACAGAAAGAAGTGCCTCACCATTGGCAGGTGAAGGTCTTCAAGCTGGATCGATGGGAGATTCACTAGGTGCTGTCCGAAACGCTGCCCAAGCTGCTGCTCGGATATATCAAGTTTTCAGGGTGCAATCCTTCCAGAGAAAGCAAGCAGTTCAGTATGAGCATGACAATGGTGCGATATCAGATGAACGTGCCCTGTCACTCTTGTCTGTTAAACCGTCTAAACCAGGGCAGCTTGATCCCCTGCATGCTGCTGCAACTCGAATACAAAACAAATTCCGTGGATGGAAGGGAAGAAAGGAATTTCTGCTTATTAGACAGCGAATTGTGAAGATCCAGGTATGGATGTTGATTGTATGAATAATAATCCACTGAATTTTTATTAGTAATCTGATGCTCAACAATTGTATGTATTGATCTTGTTGCAATTCTTTTAAGATGACTACGCCAAATATTTCCAGATTTTCTGCTGCTAAATTTTCAATGAACTATGCAATGCTAAAATATTTCGGCTATGACCATGTCATTTACAAATTATATAGTAGTTATAGAATGGAATGTGAGCTATCTGTTCTCTAGGCCTACTTGAGAAGCCTCATTTTCTAGTGTTGGATATGGATTACACCATGATGTTCTGACAATCAACATGCTTGTGTGACTGCAGTATCTCTTGTTGTGCTATTATAACTAATGTTTGCTCAACCTCGTTATCGTATACTGGCTAGGCTCATGTGCGAGGTCACCAAGTGAGAAAGCATTATCGCAAAATAATTTGGTCTGTTGGGATAGTGGAGAAGGTTATATTACGCTGGAGACGACGAGGGGCTGGGTTACGTGGGTTTCGGTCTACAGAATGTGCAGCAGAGAGCACTAGCAGCAGCAGTGGCGATCTGATCCAAAATAGACCTGCCGAGGATGATTATGATTTCTTGCAAGAAGGACGGAAGCAGACCGAAGAAGGGCTGCAGAAAGCTCTTGCCAGAGTGAAGTCCATGGTTCAGTACCCAGATGCTCGGGACCAGTATCAGAGGATTCTGACTGTCGTAACAAAAATGCAGGAATCCCAGGTAGTTTTATTTAGTACAATTCTTCCACACCAAAGTGTTTATTTTAGGGCGCATAGCCATGCTGATTAGAAAACGGCTTCCCTGTCCCCGTGTGGGTGTTCCTCTCCGTGTTCCCGCGATCTGAACCGTTCGATCTGGACCGTGAGCAGTCCAGATCGCGGGAACACGGAGGAAAACACCCACACGGGAACAGGGAAGCTTCGTTCTGCTGATTATGGGAGGCTTAGGCCTTACACAATTCTTCACGTTTGATATGACAGGCTATGCAAGAAAAGATGCTCGAGGAATCGACAGATACGGATTAAGGCTTTCTGATGAGTGAATTCAAAGAGCTATGGGATGATGGCATGCCAAGCTATTTCTAGGTCCCAGCTCCCAAAAGTCCTAACAATTGGTGTATGCGTTTGTAAATTACCTACCTGCACCCATTGTCCCTACCTGCATCCATTGTTAGCGTTACCAAATCGACAACCCGTAGTTGCATGGCTAAATTACCATCTAGTATATTTTGAGTGTGGTTAGACTTTTTCTTATTAAGCTATAGCTTTTTGTACAGTATATTTTCAGGAAAATGTATTTAAATAATGTATTTAAGTGATGAAATTTATGAAAAGCGTTCAATTTGTTGCCTTTTTTAGACTACAATGAGGAGGGACATGCGACACCACACATGCACGCACACACACCCATGTGGGTATATTCAATACACACACCTAAGACAAAGCGGAGGCATCAAGTCTTACGAAGTGCAAGTATGCGCTTCGACAACTGAAGGCACTTATGTGTATGCGTACTTTGAGAGATATTGTTTACATAAACAGCATTCATATAGTATTGTTTATATGAACAATATCTTCGAAAATGAGCCCAGATGGATGGGTTGCACATCGATAGCCTCACCATCCGAGCAAAGCTTAGCTCTCTTCAATTTGTTGGCTTGAGCAAAGGTTGAATATGCATCCCTTGCAAAAAAAAAAGGGGGGGAAGGAGAGGCTGAATTGTCCTTGTTTGTAGCCTATGACTTTTAAACTGCTCGTGTAACAGAAACTTGATTGTGTTTTGGCTGATATAAATAAAAGTTGTTGTAGTATGTACTATAGTCAATTTGTAGACTATGCTTTAAAGATATTTTGTTTGAAAATCAGTTATTATAAAAAAATTCAAAAATAATCTTTAAAAGCCCGTGATCTTCAATTTTTGAAGCTGGAGCGCGAGAAGCTGGTTGTGTGTTTGTGTGGGAAGTTTGAGCTACCTTTGCACAGCTTCACTGGCTACAACCTTGTACTGAAACTAGCTTCTAGAACCTAGAATCTAGTAAAATATGCCGTAGATCCCTAAACTCGTATAGGCGTGTTCAACCTAGGATCTAGTAAAGTACGCCATAAGTCTCTAAACTCACGTGGGTTGTCATTTTGGTATTTGAACTTGCATTTTGGTGTCTAAATTTATATAAGTATGCCTATAGAAGTTTAAACTGCACTTGATTAGCAACTAATGTTCATCGTATTTAAGCCAAAGTTTGATCATAAGATTGCTAACCATGATCATTCATAAGTTCGTAAAAGCTGTCCAGTGACCTGGATAATTTTCCTGCAAATCCAAAAAACAAAACTAAGTATCCCATTGTTTCAAATGAGGTATCAAGTAGTCTCTAATGACCAATAAAAAAAGATTTAGGCCTTTGTGTGACCTACTTGGGCAAGTTTATTGCACCTAAACGGTTTACCTTTTTTAGCCAATTGTATTATTCGACAAAAAAAAGGTTCAATTAGAAAACCATCCGCGTAACTGGAAAGAAAAAGAAAGAAAAGGGGAAGTCGAGCTGAGAAAACAAACCGACACATTTTCTTGGTTTGAGAGAAGGAAAATAAATCCAATCCAAACTCGGATGAGTGCCAAACACTACGTAACGCCAAATCTTGCAGTTTTGGCTTAGTATTTTTTAGTTTATGGTTTTTTCAAATAAACAAGTGGGATAGTTTCTCTATTATTTTAAAACGGCTTATCAAGACAGTGTTTTTAAAGCAACTTATCAACATTTAATTTATTCATATAAACGTTCGTGCTAAAACCAAAAACCATAAGACAAGCGTAAAGAACCAGCCTCTTGCCTGACGAACCATAAGACACGGAAAGAACCTAGCCTGCTTGCGCTGACGAAGCCGTCACCCCTGGAGGCAAAAGCTACCCTGTCGGGTGTTGGAAGTGTAGGTGATATTTTAATTTCAAATTTTACTAGGAGATAAATACAATAAAAACTAGTGATATGAAATTTATAATTACTAGCAGATTACTCATTATACTTCCAAAAATACGCAAGAAAAATAGTATAAAAGTCGATCGAATATACGAACAATTTACTGTTGAGCTTGATGAAGAACAGGATGCAGTGTAGGCTTGATGCAGTGCAGAACATAGATGACGCAGTGAAGCGAGTGGTCGCACAAATGTGCACTGCCCAGAAACATTATTGCTACCCCGTGCAGGCCTTCACGACAGCAACGATTCGGAGATACCGCTCCCCCTCTTCACAGTGTATGCTAGGAAGAAGAGTTAACGAGACTCAGATGTCGCAACACAACAACACAAGTTCACAGGAGGAAGAAATGGATGCAGTGAGATTCTTGGCAAATATTCTAGACGTCTCCAGACACACACACACACACACACACACACACACATATATATACAGATTGATAACTGACATGATTACATAGCTATTTACCCATTAGTAACTGACATATGTAACCAACTATTTACTCACTAGTAATTACCTATCATCAAACCCAATAAAGCCCTAAATTCAAACGTTTGAATCTCATTTAAACAGAGAGAAACAAAGAGTGATGCACGATTCAGCAAAAATAAAGATAGACTTGGTTAGCCAAGTGGTGTGCCACGTCACGGCACAATCTCGCGTCGTAAGCCACAAGTCATGCGATTTTCACGAGACAATATACGAATATACGTGTGCGTGCGCGTGTGTAATTAGCCAAAAACCCTTCTCATACTGTCTCCATCCACAATTCAAGAAGTGACATGGACTACACCTTATAAATTGGTCTCCTCCATATTGTCTTAGCAATATGGTACAAAACCATATATACTTTGAAATTAAGAAAATATGCCTCAAACATATGGGCCTATTTCTAACACCTGGGTCATCCTTGACACAGTGTTGGACCCCCAACCTGGGTTGTCCTTGACACACCGCAAGTACATAGTAATTACCTTGTTGACCACTTCCGATTGGCCATTAGACTAGGGATGGAATGCTGAACTGAAATTGAGTTTAATTCCACATAAGTGAAATAGTTCTTTCCAGAAGTTGCTAGTAAAAACAGGGTCACGATCATTGACAATAGATGTTGGGAGACCATGAAGTCGCACGACCTCATTGAAAAAGACCTGAGCCATGGAACTCGCTGTATAAGGATGAGATAGGACCAAAAAATGCACATACTTGGACAGACGATCAACGATAGTCAGTATGCTTGATTTGCTATTGATTTTTTGGTAACCCTTCAATAAAGTCCATTGATATATCGGACCACACATGCCGCGGAATCTTCAAAGGTTGAAGAAGGCCAACCGGATGTAGGACAAGTTGAGCATGTGCATGCCCAATCTTGAACCAATTGGCGAACACCGGGAATTGAAAAATCTGCACGTAAACGATAAAAGTGTCTTCTAGATCCCCTCATGTCCCACCCTGTGAACAACTGTCAATATAGCAGCCACCAAATCCGATTGAGCCAGTACATAAATGTGGTTATTATGTAAAATCAACCCATTCACCATCTGCCAAGCCACCCCCAATCGGCCAGATTCAACTTGTTGCTTGAGGAGGACTAAATCTGGATGATGGGTAGTCACTTCTTGGCAGATATCATCAAACAATTGGAAGTGAGGTATGGACAGTGCATAAGATCTGCTCCCTTCCTCTTCATGATACCCACTTAACACGCACATGCGTATATCCAAGGTTCCTTTTTTCAGTAACAAAGTTCCTTTTTAGTCCCCAACAATGATTGCTCGTAGTTTGATCTAGACCATCAAAATAAGATAGACTTGAGGTCAGCCGCAGATGTCCATACCTGTCCACTGGGCCATGTCGGGCTGACACGGCACGGACCCGGTCCAGTCATGACCTATTTAGGCACGACTCGTTTAGGCATAGCAAATAAACGAATCATGTCGTGCCGGCCCATGGGCCAAGGACCGAGCCCAGGCACGGTTAGGCCTTAACGGGCCGTGCCGGCACGGTTTGCCCGTTTAGCTAGGAAAAGGAGAAAAAAAATCAGAAAAGTAAGGCAAAATTATAGAAAATTGTAAAAAAATATTAAAAAATTGTAGACATTATTAATCATCAAGATTATTATTATCAATGACATAATGAGTTTTATTAACTTGTTAAATTACATTGCATGGCTATCTTGTAAAAAATTTTACCAAGTAAAAACTTAACTTGAGAAAACCATGGTAAAGGAAAAAAAAGAGTACCTCTGAGTTGTACTCCTAAGTACGTACCGAGCCATTGAGGTTATATTGCAGCTGCATTTGGCGTATTTGCATTCTTTGCCTTCTTTTGCAGCTTGCAGCACGCTGTTGCAGGTGACCTGTCCCACCTAAAGATTTTGCAGATAATTCGTTACCATAAATTTTACAAACAGAATACCTCACTGAACTCCCATCATCATCGGTCTTGAATTTCTTGTCGAAATCGTTCCAGACTCCTGATGTAGTAGCTTTTGTTCTGTTTGCACTCGTGCTTTGGGTTGTGGATGCACTCGTTGAGCCAGCAGAAGATGGATTGATTAGACCCTACGCTGTCGGGCCGACTGCTTCTTCAGGCTCTACAGTTTGTTATGGATGTGGACCTTTCGCGGATAGATATTCTTCTTGAAAGGATTGCATATTCTCCGCCATGAGGTCGAATTATGAGGGTCGAAAATTATAGTGCTCCATTGAATCAACTGCATATTGAAATAGTAAAGTACAATTAACTTACTATTGAATCAATAAATAATAGTAAAAAATTTAAATAAGGTAGCACTATTACCTCTTCTGCAGCTCTCCAAAAATTCTTTGAAGTTTTTTTATTTTTCTGAATTTCACACGACTTTATCACTAATTTTGCCAAAATTATGTAAACACTACCAAATTTTTCACAACTAAACAAAAGAGATGAGAGTCAGGTTTGAGGTGTAGAGAATGGAGGCTAGATGCCCCCTATTTATAGGGAAAAATCCAAATTTTTTTGTTTTTTTGGATTTTTTAACATCCCAACGTTCAAAAAAAGTTAGAAAACTGCTATTTTCATATGGCCGGGCCGGGCTGTGCCAGTACGGCTCGTTTATGGCCCACGAGCGTTATTGGGCTGTGCGTGACTACCCAGTGTGCCGTCTGATCGGTCCAGGCATGACACGCTTGGAACATGGGAGAGGAGGAAAGAAAGAATGGATGGTTAGGGGGAAGGGAAGAAATGCAAGGGCCAAATAAAGGCGCATTGCGAGAGGAGCCAAATCCCTAGAAGTGGACATTGTTGTATCTGTTGTGCGACGTCTGTATAGGTGGCTAATGGTTTGAACCGACTCGTGGTTCGTCACTGTTGGCTTGATCTAAACTCGGCACGACCCGTCTAGTCTATAGACCGTGTAAGACTAAACGGTCAATCGATATACAGTGGTCTGTTATTATTGGTCCGATCTAACCTCCAATCAATCCCGACAAGAAAGCCACGCCGATACAGCGATACTAATAGGGGCGGATCTAGTGTATAAGGATTGAAGTCATGGGACTAGGGGTGAAAACGGATCAGATAGTTTCCGACCGATTCGAACGAATACGGATACGGATTGTTTCGGATCGGATTTTTTTCGAATAATTCTCGGATTGGATACAGATACGGATACAGTAAGCCTAGTATCCGTCGAATACGGATACGGATAATCCGGATAAAATGAAATCGGATATCCGGGATTTTAGCCCATAACCAGCCAGCCCATAATGAAGCCCAGACGGCTCATTCCCACTCCACACGCGATCCAGCCGTCCGTTCTCACTCCCTGCGATCCACCCGTCGGTGCGAATGTGCGATCTATGCGTACGTTTAGGGACTATTTATGTATTTTCGTTAATTTTGGATGTATAGTTTAAGGGTTTTTTATATTCTGATAAATATTCGTAACTGTATTTGTTTCGATTCGTATTCGATCCGTATCTATATTCAATATTATTTGTATTTGTATTCGTATTCGAGTTATCCGTATTTGTATCCGTATCAGAAAAAAATATGAAAATAAATATGGTAAAGACATTATCCGTTCATATCTGATCCGTTTTCATCCCTACATGGGATCGTAATGAAATTTTCTAAATTCTATAAAAAATTACTGTTTATTACTGTTCATCAGTAGAGATAATTTTATAGTATAATATAGATGACACCAAAGTATAATACAGGTGACACTGATGATTTTCTCGCCGGATCCGCCTCTGGATACTAATCGCCACCCATCGCACCACCACGAACCGGTAGTGTGACGAGCCCTCGCGCTGATCCGTCGCCGTGGGCCGGCGGGCAATGGGAGTCGCGGGGGGGCGGTGATGGGCGCGGCGAGCTCGAGGCTGGAGAAGGCGCTGGGCGAGCAGTTCCCCGAGGGCGGGCGCTACTTCGGCCTCGAGAACTTCGGCAACACCTGCTACTGCAACAGCGTCCTGCAGGTACGCCGGGAACCGGAATTTTTCGATCCCCCCTCGCCACCTCAAAGGCCGCGGCGGCGTCTTTGCGTGGGATTTGTTGTGTCTCCGTGCCGGACGATTAGGAGGGGTGTGATCTTCTCCGGACCGTGGCGCGGTAAATGTGATCTTGTGACGGTTGCGTCGAAGGTCGCGTCAGATTTGTGTGCGATTATGGTGACGGGAGCGGGGAGGCTCTGCGACGTTATGGTTCTTCCCGAGTCGAACCGCCTCTTTTCCGCTTAATGGTTGCAATTTTGCGTGGATAACATTTTGTGATGGCCTGATTATGAGATGCTGTTCCAGTTTCGATTGGGGTAACATGGTTTCTGTATGTCTCGACATGAGTGTATAATATAACGCTCAGCACTTTGGTTCGGATGTAGGAGTTTTGCTTTGGATGGGAGATCTTTTGATCAGATATATTGTGAGATGGGAGCTGATTATACATTTTCTTGGTTTATATATGTATTCCTCGTGAGATGGGCCTAATTGTTTTCCCGTTTTATGGCAAGCACTTTATTTTTGTGTTCCTTTCCGTGAGCAATTAGGGCAGTCCCAATGCAGTGATTAGGATGATTTCTTAGCAATTAATAGGTCTGTCATATCAGCAAATTGGTAAGGTGGCATGCTAATCAAAGAAAAAAAAGAGAAGGAAATCGTTTCCTAATGAAGAAACGTAGTCGGCTCGTCGTCCAATACCGAAGAAACCAGTTTTTTTAGCGCTGCAACACTCCATCGTTTCCATCGCCTCCCTCCCGGATCGCCTGCACCTCTCCACCGCCGAAATCCACCGCGCGCTTCCCCCGACAGCTCCCACTCCCGCTCCTGCGCGTTTCGCCCGAGCGCCGCTTCTCTTCGCCCGCGCGCCGCTTCTCCCAATCCTGCGCGCTTCGCCTGCGCGCCGCTTCTCTTCTCCCAAATCTCCCTCCATCCCCTCTTCAATCTTCCTCACTCTCCCTCCCCCCGCCGCCCCCCTCCCCCTCCTGGCCTCTCCCCGCCGTCGGACCCTCCCCCTCCGCAGATCCGCCCCCCCGCCCTCCTCCCCTCGCTCTCCCCACCGCCCCCTCCTCCCCCTCCGCAGATCCGCCCCCCCCCCCACCGCCCTCCTCCCCCTCGCTCTCCCCCCACCGACCCCCTCCTCCCGCCGCCTCCTCCTCTCCCCCCGCCC
Organism: Melocanna baccifera; assembly: GCA_036346265.1. Classification (NCBI taxonomy): domain Eukaryota; kingdom Viridiplantae; phylum Streptophyta; class Magnoliopsida; order Poales; family Poaceae; genus Melocanna; species Melocanna baccifera. Next base: position 34,941,004 of record CM070683.1, read on the forward strand.
CTACCCCTCTTGGCCTCTCCCCACCGCCCCTCCCCACCGCCCTCCTCGGTCCTCCCCCTCCCCGTCCGCCTCCTCCCCTCCCCGCGAGAACTCGCCGCTGCGGCCGAGGCAGAGAGGAGCCCGAGTCCCAGCTCCCGCGGACGCCGCCCGAGGGCGGCGAGCGGCTCGCCCATGACGACGGGGATCCGTCGGCGCAACACCTCGCAGCCTCCGCGCAGTGGAGCGGCGGGAGCTCTCGCGGTGGCTACGGCGCCGGCCGGCGGGACGAGGGGGCTGGCCTCCTCGTGATTAGCGTCGGCGGCGCTCATGTCGAGAGGTGTGGAGGTGGATGGAACGCGTGCGCCGGGCCGCTGGTGACGGTGCCGAGAATCGGGGAGAAGGTTTTCTACTTCCCGCAGGGGCACATCGAGCAGTGAGCGGCGGCAAGCTGCGGCGCTTCGCCGCCCAATTAGGGGGAATTTCGGTTTTGGGAGCTAATCTTGGAGTTCTTGCTCTTGTCCATTTCAGGTGGAGGCATCGACCAACCAGGTGGCTGAGCAGCAGATGCAACTCTACAATCTCCCATGGAAGATCCCATGTGAGGTCATGAATGTTGAATTGAAGGTACTTGCACCGTCTTTGCTTGCAACTGTTATCACCGTGGCTATCTAGTATCATTCTTATGCCTTTGATAGCTACATAGCTCTACGGCCACAATTTGGCCACACACTATATTGTCACAGCTAATCATTCTATGATTACTGCTACATACAAATAATCATTAATTTTATTCTCTATAGAAATTACTATAGAAACTACAGCATTGGGGTGGTTAAGTCTAGATGGATAGTTATTACTCTCTCTCCCCTCTAGAAACCACATATAGAAACTATGCATTGGGACTGCCCTTACTGGAGTACTATGCAAACAATAAAAGCGCCGGTGACGGTGAAGAGACCATGTTAACGTGCTTAGCTGACCTGTTCTCTCAGGTACCATTGCAGCTATTGATTGTTGTATTTGTCATTCTGCCCTCACTTTTCTGCATATCCTGCATCATGTGGAATTCACATATAAACATATTGAATCGGAACTGGCAGCTTATCATATGTATCCTGAATAACATGGGATTACCTCTAAGGCTCTAACTCTCGAAGAACATTGATTGTTTATTGCCTTGAGTCTATCATGAGCGACCTATAGTATACTTGTATGTTTCTTGAACAAGCTGGCATCTGTTTGTAACCTCTTGTAGTGGTGCTCGTGTCAAATCAAGAATTTGGACTATGGAGCAGCATGCAGAAGTGTGTGTAATTGAATATACCTAGACATGATTATGAGTATACTGCCCGTTAAATGGGAAAGTTCTATAGGACAGGATCTGTTATTGCCCTGCTTGATCACTTCAATTTCATGGATAGGTTTGTGTTTAACTCTGTAGTGAGGATATATAGGTGCTACCTTACTAGTCAAATGCTTTTTATGTTCCTTATTATCTTTTAGTCTGATGACCAATGTTCATCGGGTAGTTCCTTTTACCTAGAGGCTATGAATTGATAAAAGTGACTATGTTGGAGTACACTGGAGAAGGAATGGATAATGCATTGCAACAATATAATTATTTCTTTCCTTTTCTCACACAGATCAGCAACCAAAGGAAGAAAACCGGCGTTATTGCTCCTAAGCGTTTTATACAACGACTGAAGAAACAGAATGAGATTTTCCACAGCTATATGCACCAGGTAATACATTTGGTGAATTATGATGCATTTACCAATGTATATTCCATAGTTTTGAGCAAATATGTGGTCTCTGGACCTCTGGATTAAGCTGGTAGACCATAGACGGGTTTCTGCATGAATTTTGTCCCATGCATTATATTTTCCAGTTGTCTCTATGCTATATGTGCAGTACGAAATTCAAGTATCTACATTTAATTACTTACAACTTGCTGATTACTTTGACAAGATGTTCAATAAGTAGGAGGAATATCCCTTGCAATGCTATCTCTTGGTGCCGTATGCCAACTCATAATATGGATTATTGGATTGTTGGATGTGATTTGGATGGACTAGATTTAAATGCACTTGAGGGCCACTGGCCACATGAATGAACATTTTGCAATAATCCCTTCACATCTTTACTACATAAAAATAACCTATTGGTGAGTGGTACGTCTTTCTCTAGAATTGAGAAATCGTGTACGAGGGATTCCACCAGGGCACCACCTTAAGTCTCTTGAAGTGTCACCTAGTGGCCCATGTGTGAGTTTACAAGATAGCAACTAGAGATGGGTTTGCATTGGATACTATATATGACAAATAGATTGCAACTAGACATGGGTTTGCATTGGTTACTATATATGGCAAATTGTTAAAAGTTTAGAATTGGTCCCAGACTATTTTTAACAAAGGCCATCTCTGCTTTGGCTGGTTGTCAATGAGAAACTGATAATCCTGGGCTGATGAGATGTGAGAGTATGCTTCACCGTAGTAAAACACCTAAAATAGATATGGACTTCATTGTTGCAAAGAAAAATTTAGTTTACGTTCAAGTTTATGCCATTGATATGATATTCTTTTTTATGTTGGTGTATGTTTGGGGATATTGTCTTTTGGTACATTTTCATTGGAAGATCTACCTGGAAATTTTCAAGTCCTAAAATTTATTTTCCTTTTATTCCTTTCCCGGTCCTGTTCTCCCCACCGCCCCAGAACCCGCGCGAGCTCGTAGCCGCCGGACTCAGCTGTCGCCGGACTCAGCTGCCGCCGGACTCAGCTGTCGCCGACCGTCGCCCTCCGGCGCTAGTCCCCGTCCGGAAGCCGACGTTGAAGCTGTGAGTTCATCGGCTCGACGTCTCCTGTTTCCTGCTGCTTCACAGGTTGATGTGAGTTGCTGAACAGAAAAACAAAAAAAGAATTATCAAGTGCTACTTCCAATAATAGTTTAATCCTAGTATTACATGCTAATGCAGTTCAAAGTGCTGTAGGTAATACGACCGTAAGTCTTGGCGCCGTCTGCCTCGCAGTCTCGCATTCCCGCGCGATGCATGCCGGCGGCATTTGGCCGCCGCGAGACTCTGAATAAAAACGTGGAGCGGAGTTTTGACTTGCAAACCGTGATGCGGACAGAAGCGTCGACGTGCTTTTTGTCCAAACAAGATGAATGCTAGAAGTTGAATAGAGCCAAACCATCGAAGCTACCGAATACGCTCATCGCATCTCCGTTTTGTCCTCGCCAGGCTAGTAGGGAGTAGTACATAATTGACCGAGAAGCACTTTCGTCGTGGTAACCGAGGCTCCCAAAAGCCAAGGAGATATTTTGGATCTGTTCTTTTTTTGCTGCGATTTATAGTTTTTCGTTGAAATTTTTGAATTTTAACTATTTACGACAGAGATTACGGAGAGAGATAATCGCTTGTGATTTTAGATTGTACAGATGTTGGATTTTCAATGTGTACTACAATTAACTTGTAGACCTCATTTTGAAAAAATACTCTGTTTAAAAGTTAGGTACTGTTGCAAAAACTAAAAACCGCTTTTAAAAGCTGAAAAGAACAGATCTTTCATCTTTTCCCTCCTTGTCCTCTTGAGAAAAATGGAAGTGTACTAGTGAAGAAGAAGTAAGAACTAATCGTTGGTTTTGGATCAGTAAAAATTCTATACACTGGTAGTACTTCAGTTTTTCGCCCAATTTGCCTAACTTGCTGCGAATTTCCTGTCGAAGGGTTGACTTGTATAAAAAATAGACCGAAAGAAAGGCCTCTAACCCTGATCAAAGGCAAATCGTTATGGAATATACCCTAATCTGGCCGGTCGAGGTTGAAGGTGACAATTCACCCGCATGCAGTTCTACGCAAGCAACAAGCTATTGCAGGCATCACAAACGAGCGAAAAGAACTTGACGACGTCCTACCGGGCTACCGAAGACTTGTGCGAGCGCGTAAATTTCTCCCAACCAATGTCCACGGAAAGGTGCGTATGTGTGATTTGTAGGTTTCGTCCTGCCACACTCAACCAGTTGTGTAGGATTTGAACTAAACTAAAAGTCTAGTAATTTACCCATTAGACTGTTTGCAGTTGAAATTCGCCAGGCTTTTTTTGCATATGAAAACAAGTGTCAAATCCTAACGGTGGGAACGGACGGTTGTTCATTGCTGTGCTCACACCCTTTACATAGCGTTCGATAATAACATAGGACTTCATGACTCGCTTAAAAGCAGATAGGTGCCTTCGTGGCGATAAAATTATTCTCTAGTTTATTCCGTGGACGAGTAACCGTAGAAATGCTCGCGACTCGTGTGGTCGCCCATTGCGGGCGTTGGTCATGGCCACCAGGCAGGTCGTGTTCATGCATGTCTTGGATATGGCAGGTCATGTGGTTAACAGGGGCTCAACTAGGTGTGTTATCATTCAACGGTGGAGCGCAGCGGCACGAGAGTCCAAAGTAAGACTGGTGACATCTTTGGGGAATGGCAGGAAAGCTGGCGAACGCGACCAGGCATCTTTAACAAAGATAGCTTAAGGAATGAGTAGTAAGGAATTGACATGTGAACACGGCGTATTCCGGACCGGCGTTCTGCGTTGGTTGCTTCGACGGGCGGGGGCTGCAGGAGGCGCGTGCGTGCCTGTGCCGGAGCCTGTCGTGCCGGTTTGTCATGGAGTGGCCCTTGCCCGTCACGTCCCGCAGCTGGCAGCCTGGCCCAAACCGCGGTGAGCCTTTCACTTTTGCGAGGTGCGGGTTGCACGCACCCGCTCGCTCCCAACTACGACGGTAGCACGTACCATGTACAGGAGTTGATCGTTCGTCTCGTTGCAGCTATGACTTGAGAGGTTATTACAGGATGAACGGTGAATTTCGAGATGGGGAGGGTGTTTAACGGCTCCGTTTATTTTGATTTAAAGTCAGCTTCTGTGTTTCTAATTTTTGCTTTTTTCACTATTCAGTAATTTCGTCTTTTTCTGATATTTTTTAGATTTTTTAAAACTTTTTTCCCTTTCCTTTTCCTTTTTTCTTATATTCTTTTATATTATCTGTAATGGATTAATACTTTTTCTATTTTTAATTTTTTTAAATTTAATTATGTCAAATAAATCAACTCATCTACAGAAAAAAATAAACCAATTACAACAAAAAAAATCATAAATCATCGCTATTCTAGACTCTTTAATAACAGGAACCCGACTACACCGAACAGGTTAGCAGGATACCACCCAGGCAAACGTCAGCTCCGTGAAGCGGGCCAAAGTATTTTAAAGCATGCTGTCCGAAAGGCACTCTTATCTCCTCATCAAAGTCAAACTCAAAACAAAGCGTGCGTTTGTATCACGTACGAGACCGACCGACCCGAGGTCGCAAGGGCCACGTGAACAAGTTCAAACAGTACACGGTTGCACGCTTTCCAAGTGGGACGGGGTGACGTCGGAAGCTGCCGTGCGCCAGCCCCTGCCTCCTCGTTCGTCCCCCCCGCGTGTGCGTCGCGCGGCTGCGCCCACCGTCTCGAAGTAGGTCGTGGCCTTCGATCTCGACCGACCCCTTCCACCCTCGCTATTTCTAGCACGGCCCCGCTTCCCCTCCTCTCCCACCGCGCGCGTTTGCTTTGCTCTCTCCACAGCTCCTCTGTTTCCACCTCTTCTGCTAGACTCCAACCCAGACTGAAAAGGTTACCAGCACTGTTGCTTCGGCGGGTTCTTTGTCTCCTTCGCAACCTTGGTTCGATAGGTAATGGCCTCCTCCTCCTCCTCCTTGATCTTTTCTCGCCGTATCTCCGGACTCCTATCCTCGTTACCAATCGTGACATGCTGAGACGGTGCTTAGTTTGCGCTGCGTCCAAAGATCTGATCACGCCTTTTCTTGCTGCACGCAGCGCTAGCTGGTGGCCGCGACGGCTTCCCCTGTTCTGCGATCACTCTGGCCTTCTCCGCCGCACCGCCGCACGGGGTCTTAACCGACTTGCGGGCACGGGAGGATGCAGGCACCGTTCCTATCTCCGCTTTTCTCCGTCGGAAGGGTTCTCCCATAGACAACGGCTAAGGAACTGCGGCGCCTGTCTGGCTGCTTCTCCTACATATTCCTTGCACAAAGTCTTCAGAAGATTTTTTGTAAGTGGTCAAGAAGTGCGGTGTGACTGTCCGAGATGACCAAGATCAGCTGCTTCTCTGCTCTGCTCGGTGGCAAGAGGAAGAAATCAAAGGTCAGCGGTGGCCTCAGTTTTCTCTAGTGAATTTTTGGTAGAGTACTTTCGAAAAGATAATGAGTTTGTGCGTGGGCATCCATGGCATGATTGCAGGATATGAGCAAGGTTTCGTACGCCAAAAAGTCTAATGGAAACGACTGTCCAAAGGTGAAACCAGTGGAGTTCGTGGACAGGACGGACACCGCCGTCATCGTCAAGGGCAGTGACAATACCCCAGCATGCGACACAAAGGTTGTCGCTGACACAGCAGCAGAGTTGGCATACCAAGGCCGGGACGAGAACGACGACAAGGCCTCGATAAAGAGGGGCCTGTCTGACGTCGATCTCGTCGGGGGCGCAGGCTCATCCGGTTACAACAGTCACGGCGGCGACAAGGATGCTATCGGCGCCGCACCTGACGTTAGCGAATCCGGCGTTGGCCGCGTGGTGCCGGCCGCGTCATCGAGGCTGGAACGCTCGTGCTCCAACATCGAGACGGCGAGGTCTGGCTCGAAAGCATTCGACCTGCTGCCGGCGAAGTCACGCTCTTACGATGACCTCAGGGCCTTCACCGCCGGAAGCTTGATCACCCCCAACGGCGCGCCGGACGCCAGCCCGACGGCGTCCGTGAAGACGTCGTGCACTGCCGACCGCGTCATGCTGAAGAAGCGGTCCTCAAGCAGGGTGCTCCCGTCCCGGAGCCGGAAGCTGTGGTGGAGGCTTTTCCTGTGGAGCCACCGGAACCTGCACCGGCCGGGGGCGACCATTCCAACGCTGCCACCGACGGACACAGGCGACGTGACCCACCAGCACGACGGGTACACGTCCGACACGCTCGATGCGGGCACCACCATGCCGGACGCCAAGAACAAGGAGGTCGCCGTAGAGGAAGAGCAGATTCCGAACCAGTGGGTAGCGTTCTCGGCCGAGGCCTCGTCCTTGGACCGGGTCGGCGCGTGGGTGAACAGCCTGGGGGAAGAGGAGGACATCACGGAGCCCGAAGATGGCGCGGTTCGCCCGCACTGCCCTGAGATCGCAGAGTCGTCGTCGGGGGCCAAGGGCCACGCGCAAGCGCGGCGGCGCACGGCGAACGAGGCCATCCAGGCGAACAGCATCATACAGACGCTCAACACGTTCTCGTCCGTGGCGCACATATCGGGCATGGGGCTCAAGGCCGTCCCGATGATCTCGGCGTTCTCGAGCCTCCGGGCAGTCAATCTGTCCGGCAACTTCATCGGTAAATTCTACTCGTGCTTGGCGGCAACACACAAGTACATGTAAATTCCATTTTTCTTGGGCTAACGTACGTATTCGTTTTGCAGTTCATATCTCCCCTGGATGGTTGCCCAAGGGCCTGCACTCGCTCGATCTGTCGAGGAACAAGATTGCTACCATCGAGGGGCTGCGGGAACTGACGAGGCTGCGCGTGCTCAATCTCGGCTACAACCGAATTTCGCGGATCGGACATGGTAAGCATTTCTTGGCAATGCACCATGATGCGTACCTTTCATCAGTTTTAATAACAAATCTAATGATATAATTTCGTATAGCTAATCTAGATAGTTTTAAATCTATTGATGGTCAAATTTTAAAAAGTTTGATAGCACGAATTCTAGTAAGTCAAGTAGAAAAGAACGGGTAGAGTAGTAGCCACTGTACACAGTAATTGAACAAGGAAGAGTCCTGTCATCATGTGAGATGGAAAAGGACTTCACGCTTTTGGCTCGTTGTAACGCTCAAACTCAAGATCCAAGAGTTCATGTGTTTCATCCGGTTACCGGGAAGGCAAACGCCAGATTGGGTACCAGTACCACATGCATCAGATATCCGAATTAGGCATCTCGCATTCTACTTTTTGCTTCGTAAACTTTGGTGATCCTCGTGACTGCGTCCCGTACTCCATATGCTAGCTTGTTCAGTCAGACGTTGGGGATCGAGTGGATCTAGCTGGTCCACCCACTGCCCCTTTATGACCTCATTTCTGTCCGGCATCCATGAGGAGCTGCCCTTGTTTGTTGCAAAATACGATCGTGCCAGACTTTCACCAAACATGTTTGGACTTTGCATGCATGCTAGATCACCAGAATTTCACATTTGTCAATGTACCGCGATCAATGTGAATAAAAAACAACCGACCAATGTGCGTTTTTGCTTCCTAAATTCAGGCCTGTCGAACTGCACGGCGATCAGGGAGCTCTACCTCGCCGGGAACAAGATCAGCGACGTCGAGGGGCTCCACCGCCTGCTGAAGCTCGCGGTCCTGGACCTGAGCTTCAACAAGATCACCACAAGCAAGGCCCTCGGCCAGCTCGTGGCCAACTACAACTCTCTGAGGGCTCTCAACCTCCTCGGGAACCCAGTCCAGACCAACATCGGCGACGAAACGCTCCGCAAGGCGGTGTCGGGCCTCCTCCCGCGGCTGGAGTACCTGAACAAGCAGGCTGTGAAGCCGCTGCGCGCGCGGGAGGTGGCCAAGGACAGTGTCGCCAAGGCGGCCCTCGGTAACAGCGGGTGGAGCTCGCGCAGGCGGGTGTCTCGGTGGCTGAGCCAGAGCCCTGGCTCGTCGGTGAAGGGCCGGCGCAGGGAACGGAGCAGGCCTCAGAGCTCAAGCCTCTCAAGGAGGTGAGGCAATTAACCGTGTCATATTGACATTGGAGGGTATTGAATTGGAGGGGAATGCCATGTGTTTAAACTGCAATGTTGTGAGTTCAATAATGCACGCTCCTCGTTATTGGAACTAATCTTGTTGTATTGTTGTTAGTGTGGTCGGTGTCGAGTACTCGGTGTGTTCGAATACCGAGAAGTTATATGTCAAGTACTCGATGTGTTCGGGTACTGTGTAGTCATTACTCGGTGTGTCCAAGTAGTGGAGTAGTTGGAGACCCGAAGTCGGAGAGTAGTTGGAGACTGGTCGAATGACCAGTCAAAGCCCTGGTCGATGCTGTGGTCGTAGCTGTGCAGCGGTCAAAGCTACCATAGTTGTAGCTGCAGTAGTCGTAACTACCATGGTCGTAGCTTCACAGTGATCGTAGCTACCGTAGTCGTAGCTGCAGTGGTCGTAGCAACCGTAGTCGTAGTTGCACAGTGGTCGTAGCCGTAGTGGTTGTAACTACAGTGGTCGAAGCTATAGTGAATAGTCGTTGTTACAGTGGTCGTAGCTACAATAGTCATGGTTACAGTGGTCGTATCTACAGTATTTGTAGGTTGATAGTTGTAGCAATAGTACCCGGTCGAGAAGTTGTGGAGGAAGACACCGTGGTCGAAGACATCGCGGTCGAGAAGCCGTGGTTGAAGTACTCGTAAGTCGGGTAGCATCCATGGTCAAAGATAGCGTGGTTAAGAAGCCATGGTCGAAGACACCGTGATCGAAGACATCGTGGTAGAGAAGCTGTGGTCGAAGTACTTGTAAGTTGAGTAGCAGCCGTGGTCGAAGACACCATGGTCGAAAGCTGTGGTCGGAGTGCCATGGTCGAGAAACTCAAAGGATTCGAAGTTGGTCAAGTCTATGTGTGGTCATAGACTTGGTTAGGTAGCAGTCTGTCTACACCAGTCGTATCCACTACCTGTGTGTTGGTTAGTAGAGCGAGTATTTCGAGTAGTGTGCGGTGTGCGCCAAGTCATAGAGAATCGTGATGGCAAAGTCGGATCACAGAGAGTCTAACTAGGAGTTAGTTGTGTAGTTAGTGGCTATATGTAACGGAGACTTTACTGGTGGTAATGTACCATTAAGGACTTGTAATCGAATTGTTGTATTGAGTAGTATAAGTAAGAAGAGAAAATCAAAAAATTTCACGGCATTACGCAGCGCAAAAGCTCTTGTGTGTCTTGAGTGTTGAGAGATGTTTGTGTATGTTTCGACCATCGTGTATGTGTTTTAATCCGTGTCTGGGCCCACACTCGTGGGTATTCAATTTGAAAGAAACTTGCAAAAGAAGTGCATTTCAAGCGTTTCCTGAATATTTTGGTATTCTTCAAGAATGCTAGAGACGTGCAATTAGGAGATACTTGCGTGTTGCGAGATCGAAGGTGCAAATGTTTAATTTGATTTGGGAGAAAAGAAGGAAAACGAGGTCATCGTTTGTTTGAACTTTTGCGCATCCATTACTAAGCTAGGGTTGGCAGGTTTATCTTCTTAGCATCCTAGGCCCCGCTCATTTCGGCTTTTTTCGACTTCAGTTTCTAGCTTCAGCTTTTTTTTCACTATTCACTACACTATCCACTAACTCATTCTGATGTTTTTTCAGACCCATTCTGATGTTTTTCATTTAAAAGCCAAAAGCCATCGCTATTCCGATCACCCCCTATGTTTTTCGGCACTACAATGCTGACTCTGTAGAGGTATCCTTCACCTTTGGAAACATATATCGTCGAATATCGATCACGAGAAAAATAAATGATCAAACAATTTACGGAACATTGGAGATAATTGATGAAACTTGACAAAAGATGAAAAAAATCAGACATTTGTTGGAAACATATATCGTCGAATATCGATCACGAGAAAAATAAATGATCAAACAATTTACGGAACATAAGTCTAAAATAACTATTTAAAAATCGCCAGTAAAAATAGCCACACATCTGCTCTCGACTAGATTTGATAACAATGAGTTAACTACCCCACCTCTAGGCATTAGCAAGTAGCTCCAATAACATATCTGAGATATAATAAACTATACATTGTATTTTCACCTGCTTCATCATTCCTCCCAGTAATACCCAGTGTGCTCGGCGGTGTACACCAACACCTTAGTGTGCTCCTCTTCTTCCGCATCGATGTGCTCCTCTTCTTCGCCATCAAGTACCACTTCGCTTCTCTCCACTTCTTCGTCGTCCTAATGTAGTAGCAGTATGGTAGCGCATAGGAGGAAGGAGTAGTAGAGGCCCCAAAGAAAGAGAACAAATCGAAAGTAGTTGCTACCTTGTTGTGCGTGAATAGTGCGAAAAGTAGAGAACATGGTGAAGCTGTCAAGTGAGAACGAGTGATAGAGTAGTTTAGGAGCTGACGACATGGGCCTAAGTGTCGATGCATGTAAGAAAAGATGCATGTAAGAAAAAACTGAAGATGAAAAGGGTGAACAGATAAACTCTTCTTTTGTATTAGTAAAGATTAGAAGAAATATGTCTACACTTTTAAGATATGATTAAAGAAGAAATACAGGTATTAGCAGCCTGGCATTGCACTGGTTCCTGTTTTTGCATCTCCTGCTAACGTAAAGATAATATGTAGGAGTATTTTCGCAACTTTGTCCAACCTATACAAGGCCACCTTTTGTTGTACACTCATTTGTATGGACAAATCAACATTCCATTCATGACATACTAAAGGAGGATTGAACGACATCAATTTCGCAAACTCTCAACATTTACATCGAGCAACTAAATGAAGTTTTACATACACGAAAGTTTTACTACGAGATAAACAGAGAAACACACCCGTGTGTAATTCAATTATGTAGATGCTAATAAGAAAACCTACAGGGGCAATTTCGTCTTTACATGTAGTAAGTACAACACTACTGTGCATTGTCACCAACTTCCCCGGCTGCCCGTTACTCTGTACCAGTTGTGACCACTGTCGTCTCTTGCCTTCACAAATCATAAATCTGAAGCACATCCCAGTATCACGCTTCCACTTCACTCCATTGCCGTCACTTCCACTGCCACTGCTCCCTGCTCTCTTCCGCGACCCCTGGAGCCGAAGGAGAGCACCACCGCCGGCAGCGAGGGATGGCGGGGGCAGCGGAGAAGGTGGACTACGTGTTCAAGGTGGTGCTGATCGGCGACTCAGCGGTGGGCAAATCGCAGATCCTGGCCCGCTTCGCGCGCAACGAGTTCAGCCTCGACTCCAAGGCCACCATCGGCGTTGAGTTCCAGACCCGGACCCTCGTCATCGACCACAGGAGCGTCAAGGCCCAGATCTGGGACACCGCCGGCCAGGAGAGGTACACACGCCGTCACCGTTCACCTCGATCCCACTCTGCTCCGTGCCCTCCACTTCGCCCGTTAGTCTCATTCAAAACATATGCTTCGATCTGTTTATCTTCGAGCTTGTTTAGATCTCCAGGGAGTACTACTGTAGGTGTAGCGAAAACGTTGGGTGGTACCGTGGTAGATCTCTACAGCGGGAATTGTCACCTTTTAGCGTGTTTACACCCATCCAAACTGATCTAGTACATCATAATGTGATAGATCTGGCATGACGTACCTAACTACGCATGGTTTAGTTAGTCTAGCTGATGACGAAGAACGAAGCCAACCATTTTTGTTTGTTACTACTTGTGCTGTAGATTACAAACCATAATTGAGAAATTCGCTGACAAGCGAAGCTTCAGTAAATGGGAAGAATGTCAATGGAATTCTGAGTTGTTCTCAGTTACTGTGTACTTTGTGCATCTGCTGTCTGAAACCTGAAGGTAATAAATGCATGACTGGACACAATAGCTTGAAATTGCCTGGGAACCCTGTGGTACAAAATAAGGAAATAGGCTTTCGAAATGCACTATGAAAATGCCTGCGAGAATTTACTCCCTGTGAAGATGAGTTGTTGGGTTGCAAAATCTCCAAGACGGCAGGCCTGGCATGTTATAACACCATATTGGGTTGAATTTGTGCTCTAGAAGCTACTTGTTCGTTTTAGATAAGATATGGCTTCTTGTTGTAAAACTCATGCCATGCATTTTTGATTTAGGTGGAATGCAGTGACTTTGCAGCATATGTCATATGAGATTATGAGTGTGAACCTGTAAGACAGTAGTAGATCCTGTTGATAACACTGATGAATAATTGAACATAGTTTCCAAGTGGCAAATTGTTTGCCGAAATTATTGATTTTTTTGAAATTTATCCTTGCTCTAGATGAGAAGTCTTACGATATGCTTGCTTGATGCTCTTGAGGTATTCTGCTTCTTACAATGTGTACTTGCTTAGAGTAGTTGATGACATTCAGCATTGTTCCTCAAGGTGGCCACCTAGCCTGCCTAGGCGCTAGGCTCTACTCTCCCGCCTTGCCCGCCTAACCGATTTTTTCCTCCTAGACGGCTGCCTAGCCTGTCTAGGCGGCGATTAGGCACTAGGCGCCGGTCTACCGTCTGACTAGCGCTTAGCGCCTTGGTGAATACTGACATTCAAATATTCTTCTAGCATTTAGAGTAGTGGTTACGTATGGGTATTATGTACTATATGTGGCTATTTTTTTTTCAGAACACTATATGGGGCTATACACAATTATGAAATTCTATTCTGAATTTTTCAAGAAATACCTAGAAAGAGTTGAAAAATGTAAATTTCAATTATTTCCTTTATGGCCCCCCACATCTTATTTACACTCAAAGGTTATGAATATGATTTGTCTTACCAATGTCGCGTCAACCGTCAATACAGTATGTAATTGATGGACCAAAAATGACAGGATGCCAAACAGTATATAATTGACCAATTCTGGAGACGCTAATTATTCATACACTAAAAATGTATATTCATGGAAAGTAATTCTTATATTGGATTCTGATTTATGCCCATAACGTGAGAGCTGGCATCTTTAGACTTTAGTACAAATGAAGAATGATATTGGCTTATTTCTACTGACATTTGAGATGTGTACCGATCTTTAGTGTCGTTTTGACATTTTTGCGATTACCTTCCATCCTTTATTTCATGGCCTTTGTTCCCAAATTCTCATGCTGGCTACTCCCAAGTAATGCAGGTACAGAGCTGTGACAAGTGCTTATTACAGGGGTGCACTGGGAGCTCTCCTGGTCTATGACATCACCAGGCGCCAGAGCTTTGATCACATACCTCGCTGGCTGGATGAACTTCGCGCCCATGCCGACAAGAACATTGTGATAATGCTAGTCGGCAACAAGAGTGACCTTGAGGAGCAGCGAGCCGTGAGTACTGAGGACGCCAAGGAGTTTGCTGAGAAGGAAAACCTCTTCTTCCTGGAGACCTCTGCACTCCAGGCAACCAATGTAGAGAATGCTTTCCAAACTGTCTTGACGGAGATCTTCAAAATCCACAGCAAGAAGAACATGGTGTCTGAGCCTAAGAGCAACGGGGCTACACTGGCTATGACGGGAAAGAAGGTCCTCGTCCCAGGTCCGGCGCAGGAAATTCCAAAGAGCAAGTGCTGCAGCTCCATGTGATCCTTTATTCCTTTTATAGGTTTTGTTTGGGGTGTGTCGAAAATCTTGTGTTATCCACTCGATGTTGTTTTTGGTTGTAAATCCTTGCTGAAATAGCCTCACGTTTCAGAGGATTGGTCTTGAAGAACTGGTGTATACCATTGGTGTTGTAGCTTTTGTCACAGTTGTGACATGAGGGAAGGATGGCAGGATGCGGCCTTGGTGTTCTGTTTACCAATTGACCAGTACATTTTTTTCTAGAAGTGTGAAAGTTTCAATAGCTGATCGGTGCTCTGATGTAGTATTTGACGTCAAGAAAAAAGTGTAGTATACGATTACTCAATATCAACATAGATGAAAGGCTGATAAGCAAGGCTTGGATGGTTTTTTCCGTAAAAAAATGACCCTAACAATAAAAAAAACATCAACTAGAGTAGGTGGATGCAAAAGGAAGACAGAAAAACCTGATCACCTTCACGTGATTTTTTAGTCGTGAAAAAAAAGATGGTGGTCTGTTATAGTAGGACCCTGGGCCAGAGCGGGCTCATGGTGCAGCAGCCCTGTTATCCCTCCACCGTTGGAAGCGGGCAGTGATCGCTGCTCTGTGAAACCAGCCTCGCGCTGTGCCTGCCACTTCAGGGCCGGAGAGGCCAAGGCGTTCGCCGAAGCCCCTCCGCCCGCTACGCAACTTGGAGCGGGCAGGTCTGCAAAGTTACACTCCAAGACCAGGCCAGAGCTCGTACCAATCATCCGCACCACCTTGATACCCCCACATGGGTTACAAGCCCTCGTGACTGAGCTCGGCGAGGCAGTGCGGTTCGGTTGAGTATTTAAGTTGATGTTTTCCAGTGTGAATAGGCGAGGTGGTACTAAAGAAGAGCTGAACGAACACAGTGCTTCCGGTCCTCAACAAAGTCGTCATTTGGGCTTTTATAATACTAACACAATGGTATCCAAAGATCGCTTTGTTCAACCAACAAGCAAGATTATCAAAATGACGCCATTCATAGCGATGACGCACATAATTTGGCCAAATGTTAAGCTGTGACAATATAGGCCATGGTTTGACAAGTATGTTTGCCTTGTCAAATTTATGATTGCTGTACAAGTATGCATTGTTTTATTGTGACTTCATATATGATTTTATTTCTGCTGTGTGTAAACTGTTTTGAGTCTTAGGCTGTGGCTGTTAAGGTCATGGGTTCAAGTTCCCACTCTCCTTATTAATAATATCAAAGATACATGTTCCTCCTACGCATTCTCATTTTGTTTTATCGCTCACCAATGTTTGTTCTGAGATGCAAAGTTTCAGTTACCTTTCTATCCATCTTCCAAAGATGCAAAATCGAGCAACTAGTAGTAAGCACAATCCATGAAATGGGAGGTCCCAAAGTTTGGTCAATGGATGGGAACAAGCAGTCGTTTGCTACTATAGCCTAGCAAAGCCCATAGTGGGCGGGCTCCAATATTGGGACGGCCTGTTTTGGTGCTTCCAACTGACACCCATCCGGCCGTCCCCTCCACCCCAGTTCGCCTCCCACACAACTTGGCACGGACGCGGCCCACGCCACCGCAGAGAAAACGCACACCTCTCCAGTCGCAACCCATTCCGCGACTTGGGGTTGGGGCGCACCGGCCGCGCGCACTTGCAGGTGGACGGACGGACACCCACCCACCATCAGCCAGTGCCAAAACGCGCGCGAGGACCACGCCACGGGCAGGCGAGCTGCACAATCTCACTTCTACCAATATAGCATAAGAGTTGTCTACTAATATAGCATAAGAGTTTATCTGTTTATTTACACCTTTTCTCACTTAGTATTATGCAGCACATCCTATATCGTACAGCCTTTAATTCTACTGATATATTTACCAAGAATATCATCTATAAAAGATATTCTTACATCCTACATATCTTATGTATTTTATTTTTGTTCATATTGGACAAGAAATAGTGTCAACTACTAAATGTGAATATCTATTTCCAACTTGATTTCTTTACGAGTTTGTACATATATGGTTTGCTTGATATATATTTTTGTAAGATAAAATTGATGTTTACAGTTCAGTTTGGGATCATGTTTGATAATATGTATTACCTGTTAGACTTCTGAGGGCAAATTGATAATTTTTCAATTTGATAAAGGAAAGAAAAAATGAGGGTGTCGATGGGACAAAAGAAGGAAGAGGGCCAAAGCCCTCATGGACATGCGCTGCGCGGGAGAGATCGGACCATCAGAACTCACAGTGTGGGTTCGGACCGTCCGAACTTGCATGGGGGCGAGTTCGGACAGCCTGAACTTACGCAAGACAAAGTTCAGACCGTCCGAACTTGTACGGGGAGCGAGTTCAGATCGTCTGAACTTGCGTAAGGCAAAGTTCAAATCATCCGAACTTATGCCAAAGAGATAAGGGGGAGGAGATCCCGAGCAACGATTCACCCGAATCTAGACTTCATCTTGGCGGGCAATTAGAACGACGAATGGGGAGGTGGTGACTGGAGAGGCGGTGGTGGAGGCGCGAGCCGACCCGGCTCCTCAGAGCCAGCCGCTCACAGCCACCACATCGTAGCCCGTTGCCTCCTCTATTTAAAGGCACCATCTCCCTTCTTCGTGAGCATCTAATCTTCGGATCTCACATTTCCTTCTCTTTAGCTTTCTTCCTTGTTGTTCTCGAGTGCACTCGCCCGGGTGTACTCTGGTGGTTCTGTGCGACGTATCTGATCCTCGATTTCACCTTCAGTTTGCCGTGGTGTAAAGACTGGCATTGTATCTCTGTCAACCTTTGTCTTTCTGCTCGGCAAAGCGAAACGATTGGTTTTCTGGGACAGTGCCTTGAAGCATGCCTTGCTCTGATTTCTTCTCAGTGGTTTTGAGTACCACTGATATTGTGAGTATTGCAACATCCCTTTTATTTTGCTGTTGTTCTTTACAGATATCTGTTCTGAAGAAAGTGCAAAGTGATTTTGTGAGCTAATAATAATTGCTATGCGATGAAATAACATATTTCTGAGATTATGTATAAATATGAGGGTAGATTGATCTTGAGCATGTAGCTAGCTTTACTATTGTGTTTACTTAGATCATTGAATCGGCTATATTTGATATTATATCAGTATAGGAGTTAGCCTTCAGTTGATTCAGTTGTAGCCGAGTTCTGTTACTTTGTTATAATCAATATTTTCAGTCTATTTGAAGGTTAGATTGATTATAGTATTCAGTTATACTATTCAACAATATTTGTTCATGATCCAATAATATCCTTTAATAGAAAGCTTGACTTAGAGCTCAAGATTTAATCTACAACTATCATATATAATTAAAGATTAATATTTGTCATGGTGGAGATGGCTAAGAATGAATCTTGTGCAACTAACCTTCTGAGAGCAGGTTATAATATTCAAAACATTAATAACATGTTAAGTTTGGTCATACATGTTATATTTATTTATTATCAGCATTCAATTGGTGTGACTTAATTTGTCTATATGCATATATGCTAATTTTAAACTCTTACATGATATATTTGTTAGGTATATGTTTCAATTTGGATGACTTAGAAAATTCATATGCTTATATTGTAGTCAAGTCGTTTATATATCTTTTTATATTATGGTTATGTCTTTAGTAAATATGGTAGAATTAAATCTAAATATATGGTTATACCATAATATTTACAACATTACCTTAATTTGGTACTCCATTCTAACACACTGGGCACTGTACTAGTGGTAATGGTTTCATTTCTCCTAACTCCCACTTATATATACCTAAAAAACCTTTAACAAAAATTAGAAAAATCAATTTACCAAAAAAAATTTATCACACGAAAAATTCTCTAAAAAGAAAAAAATAATATAACTCTATCGGATGCGCAGCAGAGCTGAGAGCACAGAGGCACGACGTGGCCAAGCCCGAAGGCGGAGCCTACTCGATGAACCAATCCCGATAATATTAACTTAATGTGTTGAGATAGTATAATTATTTTTACCAGTAGTAAAGCATAAACATTCAGCTAATTTTACTAAATATTTTGCTTGCAGGTAAACGCCGGCACACGCACAGTAGAAAGTTAGGAGCTCTCAGCTCCAGGACGACGTGGAACGCATCTCCACCGCTCAAACTCATCGCTTCACTGGATCACTTCCTCACCCGCCACTGCCTGTCGCGTCGACGCCTTCGATCCCCGCAGCCTTATCCTGTTATCCATGCAGAGCCAACCGAAGCACCGCCGCTCCGAGCCGCTGGCGGCCGCGACCCGCTCGATGGAATGCCGCGCCTAAGTTGAGCTCTCCCCAGAGCCCGGAGCAGATGCCGCTCGCCGGCATTGCCCTCGCGCCTCTCCTCGTCACCCACCTCGCGCCACCCTCTCCCCGTAGCAGCGTTGCGGCCGCTACTGCAGAGGCCGCGAGAAGGCCACGCTCTCTTCGGCGAGTGCGGTGCTCGGCTACAGCGGCGTCCGGTGGAGGCGGGGATGCCGATGAGCTGTCCCGCGCGACGCTGCTCTGGAGGGCGGCCAAGCTGCCCATCTACTCCGTGGCGCTTGTGCCACTCACCGTGAGTTCCTGCAAGTCCCTTGCTCCCCAATGTCAATGCAGACCCTTTCCATTTTGATGGCAACCAGACAGAAAAATTATACTTGCTCTGCAATTCAGAACCGGAATGCAAGAATTGTAAGTGTGGTGTCATGCTTAATTGCTTATTTATAAGCTCCGATTAACCCACGTTCACTACTCCAATTGCGAACTGACTGGAGCAATAGTGAGAACAAGCTAAATTGTTGGGCTCATCACAATTGAGATTGTTTAGTCACAATTCGTTGAGGGAATTGCACAACATTTTGTGATATGTAATTATGGATGCCTTACACTGTTACACACACATTGTGTATTTACGGGTGGCTGCAGGTAGGGAGTGCTTCTGCTTATTATCATGTGCGTTTGTTCTTTGCCAAACGCTACTTCGTTCTCTTGGCTGCAGCAGTCCTTGTGATCACTTGGCTCAATCTAAGGTAACATTTACATAGAGAAAGAGACTAATATGAAATGCATTGTTCATCTATTGATGTGCTTATTTTTCTGGTGAACGATCCCCTTTCCCTGTTCCTGAGAGAAAGAGACTTACTATATTTGACTTCATTGCAGCAATGATGTTTATGATTCAGATACTGGGGCTGATAAGAACAAGAAAGAATCTGTTGTTAACATTATTGGCAGGTACTGCTTGTTTCCAATACCAAATAGCATGATAAATGATATGCATGATAAGAAGTGAATCATGTTATAGTGTAATGTAATCTACTGTGCAGTCGAATAGTGACACAATTAGCTGCAAACATTTCTCTTGTGCTCGGCTTTGTGGGTCTATTTTGGGCCTTTGCAGAAGCTGGGGATGTCAGATTCATTTTATTGGTGATCTGCGCAATCCTTTGTGGCTATGTTTACCAGGTAAAATCTTCTGCCCTTTTTTCAAGAAACCGGTGTGTATCTTTATGTTCTATATGATGAATTAGAGCGCATGTGCGCGCACGTGCACACACATATGTATAATTACTATTTTATGCGCTGAAAAGTTATTGTTGTGTGTGATTAAATTTACTTCTAAATACATGTAGAGTTATTATCAGTTTTAACGCTACACAATTGACAATAACTTCATATACATTTGACAGTAACTTTACTCACAAACGACAATAACTTTTCGACGTGCACAGTGCGCGCAGACGCAGAATAGCACAGCCGTGTATGTGTGTATATAGGGAACATATGCTATGCACTCATCCTTATGATATACTTATCATGTACTCAAACTAAAAAAAGTTGTAAAAAATAAAATGTCTATATGTACTTCTAAATTTGCTCTACCTATGTGTAAAATTTTAGATTCAAATTCATTCTATGTTAAGTGTAACAAAAAGGAGAAAATTTGGCAAATGTTTATAGTTCAAATTTGTTAGAATTTTTTTCATACTCTTAACATAGAAAAAATTTGAACTTAAAATTTTATATATATGTAGAGTATGTTACAAATAATCTTGACTCTGAGTCCAAGACGAAGTTAAGTTCGTTTCTGTGTGTAACTCAAGTAGAAGTTGAGTCTTACTTAGAGTTCGAATAGGTGTGCTAGTTAGACTATATATTGAGATACTTGTAATCAGTTTAATCGGAGGAGCAAGTAAGAGAATAAAGAAATCTAGAAATCCCTTCGTGTTCTCTCAATTTATTTGCGAGGTGTGCGTTTTCTCCTGGGACAAAGAGTAACAGAGTAAGCCATGAAGTATAACCAGAAATGTTTTTGGAAATTTTCATGATTTTTTTAGTTTGAGTGTATGGTGAATGCACCATAAAGGTGAGTGCATAGTATATGTTCATATATATATATATATGCCTTTTTATGAGAAACTATATATTCTTGTATCCAAACCAGATAAACCTGAAGAATTTTTTAGTACTCAATCATATTTCACTTCCCTTCAATTCTACAGTTTTCTTGTTGTTGTTTTTTTTTGTCTCTTTACATTTTTGCAGTGCCCACCATTCCGATTAAGTTATCAAGGACTAGGTGAGCCATTATGTTTTGCTGCATTTGGTCCATTGGCAACCACAGCTTTCTACTTCTCAAACAGCAGCAGAACCATTACAAGGTATCCTCTAGAACAACTAGGCTGACAACTATCAATTATTGCTGTCATACCCTAATCAAAGGCAGCACTGTAGAAGTGTAGAATGTTGAGGCTTCACTTTCATTTCCTTAGAAAATGTAAGGACCATTTATAGCTAAATAGTTTCTCTTGAAATACTGTGATCTGTCAGCGGAACTGTGCTTCTCCCTCTCACCAAAACAGTCATAGCTTCATCCGTTCTTGTCGGGTTGACAACTACGCTGATACTCTTCTGCAGCCATTTTCATCAAGTATAATTCCCCCTGACATAAATGACCAATGCATTACTTTTATGTCTACAAAATAATATGTTTATTAGCTGATGGACCTGATATTCTATAGATTGAAGGAGATAGAGCTGTTGGAAAGATGTCTCCCCTGGTATTTTGCTCTTTTTTATTTATTGCTTCAGCATTTCTGATTTTACTTCTGTAACTTTTCAAGTATAACCTACGTTCTTTGTGCGTGAATCTGTAAAAAAAGGTAAGAATTGGCACCAAAGCAGGAGCAGGATTAGTGACGATTGGCGTTGTCACGCTTTACGCTCTCTTGGTTGCTTTTGGCATAAGCAAATATCTCCCATCGTCCTGCACTGTAAGCTATCGATTCATACTTCTTCATTTAAAGATACTGATCCAAACCACAGTTCTTACCCCAAGCATTACTACTGTATTTCAGATCCTATGTGCCCTGACGCTACCTGTGGGTATATGGGTTGTGGACTATGTGCTGAAAAATCATGAGGTAAGTCCGTCTACTCCGTTCCCCCTCCCCTCTGAAAAATCGTTGGTTTTGCCGTAACACTGGTTGAAATCTACATCTACAGGACAACACCAAGATTTTTATGGCAAAATATTACTGCGTGCGGTTGCATGGGTTGTTTGGGATGGCACTGTCTTCTGGTTTGGTCTTGGCTAGAAATGGTATGCTAGTCTGACAGATGACCAACCTTGACAAGTTGTCATCCCTGGGAGGATCCAGAGCAGTGCATCTTGCAGTTTCAGATTGAATGCACAGGAGAACAGCTTGAGCAAGGAGATCGCAGGCAGGCTGAGTAAGCAGAGAGAAGCTCCGCTTCAGAAAATACCAGGGCGTAGAGGATGGTGAATCGGTTCGCTGGAATGAATGAGGTTCAGTACTTGAGTTGGTTGGCTCCACCCTCCCGGTCATTGAAGCTCTTTTTCTCCAAAGAGAAAACTCAGCTTGGCTGTCGTTACAGAGGAGGTTCCCCGTATGAAATGATTGATTCCCAAGTCAGGACAGGACGAGTCATGTTGTACAATTACTTCCTACGACTGCTCATGGTACACCACGCAGGGTAACTTCACATGCTTGTTTTTACGTTTTTCCTGTCCTGGTTAGTGTACGTTTGTCATGCCCCTTCATTGGTTTTCGGAGATTAACACCGTGCACTGGCAATAATGTCAGGGTTTGTAAATGCGTTGTCTAGTATTTATTTCTCTCTTTGTCCAGGCAAGCGATGATTACAGATTGGTCTGACCGAATAGATGCGATTAGCTAGAGAGAAAAGACAATGTTTCAGCCACTTTTGCTGCAGGAAATTGTTGCTGCACATGTTGCCCTTGTGAAATCAAATCTTGTCACACATAGTTGAGGCCACGCTAAAATAACGTGATGTGCAATATTTCTACTAGCTTGACGACACATACAAAGCTACAAACAAGACATCGGAAAATAATATTGTGACCATACAAGCACGAGGAAAAGAACAAAAGTAAAAAAAAGAGTTGCAAGCCATGACTGATATCTTCTCAACGTAACACCTTCTAATTGAACTTCAAGTAGCTATTATCCTGCCACAAATCGATGACAGAAATGGACATCTGTGCTTTTCAGTTATTGCTTCCCAATCAACTTGACACACAGTAAAATTCCCTTAGTTTAATACCTCACCACCTGTTTGACCTCAGCTAAACAAGTGTGCAAAGGATGCTTGTAACCTCTTGCAACTCGAATATGCTCCCTCCACATTCATCGGTGAACCCAAGCAGCACTTTTGTAGTAAAGTCGACAGCTTGAGATTTGAGCACAAATGCATTGTAAGTCAAAAAGCTTCTGGAGGTAAATTTGTGAAAAAGGCAAGAATTACCACTATTTCCAGTCACCCACTGGCCATAAAATCTTCTGCATATCAAAGCATCAACTAGATAACCGACATTTCCTTCTCAAATTTTACAATTCAATTTCAACCCATTTTTTATTTGGTCAAATTACAAAAGGGAGATGACAATGTGCTCAAGCAGATTGCAGCACGGGAAACATGAATAGCGTATCACTTACATCACTGAGATAGTAGGAAATACGAGGGGGTTTGTTATAGGCTTGCAGCTAATAGCTCATGCAATTTCTAGTGTGAAACTAGTAAAGCCATACCCTATACAAGTCACGATAAACAAATGAAACCCATCATTAACAAGATAAAAGGCAAAGCATACGGATATGTATCACCAAACAGCCTTTACACCCCATGTGAGCATAATTATATGACCCATAGTACACCACAAAACAAAACAAGTTCATAGCACACAAGAAACCGAAGCCAAATTGCAATTGCCTACCGAACAAATCTATCATGAGCAACAATCCAAATACCAAACACTCAACAAAGACCAAGTCTAAATGTCTAATCACATGTGCACCAAGTTTAGATTAGATCAGCTTCTAAGTTCCAAACTTGGCCTCACAAACAACAAACAAATTAAGCTAGTGCAAAACATTTCCAGGACTAGCCAGGAGGGTAAATCCTGAATTTCAATCTAAGATGAGGGTATATGATGAATAAATCCCCTTTAAAATCATATCATAGTCATCATCCATAAAGTTCTCCTAAACAAATTTTGCATATAAAGTTTTAGGTTTCTCCTCTACATATTGCATCTTAAGCTTGTTACAAAAATTAGCCAGACATATCATTTCATCGGTTGCCGACACGCCGCAATGTCCCATATACACCAACAAAATATTAAGGTAGGTAGAGCACGCTAAAAAATGAATTTTGAGCAAAGATTTTAAGGTGAAGCCAACAAATTGTAATTGTATTGCTGCTTCCTCCCCTTTCCTTGCCGCCGCTTCGCCAGATCTCTCCTACACCGGCCATATCTACACATCAGAAGCGCAGCTGCAACTGTTGGTTCTTGGTCACGGGTCACGGACGCGGGGGCTGGTGGCCGGCATGGGCACGCCGGGCGACGGCGGCGTCCGCGGCGGGGGAAGGCACCCGAACCCGAGCGGCGACGTCGGCACGTGGATCGGCGACGGCATCCCGCGGAGCCGGCGCATGTAGGCCGAGATGGGCGACTCCGCCGTCATGCATACCGCCGGGAGAGGCGGGAGCGGGGACAGCGCCGGCGGCAGGATGGGCGGCGGGCAGGGCGGTGCCAGCGGCGGTGGGCGGATGCGGTGGAGGCGGGACGGAATGGCCGACGGCGGAGGGGCCATGATGGGAGGAGCCGGGGGTGGGGCCGCGGCGGCGGCAGGGGCCGGGTACTCAGGTGGGAGGAGGTGGCAGGGGGAGCCGGTGAGCTTCTGGACGACGTCGCGGAAGTCGGACTTGTCGATGTTGTAGACAGGGGGCTGGGGAGGCGGGTGGTCGGCGGCGGCGGAAGATGGCGGAGGAGGCGGAGGAGAAGGGCGGGGAGGCGGCGGTGGCGTCGGCGGTGCTTTCATGGAGGAAGAAGAAGACTGCTTGGTGATCTTGTAGGACGACCTGTTGAGGGATTTTAGGGAGGAGGAGGCGGCGGCGGTGGGGGGCGGAGGAGGGGGTGGGAGGTTGGACTTGTCCATGACCATGGCGGAAGGGGAGAGTGCGACTGGGAGTGAGGTGGGAGTGGCAGATTGGGATTTTTTTAGGGGTTGGTGGGTGGGGGGGGGGGGTGTGGATTGGTATTTGGGTATGAGAAGGCCATGGGCTCAACCGGCCTGTGGGACAGTGGGAGTGGCAGATTGGGATTTTTTTTGTCACTAGAATTAACCATCCACTCTTAGTATTCAAAAAGATGTATATAGTGAAAATATTATAATATATATATATATATTTAAATTTTGCAATGAATTTATATTATGAGAAAAAGTTTTCTGAGAATAGAGATTTATATTACAGAACAGAGAGAGTAGTATTTAGTCACGTAGACTAGTCAAAACTTCCTACTAACGATAACCCCGCGTACAAGGAACAAGAAGGTTCATGGCCCCAGAAGCAATCACAGCAGCAACAAGGAACCGTACGACCGCACAATCTACACGCTGGACCACAGATCGAAGTGGAGGAGCTAAGCAGCAAGGAACAGCAAGCAATCCACTAACCTATCCTGCCTTGGAAATGAAAAGATGTGTTCAAAAGGGAGGACGCGAGGCGTAAAGACGACTCCCAAGAGATTACGAGGGGGATTTAGAGGCCATGTGGAGCCGTAATCGGGTGCCCTCTCTTTAAACTCCAATCGCTTTCATCAAGCTTTTAAATAACGACAGAGCACGCACGGGGAGCTGCTCTGACCGAGAGCTTGTCTTTGACCGGATAAGGGCAGGATGGTCCATTCAGATGCGGCAACAAGACGAAAGCGATGGCACCAGCCGGAGAACTGGGGTGTCGGTCTCCCCTTGGTGCCTTGGTGCAGTGATGGATTATGATTTCGGCTATAATTTTATCTAGAGTGAGTGTTATATAAATAAATCGAGTATTAATAAGTCAATAAGTCACTTTAAAAAAATTATCCCGATAAGCTGTTTCGAAAACACGGTGAAGAATTTGTCCCATTTATTTGTTCGAGAGAAATCATAAGTCATAGGGTACATTTTTTCGGTTGCGGTTAATGGCTATAGGTCTATTTATATTGGATTCTGTTTCTAACTTCTGCTTTCAATACGAACGCCCCAGCTTCTGTAAGCCACTTCTATCAATCATTACTATTTATCAGCCACTACTTTTCGCTTTCATATATTGTAACGTACTTTGTATTTTATTATATCACAACTTCGTAAGTCACACGGTAATATAAATATTGTAGTGCTTTTCGTTGCACCATTTTTCTTATATAATGCACTACTATTCATCAGTTGTTTCTATCAACTACTACTATTCATGAACTATAGCCAAAAACCATAGCAAAAGCTAATATGGACAGACCCATAATTGTGACTGATGACTTTTGGTCCTAGAATGAGTGTTTGTGTAAATGAACCAAATATCAATAAGCTGATAAGTTGCTTCGAAAAGGTTGTCTTGATAAGTTGTTTCAAAACAATGGCAGAGAAGCTATTCTGTTTGTTTGTTTGGGAAAAACAATAAGCTATAAGCCGAAAAGAACAGAGCAATAACATAAAAAGAATGGGGTGTTTATCGTTGTGATTCAACAGGGGCGAGGTCACCTACAATGATGGAGTCTAAGGCACTACAAATGTCTACGACAACTCTCGGCATTGATTCCTCTCATGGTAAGGTCTAGGCTTCCTTTGGTTCCTATATGTTCTTCTTGATGAATCATTTTTCTTTTCTAGTGTCATTCTTTAAAGTGAGTTTCACATAGCCTTTGGATACAATTTAGTTGGTAGATGTTATGATTGTTATCTTATTTGAAATCTAGTGTAATTCATAACAGTGGAAGTTATATTTCAGAACAATGTGTTACTCGTGCCTTGTGTTAGATTTAGGGGGTAATACATCAAACATAATAGAAATTTATAAATAATGTGGACATGTTTGAACTTTACATGAATGAAGTCCTTCAATGAGAGTACGAGACAAGAATTTTCGAAGGAGTCAGATAATTTGATCTATCTTTAGTCTACTGATGTTCTTGTACCTGTTTTAGTAATTGCTTTGTATTGTCTTATCATTCTTGGAATGCATAACTTGTCTGCTTCATTGGTTGTTGCTTGATGTTTCCAGTTTTTACCATTTTTTGTTTACAACTATTCATCATAATTTTGATACGGCTATTGATCAGTTGAAGTAATTGATGAAATGATAATGCAACAAATGTAATTACTCTAATGTGAGCGCTTTCTAATGCAACATATTGAATTACTCTAATGTGAGTGCTTTCCAAGTTTATTGAAATTTGAGCAAGTGTTCATTTTTCTTTCATGTTATCGCTTTCAACTGGAAGCATTTTGTTGAGAGTAATTCCTCCAGTATCTAATATTGTTTCACTTGCAATTCTCTTTTGATCATCTTGTGGTTTTGTGTTGTTACATGTTTCATGATGTGTAGTTGGCACTCTTTCGAGATTTTGTACTATCTGATCATTGGTGAGCCCTCGAACCAGAAATCTTGAGCTTTTCCCATGTTGAGCTTTTCGTGGTAGTAGTGGAAAAGCTCCAAATCCGCTGGAATACCCAGATACGCTTCGCACAAATATACGAAGACACTCACAAAATGCTGAAAAACCGGGATTTGGCCGATCTCTGCCGATAGCCATTGTTGCCCGACGGCCTCGATCCACCTCACAAACTTGCGCGGCGGAATGCACTCAGCTCTCTCCAGCTCCCTCAGCTTGGAGTTGTCCATCTCCGACACCACCCAGTTCACAGTTTGCATCGCCATCTCTTTTTCGCTAGGAAATTTGAATTCCGGAAGAAGTTTGAAGGTGGAGGGCGACTTATTCGGTAGGAAGCTCAAATGGGAATGAAGACAAAGGTAAAAGCTGAAGAGCCGTCCAAGCACCGCCTTTTATCGATAGCTTCAGCTATCTTTCTCAAAAGTTGAAGCAGTTTTATCGGGAAACGAACGGGCGAATAGATTTATGAGGTATATTTAAGAATCTATTTAGAGTCCATTTTATCAACTCAAGTAAAATTACCTTTCCGTCCAAGCGCAATTCTAGTCAAAAGACCTGATTTCGGTCAACTTTGACTACCGCTTACACGTGTAAGTCGTTTTCACTTGAAGTTTGGGGGCTAGATGACGAGAAATAAAATAATTCTCTAGCTTATTACGTCATCATATTCCTCGAATATACCCGTTAGAGAGAGAAAATTCATCAAGTTGTCACGGGCCTCACCGTGATCACTCTGTAAGCCTTGCTATGACTACCTAGTCGTAAAGTCTTACTACGATCACCTAGTCGTAGGATTCTCCTACGGTCATTTGGTTAAGTCCAACTATCCAAGTTAGCAACTGACTCACTCCCATAGTAGAGAGGTCTGACAAGATAGTTAAACATGTGCTTATATACCATAACCGCACATGATCTCATCTACGTTTCTCTGACAATAACCATCCTACCTCCATCCGATGTGGAAGATAAAGTTAATTTTGGAAAAAGAAACCTCTGAAGTGGATATTAACATTGGAAAGATGGTAAAAAAGGATGCAAAAGAAGTTCAACAAATATTGGATCAAGTCATATGTATCACTATGCATTCCTGTGATTTTTGACCCAATGTACAGGTTCAAGTTTGTTGAATTTATTTTTAAGAAAAGCCTTTGCTAGTTATGCTAAGAAACAATTTGATAGAGTGGAAAATGTATTGCAAGGGTTGTTTGCTGAATACCCTTCTTATTTCAAAAACTAAAATGTTGACTCAACGTGACAAGATGGAGGTGATTATGACATGGTTATCGCAACAGATGACCTATAGGCTGACTGGGATCAACACCTCATGAATCGTCAGCAAGCTCAAGTATCCACAGAAGTTGACAAATATTTGGATGAGATCCCACATCATCAGTCTGTGGAATTGGATATATTAAATTGGTGGACGGCTAACTCTTCCGAATATCGAACTTTGCACACATAGCACAGGATGTGCTAGCGATTCCAGCTTCTTCTGTAGCATCGAAGGCAGCTTTCAACATAGGAGGGAGGATCATTAGTGATTTTCGTAGCAGATTGATCGCAGAGACTGTTGAGGCACTCATCTGTCTGCAGGATTGCTATCGAGCGTCTGGTAATCCTATTTTATGTTGTCTAATTTTATTTAGAAGTTCTACTTACAATGGGTTACACATGCTTAGTGTGTACTAACTAGTTTATTTTTTATAATTATTTGATCTATAGGTTCTACTAAGCTTAGCACGACATCAATTCATGACTTAATAGACCTCGATGATCTTCCTTTATGAACTTTTTGTTCAGGTAACATCGATCTACTTTTGGGACTCAACTGAGTTTTACATTGATCATGCTATGTTGTCCAATTCCGAGTGAGTTTTTAGTAACATTGATCCGTGGCTTTTGCTTGATCAACACACACACACACACACATGGTTGCTCTTTGAATGATTCATGTTAGTGATAGCCACATCATCTTTTCTATTTAAGTTTTTGTGAATGCTTTGTTTGTGTCACCACTTCTATGCATTCAAGTTATATAATTTCACTTCTTATTTTTGTGATCGTGACTCCACATTTTATTTAGCTATTGGTTTCATACACTTGTTAAGAATATGTAAAAAATTCTTCACCTTGGTCAAGAAAACTACAATATTCATTCCATGATATATTCTATTTCAAGATCAAATCTTCCTTCTCGTTTTGGAAACTAATTGCTACAAAACATATAGGAATTCTGAGCTTCTGGGCAAGCTGGTAAGCTCTAAATATATTGAGGTGGTCTATTTTTCTGAATCTAGTACTGATGCAGATACATATGTTGATGTCGATGTGACCACGCCACAAACGCATACGATCATAACTCCTAAGAATAAACAAAAGGTGAATTCGTTTCTTCGGTTTCTATTTGTTTTAAATGAGAATATGATGCTATCTAATGATGAGGACATCCCAGCTACTTCCATATCTAGTGTGCATGATAATGTTCACGAAGCCGAACCTGCGATACAAGGACCAATGACTCGAGCGCGAGTACGTCAACTTAACTATCAGGTGAATGTGTTCTTAACTTTGCATACAAATATTCAAAAGAATGGAATACCATTTAATCCTTGTGATGATTTAATTGTCCTTCGGAACCAAGGAGAAGGACCACGCGAGCCCAAGTATACAAGTGAAACCGTCAAGTGCAAACCAAGTCCTGTTCACGTTTGACTCAGATTCGGCCCTCCTAACAGCGTCTACTTAAAATGGCCATAACTTTTTATCCAGAAGGAATCTTGAGGTCCATGAGTACTTGTTGGAAAGATTTTGAAGTCTACTTTCAGATAGATCTAGCCCCACCTTCAAATTCCTTCTGTGCGCATCGCAATTACCAAAACAATTCAACACTGACTCAGCCTGACAGGACCAAATTTAAATGCTTATAGATTTCGCATCAAGAGTCCATTTGGAATGTGTAAGTATAGCATAGAAAGTTTATCTCGTCCTCTTATCAACGGATCTAGCCCCATTCTAAATTTTTTGTGCGCGACGGAATCATCAAAACAATCTTCGGTTTCAGAAATAGAGATAGAATCAGATCTGATTTGATTACTTTCCATGTGTTGAGAACTTTCCATAAACAAAGATCTACGTGCCCCTATAAATAGAGGCTCTATTAGCCATGTAACAGAGACCACATTTGAGAATAAATCTACTATTGTTCGTGCTTAAGTTTTATGAGGAATTAGAGAGTTTCTTCAATCAAGATCGTTCAGCCTTTCCGCTGAGAATTGAGTGCATGATAGATTTACGCTTGATGATTGATGAAATTGACACGTGTGTGTTTTGGCGGATTAAAGAGTGTTCGTCCCTTGTACTGGTATTAGAGGATCATTGCGATTCATCAAGACTCCCACGAGTATCCATCCTACGTTGAGAAGATCGGGCGACCTCATATCAACTACAGCTATAGTATTTGTTAGTTCTAGATATGACATTTGTTTGGTCTTGAAAGACTGTTAATAGTTTCTTTCAATTTCTTGGAATTTGTCTTCTTCCTTCAAGTGTTCTCTAGATAATTAAAACATCTGTATAGTTGGAACATTTTTGCCATGAAATCCTCAGCAGTTCCGAACTCTATCCATGTCAATGTTACTGTCTCATGCTATCTTTTGGGACTTAAGAGTGTTGTACCTGTCCTCATGATCTACTTTTGGGACTTGAGTGAGTTTTACATTTTTGCTGTACAACAACTGATAAGATGTTACAAGTACTCTCTGAGACTTGCACTACTATTGCCTAATTCACTTTCCCTTTTTGTTTGAGGCTATGTTGTCATTTCAGTAAATTTGACAATACAGTGGAAATGCCTACTTCATGTATTAGTCTAGTAACATTGGGGCAATTAATTAGTACATTTCACATTTGTTTAGACAAAAGACAGGCTACCTCGCTCTTTTGTGTTTGCTTGCTCTATCCAATAATTATTTGTGTTGTCGTTTATTACTGCCATGCAGAGAGATTGTTGGTGTTGATCCATCTTTTCAAACTCAAAGTTGTTGTATTTGTTGCTGCTGTGCCTTGGCTAAAAAAGGGAGGAAACCCCTATAGATCACGATATACTTGACATGACTTGTTCCTAAAAAGACTTAGCTACTTCAAAAATCTATTGTACTGAGAACACAAATTGTTCGTAAAAATAGACTTCTTGCAAGTTGCAACATTTTGACAGCTACAGTATTTGTTGTGGCTACTTTGAGATGGACCACCGGTACCATTATGGTAGGCTTGTGATGTAGTAGCTGAAGTGTCAATCTCATCCATCAAGATGATTTTCTTTTTCTAAATATATTTCAGAATCCAATGTGCCTAAAAGAATAAATGTATAAGAGTAAAGAAAAATTCCATTTACCAAATCCATTAAGATTGATCTATTTAGGGTATTGCGGGTTAAGGACAGCTTTGATGCCATTAATCTCTACAATGCTTTTTTGCATTTGCATATTTTTCACTCATTGGCTTGTTGATTATCTCGTTGACGTGCTTACTGCTTTTTTTAAATATGGTTTAATTTAATTATTTGTTGTTTTGGCGGGCAATTTAACGGCAATGCAAGGTGAGGTGTGTTTATTTCACATGCTATAGAAGTGGATGAGCCATTGACTTACAATTACAGTTACCTGAGAAATACTTGATCATCCCCAGCCCTCAAGTGTCCATATTCTTTCTAGGACCTGAACTTTAAGCTGATGAATGTCCCTTTTTTGCCATCAAAGGGATCTCTTATTCCTTACATTATTCAGTATGCTACTGTTGAAGTGCATAATTTAAAACTCTGCATGTGGTCACATTTTGCTCTTGGTCCATGTTATTTGTGTAAATGTGTACTCAGCTCCTACATCTTGCTCCAGCTTACTGTTATCTTGGACAGTCTGTTATTTCAGTAATGTCTTATTAGAGCATTTGAGCTTATGGAGCTTAAGGGTCTAATGTTTCCAAAAGTGAAATTCTGCTGTGTGGATAGTCAAATTAATAAAAAATGCTAAAATGTAGCAGATTAGTAGAGATAATCT
This sequence comes from Melocanna baccifera, assembly GCA_036346265.1. Taxonomy (NCBI): domain Eukaryota; kingdom Viridiplantae; phylum Streptophyta; class Magnoliopsida; order Poales; family Poaceae; genus Melocanna; species Melocanna baccifera. The sequence goes on from CM070683.1 coordinate 34,973,291, forward strand.
CACCTCATCTAACAGCACAATGTAAAACCAATGCTAGTGTGCAGCACAATGTTTTTTTTTACACTTCCATTACATGCAATAGCTCAATACTAGGCCTGTTCTTTTCAGTTTCTAAAAGCGTCTTTTGGCTTTTGCTACAGTACCTAACTTTTAAACGGAGTATTTTTCAAGACAAGGTCTACAGGTTAATTATAGTACACATTAAAAGCCTTTTATATATATATATATATATATAATCCAAAATCGCAAGCGATTACTCTCTGTCCGTAATCTATCGCAAACAGCTAAAATTCAAAAATTTCAGCCAAAAATCAGAAACTACAGCTATATCGAACAGGCCCAAATCCAATGAGGCCCTACGAGTAGTCTGCACCTCCAGACCTCCCTATTGTTCCGGCGGACTTCAAGTGTGTCGGCCCACATATCCCACTGGTCCGTGCCTCCTCCGTTCTGAAAGAGAAAAACTAAATAATGATGTACCGTTTCTTACTCCACCGACGGGATAGCCTCCCCTTCCTCCTCCTCCTCCTCCACTGCTGCCGCCAGCTCTAGCTCCAGATCTGGTAACAGAGGGGTGCCGCCGTGACGATAGGTTCACCATACTCCCAGATGTAGAGGGAGACCAGGGAGGCAGTAGTCCAGCAGTGGTGTTGAGCATTGGACTACGGTGGAGGGTGGTGGAGGGAGGAGTGGGTGAGACGACGACACAGTGAATACTATGTTAGGCGGGGTAGTGGCAGTAGGGGAGGGGAGATGGCGGCTTGGCGAGATTGCTGCTGACTGTCAGTGGTGGAGGAGGGGGCAAGAATTGATGGAGGAGGGATATTAAGCTACTCACACCGGAGAAAAGAGAGGAGCAGCGACGGGAAACGAGGAGGAAAGAGGTAGGGAGGGCACCCAAGGGGGTGGCCAAAAGGCTATCCTATTGGATTGGGCGTTGTGTAGTTGCTTTCATTCCAAAAAGGATAAGGGCCGACCCGCCCCCTTTGATTTCCTACACAGGCCATGCGGTCCAGTAGCGGGCTTAACCGGACCAGATCCCTTGCACCCTGACCCACAGATCCACAATGCTAGCTAAGAGTAGAATTTTAGAAGCGAGTCTTTGTCAGTTACACCCGTAAGATGTGACCTCTAATCTAGTTTAATTGTCGCAATCGAGATGAATTGGCGCGCATAACTCGAAGTGTTCACTGGGATGCGCTAGTGGAGCGCACCAGCTATGTGAAGTTGTAAAAACCAATTTTGAAAAGCAATAACAAATTCGCAAGCAGGCATGACCAGTGACCATGCTTCCCCTGGACTAAGATGTGGCCCAAAACAATGCAGCCTACTGAGCCCATGTTAGCCTAACCCAATTTGTCAACATGAGCGAGAGTCGCTAAACCGCCGACCGCCCGACCGAGCCCGACACACCAAACGTCTCAAAGAAGCTTAAGTTTTACTGATCGACACCAAGCCCAAGCCAGATATCAGTGTCAGCCAGCCTGTGGTGTTTACCTAGCTGGTTCTTTTTGACATTTAGTTTTTGCTTTTATCTTTTAGATTCTTCAAAAATAAAAAAATATCTAAACAAGTGGTTTCTCCAAATTGATTCTCTAAATAGCTTTCTAAACATAAAATCGTGTACGTCATCTGATTGTTGTTTCTACTATCCATCATCATCTCGAAAAATATAGACAAATGTCATCAGCTACAAACAAACCGAGCCTGCAGAGCTGAGCTGTACTACATCTCAAACTGGGCAGGGAATCGACCGGACGCACGAGTATAGCAGCCACACAGCTACACGGCAATCGCTTGATTTGCTTCCATTTCACACAGTCACGCTGGTACACAGTAGCTAGATGCAGCAGACAAGATATTTGCAGGCCCACGGCAGCCAGTACCGCAGCGGCAGTGCAGCCGAGAGCACACTTGCAGTGTCGACCAAATCGCATGCATGTCACACAAGATGGGCAGTCTTCAAAATGGAAAACTCACGATGGGCAGCGCCTCTATTTTACTGGACCCCATTATGCGTGCAGCAACGACAAAGCTCTGCCAAATATAGTACCAGCCTAGCCGCGGACCTGTGACTTCGATCCAAATCGTTGCACAGATGCGCTCACACACGAGCCCCCCCCCCCCCCCCTCCTCAAACTATCTACAGGCGAAGACAGCGTGTACTGTAGTCGCATCTCTACACAGGCATGATTCATTGGTTGGTTCTTATTACTACTGTTTTCTTTTTCGTTGTTCCTCTCCATTGATGCTCTGCACCGTCATAACTATGCAGTGAAATTAGGCCCCACTCGTTTTAATTTTTTTTCGATTTCTATTTTTTTCACTATTCAGTATTTCGTTTTTTTCTAAAATTTTTTAGATATTTTAGACTTTTTTGTATTTTCTTTTTTTCGTATTACTTTGTATTATCCCTAATGGGTTAACATATTTTTTCTATTTTTATATTTTTTAAAAATTAATTATACCTAAAAAACCAAATCAGTTACAGTAAAAAAAGTTAGCTACAGTAAAATTTAGCATAATGAATATGTAACCGAGATATAAATATATACCGTTGACTTCTTATAACTCTAATTGTGAAAAAAAATCATCGTATGAACGAAACCACTACGATTCAACTCTCGAGGATGTAGATATTGTTATACCTCGTTAACAAACTATTGTGTCTCTTATATGTTTGTTTGCTTTGTACGATGTATTCCTCGTGATAGGGCTACTGCCGGTTCCAATCTTCTTCTTTTTTGCAATCAAGCAATTTACGCCAACAGCGATGTGGTACGGACCAGGTATTAAAGATCTTATCTAAAATTAACTATTCCCTCCAGTCTCAAATACATATCATTTTAGATATCGGCACGATTCCAAAATACCACTTTAACCACTAATTTATATTATAATATATTTATAAAATCTAATAAAATTATAATATTATAAAAACACTTTTCGAGACAAAATTGCATATATGATATTTATATATCCAATATAAATATCTAAAAAATATATTAATAGCTAAAGTTTTAAAAGTTTGACCACATGTATAAAAAACGACATATGTTTGTAATTGAAAGAGTAAATAAAGCAACTTTTGCTATTGCTATTGCCGGCTCATGGATTGAGGTCCAATTGAAACACATGAATTTTTTTTTGTAAATTCTGTGTGAACTGAACTATTTTCATGAGTTCCAAAAAAAGAAGCCTGGTCAACCATAGCTACAAAGGTTGCGGGCAAGGTTATCAAAACTGGTTTTGAATTTTTACCGAGGGGTCCAGTAGGACCAGTAGTACTGATTTTCAGAAAATTTCAATAGTTTCCTAGCAGAAAATTTCAAATAAAAATTGACCAAAATCGGTCTAAATTGGAGGAAACATCAAAGTAAATCGGATGAGATTGGAGTAAAATGAAATATTTAAAACCAATTTATACTCTAACCAGAGGTATCCGGTAGGATTGATTTTCGTAACACTAGTAGCGGGACAAAATGGGAAATTTAAGCACCCGATATTTATCCAAGGGAATTTTTACAATGCATTCTACTGGTAAGAAGATGGTGGTAGTGGAAAGTAAATCGGACTATTGATTTGTGAGGGTATAATAGATTTTTGTTTGTAAATCTAATTTGTTTCATGAGGTTATTATAGATTTTTCCTCCGTATATATTATTAACCTTTTCTATAGCCGTCGCACCCCACCCATTCCGTCGCTCCGCCGCCGCTGCCTCTTATACGTGCATTGCCGTGTTGCTTGTAGAAATTACTCTTACGCTATGTGTTCCTTTTACAACTTTATTTCTCTCGAAATTCTACTACTAGTACTGTTGATAGTAGTATAATTAAATACAAACTAATTTTGTTCATTGGATAAAAAAAATATATAGCTCATATTTATTTTAGGCATGGTAAAAGAGCTCTTATCCAATTATTGGGAGTTGGCTGCTCTATTTATTTCTCGGGAGCTGTGGTTGAATTGCTCCATACTTATCCAAGAGAGTATCAAGTACGTATGTACTACTACTTGGCAAGTGCCATCCTCTCCGGCCAGTCGCCATGGAGGATCAGAGCCTCAAGCCCATCCTTTGCAAAGTTAACTCAGAGGTACTACATAGTAGTACTAGGTAGTGTCTAACCCATCTACTGCTCTTCATGCATGAGCTAGTTGTATTTATGTTTAGTTGTTTACTGCTATTTAACACGTATCTAACTACTGACAACGTCGTGCGACGAACATACGTGACAAACAAGCAGCGGCGGTGTGTCGAGTCTCCGGCGAGCCGCTCACCATCGAGGAGATCGTCGTGGATCCACCCAAAGCCTACGAGATTCGCATCAAGATCATCTGCACCTCCCTCTGCCATACTGACATCACTTTCTGGCATGTGAAGGTACACGTTCGCGTCAAACGTCGGAAAATTCAGAGGCATCAAACGTCGGAAAATTCAGAGGCACCTAGCAGCTGATTTCATATGCGTACTTGCTAACTCGATTTCTTATAATTTCGTAGGAAGACTTTGGCATACCGCCAGTATTCCCAAGAATCTTAGTTCTGTTCTTCTTAGTTCTTCGAGAATTATTGTACTGTCTAATGCCGAGGAGGATGATGAATAAGAAGAAAATATCTCTCTTTGATTTTTTTTTTGGTTGGACGGTGCTGCGTGAAGGGTGGTGGAGAGTGTGGGGGAACACGTCGAGGGCTTCGCTGTGGGCGACGCGGTGGTGCCCACGTTCCTGGGGCAGTGCAGCACTTGCTCCAGCTGCGCGTCGGACGAGAACAACATGTGCACCACGGTGCCGTTCACCATCGGCCCGGGGATGCGGCGCGACGGCACCACCCGGTTCAGGGACAGCAAGGGCGCCCCGCTGCACGACTTCCTCGCCGTCTCCAGCTTCAGCCAGTACACCGTCGTCGACATGAACCAGGTCGTCAAGGTCGACCCCGCCGTGCCGCCCAAACTCGCCTGCCTCCTCGGCTGCGGTGGCGGCACCGGTGAGCCTAGATTGCCGTGTCCCAAGCCAAACGGGGCCTCGAATATATGTCACATATCTTGCACTATAGAATTGCATAACAGCTACTCGACTAGCTAGTCGAGTTTACGGTTAACTGGCCGGTGTTTTACTGATCAATGAAAGTACACTGAAGTACACTGATATTAGTGCATCGTGCAACCAATCAGGGGTAGGAGCTGCATGGAGGTTGGCCAAGGTGGAACCTGGATCCTCAGTGGCTATCTTCGGACTGGGATCGATCGGATTGTCGGTAAGACGGTCTCACTGCTTGCCCTGATACGTGACCGCTGAATTTTAAACTGTGCTCAAGACAAAAGTGATTCATCATTCATGCAACTAACACGAAGAACTCGGCTGATTGGCACTGAACTTGCAGTGATCAACTTTTCATTGTGCAGGTGGCACAAGGTGCAAAAATGTGTGGAGCATCGAAGGTTATCGGTGTTGATTTGAACCCTGCCAAACAGGAAGTAGGCAAGTCCCTTTTTCTTTTGCCGTAACAAGCCACGAAACATCCTTTTGGTTGAATTCAAAACTGAAGAAAAAGATTGCCCGCTCATATTAATTGCAGGGAAAAAGTTCGGTGTGACAGATTACATCAACCCATCAGAGCTCGGCAATAGATCAGTCAGCGAGGTAAGGACCAAGCCAACCCCATTCCAAGTAGTCCACTTAGAATTTGGTACAAGTACAGTACAAAGGAAGGACCTTTAAGTTCTTTACTCATTGTTGCTTGTTCTTATTTTTCTTAATTTTAGGTGATCAATGAGATGACAGGCGGCGGCGCCGACTACAGCTTCGAGTGCATCGGTGTCGCGTCGGTGATGACCGATGCATTCAGAAGCACTAAACAGGTCGCGATCTCACCACCACAACTTGATCACTTTCAGATGAAAATGCAGTGAGAATAATACCATTCACGTGTCCGAGGCAGGGGAAGGGCAAGACGATCATTCTGGGAGTTCAGAAGGACGGCAAGCCGCTCTGCCTGCCGTCCATCGAGTTCCTGTTCGGCAAGTGCGTCATGGGATCGCTCTTCGGGGGCATCAAACCCAAGACTGACATCCCAATCCTCGCCGAGAAATGCATGAACAAGGTCATAGATATTCTTGGTTTCAGATGAATTTCACAGCACTAAACGCTGTGTGCTCATGTGTTCGTGCAAACGCAGGAGTTGGAGTTGGAAAAGTTGATCACGCATGAGGTAGACCTGCAGGACATCAACACAGCCTTCGACCTGCTCCTCCAGGGGAAGAGCCTGAGATGTGTCATATGGATGGACAAGTGAAGGGTAAAACGGGGGCGAAATCTGTGTTCAGAGTTGGCTGATGGAGCGATCGAATAAATATGGTGCTTATTTTTGCCGGTGTGGCTGAAATGTAAGTCATGTAGCTATCATAAATCATTGTTGTATTGTACTAAGTACTTGTATGGGAAGTCAGCAGTATCGTTTTATTGCCAAGCACATGAACTGAAATTGATGCCGTCTTAATCATTTATCTACAATCCAATAAATGATATTACTGTTCTTTAGCGTCACGGATGTGACACAACTCTCTAGCGATATCTGAATCGGATTTGGTCGCAGCACAGAATACGTCCACCCTTATTTATGTCCGTTGCCGGCCGACGTACGTCCAGAACCTGACGGCTGAACGTTGCACGATATACGCTGCCGGAGTTCCACTCCAATTCGAATAATTGTGAGCAATGCACGGTCTATAGAGACACATTGATATGCTGTGTCCTACAGTTTGTTCCTTTCTTCCGTTGTTTAGTACCCAATGGCTCGCGCAATAGCGCGACACAGCGTAACCAGTCTCATGACCCATTGCTAATAAATATGTTTTTAAAATAAATTGATAAATGTCAGATGAAAGAAATTATTCATAATCTATAAATATTTTCTTGGTTTTCAATATCTAAAGGCATGGATAGATATTAGTAAGTAGATCGCGCGATAGTGCCATGTCGAGTGACATTGCTGCATGTGATCCCTACCTATTTTCTAAAAAAAAGAAACAAAAATAAAAGCCATTTAAATGTTATGTTTAATCGGTAGAGAAGCATGATAAAAAAAAGAGAAAGAAAAAAAAGAAAGGACAATAAATAGCTGAGTTAAGCCGAGATTATAAAATATTTAAAAATCTCGTGAACTCAATCTTTCCGAGCTAAACAAAATCTATTGCTTTTTCATCTTTTGTAACCAACCGGTTTATTTCATGTTTCTCTTTTTTCTTTTCTTCTCCTTTCTTTTCTCTTTCCTTCCTCCTTTTCCTTTACTTTCCTTTCTTCTTCCTCCTTTCGAACCTTCCAATGATTGCTTTCTTCCTCTCCCCTCCCCTTGTTGCTCCTGTTCTCCTTGCCTCTTCATCCTTTCTCCTCTCCTTTACTGTGCTTCACCACCTCCAATGCCTCCCCTTCTCTCTCCTGCTCTCCCTATCCTCTTCTCACTCCCATGCGCACAACACCAACATATCATTGCTATCGAGTTCATTCTCCGCCACCGGTTAGTTATCCTTGAATCAGCTCATGTCGTATTGCATTCTAGCCTTTGATTAATTTAATTTTTATTTATGCGGTAGGACGAATCGACTATTTTTGTGTTTCACATTCGATCGTCTTCCCTATCACCATTCATTGTCTCCATTGAGCCTCGATCGGATTGGCTCGCACACAAGCATGCCCTCATAGTTGACTACATTTTAACATGAGTGGCTCTTCCTCCCAACCCTTGCATCACCATCGTTGCCACCACACATAGCTCCGCGGTTGCCCATTGCCATTGACGCGTCTCTATCGCTACACTTTCATAAATATTCTTCTCTCTTCAGGAAGACTATATTGTCCAAGTCATCACCAATTAATCTGTCTTCATAGGTAACGAATCTTAACGTAGATCACCACCATTCGACTCCAGTGTGGCCCTAGTGCTGATTCTGTCATTTCATCATGTGATTTTGTTTTATTTGGTGTTGAGATGAGAGATCAGGTAAGTTTTTTTTATAAAATTGTTGGAAATATTGCAAACAGGGAAAAACTTTTGGTTTGAAAATAATTTCACTTGGCAACAAATGGGACGGAATTTTGTTATTTTGTTCCAAAATTTCGGATGGAATTTTCAAATGTGTTTAAATAATTACTGAAATTTGGCCAAATTTCTAGCAAGGTCTACATTAAAATGAAATTGAATTTATTTGTTCAGATTGGATTTTATTTCAGAGGGTACCGAAATGAACGAAATTTCGTTGAAATTTTGAACCCTGGTTGTAAACTCAATTTTGATTGGACTTAGACAAGACCCACTTATTTTCCAATTTTTATCCATTTTACTTTCCTATATTGTTTCCTTTATTCCTTTTTCTTTCCCTTCCTTTTACCTCTCGCTCTCTTCCTGGCTCTCCATTCTCTCCCCTCTACCACATCTTTCTCCTCCTCTCACCCGAGTGGCGCCATCGCCCTCATCCTGTTCCTTCCTAGCCTCTCTCTACCATTCCCCCACCACCACCGTCGACCACCATCCTATCTCTACCTAACTCTCTGTCAACTTGCCGACAACCGGTCTCATCAAATTCGCTGCCGGTGACCACCACCTTCTCCATCATGTCGGTCTTCAACTCTCCACTCCCATCGTTGTCAGTCTCTCCCTCCCTCTCCGCCGCACTGGCTTCCTACTCCCTTGCTGTCGCACCGCCATGGCCAGATTCAGGCCGTCGGAGTTTGGATCCGAGCAGATCTGGACCATGCCACACGATGCGCGACGACTAGATCTGGAAGAGAGAAGGGAAGTGGCACCCCGGTAGGATGATGAGGAGGTAAGGTCGGCAGAGGTCAGGTCCAATGGGAGGCTATGGCGAAGGCGGCCTAATTTGAGCGAGACAACATCAGTAGCAATGATGTAGGAGTGAGCTAGTGCACGGGCAGCGACATGAGGTACGTAGTGGAGGGGCACAAGAGCTGCGGGAGGCAACACCGGTGACAATGATGAAGGGTGGTGCGTGAGGGAGGAGAGGATTCCTGATCAGGCTTTGACAGCCGTCCACTCTCGCTCTTTGAAATCCGATAGTCTAGGTTGATTCATCTTTCCATCTGATGGCTACGGATGTCCATGTGACTCAATATGACACATATTATTCAGATGATGTGGCTTCATGAGATTGCTCGAATCCTAGCTAAAATGTATATATGGATACGGAAACAACTCGAAGGCATGCGAGTGACTTGCTTGGAGAAGTAGAGAACCGTAGGGCATCAGCCAGCAAGCACTTGAAACTTTCAGACGAAAATTTTACTGATCGCTCTAATTGCAAGCGATGCTCCACTTTTCAGACATATGGGCCTAAATTGTCCATAGGCGAAAATTTGGACCTCCGAGCCGGGTCAACCTAGCCTCTTGGGGCTGTCGGGTTATCCTCCGTGCTCTATGGGTCAAAATTGCCGATAAACGTAAACCTGGGCTTAGGTTGGGTCGGATTTGCTCAGTTCTAGTTCAAGTGCAGGATGCTCTAAAAAACGACTGACACCCCCATTCAACAGTGAAAATGCTGGAGTACAGTAACTCCTCTAAAAAGAAGAAAGAGGTAACTCATCCTCCTCCTTGTTTGACCCCTAGATCTTAAAAGAAGGAGAAGTACAGTAATATTGCATGATTGATTTTTTTTGTGATTGTGAACTCGATTTAGTGTTTTGTCGCTTTTGGTATATGATACTGGAATTAAGAAGATTCTCCAGTTTTGGTGCAAGTTCCTGCCCTGGGTCTTTGCTATAAAGCTTAGACGTCAGGATAGGACAACAGTAGGCCGGCTTGATAAGAAATTCATCAGTATTGTCAGATATCCGATAACTATGTTGGGAAAGATTGTCCCATCTGCAAACACACTTAAAACTGCAGCAGCACAATCGACTTTTCTCACTCTGTAGTTTTTGTGGCGCTTCACACAGTTGCTCAGATAGTACTATTCTTGCCATCGTGTGTGAATCTTGGCCGTTCTGTACTTTTCTCTGCATTTTGTGCTCCACAGTTTGGTGGTTAACTGGCTGATACTACAGATTGTGCGAGAAAAGATGAGGGTCTCTGAACAAAGGTCTCAATGTTCAGAAACTTCGCTGATAAATACTACTGCACATCTTTTCTAGGGATAGCGACAGGGGCGTTCCCCGGCGGGGAGTGGGAGAACGTCCCTGACCCGACATATTATTTTGCTCCGTTCACTGCCCCGATAACCAGCTCGGATCATTTCTGTATGTGTCTTGGTTGTTGTAAGAAGAAGCAGCAGGATAAATGACCGGACCAGGATATATGAGCATGATTTACAAAAGGCAAATGTTTCCTTCTCTTCAAGACTGAAAGGCATTATGTCCTAAGAACTTGGCTTTTATTGAAATTATTCAACTACGTCTGCAATCCTCACAGTAGAAGACATTGCGGTAAAAAGATAAACCAGACTAATATTTCATAAAAAAAATAGAAACATGCAAAATTTCAACAGTCATGCGCGGAGTATAGAGGTACATAAGAAACCACGTTTCAAAAAAAAAAGGATGACGAGGAAGAAGCTCCACCGTTTCTTTTTTAAGAAAACAAAAGGGTTACACCTAGTGATGCCACGTCGTGCTATCGTACTTCCATTTCTATTTTAAGAAAGAGTTTTGATAAATATCATCCAAATATTTTCTTCTAAAAAATCATTTAATTTTTTAACTTTTGAATATACGCGAAGATTCGTACGCCGTCACCTCTACTTTCTTCTCTGGCAACCCCTTCTTCCTCCTCACCGGCGAGACCGAGGGGAGAATCCCCCTCCCCCTCCCGCACCTAGGGTTCACCATTCCCCGTGGGCATAGAGTGAGGCCCAGGGGCGGTGCCCTGGTGGTCGGGGGCAACGGGAGGGTAGGAGGGTGGTGAGCGGTGCTGAAGGGTGGTGGCGGCGGAAGATACTAGTATTAGGTTGGGCAGGAGCGACACGACAGGGAGGGGTAGGGGCGGGGCAACAAGGCGACGGGGGCGCCGCCGGCCGCGGGTGGTGGGGGAGAGGGGGTGGAGGTGGGAGGTGCGCGGAGCTGCTTCGACGAGAAAGTACAGATGGAGCGGCTCAGGGTGGGGGGCGGCGACGAGGGAGTGGCGCGGGGTGATGGCGGGTTGGGGGCACAGGGTGAGAGGCGGCACAGCGGGTGTGGTGTAGAGGGAGCAGCGTGGGGTGGGAGGTGGCGCGGAGGAGGTAGCGATGAGGGAGTGGCACAGGGTGGTAGCACGGAGGGAGCAGCGGGGTCAGGGGTGTGGGATGGGATTAGAGGGTAGATGGATTATATAGAAAAGGAGGAAGGACGATGACCTTTAGATTATAATTTAAAGGTGATAACTATATAATTCAGAAAGAAAACAAAGGGTTGCACCTAGCGATGCCACATGACGTCGTGCGGATTGTATCTATAGCATATAAGGACAATCGGATTCGGCCCAGTACCAGCACCCCGCCTCATATTTCTGGCTTCACTAGTGCGCCCCCTTCGTACACTCCAAGGAGGCACCACAACAACTCTTCGGCATCGTCTTCTCTCGTCAATGGAGGACAAGAGCCCCAAGCCCATCCGGTGCAGAGGTACGCGGCTAAAATCTCGAGCTTGGTCGCATAGGAAAACCCCCTTTGCTAATCACTAGCGATTTGATTCCATTCCGCCCTGTGCTCGTGTGTGCGCCATGGCTAACCAATTTCCCTCGTCGCCGCCGGCGGGCGACCGCCTCGACGAGCAGCGGCGGTGTGCAGGGCCGCCGGCGAGCCGCTGGCCATCGAGGAGATCGTCGTGGACCCACCAAAGGCCTACGAGGTCCGAATCAAGATCGTCTGCACGTCGCTCTGCCACAGCGACGTCACGTTCTGGCGCATGAAGGTTAGCCCGTCTCTCTATCATCCGCCGTCTGCCATCGATCAGACGGCCCCGATCAGCCCACGCTTACGGTGCCTCACGCGTGTGTACACCATTGCCGTGACGTTGCAGGATTTCCCCGGCGTTTTCCCGAGGATATTTGGCCACGAAGCCTTCGGGTGAGTGCCTGTTTAGATTTTTTATAGCATACGGTGAGTGTTCCATTTCTAACCTTTTTTTAGATTTTTATCATATACGTTAAAAAGGGGATATTTCATCATTTACCATTGTAAAGATATATAATTTAGAATTTATCACTTCACGTCCCACTAACATATGATCCTGATATCATATATTAATAAGATATTAGTAACAAATTTCAAAATGTCACATCTTTAATAGTGGTAAATGATCAATTCTTCCGTCGAAGATTCTGCAAGTGTGGCACGGAATATCACAGCACTTGCCATGCGTTCCATCTCGGGCGTTGATTTTGCAAGTCAAACCGGCACGACACATCACGATGTTTGGGTTTGAAGTGTCGAGCTCAACATATATATCACGCTCATCTTACCGTTCACTCTATTGTTGGCTTGTTGCCGAGTGCTGATAAGAAAAACAAAAAGAAAGCTGTAGTTTTCATGTGCATTAAATTAACTGCCAAGATGACGAATAAAGGGGGTGATCGGAATAGCGATGGCTTTTGGCTTTTAGCTGAAAAAACACTGTAGCTGGTTGAAAAAACACTGTAGCTGAGTTAGTGGATAGTGTAGTGAATAGTGAAAAAAAAGCTGAAGCTAGAAGCTGAAGCCGAAAAAAGCCGAAACGATCACCCCCAAAGTGTGAATACTATCTGATTGTCAAAGGGGCCGCAAAGATCGTGTGCGTTTTTCAGCAATATTTTCCATGGAGTAGGTGATTTGCACATCCCGCTTGCAAAGGCTTAGGCTTTACCACCAAATCCTGCCGAGGAGCTTCTCTTTTAAAGTTAGTTAGAATTGACGCCGCAACCAAAATCTAAAATCTGGTATCATATCATGTATGCACATGCTACTGTTCCTTTTGTTCACTTTATTAATATATTAGTGATGAATGGTAACATTAACCCACTGGTGCGAATCATTAATCAAGCTTCCAGCTAATCAAATCTGCGTGTTTCGAACCTGTGATTGACCTTGTACAAAGGCTACTATTTTTTTTTGTTGATTTTATTTACTAACAAGTGCTGATTGGTTAGCTTCTGTTGACAAGAATATTAGTTTCCAGTGAACTCTTTTCGTCTATGAAGTTTTAAAACCGGTTTTCGTCTATAAAGTAGGACAAGATGTGATTAGGTGATAGGTCACTGGCTTACTATTCTTTAGATGTGAATTTGGGTCATTGACTTGTTCCTAGCTACTATAGCTTACAATTTTGAAGAAGGCAAAAAAAAGCTGTTACCAAAAAGAAAAAGAAGAAGAAAAAGAAAAAGGAATACTCAGGAAAGTACGAAAGCAGGTCAATCATGCTTGTATATGCATGATGTCCTCTATGGCTCACATCAAATATCTGGAAATATGTGAAGAAAGCAACTTCATTTGGTAAAAAAATGGTGAGAAATTTCATTCCTAAAAAAATCCTCAAGAAAAAGGCAATGGTTATGATCTAAAATATTAATAAATTCAGCCATCATATGAAAACCCCTCACTGAATGTCTAAAACACTTGTCCTTCGGGTCTGTTTAGAAAGCACGAGTCGGCGAGAGTACACAAATGGAGTGCAAATCCTACATAAATTCTTGATGAATCCCCGCATTTCAAACATTCAGGCATTGTTTAGAACACTGGATTTTTTCGAATCCTATGGGAATTGAATTGTTTGCTGTAAAAATCCTACAAATTTTTTTTGTGAAATTTCTGCGACATAGGAAAATATCCTAAATAAATTAAGCAGTTTCCTACGAAACTGCCACAAAATTCATGGGCTCTAAATAGAACCTAATGCTATTTATTTAACCAACCGTTTTATTCGGTAGTACGCAAATTGCAAGGTGATCTCGATCTAAAGGTAAGCTCATGAGTCATGGGGTCATGGCAGGGTGGTGGAGAGTGTAGGCGAGCACGTGGAGGGCTTCGCCGTGGGGGATCCGGTGGTGCCGACGTTCCTGGGACAGTGCAGCGAGTGCGTGGACTGCAATTCGGCGCGGAGCAACATGTGCTCCAAGTACCGGTTCGCGGTGCGGCCGGGGATGCCGCGCGACGAGACCACCCGGTTCAGCGACGGGCAGGGGAGCCCGCTCCACCACTTCCTGGGCGTGTCCAGCTTCAGCGAGTACACCGTGGTGGACGTGAACCAGGTCGTCAAGGTCGACCCCGCCGTGCCGCCGGCCACGGCGTGCCTCCTCAGCTGCGGCGCCACCACTGGTTGGTGCTAGCTACTACATGCACACACACTTCCATTAGCACAATTAGTACCAAGTGTGGTCAGTTAGGCCGCTCGTTTCAGTGCAGACTGCACGCCGTTGTTAAGAACAAAATAGCTAGCTGCAAGAACAAATTTAGAACTTGATAGAGCATTTTAAATGTGCTGCTTGGAAGTGTTGGTAATTTTGCTCAGCATCGCCCGAATGGCAGGGGTCGGAGCCGCGTGGAGGCTGGCTAAAGTCGAGCCGGGATCTTCAGTTGCTATCTTTGGCCTCGGCGCTGTGGGATTGGCGGTAATTTGATACGTGCAGTTCCTTTCATTTTTTTTTTCATGTACCAAGTCCTCTGTAGAAATTCTGGGTTTAAGACCAACATCTTCTCAAATTTTGAGTCCCAATCCTGATAGAATAAATAGAACTCGCAGTATGTCCTGTTTTTACTAGAAAAAAAAACACTTCACTTCCTCCATGATTACCACTGTCTTGCACGTTTAGCCATTGCATTGCTATGCATTAACAGTGCAATATTTTACTCTCAGGTGGCTGAAGGAGCCAGGATTTGTGGGGCGTCAAAGATCATCGGCGTGGATTTAAACCCCGAGAAACATGAACTCGGCAAGGCCTTCTGTTTAGGCCGTGAAACGGCTTTGAATATCAAGACATTCTCAAGTCTGGCTCATTTCATCCACTGTTTCGTTCGTGTTGCAGGAAAGAAGTTCGGTGTGACACATTTCATCAATCCACAAGAACTTGGAGAGAAATCTATCAGCCAGGTGATCAGCCATGTTCTTACCACATGAATGGCAGCATTTCCTCAACGTTTATGTCGAAGTTCTGCACTGACACGCCCGTGCTTCCATGGGAAACAGGTGATCATCGAGATGACTGACGCCGGCGCAGACTACTGTTTCGAGTGCATCGGGCTGGCGTCGCTGATGAGCGAAGCATTTCGCAGCTCCCGAGAAGTATGTACACACTGATCCGTCTTTCATGCAAAGGATTAGATACCAGTAACTCAGGGCGCTATTAATTGTTCATGTGTTATTGATGCAGGGTTGGGGCAAGACGATCATTCTTGGAGTGGAAATGCACGGTTCCCCTTTGTCCATACCGTCATTGGAGATCCTCAACGGGAAATGCGTCATGGGATCACTCTTCGGAGGGGTGAAACCCAAGCACGACATTCCCATTCTCGCCGACAAGTACCTGAACAAGGTCAGCTTCAGACGCCCGTCAGACCTATCTGGTGTCACGTACCATTCATCTCTAGGCCAGTGGTGGATTCGTCAGATTTTGATTCATCTCTGTCACCGCAGGAGCTGGAATTGGACAAGTTCATAACTCACGAGGTTGCCCTGAAGGACATCAACACGGCTTTTGACCTGCTGCTCCAGGGGAAGAGTGTCAGGTGCACCGTATGGATGGACAAATGAAATGATATCGCTGCATGAATTTGCAACCGATCCAGGCTGCCAAGTTTGCTGCCCGCTCCAGTAGAAAATAATTGGTTTGATTGCGGCCAAAATAAACCCTGTGTGTACCGCATGTTAACATCCCGTGCCGAAGTTGTACACCTCCCTATCAAACTTCATTGCCCATAAGCACCATCTGTCATCTGAATTATACCTGTTGAAAAGTTGATTCGAATTCATATCGTGTCCGTGTAGAACACTTTATCGCCTCATACCAGACATGGTATGATAGGTGTATATGCAGTTTGTATCCGACGTGGTATCAATCTGTAGCAATTGACTCTGATTCGATTTCCTCTCCGTGTGGGACTCGATCCCCTCACCCTATATATGTATCCCAGTGGTCTATAGGAAAAAGTGCTCCATAAAAAATGCTCCATTGTAATCTTTTCTCATTATAGTGATTTGACTTCAAGCATCCATTGTTTTTTTCGCAAGAGTTTTCTATGTAAAAATTCATGTCTCTCGTCTTTATTTTTTTGTGCATTATTTGCAACAAGTAGTATAAGAGCACAATGATTTAGAGTTCGAGAAATTCGAGAGAAATTTTTTTCTTGCCAATCAACGTCATTGCCATTTGTCGAAACCAAGGCGGGTTCAATTTCTTCTCCGACTTGCGGTCTTGCGCACGTCAAGTCTCCGTTCTTATTAAAAGCGGCATCTCGACCTCGGCGTCTTCGATCAGTAAGGACACGCAAGCTGCAATCTCAGCGAAAAAAGTCTTCGGCCAGGCGTGAAACATGCAGACGTGAAGAATAACAAGCCAGCGCTCTGGTCTCCTCCATCGGTTCGCGTGCAACAAGTCAAGAATAGCAGCGTGATCGTATCGTTCAAGAATCAGGTGACATGTACAGAAGGGAGACACGTGATTTCAACAGCACAAAAGTAAAGCAAAAGGTAAAGGTTCAGATGCTATAGTTTTCCTTTTTTGTTTATTATTACTTTTTGATTGAAATTGCTATGCACACTTGCGATTCGTACTAGGAGTTTTTCTTGTAAGAACTTTGTTAGGTACACACAAAATTAATACCATCAAATTTTAGATTTCTTCCGTATGGCGACTTTGAAGTATGACATTTCGTTGTTGCATCGTGACATGAGATTTTCTTTATGCCAAGTTAAGATGAGAGTTATTTTATCATAATTTGATTTAGATAATGCACTTTTGAAGATCGACAAGATACCAGCCACATTGTCCACCGATGAGAAGCAACATAAAGATCATAAGGTCTTATCTCAAATTCATCTTCAGCTATCAAATAATATTTTATAGGAGGTTATGAAGAAGACATCCGTCGCCGCATTATAGCTGAAGCTAGAGCATATTTGCATGACCAAAGATCTGACCAGCAAGATGCATGTGAAGCAGAAATTTTATTCCCATAAGATGGCGGAGAGAGCCTCATTGTTGAATCACCCAACAATTTTCAAGAAAGTTGTTACTGATCTCGAGTCTGTGGAGATAAAATATGATGATAAAGATTTGTGTCTTATTTTGCTATGATCTTTGCCCAATTCGTACTCTACTTTTAGATATACTATTCTATATAGCCGAGATACTTTTACTCTCAGTGAAGTTTATGAAGCTCTGTATGCTAAAAAAAGATGAAACTTATGATTTTCAGTGAAGTACAAGTATGTATATAGAATGTTTGTCAGTCTGTGGCAGACAATACAAGAAGGGTTCAAATGACAATTCAAGAGGTAGAAGCATGAGCAGATACAAAGGCATATTTAAATCTAAGAACATAAAATCATGCAGGTATTACAAGAAGAATGGTCATAACATATTTAAATGCTGAAAGTTGCAAAATAAAGAGAAGAGGAATAACAATTGTTAAAAAGATCGGTGCTGCCGAGAACTATCTACTAAGTTAAGAAGGTTATTTATCTATTGAAAATAGAATCCTTTCTGTAGTAGTGATTGCAGGTACCGGTAGAGTTGCAAGACAACATTCTACTTTTTTGGTGCTTGGAGTAAGTCCTACCGTGGGATAGCAGTTTCTTTGGTCATTGAAGCTTTGGCGTGTTTCGTGATGGTGTGGACTTCGCCTGCCGTCCAGGTTATAAACAAGTCATTGTTGAGACGGATTGTCAACAACTAGCGCATTTTTGGGAGAGTCGGCAGAAGCACGGGGGTCTGCTATTGGTGCTGTCCTTGACGAAGTCAGTGAGCTTAGTTCTGGTTTTTCTTCTTTCATCTTTCAGTTTGCGAGGAGGTCAGCGAATTGTGCGGCCCGTTGTTGTGCTAAATTTGCTTGCACGCAACGGGACTCGCAAGTTTGGCTGAGCTCTAGCCCCCAGCTTCTTGTTCCTTGCCTACTGGCTGATTGTAACCAGAACTTTGATTATGAATGGAAGCCTTTAGCTTCCCCCCAAAAGAAACGTTAATTACGAGCATGCTTCGTGGTGAGGTTCCATCATGATGCCGTGAAATAACGCCACGGGTGATGGTAGAATTGGATTAATCTTATGCTTGTATCATCTAGCCCCATCGATGATTAACGAAACAGTAGCTATGCGTTACCTGGCCTCCTTCCAGGACGGTGCAATCCTTGGTCTGTTATTGCTAAACAGTCGAACAATATCCTCACTGCAAACTGCAAGTCCAAAGAGGCAATAATGTAACTGTAACTTATTAGGCATGGTTGGTTGCAAAATTGTTTAAAAAGGAGACACACATTTGATTGATTGCAATGTTCACTTTAGCTTCTATAAGCCGTTCTTCTATCATAAATGGTTTTTCTATAGTATTAGTTTTCAAATGGAGTGTCCTTTTAAGATAAATCTACTAGTCGATTGTAGTACACACTGTACTGACTTTATTTATATCTGCTAAAATCTCATGCGAGTGTCTTTTTTCTATAAGCTGTTATCATTCATAAACTAAAATCAAAAACTATCAATAAAAACTAATATAAACACCCCTTAATCCTGGTCGCTTCCTCGGTAAATCTCATTCCAAATCCTCATCAAGGAAGAGCTTGGAATACTGAGCTTTACCACAAGCTTCTAGATAATGTTTTTTCAGAATATGGAGTTCTAGGGCTCCAGTACAATCATCTAGACTTTTACAATTTAAATATACTTCATCCTTCATAGTTTACAAACTAAAAACTTATTAAACATGCATTCATTCACCAACACATTTCTCTATCGTAGGCCGTTGCAAGGCACGGGATTCATTCTAGTTTCATGATATTGTCGTGCCATAATTTAGGGAAATGCGAGAGAATCACATGTGACACTCAAACACATCCAAATATAGTGATGTTCATGTCCAAAATGTAGCGGGAACCACCAATTCAGATAAACCCTCGCCTTAACTTGTCATTACCGCCCAATTTTAGACTACCGTTCCCCCGCCACATATTTTAGCAAAACCTGCGAATGCATGCATGCATGCGACTCCCTTTTTTTTTTAATCCTCTGCTTCCTTATCATGCCTCAATGTTTAGTGCATTTCCAATTGCAGCACCATCATGGCCTAAGAATTCTTGCTCCGATCGCCGTGCAGCATTTCGAGAACCTTTTAATCAAGGCAAAGAAGATGCAGCAGATCCGGCCGGACATGGAGCAGCAGGTCGCCGAGCTCCGCGGCGAGCTGCGCAAGGCGCGGGAGGAGCGCGACCGCGCGCACCGAGTCCTGGAGGTGACCGAGTGGAAGGCGCTGGCTTCGGCGAACGACCGCACCACGATCGAGACGCTCGAGGCCGAGCTGGACGCGTCGAGGGAATCCGAGAAGCGGATGCTCGAATCGCTGGCGTTGCAGACGAAGCAGCTCGAGCTCACCAAGATCGCACTCGAGGAGGCCAGGATCGAGATCACGTCGCTGCAAGAGACAGTGCAGACACTCGAGGCCAGCGCGCCCATCGCGACGCCGAGGGGCCGGTACGACCGCGACTTGCAGAGGGTGCACGGCGAGCTGCGGCTGGCGCTCGCGGCGGAGGAGAAGAGCAAGAAGGCGATGGAGGAGCTCGTGTTGGCCCTCAAGGAGGTAAACGCGGAGCTGCACGCGACGCGGCAGCAGCTGGCGCGCGCGCAGCACGAAGCGGAGACCGCTCGGCTCGAGTCCGACCGGCTGCACGTGTCGCTCAAGCGCAAGGACGACAAGCTCCGCGCCCTGTCCGACGAGGTGGTCCGGCTCCGGGCCGACTCCGAGGAGTCGTTCGCCGCGTGGCGGGGCAAGGAGGCCGGGTTCACGGCGTGCATGAAGTCCACGGAGGCCGAGCTCGCCGAGGCGCGGCGCGAGAACACGCGCCTCCTCGAGTCGCAGCGCTCCGGGCGGGATGAGATCGCCAAGCTGCGGGACATCCTGAAGCAGGCCGTTAAGGACACGAAGTTCGTGAAGGAGGCTTTGGAGGAGGCTAGGAGCGAGAACGCGCTGCTCAAGGAAATGGTTGGGAACAAGGACAACGCCGTCAAGTGCACCAAGCAGGAGCTCGAGTGCCTCCGGGTCAGCGAGGCCGCGGCGCGCGACAGCGTCAAGGAGCTGCAGAGCCTGCTCGTCGCCACGTCGTCGAGCCCCGCCGCTGCTGGAAAATTGGAGCTGGAGGACACCTCGTCGCCGCAATCGACGATCGAACTGCCGGGTTCGAACAGGTACCCATCGGAGGCGAAGATGAAGCCGCCGGCCGGGCTCGCGCGGCCGCGGCGGATGTCGGAGAATTTCGAGGGGTCGGTGCACGACATCTTCGGGTCGATGGACGACCAGAAGGGCGAGCTAGGCGTGTTCTCGACGATGCCGAGGATGCTTGGCCGGCGGCGGGTGGTCCTGCGCAAGGTTGGCAGCTTGTTCCGGTGGAAGAGCTTCAGTGACAAATAACTCCTGGCAATCGGCATGGCGAGTTTTGTGTGCATGTGCATGCCAGTTTTGATCGATCAATTGGTGCCTTTTGTTGGGCGGGACGGGTTTGGCTGCCTGGTGACGAGTTGCCCTTGGTTAAGTGCCATTTTCTAATGCTGCTTTTATGCCGCCGAAGTTATGCAGTGTAGAACTGTAGATCGAGTATGCGTGTAAACTCTAATGTTGACAGGAGCTCGGATGAGACGATGAAAGTATGTACAGTCCAGCTGATGACAACCAACTACATAATACTTCGACAACAATGGCACAACAATCTGAACAGTACTATTAGTGTTGGAATACGGATAGACTACACTAACACGAATTAAAAATTTTACCACGTAAATCAGAAAGCCACGCGAGTAAAGAGATCATAGATCGTTACCACTAGACGCGCAGTGTAGCGGAAATAGAGTTGAAGTAGCCGATTCAATAAAGAGCATGTCGGTGTAGGCGAAGGTAGTCGATCGTCTTTCGGCCAACCGTCTTCTTCTTGCGATTGTCCCGATCAGCGTCGCAGTCGTAGCAGCGCCTCTACCGAGGTCCACACGTCCAGAGAGGGAACATTGTGCGTTAGTGTGTTAATACCAGCGCGCACGACAGAGATTATGAGAGGTGGCAGCTAGGGTTTTGAGATGTCGCCCTCAACCCCTGCACATCTCATTATATAGCATCCAATCGGATCTTTATCTGATACGAGTGGAGATCGAATCCCACTCGAAAACTATCATCCAGGCATTTATCGTTCTAGCCCATTAAGTGTGTGACTCTATAGGTTTATATACATTTGACCATGGGTTGAAAACTCATTTTCAGTTCATAGGTCGGTAGCGGTCGCTAGCAGGATATAACGACCCCCAAATATACATAAAGATCATATCGAACGAACATATATAATGCTTATGTACCGAATCTTTTACCTCACGATACTAGATCGAACTTAAGGCAAGAAGCATGCCATCCTATGATAGCTCGATCCTTCACTCAAATCCATGATGGATTACTAAGTTGTGATTAACTCTTCAACCATATTTGGTATGACCATATACTTTCTTAATCCAACCATATCAAGAGGCCCAAAGATATCTCTCCTATTATATAGGAGGGACAAATTCCATCTTATATTCCTCCGCATGTTTCATAGTAAACCCGAAAACTACCTTTATGACCACACAGTCACGGAGTAGTGTTTAGTAACCCCAAAATAAACTATTACACATGTAGAAAACAATGACGATCTCAGGTCTAAAGATCCTACATATAGTATATATGAGATCAACTAATAACACTTAAAAATATAACAATTCCTGCGGTGTCTCATAGTGGATCAATCCAACATCATGTTCTCTAACATGTGTCCATATTATTGATTTGATATTCCATATCCATGATCCGTAAAATATGATAATCAATCAATACATGTGTTGATCTGTAAATCATAATTGTCCCATATAATGATATAAGATCAGGGATAATTTAGAATAACATCAAAAACATAAATAAAAAGTTTCACAAACAAGTCGCATACTTGTTTATCAATATGAAAAACACTTATTTAAGAGATAAAATAATATATTTTTTAAAATATCATAAACATACAAGTGATACAATCATCTCCATGATTGCCTTTAGAGCATATCACTAACAACTAGCTCGTGCTTTACCACACTAATCGAACACTTCCTAGGCTTGTCAGTAGGGATGCAAACTGGTCGGATTCGAATAGATATTGCTAATACCGTATCCTTTTATATGGCTAGATTAGGTAGTACGGATATGACTTCAGAGTTTCAGACATGAAATGATCAGATTCAAGTTGGAAACAAATAATACATGCGAATAGTAGCGCATATAGAAAGAAATATAGGTTGAATCTGGTGGAAATTACGTGGCTTTAGCAAATTACTCATATTAATTTCAAAGTTAAAAGTATACAGTAAAGCATATATCCAATGACATGATAATAACATAGAGATTACACTATTATCTCTCAACATGAACCATGTAATCAAGTCAAAGGACAATATGCTGAACTGAGCACAAAAATGAGTATTTGAGATCTGCATAATGCATAGATTATATTTTATAAGTTTGCTCTCAGTTGAGGAGTTGCTCAAGTTAAAACTTGGCCTTCTCACCCTTGTCAACCGATCATCTATTAAAGAGACTAACTCTTGAGTATTCTGCTAGTTTGATACTCTAAATTACCTCAGCAAAGTAATAGAATCAAATGCCTGATATTCAGCACAAGACATAATGAAAACTATTATTGCTAAATCAACAATAGTGCCACGGCAATAGCATGAAAAAGACACGAGCTACGGTAGCAATAACTAAATCTAACAGTATCCAGTCTAAAACACAAGTCATCTACACTTAACCAAAGTATGAAACAAGTAGTGATAAATCAAAACTAGCATAATATTTTTCTTTTAGTCTCAATGATCTCAATTTGATAGGTTTTTCCTCATTGAGCATTCACAAAAGCCCGCAATTTATCACGCAAAGTCCTCCCAGTGTTAGTAATTGCCACAAATTTCAGAGACACTAAACAGATATATCAATCTAGCACGGCTGATATTTGCACAATAGAAATTATAGAACACAAATAAAGCTTACTGTGTAGTGGTAGTCCAAACCACCAAGAAGTCGACAGGGGCAAGGCTCGTCGCAAGATGATGTCTTAGAAAATCAATCATCAGGAATACCAGATATCATCGAGAGGTAATCAAAGATACAAAGTCCAATCTTCACAAATAAGTACTCACTGAGTTGCGAAGCTGAGATACGATTTGATGCCGTACAAGGTCCACAGGAATCGAGTGAACTCGTCACTCACCGCATCAAAGAAGCAACACCCAGAAATCAGTGAAACCAATCCGCACGCAAGTGCATGGCTCAAAGCTTGGATGCCCGAGAGACAGAGATCAAGTGCTCCACTGCTTGACTAGCTCGCCGGAGCAAGCCGTCGAACCCTCAATCAATAATCAAAACCAAATACTCGCAAGCAGATTTGGATTGAGAAGAAACCCGTTGAACTCTGCCCCTCCCAAAATCTCCCATCCGATTTAAAGACCGGAGAGATGGCCGGACTCACCTCGGCTGCCATGGAACGGACCCCTGAATCTTCCACCCGAGATCCACCAAATGAGGATATCAAAGCAGCGTCGCCACCGAGTGCTTGAGAGAAAACTGCGTGAGGAGAGATCAGATCTTATCCCCTTTCGCCCAAGCTGCTGGTCAAAACGACCGTTTCTCCTCTCACATTTCTCTTACAGGCGAGCCCCGCTTCAATTTCTTTTCTGATTTCTTTTAATTCAAAATTAAAAGAAATTACAAAATTGCCCAACAGAATCATACCACCATCGCTTCAAACTTTCAACTATCAGCCTTACCACCACTTCCAAGTTCCAATCCCTAGCCAAAGCTCCCTCAATTGCTCAACTAACACAACGACACTCGCACAAAGCCCATGCTATTACTAGGCCTAACTGCCAGCCACTACTTCCCAAGACCCAGTCCGTGAGGTAGTGGCTGGGCTGGACTAGTGGGCTGGAGTGCTGCCGCTGATTAGGCTATATGTTTTGCTGGATATCCGGGCGATAAACTACCCCAATATCTGCTGCCCATTCTGAATAGTGTGGATGATGGTGTTTCTGAATTCAATGCCAAACCCACGCTAAGCTAATCTAATATCAAATCCGAAACCAGTTGGATACTGAATTGACTTGCCGAGACTGGTATAGATCAAATTCGATCGGAAAAGTCTCGACCCGTTTGCACCTGCTTATCGGTACCTTGAGCTGTACGCCATATGGCCCAAAAGGCTACTTCTTAAGCTAAATAGGCTAAATTAGGCCTTATATTGGTGCCCTCTTAAGCACCAAAGACGACTGATGCTTTTTCTACCCCCTTGCTTGATTTGGCCCGATGATCCACCTGGTCGGCCCGTTCCCCTCAAGTCCGCAACGCCCTCAGCACACCCCCGCACAGCGAGCCAGCGACCTCCTAGTCCACATGGCACACGTGAAATTTTGGCCAACTTTTGCCGCGCGCAAAAGCAGATTCGTACCATGAGAAATTAGCCCCGTGTGGCCGTACATATCTGTGCTACACTTAGGGGTGGAAACGAGCCGAGCCGAGCTGGCTCGAGCCAGGCTCGGCCGAGCTCGCACTGAGTCGAGCCATGGCTCGGCTTGGCTCGTTTAGATATCGAGCTAGAGTGTAGGCTTGGCTCGGCTTGTCAGATGGCTCAAGCCGGCTCGCGAGCCAAGCTTTTGGCTCGGCTATATTGTTCTGGCGACAGTCGACAGCCTTCTGCCCGCTAGATCCCGCCAGGCTTCTCGGCCCCAACACATAACACGAATCCAATCAATCAAGAGACGGAGGATCTACTCACCGGGGGGCGAGCGGCGGCGGCACCGGGGGGATCAACGGTGGGGGCGGCCGGCGGGGGAGCTGGGGAGAGGGGAGAGGCGGCGGCACCGGGGGGATCAGCGGTGGGGGCGGGCGGGGGAGAAGGGGATCGACGGCGGCACCGGGGGGATCAGCGGCGAATCCTTCACGTGCTCGCCGAGCTCGGCCTCTTTCCGGGGTGGGGACTGGGGAGTGGCGGCGGCGGGGCGGGGCGCGGGGAGCAGTGAGGAGGCGGGGAGCGGGAGAAGCGGCGGGCGGGGAGCGGGAAGGAGGCGGCGGGGCGGGCGGGGGCGGCGGGAGGGAGGAGGCGGGCGGGAGGGAGGAGGAGAAGGCGGAGGGGCAGGGAGGGAGGAGGCGTGGGGTGGGGGACTACCGATGGCGCGGGGTGGGGGCGACCGGCGGCGTGGGATGGGGCACTGGGGGGGCGACCGGTGGGCGGAGAATGCGGGGTGGGGGGCGACCGGCGGCGCGGGGTGTGGGGCGACCGGCGGCGGCGGGCGGAGAATACGGGGTGGGGGAGAGCAAGCGACGGAGTGGAGTGCCGAGTGGAATACGGGGTGCCGAGTGCGAGTTCGAGCGAGCGATGCGAGCGATAAGTGGTTGGAGACCGGACGCGAGCGGTGATGCGAGCGATTGGAGACGGATGTTTTCGAGTCCAGCTCGAATTGGCTCGCGAGCGGCTCGCGAGCAGCTCGGGCTCGGCTCGTTTTTGAGCCGAGCTGAAACACGGGCTTGGCTCGTTAGTGCAGCTCCGAGCCCGAGCCGAGTCGAGCCGAGCCTATAACGAGCTCGAGTAGCTCGCGAGCCTCGAGCTTTTTGTCCAGCCCTAGCTGCACTTGCGAAAACGACCAAAAAGCGGTGCGCTTTCGAGGTGATGGGCGCCCGACGCTGTTGGGCTCCTCGGCTTGCAGTGGAGTTTGGATTCTTTTGCTAATGGTTTTTAACTGCAGTATATGTTTTTTAGTAAAAGTAAATAGTAGTGATTGAAAAAAATAATTTGAGAGAGTACGCGGTGTAAAAAGTGAGAAAAAAATACGTGTACGTGACGGAATCAAGAGTAGAGTGGATGATGAACCTGTGACCTCCTACCTTATCTTTGGAGCGAGACAGTAGCGAGATGAGTGAAGAAGCCACTTCGAGTAAGTTCGTATTGGCTTTTATTTTTTGTAAGCAGAAGACAGAAGTAAAAGCCAATACTAATAGAACCTTAATTTCCATATCGACAGAAGGAATTGTCATGTCGCTGTTAGGTCCGCATCCACCGGTCATAGTTTCAGTTCAGGTGTGGAACTTCCACAGTTAGAGTCATGTACACCACCCATTGGAAAACTACGTTATATGTCACAACGGCTGTTGTGCTGCCATGTATGAGGCATGTTCTTTTTGGTTGCGGCTTTTGACTACTGCTTATTAACTAAATAAATAGTGATTACTGAAAGAAGCCAAAAGTCACTGAAAAAGCAAAAAAAAAAGCAGGGCTATGATCGAGCTAGACGACATGATTGATAAGGATATTCTTATTATCTGGCCCAATCAGATGTAATTATTTTAATATGATACTCTTTACGGTCATAAATACATGTCGTTTTGAATATAAGTGCAAGTACACTTTTGAAATTTTGACTATCAATATCTTTTTAATATTTAAATTGTATATATGAAAATCATATATGTATATTTGTTTTGAAAATAAATTTTATAATATTATAGTTTTATTGGATTTTATAAATATATTATAATAAAATTGGTAATCAAAGTTATGTTTTGAATAAATAGCATGTATTTATGACCAGATGGAATATATTGTACGGTCTATGTAGTTTTCTATGATCTGTTCGTTTTTTAAGGCTTACACGAAGGATTAGCGCTCGCTCGTATAGATAACCATCCTTTTTGTTTATTGTTCTTTGACCTTCTCTTGGTTTTGTTTCAGTCACACACGTTTATATTTTTTTAGATGTACACGTTTATATTCATATTACTTGTTATTTTCGTCGTGTCCGGCCGTAGATGCAGGTTTAATTTGCGTATATAAACCATCGTTCATCGAATTTTGACTGCTGCTATCTAGAAATTCAAAATCCATTCTTCGTTTATTTGAGCTCCACTATTTCAATCCATATATGTCTAGTTGGACAAGCCTCTATGCACGTCACAAACTCGCGAGGAACCTAACAATAATTGGACAAACATGACAAAGAAACCTTTGCTATCTCGCATACCGGTAAGTTTATTTCTTGAGAATTTTTACGGTACATCGATGAATTACATCTAATCTTACGAAGTGAAGGTGAGGAATACGACACTCGAGATCACGCAAGAGAAGATATGATGTTTTTAGACAGGTTTAGATATTCTTTTGAAAAAATGATAATCTTACTTCATGTTTTTATGATCCTGCCTTAAACGGTTTCAACTTCTTATTTTTTTTTTTTAGCTTTCAGCTTATTTTAAGCTAGAAACCACTTGGAAGTATCATATTCTAATTTTAGCTTATTTTTGTTTATTTGGTTTATTTGTCTTTTCTTTTTCTCCTTATTTCTTTGTATTATCTATAACTATATAACGTTTTTTCTAAAAAAAATCTCTATTTTTTCTCATAAAAAATTAACAGCCGTTACAGTGTAATTTTAACCAGAAGCTAGAAGCCAAAGCCCATAGTCAAAGCTGTGGGCCACTTGGACGTCGCCTATATTGCTAGAGAACACAATGAGATATACAAGGCAACAGTTGCAAAGAGTATGCGATAATCTTGCTCTATCTCCTCTCCATCTCCTAGCGCTATTCCTTATAAAGTATAGAAGGGGTAGTAGTTATAGTCCACAGGGAGACTTCTTGTTGGTTTGTGATTCATGAATCCCACACGTGGTTGTTGGTTATTGTCTGTGAGACTTTTGCCTACGTATGATCGTGTAGCGGTTATCGTCAGACATGAAAGTTGAATACGTGCAGTTTTGTTGGAGAGATAAGGCCATACGTTCTCTTTTAACAACCGCACATAGTTGATTGGGTACATTTACTATCCAGTCAAAGGAGAGGGTTCACATGTCTAGTTACAGATCTCTCTGACCAAGGAGGTGGTCGATACTCGACTTGATCTGAGCATATTCTTTTCGACTAGAGGTACTCGAAGGAATTATTTAAGCAAATCTCTATCCGACAGTTACTGTGGGATTAAATCTATTTCTTAAGTATTATTAATCCTCGTCACAGTACATTCTGTTGATAGTAATGTGTGAAAGTATAAATTAAATTGGCATCTTTAATACTTAAAAAAGAAAGTTAATAGTAGTTCGCACTATTAAAGGACTCTTATAATTCATCTGTTATTTTCTCTCTCTTCACATAAAAACAATGTGCCAGTAAAACAATATGCTAACATATAGGCCATGCTCCCTCCCTCCCCACCTCTCCCACCTCTTTGGACATATGTAACACTGTTGCAACCATAAATTCCAATTCTAACTTTCTGCGCATGTTAATTCTATTTCTAGCCCTCCGATCGACCGCGGGAATGTGCCAGCTCGACACGTGTCCGGTCGTGCGGTCCGGGACCGCACTGTAGCTAGGTTGTGCGGTCTGGGACCGCATGACTCCACTGTAGCAGACGTACGTAGAGAGAACGATAAAGTCTAATCGGACACATACAGTATAAACGTGCTGTCTGGGACCGCACGACCGCCTACTATAGTGGAGTCGTGCGGTCCTAGACCGCACGACCTAGCTACTGATGTGATCGTGCGGTCCCGGACCGCACGACTGGATACGTGTCGGGCAGGCGCATTCCCGCGGTTGATCAGGGGACTAAAAATGGAATTAACATATGCAAAAAGCTAGGATTAAAATTTATAGTTGTAATAGTACTGCATATGTCCAAATTTCTCCTCTCGGCGGCCGAGGCCGCGTCAGCAGCGGCGTGGCGTTCTGCCGAGACCCCGGGCACCCGCAATGGCACCACGGCGCCTTCCACGACGTCGCGTCCGCGCCAACATCCGGCGCATGCTACACACTTGCGCAGAGGTACTCCCCCATCACTGCCCCCGTCCTCGCTTCCCCAGCTAAACCTCTCCCAACGCCCCAAACACACACACACACGCGTGGCGCACGTCTGCAAATGCGATCCGCGCGGAGGTATTGCATTCGACTGGATTCGAGATGGGTCGGGGCCGTGGTGCGGTGAAATCGACTCCTTGTGTATGGGATCTGCGTCTGCATGTGGATTTCATTTCTCTTCATTGGTGGGATCGAGAGATATTTTGATGAAGTGGGGCGTGCTAAATGTTCGGATATTGGATTTTTTGATGCGTATAAGTAGAATTCTGCCTGCGAGAATGTGTGAGAGTTACGAATTATGCCTGTGATTTGGTCATCGCAGATTACATTGAACTTGCCATAAGTTGTATGTTGTATTGACCGGTTGCTAAGATCACTCTTGTGCTCGTACAACCCGGGGAATTAAACAAACTATAGTGATATTTACTTGCTGTAATCATTTGTTGTTGCTCTGTTCCCTTTTTCCGTCTAAAACATGTATCATGGTACTTTTTTAAGGTTTCCAGTTTATATGTAACACATTGGAGCATTTTGCAGGTTCCGTTTCAAGTGCCACTCGAGGTTAATATTGTTTTGATTGGTTTGAATTGATATTGAGCATGATATTTACTTGCTGTAATCATTTGTTGTTGCTCTGTTCCCTTTCTCCGTCTAAAACATGTATCATGGTACTTTTTTAAGGTTTCCAGTTTATATGTAACACATTGGAGCATTTTGCAGGTTCCATTTCAAGTGCCACTCGAGGTTAATATTGTTTTGATTGGTTTCAATTGATATTGAGCATCATATCATATATAATGTCATAGCAGTAAGACTTCATTTAAGATGGTTTTGTAATTTATTTTTCACAACCATGTTGTTTTTATTTTCATCTGGTGCTATTATGAAAATTATACTTCATTAGGCTGTACAACCAGAGCTGGTTTCTCTTGAGAAGTCACTAAAGAAAACGATGGTTCCTGCAGGAACTGCAAGAGGGGTCACCAGAAATATGTTATTTTCCTACAACTAATGTTTAACCGCTGTTAAGATCATAAATTCATAACTGGCATAAGTCATAGCACTAACTATTTTTTAGTCCCTCGCAGAGTGAATATGGTAGGGAATTCCCTCTCTGAGGTAGAAGCAACTACGGTAGAGCCTATATTCCAGAGGCTACACTCATTTATCTTTGACATGGAGCTTGGTTATTCTGCAACTGAGATGAATAGGCTTGTACCTGTTGCCATATTTGTTGTTAATTTTGATAAGATACAGGGACTTGTATCTAGCATTGTCCATTTCTGTGAGCATATTATGTTGATTGCTTATTTTTCTAGCTCCTTTAATACCTACATTGCAAATACTAGATTATAGAGACTGTAGTCCTTCATGGTAATATTGTAGTCAAGAGCCTTTGTGGTTGTTCATCTTCCTTTTTTTAGGGAAACAATAGGGGATTACCCTACTGAAACATATCTGAAAAACAATTGAACAAAGGTATTTACAAAAGAAGAAAAAAATAAGTTAACCTAAGTACCTAACCAGTGGGAAGTTATCTCCTCAACAAAACTCACTTTTGACAGATCCAAGTCCAAAGCAATTTCCTCCATGTAAAATTATTGGGTGGTATATTATGAAAAATGCCTTTGTTTCTTTTTAACTAAGTATCAACTTCTCGAAAACATTTTAGAGAGTCATGCTGCATCCTTAGCCTTCTGTAACAATTGGAAAGTATCCAGAGATGAGTCCCAAAAGCAATTGACAAGAGCCCAATAATCCCTTATTAAACTGACTGGAGAAAAACATGTGCTTTTGACTCATCTTCGTGTCTTCTACAGTTATACTTTGAGAATGGTAATAACATCAATACATCTTTTCCTTAGCAGGTTAGATTGGATCCTCAAAACAAAGAAGTTGACCTTGATAATCTAATGTATGGTACAATTGGTGGACTAACAGAACAAGAGCTAAAAAAGCAAGAAGCAGATTACATCTACCGGTACCGTTATAATGGAGGTGGATCAACTCAAGTTTGGCTGAGTTCTGGAAGGTGATAGTTATTTCTAATGTACTGCTTTTGTTATAAGGAAGCTTGACAGCTTCTCTATCGAGAAGTCACATTTTTAACAGCCAAACTTACTTAAAAACTTCTGAAACATACCTGGATACTGTCTTCCCTGTACTTTTCCTGGCATTATTGCTCCCTTGTTTGTTTGACCGTGCATAATAAGCATATGCTATCATGTGAAGTCTGAGCATGTACTTCCTGAATATCAATTAATGGAAGAGTAAGCTCAAATAGTTTAGCCATGAAGATTTTATGTTAAGTAAGCCTATTTAATGAGATGAGTAAGATTGTCTTATTTGTTTTTCTTAACGAGTTTAGTAATTAATACTATTTAAGTGTTTGATTTCAGGTTCTGAAAAAAGAGTTCCCAGAGGTGTAGGTATCATATATGAATCTATAGGAGAGGAAATATTTTGACTTGTGCTTGAATGCACTCACAGTCGATGGACGTCTCATTGTAATTTCTCACGCTTCAATATCTCATTTTGTGCCAATGCTTGACTTATGTGGTCATATTTGGCATCCCACTCTTTCTTCTCTATCAAGAGTAAGCCCATGCTATACTGATACTCATGTAACTGCAGATGCACACAAGAAATTATTTTATTATTCTAGAGAAGATTAAATTGTGTACCGTAGCATGTTAACTTCCTAAGATTCATTGAATTAATATGTTCCCATGCCCTTTTGAAATTTGATCAAAGAAAAAGTGATATGCTTCTTTATTTATATGTTTTGAGTCTCATATGAATTAAAATTGATGTGGATTGGTTCTCCTATGTACCTGCTTCTGCTAGGCTTATGTTGACTTTGTTTTGTTGTCATTTGCTCAGTTCCTTTCAGCATTGATTTCATTAAAATTTCAAATATGGCTACCTACTACCTTGATCATGATGGTTTGCTCATATTCAGATGAATAGCATGCAGTTTTCACTTAAATTAATTAACAAAATGTAACACTATTCATTCATCAATTGATCAATTCTTCCTTTTGGATTGAGTTGAAATTGCTGGTCAGTCATTAATTTCATAGTATTGTTCCTTGTATAAGCATATCTATTTTTAGTATTCATGTTTATTATAGTTCATTTTTGGAGCAATTGAATATATCTGCAGAAGGCATATCTACAGAAGGCATGAAAGGATGATGCGTTGGGCTAAGACAATGTACACATGACTTTCCATGCAGAAAAAGATTTCAGCAATGACTACCTTTATAGGTAATTATTTTGAGCTTTGTAGTGTTTCATTGACTTTTCATGCAGAAAAAGATTAACAAAGATTGTTTCATGATATTTTACTATTAAAGATTTTCCTTGACTTATGATGCAAAAAAAATCCTTTTCCTTTGAAGTCACATGTCATGTATCTGAAGCTTGTTGTACTCCTAAAGTTAATGTTCTACAATTCTTTAAATCTTTGTTTAGGTTTTGAGAGGCAGTCGTATGCTTTCCTTGCTACAATGAAAGGCACTCAATCTTGTTCTCGGGTTATTCGTGTTATCAATTATTTAGGATCTATTGCAACACACGGGCATTTGGCTAGTTGATTTCTAAGAGGCAATATAGAGTCTGTGTTGAAAATGTTTTCGTAGAGATATTAATTGTGGAAATTTTTTGGGACCAAACCGAGAAATCAGGGAATCTAACAAAATCTGCTAATTCGTACTATAATATCTCTCCCCGTAAAGTCCGTCGCCATTGTTATAGCTATATGGAGGTGCAGCAAGCTGTTGCCGCCGCGCTGGCCTGACTCATTGGCAGCCATGGTCCGTTGAAGGTGGCAACCATCCCCGACGAAGCCGGTAATGCCGCCATGAGAGGTTGCTGCCGAAGTCTCCATTAAAGCCCCGTGTCATGGAAAGTTCACATTTGCAATTGCTAAGCGTTCATGATCAACAACAGTACCTTATCATTTTTTTTTAACAAAAGCATTACCTTATCCACGTCCATGTCTGATTAAAAGTACTGGCCTAAAGCATGTACTGCATGCAGCAGTGATCAAATCTTTTTTTCTTTGGAAAAGCTACTAGAGCGTCGTTACCAATTGGAGAGCATTCGTAGACAGAAGTGTTAATTATGTTCTATGATTTGATTGGTTCCTAATGGCTACCGCAATAGGCGTTTAGCAACCAAGAAGAAAAATACGGATCTTAATGGTGTCACGAGGAGGAAGATGGTAAGGATGCATGTAGCGGTATTTCAGTTTAGTTGGGGCAAGTCCAATCTGAATCCCTGCCGGAATTGTAGGGTTGTTTAGATTTACCATTACCAATTCTGTCCCTAATGGAATGACACTTCCTTATACTACTTGGTGAAGTATAAATGTATTGTAACTAATCTGTTCCGTCAGATAAAAAATGGATGGTCCATATTAATTAGTGCGTACTTCTTAATTATCGGCGATTGCAAACTATTGATAATGGTCAGTAAATTAATCATGGCTGTATTGGACAGAAAGGGGACTACCGGGGGCAATCCAAGGTATCGACTGGTGTTGCTTTGTTGAGCTGCCCTGCCCAAGAAAGCAGGACGGACTGACGGACTTGGCGAAAATGGAGACAAATCGAGATCAGGACACCAGCAAAAATATCAAAAGCAAACGACAGGAAAGAAAGAGTATTCAGGCCACTAGCACTAGAAAGAGATAATTCATTATATGCCATCGAATAACGTACACTTTTATAAAATACTATTAAAAAACGCTCTCTCTATTATATAACACTGAACAACATCGAAATTCTATCATATACCACTGTCGTTAGTTGACTGTTAGGGTTGACTATTATACTTAAAAAAGACCAAAATACCTCTAGTAAAGAACGAAGATCTGATTTATTTAAAATAGTAAATAATCTCTAAAAATTATGAAAATTTACAGGTGTGTTGTTCAATATGACAGTGAGCTAGAAAAATTTTTAAGTCGCTGTTCAAAGAATTTTTTTATTTTTAATTTAAATGCTAATAAAGGATGCTATTTACAAACAGAGACTAAATAAGGTCTAGAAATTCTAAAAAAAATCTCACATCTTCTAAGATGTCACATAGCTTCTAAAAAAATTATTTTTCATTTTTCTACAGTAAATATATCCCAGTTTTAAAAATAGTTCAAATAGGCTGATTTTGGATTTGAATTTTAAAAATAGAACATATGGAAGAGTTAGTTTACGAAATTTTATATTTAAGTTGTACACTTCCCCAATGTTACACAAAAAAATTAGTATTTTTACTAAGCTGATTTGCCCTATATTTAATTTTTATCATAACGACATATTTGAACTGAGGGCAAAATCATCTTTTTCCAGGGGGCAAATGTACCCACCACAACGTTTTTCGGGCTCGAGTTCACCTTTCTACCGGTGCTAGTAATCTTGAGTGAGGTATTTTTATTTTATTTTCATTTCTTTATGGATTTGGATTATATGAGATTATTGTCGATGATTAAATCATCGATCTTACGAATTATAGAAAAATATAAACCTCTTGCCTCACACAAGGATTAAAGAGGAGTGTCGACAATCAAACCATCCATCTTATTAAAGAGGATAAAAGGACACTATCTTTATTGCTATATTAAGGAGACTATCTTTATTACTATATTAAGATTATAGCCTGCTCTTAATGAGCGATTACAAAGAGGGTGCTACTAGTCTTAACTTTGATATTCTTTGCCTCCATTGTCTATTGCTTGATTGAGTGATTTTTCTTTCACCTTCTCCCACAAGGTTTAAATAGTGCCGAATAGGTGTCGGTTGTCCATGCGAGCAGATGCCTTGCCGATTTCTCACATTCGGTCGAGTAATCGATTGTTGTCAGAGAGAAACCTAGCAATAACTATCGATTGGTTATTGTTAGTGGGAGAGAATCGTAGAGATAACCGCGAGGTCGTTGTCGTTAGAGGCATAGGGCTGAATCGTCATGCAGATATTGGGGATAGAGGTGCACATGCTCTATTTCACTGCACGGGAGGCTACAAGAAGTTAAGCCCAGTTATCAGATTATAGGATCTCTGAGTAGTGGCTGATCAGGTAAATAAGCAGTAATCTTTCGATCAGGGTTAGTCGAGCAGTATTGTTTCAGGTGATCTACGACCATAATATCTTAGGGCCTTAATTATATATTAAATCTGCATTAATAGAGAATCCAATCCCTATTAGCTAGCCCCCCGAATTTTAAGTAAATTTATGACTTAGAATCATTCGATTCGAATAAAGTTAGAAGGTCTTTTTTGACGATAGTTATGAAAGAGAAGTTTGTTCACTTAAAGTTAAGGCTAACTGGTCGGGGAAGTAGAACTGAAAGGTTTATATCCATTAGACATATTTCTCATAACCACTAGTAGTCTGCGAATTCCGGGTGCCTTTCGGTAAACATTCGTACTTTGCCACATTGTTTGTGGCAAAAAAAATTAATTGAATACGTGTTTTATTCTTTCTCAAGTAGGAGAGATCAGGACTACCCTAATCCCGGAGACCTTTAGCATCAAAGATCCACCATAGTACATAGTTCATTGCTCGTGGTCCTGATACTGGGGCCCTTGGATAGACTCAGGATTTGTCTATTTGGTAATGAATTCTACTAAAGCCTAGGACTTAACAACTGTTCATGAGATGAAAGATGAAATTCTCCAAGTTTGATTGCCCATTTTGCTATACGTCTTGATAATTCCCTATTTTAGAGGACTTGATTGAGAGGGTATCTAGATGGCTCCATAATTTTATGGGTCTGAAAGTTATGCCTTAATTTCCTTGAAATCATAAGGAGAGCTTATAAGAGTTTTTGTATTTCTAGATATGCCTCTTTTGGTCCGTTTGATATGTTCACGTTCAGCGACCAGTACTGCACTAACTGCTTGTGGTGTAGTTGCTAGGTATCTTTACTACTTTAAAAGAAGGAGTTGGTGGTTGATGAGTCTTCCCTCACTTCCTCTTAACCATTCGATCTAATTATAAGATACAATCCGAACCGTCCCCACCCCCCAACGCCCCCACCGCCTCGACCCGACTCCCCCGCCGCCCCGATCCGTCTTCCCTCGCACTCCCCCCGTCGCCGCCGCCTCCCCCTCGCTCTCCCCCCGCCGCCTCCTCCCCCACCCTGCGTCGCCGCCGCCGCCTCCCCTCCTCCCTCCCACCTCCCAAGCGCCGCCCTCGCTCTCCCCCCGCCGCCCCGATCCGCCTCCTCCTCCCCTCACCCCGCGTCGCCGCCTCCTCCCCCCACCCCACGTCGCCGCCTCCTCCTCCCCCCCCGCGCGCCGCCTCCTCCCCACCCCCGCCCGCCTCCTCCTCCTCCCCACCCCGCGCGCCGCCTCCTCCCCTCCTCCCCACCCGGCGTCGCCTCCTCCTCCTCCCCCAACCTCCGCTCCGCGCCGCTTTGTCCTCGCTGCCTTCTCGCCCCGGAGACGGCGCGTGCTTGGCCATCGCGGATCTGGTACAACCTCCTGAAACCCTAACTGTGTCCTCGTCCGCCTCTTCCTCAGAGAGAGAGAGTAAAACCCTAGATCTTTCTGCTTTGCTAGGCTTAGTTCGGGGCGATGAAGATCGAGGCAACGCGTGTGGCGCGACAGAGGCATGGGTCTTTGTGCTACACCGATGAGGTCGTGCTCTTCACCGCCTATGACGAGGAGGTGCACGCAAACAAGCTCATTGGGAAGCACCAGCGTGCGCTCCTCTCCAAGGATGGATATATTGTTTGTATTAAAAAGAGGTTTGCCTTCCTTACAATTCTACATATATTCTCCTACAAAATGCAAATTGTTATAGAGATAGTTATACTTGTGCAACAATACATGTTAAATTTTGCTCAAATTGTTGGGGAGCGAAGAATTATAAGACAACCATTGATACTCTGTAATACACCATGGCCAATTTTAAGGTACTAAGAATGGGATTTGATACTGATAGCATCAATGTTATGTCCCCTTAAGTACAAAGGTGGATAGTTTGTGTAGGATATTATAAAGGGGTGGGGCATGAGTATATGTGTTTTTTTGGTAAGAGTGTAAGTGATGGTGGATGTTGTGGAGGTATACTCTAGCAAATTCTCTTAACTTATTCTCTGTGTAACTAATTAAAATTCTACATTGTCTGTTATCTTTGGTGTAGCTAAAATGGAATTAAGAAAAGGTGGCCACTTTCTGATATCGCTTTTGCTTAATGTTTTGTTTTCTTTTAGTTTGCTTGCATGGCAAATTAACTTGAAGGTCTTGGACAAAGTCTTACAAACAGAACTTTTTTCCAAATTAGCTAACATTTTGGTTGTTACCTGATGTCATAGTTGTGGCATCGTACTACTGTATCATTTATCAATGTATCTCCTTTGATTTTTGCAATCCACGCCTTTTCACGCTTGTGTACCGCTTCTTGCCCTGTTTAGTAGGATGGATTTACAGTGCAGTGAGCTACGATTGTGCTAAGATCACACAATTTAATCGTAATAACGCACATATGCTTCATTGTTGAAACAATGTTTTCATATAAGATGTTAAAAGTTTGAAAACAATTTGCTCACAATAAAGCAATTGTGTTTTTAATATATCCAAAGATCTTTTTTTCTCTTGCTTTCTTTGTGTGGTTTGACATGATATTTTGACTCAACAAGCCTTCAGAGAGTCAGCAAATCAAATAAGTTCACCATCTTTTCTGTAAGCACTAATCACAGTCAAGGTTAGTACTTGTATGATTTTTCATGAATTATTTCCCTCCATGATATCCATTCCTTTTGTGGAGTTCAGAAAGCATTGTATAGAGCATATACCTTAAGGTACTTTCAAGGTTAGCTCGGTACTTTCCATTCCATGGTTTTTTTTGTTTCTGTAAACTATGGTAAACTTCTTCAACTCTGTTTTATACCAAGTGGAATATAGTATTCACTTTATCAAAAAAGAAATGTTTCATTTGTTGTCAATATGAATTTGGCTATAACACATTTGTTATATCTGAGTATTTAATTTGAATTTTACATTCTGTATACAGAGAGAACTACATTGGTTTGTTCTTGGGGTTTGTAAGAACACACAAGTATTGTTTATTTCGGATCCGTTGCAACGCACGGGCACTTTGCTAGTAAAAGTAAATATTCTTCCGACAAGAAAGTAAGACCAAGGCACTTGTCAAGTATTTCTTAACTTTTTCAAAGATATCATTAGCTTCTTTAGTCTAGTCAAAACTTCCATGTTGTCAAAGGAGCTTAAAGAAAGGCAACCCTAATTATGTAACCTTCAAACTAGGAGGTACTCTGGTCGTGTTGTCATATAAGCTATGACAAAACTGGTAAGGAGTCCTAATTATATAATAAAGTTGTATTTGATAGATTATTCAATCCTCGTTAACTATTGTTGCTATGTTTGTCTCAATTTAGCTCAATCTCTTTCGGATTTTGGTAAAAAAAATTAGCATAGTTTTTTGAGCCCTCCTTCTATTTTCATCTTACCTTCGCCATTGTATACGAGGATTAGAGGGTGCTAGGCCGAGGATGGCCGTGCTGGGGAGGGTCCTCCCCCTAGCAAATCACATGGTATATACTACAATATTGAGCAAAGTAAACAAAGCTATTAGACCATCGTTCAACTCGAAAGATGATTCATACAGTACAAACTATATTTAAAAAATACTGTACAAACATGGAGTATTTTATATCCATATACACTTTGTCCATAATTCTTAGGCTTCTAGCCTTACAGAATATAAGCATATGCAATTCCCCCTTATGATTGTCCTTATGGTTAAGTACAAAATCACCAACATGTTACTTGATCTCGTATAGACGAACCCGAAAATCTTCGAAAAAAATCAAAATCAAGCGCAAAAATACTTGGAAAAATAGAGGGAGTAAAGAACAACACACACGCAAGAACCGAGAAAACGCAAGCATAATTCGCATGCGTGGTACGGCGCCGTGTGGTCAGAAGACTACCCACTTGGACGACGTCTTCTCCTTCATGGTCTTGGAATGGAAGAGCTCGCCGCCATCGCCATCCCCTGTTTGCCGCCGCTTCTCCGCTCCGACGAGCCTCGACAGGAACCTCCCTATCTTGTTCTTCTTGCCGCTCTTCTTCTTCTTCACCTCCTCCTTCCCCTTCGCAGCCTCTCTACCGCTCGCCTCTTCTTGCCTCCCTTGTTTCTTAACTGATGTCGGCATCAGCGGCTGCGAGAAGGCCGCGATGTTGACGAAGGAGGAGCCGCCGCCGACAACGTGGACGGCGCTGATATCGGCCGAGAGGGCCGCGTGGTGGGGCGGAGGGGAGCCGGCGGAGGAGTAGAGTGAGGTGCTGGCCGAGGAGGAGGCCCGCGTGGTGGTGGTGGCAGCGGAGGAGGCGGAGAGGTGGGCGAGGCGGTCCCGGAGGCAGTACGGGCAGACGCCCTTGGACAGCCGGTGCTCCGGGTGCCGCTTGCACCGGTCCTCCCAGTCCGACCGCCGCATGGCCGAAGCTTCTTAGCTCGATATGCGTGCTTGTCTCTGCGTATGAGTCCGGCGTGTTGGCTGTTTGGGGTTTACATACGTGTTTCCGTTTGGGTTCGGGCGCGGCGGTGATACTGGTTGTTGCCGTGTAGGTGCATGGGAGGAGGCGGGAGAGAGCCAGAGGAGAGACTCGAGGAAGGGGAGGGGAAAGGTCGTTGGCTCGTTGCGAAAGGCGGGGTTGCATTGTGTAAGCTATTGCTAGTTCTTTTTTTTTAAAAAAAATAATCTTTTTTCTATCTGCCTAAAAAGCATTTTTCGTGATTCATTTTTGGTTCCCTTGTATAATATCTGTTCGAGTGGAGAACGGTGTAATTTAGTTGTTGGAATTGTACTGTAGTATGCAGTATTGCCCAAAGAGGATTGTTTGCTCGCTCACTGCGGAACATCTTAATGAGAGCCAACATCATTATGATCCCTCATTAGAAAGAAATGATGATATTTCTTCCGGATGGCTAGGGACATATGTATGCTGCATTTACAGCATCTCCTACAGCACAACAACTAGTATGTTTCCTTTTCCTTTCGTGAGAATTTAGTGCCGGTTCTAGTAAACTTGAGGAAGATCATTTTGGGTCTACCAACACGATGGTAGGAAACCCATTCAGTCGGCGAAAAACCACGTAAAGTGAAAACCTAACGATTAATTGTGACGGCAATACAGAAAATAACACTTACCGTGAACTGCCGCGACGAGTGTCAGACGGCAATTGGTCATCAATCCGGACGCTATTGCGTACCAGTTTTCATTGTCCGTTCCATCGTTACTTCTTTTCGTCATCACGCGCGTCTGCGAGGACGAAGATTCAGGAGGCGATCAGTTTGGATTTTTTTTTCACTGTTTAGCGATAAAAATACTGTAGCAGCGACGAAAACACTGTAGCACTTTTGTCACGTAGTGAATTTTTTTTGTTTTTTGGTTTTTTTTGTGTTCCGTTTTTTTTCTCATATTCCTTTGCGTTGTCCGCACTAGACTAGCGAGCCGTTTTTATTTTTATATTTTTTAAAATTTAATTATGCCCAATATACAACTCAGCTACAGTGTTTTTTCAGCTAGCTACAGTGTTTTTTCAGCAAAAATTAAAAACCATCGTTGTTCCGATCACCCCTGAGATGACGAAAACGAAGAAAAAAAGTTTGTAAGGGGAAACCGATAAGAGCTGCCCACGCATCCACGATGGTCAAAAGAAGCTAGCTTTCTTTAGTCGCACGTCTCCTCCGGTGGGATTTGGTCGTGACTGCCTCCTTCTACTTCCACAGCGAAGTATTCCACACATCGAAAAGTTGGAAAAGACGCAGTTGAAAGAAAAAGAGAGGATGATACTAGGGTCGAGCTCTTGTGGGAGACAGTGGGAAGGGCCCACGAAAGCAACCACGGGCCCACACGGCCTCGTTGGTGGACAGGGGATTGCTAGCAGAACAAGGATTTTTTTTTTGCTAAAATGGCAGGATTTGATACGTAATTAATACAAATGGTATTTATCTCATGAAATTTGTAAAAACAAATGCCTCTATTGTACGGTCATTGCGTGGAGTGACCGATGGCCGACACGTAAGCAATATCATATGGTGGTTATGCGGATTAGCTAAAACCACATAACCACCGTGTGGCAAGCATTCTATCAGCACTATAGCACCGTATGGTGGCACTTTAGCAGTACTGTAGCAATGTTTAGGAAATTTTATTTAAGTAAAATATTTTTAATATAGCAAATGAGTTTTAAAAATTATAAATTATTTTGTGGAACCTTCCGACATAGTGTACTTACTTGTGTAATTTTTCATAATTTTATCCATTATAAATTTTTCTCAAAAAATTTATTTAAGTATACTATTTATAGGAATTTTTAATATAGAAAATAAGGTTCAAAAATTATAATTTTTTTGAAGGCTCCTTACACAATAGAATTGACTATGTAATTTTTTAAAATTTGATATGTTCTGAAATAGTCATTTTTACACCGTGACTTCTACTCTAGTTTGTTCGTCATCGTTCTTTGAAAGGTGACTATTTCAAAATATATAAAATTCTGGAAAAAAAATTACACAATTAAGTACAATATGTAAAGAGCCTTAAAAAATTCATAATGTTTGGACCTCATTTTCTATATTAAAAATTTTTTACAAACAATATAATTAAATGAATGTTCAAGAAAATTTTTAAATGGATAAAATTATGAAATAAATACACAAATAAATACACTATGTCAGAAGGCTCCACAAAAAATGATAGTTTTTAGAGATTATTTGCTATATTTAAAAATTTCTACAAAAAGTATACTTAAATAGTTTTTTTATGAAAATTGCTACAGTGCTGATACAATGTTACCACATGTTGACCATGTGCTGATATAGTGCCCACCGTATGGTGACTGTGTGGTTTTGACTAATCCGCATGACCACCGTGCGGCAGTGCTTACATGTTGGTCATCGGTCAATCCCGTGATGTAAATTCCGTGCGACAAGTGCTATTTTTGCTAATTGTATGTCAAATACTGCCATTTTGGCTGAAGATTCGTAGAACATGCTAAGGGCCATTATTTTGGGTTGCAATTGGTGGTTTTTAATTATGACTAATTGATCTAATAAATATTAACATGGATAAAAAGGTAAAAAATCGGCTAAAAAAGTAATAAATATTAACATGGATAATAAATATTATTTTGGGTTGCAGGTCCTGCCGGAATGTTTTTATTACTTTAACTATCATGCATCCGTCGGGGTGTAATCGCGGTGAGAAAACACGGTCATCATTGGGATTGGTACAAAGCTGGGCCTTTTGTTTTGCGAGGGAATACAAAAGTTTGCTTATTCTGATTGGAAAACCAAATACTGTATGTGTGCCTGGACAATCTAGTACGTCGGCAAAATATGTTATACGGGCTGAAATGCAGTGAATTGTTGCTTGTAACATGTTGGACTATGCGGGCCCAAAATTATCAAAGGCCTAGAAAGTCTCGCTCTATCTCTCTTTCCTTTGAGACGGAGGGCCTAGGAGGTCGATACAATACCTCAAAAGAAAAGGAAATAAGGAAGGTTGATACAACGATCGTATTCTGGACCAAGTATTTTTGAACGGGAGCAAAAAACGGCCCGAAAATCTGAGATGGGCCAGGGCATCAGTTTCGTTTAACGGGCCTAGTCTGCAAGGCCACAACCAAGTCAAAGTAGAGACAGATGTCCCATTCTTTTCATTTCAGGTAATGACTTTTTCCCAAAAATAAGGATACGACTACGCTACGTAATACCGTTCGGTTGCCCTTCAACAATACAGGATCCAACCGTCAAATCCTCATATATTAGTTGCCCTTCAACAGTACAGGATCCAACCGTCGAATCCTCATATACTACTTGGACACACCGGATTCGAACACAGTTGCTCATATTCGAAAACCTAGTCATCGCCGTCCTTAGTCTCGAGCGAGACTGAGCCATCATCAGTCGTGAAGTTCTAGCCACCTTCCTTCCTACGTGTGGGAGCACGCTCATTAGTTCCCCGTCCTCCTCCGCGAGGAACACGTGAACCGTCGCCGTCTTCCTCCGTTGTGTGTGCGAGAGTGCATTTGAACCCTCGTCGCTGGCTTCCTCTATGGGGAGCTCATTGTCGACCTCCCTCGCATGCACAGGGACTCAAACAAAACTCACCTCTATCTCCTCTAGGTGTATTCGAACCTCAGAATTCTCAAGTCAATTTCGTTTTGGGCCTCCTTGTGGTTCATGGTTGTTGCTTGTAACGTGTTTGATGAAATGACTAGTTGGGTTTGCATTGAAAAATCGCTTAATCTGATCGTTTTCAGACAAAACGCAACAACACCGAGAAGCCCATGTGTTACTATTCATATGAATCAAACTTTGTGGTTGATTTACCTAATGGAGGAGCTTGTGTCCCTTTTTTATATGTACATACAATCTTTGAGTTTATGTATGTTGCTTTCAGTACCGTTGCGTTCTTATATGTACTTCTCTATATGATTTATGTCTGTACAGTGCATATCCACACATTTAGCATAATAGACGGTTACAAGTTGTTGTTACTGCTTTGATGTCTTTTGATCACATTAATTCGTACAAATCAATCCGTTGTTATTACCCAACAAGGGATCTTTGCGCAGCGACGTGACCCAATGAGGCAGCTTTGCACAACGATGTGATACAACGCTGCAACAAGACTCCTTGTTGGAGTGGATGCCCCGTGGATGCAAATTTGCACCAACTAAATTGCATTTTAACCATGTACGCCACGCTAGCTCAACATATAAGTTGTACCTCTTCCTCTCCAGGTTCCCCTATATCAATACTACAACACTAGTTCGCTCAGATAGAGCAGCAATAGGAGGAGATCCGCCAACTCGTAAGGGCTACTGCAGCCTGAGACAAACAAAGAGAGCGTGCCAGAAGGGCACCTCCCTGCAACGACGCCCCCCGTAGCCACAACCCCTATTTCAACATTACCACTAAGAATTTGCTGCAAATTCGCCCGAGGGGGAGGCGCTGACCCTCTGTTGGTGCAAGGATACATGTTAGTTTAAGAATAA
The DNA here is from genome assembly GCA_036346265.1 of Melocanna baccifera. NCBI lineage: Eukaryota > Viridiplantae > Streptophyta > Magnoliopsida > Poales > Poaceae > Melocanna > Melocanna baccifera. Next base: position 35,017,385 of record CM070683.1, read on the forward strand.
CGAGTGTTTGAGCCTAGGTATGCATTACTGAGATTGCACTAATTATGTCTGAAACTATCCCAACTGTTGTTGGGGCATAGGGAACTACCAGTAGCCGGTAAGGACAAGTTACAACACATTCCCCTAACATTTTCTCTTTGAAAATATGCACTAACATCCTCTCCCATCTACCCATAGTATCTGAATCCACTATTTGGCTATCGCAAATAGATGGATCAAGATATCCACCTACACGACCAGTGGCGTCTTGACCGCAAGGAGTGGGGGTGTCAATAGGGACTACGAGAGGAGGGAGGAGTGATGCCGCAACGAAGAACATAGCGAGCGTATCTAGCAAGAGATGCAAACTCATCTTGAGGCGTAGGCCAAGGCGGTCTGCGAGGAGTACAACACCAAGCTCGCAAGGAATGGCAAATAGCCTTAGTCCACGCAGTAGATCAGGTCATTCTGTAGTAGTCCCCCGTCCTATCCATCTTGTTTTCTTTTCTCCTAAAAGCGTGTATGCTTACATAGACTGATGCTTGTGTCGTTGTGTACCATAGTAGCACCAGCAAGGTTGACAGAAGTAATTAGCTAAATCGTCATTCCATGTAACCATGTGTAATATGCGTCTGTTTGGGACTCTAATATATTTTAGGTTCCGTACCTCACAATTTAGTTTCGGTCGAAAGATTTCACTATTTTGCTAATGCTACCTTCGAGTGTATTTGTAATATCCAAGCCCCGAGTAAATTGGACTTCGTAGTTGCTACGACAAGATCACAACCAATAAAATACAGTAATGACGTTTCGAATCATCTATACTGTGAGTTTTTCAAATTTTTGTTTTCCTCATTTCTTCTTCTAATTGTTGTTTCTAAATATTTTATTTGCAAATGTACCAGGAGGGTCATGGTGCCGTGCCTCTCAAGCGCAGCACTTTTCCTAGTCCCTGCCGTGGTCTGGTAGCACGGCACCTTCAAGGGTCCTACCACCTGCTGCGCCCGGCCAAATTGTGCCACATTGAGGAGTGATGCCGCGGTACAAGGCATGGTAGGAGACTTTCTTACACACTGGCTCTTTTACTATCGGTTAGGAAGCTAGTTTTGTAGAAAATAAGCTGGTATAATAGGGCTATATAAATAAAAAATGCCACGACTCAGCGACCGCGCGGGGAAACTGCTGCGACCTTGTTGTTTTCCTAGATAAGATGTCACGTATTTGCCTGTCTGGACCTGTCACTGCGATCCCCCATGACACTAGGCGATAACTAAATGCACATGTATGTCGTGCCTGTGCGTGGCAAATCTCTACTTATCTGTGACTGAGGTCGAGCCGTCACAGCAACAGAGATAGTGAAGCGATGTGAGCATTTTGAATGTGTGCGGTTCCTTCTTGTACGTGCCTTGATGTGTTGTGCAGTTCTGCAAACTCGCAGTTTATGATTTTGTACTAAAAGAGTGTCCATGATTAGGGGCCGTTCCCAGCAAAGGTACTCCTAGTATGGATTTCTATTCGATATAGCTGATGACTTATAGCTCTATTAAAAATATTTATATAAATAAATTAAATATTTATAAATTAATAAACTAAAATGATAAAAAAATCGTTTCATTTATTTGAACGAGCAAATATGGGCCGTAAACTGAAAACAAAAGGCCCTATTTTACGATCGTACTGCACCAGGTCTGATTAAGAAATAGGAGGCATACACATGACCTTGGGTGTGCGATGTGATCTGTCCCTTTCTTCTTAATTTCGTGACGTCTCACCGTATGATAATATCACTACTGGTACTAATATTATCTTTTTCTTATTTGCGATGCTTGTGCCCTACAAGCGAAAAAGACGCGTACCAAACCTTGGCATCCATCAGTTCCTGGTCATCGTGGAGATGACTTGAAACGATTGAAAACGACCAAAATACTTTTAAAATTAAAGCTATAACATTTATTTCTTCCAAATGACACCTGCGAAGAGGAATTTTCTCAGGTTTGCCTAAAATGGAAAGCAAGCATATATCATTTCTTATCAGTAGCTAGCTCAGTAGTCACTAGTAAAAATCTGTACAAGCTCACAGTTGATACGAACTCGTAACTCTTCGGTGGTGATTTGGGCTGGGGCGGCTGTCCGGGGGATCTCAAATTTCAATGTTTGTTTCCTGTTTGGATGTATGGTACCGATGTGCTGTGCTAAGCTTTGCGCTCTGTAACTGTTTGTTTCGGTTTTTTTTCGGTTTCTACTTCTAGTATTCGTTTTTTTTACTATTTAGTATTTCATCTTTTTTTAAATTTTTTAGATATTTTAGGCTTTTTTATATTTTTCTTTTTTCCGCATGTTCCTTTGTATTGTCTCTAATGGGTTAACATGTTTGTTCTATTTTTACATTTTTTAAAATTAATTATGCTCAAAAAGTCAAATCAGTTACAGTAAAAAAAGTCAGTTATAGTGAAATTTCAGTCAAAAATCAGAAACCAGCGCTAAAACGAGCGTCCCCTATATACCTGGCCAAATGGGCCGGGCCTACACGGCCGAACGCGGCCGTGCATGAGACCGGCCCGAAAACGGCGCGGCACGGTTGTAACGGGCGGCCGCGCCTGACGGCCGGGCCGGGCGCCGCGCTGGCCGAGAGTGCGGACGGCGGCGCGCGCGACGGCGCGGCCGTTTAGTGTCGGCCGACGACACGCGACGCACGCGACGGCCACGACGGCACGGCGGGCCAACGGCTCTAAACGGGCGTGCTTGGCCGCGACGGCACGCCCGGCCCAGATTTTTGAAAAAATAGCCGTTTTTTCGAACCGTTGGGGGTAAAAAAATTCGAGAAAAATAGCAAAACATTCGGAAAAAATCTGAAATTTTTTCTATAAATAGGTGGGCATCCGGCCTCCATTCTCCACACCTCAAATCTCACTCTCCTCTCTCGGTTTAGCTGTGAAAATTCCGAAAGTGCTTGCACGAATTTGGTGAAAATTCGGGAAAAATTCCGAAAATTCAAAAATCTTTAGATTTTTTGTGAGAGCTGCAAAGGAGGTAATAATTCTGTCTTATTTTAATTTTTGAGTATTATTTATTAGTTTAATTTATTGCTATTATTGGTTGGTTTAATAGAAAGTTAATCATTCTTTACTATTTTAATTTACAGTTGATTTAATGGAGAACTACGATTTTGAACTCTCGAATTGGCCTCTCGGCGGAGGATATGCAACCGTTTCCACAAGCATATCCATCTGAAAATGCCGAAGAAATGATGGCCCCGGAGCGCGAGGTCCAATCGATCCATCTTCTCATTGGCTCAACAAGTGCATCCACGACTCAAAGCACGGTGCAAAAGATCAAGAGCTAGTACATCAACAGTTTGGAATGATTTCGACAAGAAGTTCAAGACCGAGGATGATGGGACTTCGGTGAGGTATGCTGTTTGTAAAATTTGTTGTAATGAATTGACTGCAAAATCTTCAGGTGGGACGGGTCATCTACAACGACATGCTGCAAGTTGCAAGAAAAAGCAAGGAATACAAATGCGCCAGACACAACTGCAATATAACCCTGACGGCTCGGTACGTACGTGGGAGTACAACCCAGAGGTAGCTCGGGAATCTCTTTGTAGATTAATTGCTTCTCAAGATTTACCTTTAAATTTTGGTGAGTCTGACGCTTTTCAAAAATATATTAGGAGGAGGAAGGCGACAAAGCACTGGAGATCTATCAAGCTATCTCAACAGTGATAGCGTCAGTTTCGAGCAGGAGTTGAACATCCTCTCATGGTGGCAAGCCCAAAAGATGTCATATCCAGTGCTATCCATATTAGCGCGGGATGTGTTGACTGTTCCTGTCTCTACAGTCTCTTCGGAGTCAGCATTCAGTCTTTCCGGAAGAATAATCGAGGAGCGACGAACAAGTCTGTCCAACGAGATGGTCGAAGTACTTATGACCGTCAAAGACTGGGAACAAGCTGAATCAAGACTCCAACATACTGCAGAAAATAAAGATTTAGAAGAATCTTTTGAGAATTTGTATTTAGATAGCAATGAATAGGATTTTCAATATTTTTCTTCACATATAGTCACTAATGAGCTTTATAGGTTGTACTCTTTTTTCTTTACCAAGGTTTTCTCAAATTGAGTTTTTACTTGGTAAAGTTTTTAATGAGGCAGCCATCCCATGTAATTTAATAAGTTAATAAAGCTCATTATGTCATTGCAAATATTTATTTTTATGATTAGCAATGTCTATAAATTTCTATATTTTTTGAATTTTTCTAAATTTTTACAATTTTTACAATTTTTCTTATTTTTCTACAATTTTTCTTATTTTTTGCTTTTTCGGCTAACGGTCTAGCCGGGCAAGACGCGGCCGCTTAGCCTTAACTGCGTGCGGGCGGCACGGCACGGCGGCCGCCGTGCTCGGCTTGCTCGCGTTCGCTGGCGGCACGCACGCCCGCTTATTACACGGCCTTACCGGGCGTGCCTAAGCGGGCGTGCCGAGCGCGGGCCGTCGCCGTGCCCGCCCAAGACGCCCGATGGCAGGTATGGTCCCCTAAATTGGTACTTGGTAATCCGCTTCTTGTTTGGAAATTTACTTAATTGCTCTAAACACTTAATGTGTCTGGAAATGCACCTTGCCCATATTTCGATAAACCAAAATACCGAATAACAGAATCGAACAAATATCGGCTTATTATGTTCGGTTTCACATAATTCTTTGGTTAATTCGGTGATGAGCTCTCGAAAACCAAACTTTTTATACAAAAAAAACCCAAATAAGTAATAAACCGAATGCCCACTGCTAAGCCTAACCCTACGGTGGGAGGCAACGACATTGATGCCAGTTTACTTGTAAAGCTCTATGTAGGTTGCCACGATTATGGTAAGGCTATGGTTCGGTGTGGTAGCGCAACAGCAGGTATTGGCCGGGGAAAGGAAGAGAAACGGCGAGGGTCTGGGCCAGCGTTGAAGTAACAACGGTCGATTCAACGGGGGACGGGACAACATTGACAGGGCGGCAACATATTCGCGATCGGTTTGTATGGGGACTTCTCCCTAATAAGTCGTCCGGTCACGAGCTCAAAAAAAAAAAAAGTCGTCCGGTCACATCACGAATTAGGGGGTCGTTTATTTTGGTTTTTGTCGAATGCTTTTGCATTTTTGACTGTTGATTTTTTTGTTAAAATTATACTATAACGGTTGTTAATTTTTTTAAATTACTTAATTAAAAAGAAATAAAGAAAAAAATAAAAAAACACTATTATTCCTCTGTAAACAATACAAAGAAAAAAGAAAAGAAGATAAAACTAAAATTAAAAGGTTAACATATTTATTCTGATTTTAAAAAAACTCTTGAGAGAGACAAAATGTGTTCATATTTTTTAGTGCGTTTCATTAGAGATTCTAACACATGATAAGATGCATATTCCCCATGTTTGTGCTAGGAATCAACAGCTTTGTTGCTACAAATATCAAAGTGGCCTAAGAACATTGTCTAGTCTTGGTAGGGGACTCGGTTTGGCAATGGATTATAACTTTTTTCTTTATAATTGACTTATTTTTTATTATAGCGAAAATAACTTATTTAACATAATTAAATTTAAAAAAAATTAAAAATAGAAAAAAACAAGTTAACTCATTATAAACAATATAAAAGAGTAAAAAAGAAAAAGTAAAAAATCAAAAATCAAAAAAAATAATAAATTAAGAATTAGAAGTCATTATTTAAACGAGCGGGGCCTTAATCTATTGATGGCAAAGTAGTTCAAGATTCATGGCATGTGAGGCAGCCAAGAGGCCAAGACTACTGGCTGGCTAACATGGTGGCATGTCCCCCTTCCACCACACATCTAACGTATCGTCTTAGGCCCCGATCGTTTCGGCTTTTTTTAGCTTCAGCTTCTAGCTTCAGCTTTTTTTTCACTATTCACTACACTATCCACTAACTCAGCTACAGTGTTTTTTCAGCCAGCTACAGTGTTTTTTCAGCCAAAAGCCATCGCTATTCCGATCACCCCCTTAAAAGATGGAAAAAAAAGGGAACAAGCGATGGAGCCAACGCAAAAGAACTACTTTATTGTCTGTTTATATTAATTTTTACTAAATTAATATAAATATTTAATTTTTTGAAGTATTTTTTATTCTCTTATTTTTATCTCGATTTAGAAATAAGACAAAGAGTCTTAGACACATCACACATCTTAGACCTCTCACTCTCGACTCACGCACTCATCTCTCCCTCACTTTCCTACTACTTATTCTCTTTTTCTAAAATTCACTTTTTTTAACCACTACTATTTATTTTCATCCATCATTCATAGTTAAAAGCCACCAACAACAGCTAATATGAACAAACTCTTAAAGGAAAGATAAAAACAAGCCATAAAAGGCAACTTTCCTGGAGGACCGCCGATTGCTTAGTTGGTAGGTATTCCTCATTTATATAAATAAAAATAATTAGTGATATTCAAGGCATATTTTTCGTTCTGAGAGCAAAAAATTCTAAAAAAAACAAAAACTAAGAAATTCTCACATTAATCCAAAGAAAAAGAGAAGGATCTCCACCACTTATATTAGTAAGGTTAGATTATAACGGTGCAGATTAATCATATATAGATATTAGAATTATATAACAAATACAATTATATTTTAATTATAAGAAATAGAGTTGCATATCAAAAATAATTTTATCATAATATCTAGCTATGCAACTGCGTGGGTAACTTTGCTATGTATAAATAAAAAGAACTAGTGATATTCAAAGCATCTCTTTCATTTTTAGAGTAAGAAAATCCCACAATAATTCTAAAAAGAAACAGATAAGGGTGTAATATCCCACAATATCTCAGTGATTCATCTTTCTGTGTTCACTCTGATTGTACTCTACTGTCTAATATCCTATATAAGAGTACAATGGAAACAGATAATTTCTATCCGAATGCTTATGAAATAAATATGAAATGGAGAAAGATATATCCGATATTATTCATATTTAAATCTACAAAAAAAATAAAATATAAGATAAATGATATCCATCTGAATCCTCTCAGGTTGCACCGCTGTTTCCAACCTGCTTTATCTCCCTGCGTTGCCAATTGCCATCGAAGTCAGATATGATACACGCCAAAAGTTGACTAGCAGGAGGATGTAGGGAGTCTAGGGACGGCTGTTTGTAGCATTCACATCCTCTGCATTAGTATATGTGGATTTTCATACATCATCTTCAATATATTTCTATCTCATTTAAAGATGTACTAGAGATATATCTAATAGTTCATCTCTAAAATTAATTTCTTTAACTATTTTATATGATTTGTATCATATTTCTCCCTTAAACTTCATTACCATTTGTGTTAGTATATATACTTAGATTATCACTTGTATAAAAGATAGCACATTCTTTTTTCTCATCTACTACTTCTCTATATAAAACACCTACTATCTTATCTATGTAGAAATTTGCTAATATAGTATAGCTAAAAGACAGTTAAATGAAACTATCATAGATGCCCTTAACCGACGGACGGCTTTTTTTACATTTACATCCTCTTAACCTTTCTCAAATCCCACCTTCCTATTCTCTCCTTGCCCTTCGTGCCCGGTAGCTAGCCAGTAAAAAGTAGTACCCGCTGCTACTAGTTGGAACTTCCTCCATGCAGCATGTACAGTGACACCTTTTACTTCTTACACTAACCCTGGGGATCAAAATCCTCGGTGCCACTCCCACACCAACCAAAGTTGAGGTTGGAAGAGTGCTCCATGGAGAAGAAGCCGGCGCCGTCGTTGCCGATCGCGTTAGAGCAGGCCGGCAATTCCTCCGTGAAGCCATAGCCACCGCTCTTGTAAGAGTCGTATGAGTATATGCCGTGCCACTTGGTCTCTAGCATGGGCAGAGATAAGCAGCCCGTCGTAGCCGCCGACGAGTCAAAGAAGGACGCACCGAATCCCATGAAGACCGGCTGCTCGAGGACTGCGCCGGAGTACGGCGACGCCTCGTCGTTGAACACCACGCTCGAGTCGCTGTCCGAGGAGCCGTCCTTGTAGATCGCCGCGGCCGACGCACCGAACGTGGCCTGGCGCTTCTCCGCGGCGTCATCGCCGGCCTCCACCTTCACTGCCGGTTCGGGCTTGGACAGCTTTCCCCTCAGCTCCCGTATCTGACCGCGTGGCGTGGTACAAACATACGTAAGTAACAAGTGACGTGACGACGCGTGACAACAGAGCTAACAATCAAGTACCTCTGCGACGAGGCCGTCCTTGTCGCGGCGGAGGACGTCGCAGTCGGCGCGGAGGGCATCGTGGCGGGCGCGGAGGGTGGCGTAGTCGCGCTCGAGCTGCTTAGTCTTCCACCGGGCGCGGCGGTTCTGGAACCAGACGGCGACCTGGCGCGGCTGCAGGCCGAGGTCGCGCGCGATGCGGGCCTTGCGGTCCGGGTCCAGCCTGTTGTCTGTCTCGAAGCTGCGCTCCAGCTCGCGCACCTGCTCCACCGCCAGCCGCCGCTTCTTCTCGCCCATCCCGCACGACGACGACGGCGCCCCGCGCCCGCCGTCAAGCTCGTCGTCGTCCACCTCCTCCATCTCGGCCTCGTCCTCCTCCATGTACGGCGCGAGTAGGCTCCCTTTCTCAGCGAACGCCAGCTTCTCTCCTGCAATACGCGCACATGCCAACATGGTTCACTTTGTGCTGGTAGTATCTTTTTGTTTCTCTTGTATCTACAGAATACAAGAGCAATGTTGTTAAGAGTGTAGAGTTGGAAGGTTCATGCTAAGGAGTACCAGTATTGCTCAATGCAAATGGGAATACGGGATACAGAGGCACGTATACTCCTATACGTCAAACGCGCTCGTACTTTGTACTGACATTTAAGCTCAAAAGCGATGCTGGTAATTTGTTACATGCTTCATGCTTTGCCAGAAGTACACAGACGGAGGAGACCTCGCGGCAATCGTTACGCACCTGGCTCTGAGGGTTCCTGGCTGCCGGTGGGCTTCTTGATCTGCCTCTTCATTTGTAGTTAGCAGCACAAGAAAGAACGCGACGGAAATTTGGAATTGGAGATGGTTCTAGTTATGACGTAGCAGGGGATGGAGCCTTGGGAGGAGTTGCAACCACGAAAGGCTACACCTTTCTCCTTTTGTTTGTGGGCGGCAATGGCCTTGGCCTGCTTGGGAAGTCCTGATCCGTAAAAGATGAACCGAATGGATCGAGCACCTCTTCGTCCTTAGGACGGAGGAGAGAGGGTGAGAGAGACCGTGAGAGGAGGCCACTCGCAGGGCCGAACAACTGATGCAGGAACCCATGGATCGCGTATAAATAAAAGCAGGCAGCTGCCCCTGCCAGGCACCCTGGTTGGACAGTGCCGAGATGTAATGTGCCAGAGATTTTTGTATGGTTCGTGTGTTGGCAGTTGGTGTCGACAGTTGGGGCCTATTTCTATGTGCTCAAAGTGAGTATTATTCACATCATTTTCAGGGCACCGTATCTATGTTAATTCAAGTACTAGCTTTGTAAAAATTCTCAGGCAGGCCTTTTCTACCTGTAACAAACTTCTGAAGCAACAAATTTTGACCGGTGAATGTGTCTGGTGGAACATATTAAGAGTGACATTGTGTTATGTTACTTTTACAGAGAGTGAAAATATTTCAATGAGTCTCCCAGAAAAATTGCGACGCAGTTGCACGTACATGAGACCAGGAAATGTCTCCAGTTGTTTCACCTCACAGACGCATGAACGCCATGTAAGCACAATGTATCAAGGAGGGCCAAATAGTCTGACCATGGTTAAGATGGGCGTGGTTTAGCCAACATGCAATTGAGCCCAAACCAAATATTTTTAACATTTATGCCTACATTTTTATAGAATTCTTTTTTAAGATTTTCTTTTAAGAGTTCGGAATTGTGAAAAAAAAAACTTAAAAGAGAATGTTCCCTTCGAATGTGACTTGTGACTATGATTGATAATTTTTATTTTTAAAATAAGTATTTATGTGAACAAACTAACTACCACATGCTTATGACATAACAATCGTAGGCTTACACATGTCAACTCAAGCTATAAGAGTCTGCGTGAGGCTACTTTTGCACATCATACTAAATTTCCCACAAAAATAATCAAACGCCGTTCTTCGTCGTAAGCTTAGTATGTACAAACCTCGAAAACATCACGTATTTCTGAACCTTTTTGGGATTAGAAAGGGGGACACACTCGCTTATATCACACATCACACCTACACAAATATATACACCCTATTAAAACACACTAATTCTAGAACGGAGGTCATTGGATAAATTATAGATATATCAAGTACTTAAAGGAGGGTGGGTATATGCTTTTTTATTGAATACGTGTGCGAAAATGAGTACACGTGTTGAGGCCCCGCTCCACTGGCTTAAGCTTTTAGCTTCTTGCCTCGAGCTTTTTAATTTTCCCTTTTTCTGATTTTTTTTGTTTTTAGACTTTTTTGCATTTTATTTTTTATTCCTTTGCATTGTTTGAATGACGTAATTTTTTTTATTTTAATAATTAGCTAAAAAGCTATCAGCAACTATAGTGCTAAATAGTGTTTACAATGCTAAAAACACATAGTCCACAACCGAATTGAGCATGGCCTAGGGCCATTCCTGATATTTCGGAGGCCCTAGGGCGATACGAGAGTAGAGGCCTTAGGATGTTTATGATATTTCAAAAACCTCACTTCTATTCAGACCATCAGATACTTTCATAATTAGAACCTAATGTGTACCAATAACAAGTATAAATAATTTTACATAACCAGCATCTTACTGTATGAGCAAAATTATACATGCTAAACTTCTCTTACAAGTTACAAGAGACATATAACTTAAAGGCCCCCTTTGAATCTCGAGAAATTTATAGTGTTTCTTGTGGAATTCATATGTTCCAAATATGCCCTTTAAGAATGAAACCACATAAAAACTATTTTATGAGATTTTTTAGTTAGCTAAGATATATAACTAAGTAGTCTTCAGCCACACTAAAAGGTAAAAGCACCAATTTTTTAAAAAAATCTTCAATTCTTCAACTGATACGAAACTTTCTGTTAGTCGCCAAACATAACCATATGCACTGAAAATCTAAAGTTTTTAGATTACCTATCTTGAATCAAAAAATTTCTTTGTATATTTGAACTGAAGAGTTCAAATATCTACGAAACCACCAGTTGTCAAATTCTCAGTTTAATTATGAAGTAAATAAGATACAAGCTAGTTGAGCCGAGCTAGACATCAATCTTATGAGCCAGCATTCGTTTGTTTAGTCACATGTAACATGCCAAATGAGGTGTTTCAAAATTGAGTTGGATACTTAGACTGCCTAGATAAGTTCTTAGTATAGTTGCTAGTTGTCTTCTTAATGTTGCTGTCTGAAAGTTAACGATACAAGTATGTACCCTTATATACTTTGGTTGATCTTTCTAACTATAAATTTGAATAAGTTATATATAGATATATATACATAGGCTATCCATGCCTAGGGTCGGCCCTGCCGCGGCTGTCCATCTAGGGTTCAAACGATGAGCGGATGAGACACTGACGGGTAGTCGTAGCCAATTGAGCGGCTCGTCTGAACCTCTGATACACGAAACGATCTGCTTGAGCGATGCATGCGTGGTATCTAAACCACCAGCTAATTCGTAGTTCGACCACATTTTTTTTAGCAATGACGCACGTTCTGTAGTTTTTGTTGCGTTGTTTTTCCATTCGCTTTGGTGTCGAAACGTGGCAGCAACTGTGTTGGCGAAAACATCACCACTAAGCCGGCGCTCCCAACTCTCAACTGAGCTTTAGGAACCAGAGCGGGGCCCACAGACAAATTAAAGTCCTAAAGTGAGGCTAGCGAGTAGCGACCTTGCAGCTTGCCAAAACGCTACCAAGCTAATCTTTTAGGGTGTGTTTTTTTTTTACCGCAGTAGATGATTTTTATCGTATTTTTTTAATACAATAGTGAACAGTAAAAATACTGATATAAATAGTGTATATGGTTTTAAGTTTATGAAGCTATTTGGATAATCTACTTAAAGATACTACTCCGTTTCGGTGTTTGATTTTTTGAATTTCAGAAAAGCTATAAGCTAAAAGTAGAAACTAAATAACAAGTGGGTTCTTTTGGGTTATGTCTTATGGTTTATGACTTTTGAATTCTGACTATTTACAAAAAAAGAGTACGAGGAAAGAGACAATCATATATAATTTCTGATCAATATAGTTAAAATCAGTATAATATCTATCATAATCAACATATAGATCCAATTTACAGGGCCAAAAGAATCCACTCAAGAACATATCCAAAAGCTCGGTTATGTGCGCACGTATTCGTGCATCACCATGCATGTGTCACCCAGACATCCTAGATCCTCTCTGAACTTGTTGATCTGTGTAGCAGCACCAAAAATATGAACAGTGGCATACATCATTAGGTTGGTCTCATACATACTTTTAGAAATCAAAAGCCATTTCTATTTTTTCTCTTTGTTCTTCTATTAATTGAATATTTTAGAAAAATAATGGCCAATATAGTACCATTTGGAACAAAAAAACATCAGAAAAGTGAAATTAAAGAGGCTTAAGTTTTTAGCTTCTACCTTCTTAATTTCGTCTTTTTCTATTTTTGGTTTTTTTTTGTCTTTTGTCTTTTCCTATATTATTTTGTATTGTCCGTGATAAGAAAATATATTCTTTCTATTTTTATTTTTAAAAATTTAATTACATAAAAAACTTACAAATGCTATAGTATGAGAGCCTCAGAGAGTACCCAAAAAAACCTTGAAGTTAAAAGCTTAGGTCCTGTTCTTTGTGGTTTCTAAAAATCGCTTTTGACTTTTGCTACAGTAACTAACTTTTAAACGGAATATTTTTTTAGAATAAAATCTACAAGTTAATTGTAATATATGTTTTCTGTCCATGAAGGTTCTTTGCTTACGCTGAACAAAGCAATCTCTTTTTTGCTAGCCAGATCAACATCGTCACTCAAGCGTCACTCAAGCACTCAACTAGAGAGATCAACGTCATACTGACGCTGCTCGCGTTCATTCACGTACGTTTTTGTGTGAAGGAGTGGACGACGCGAGGCTAGCTAGGACGGTACCTCTGGGCTTAGGAAGGCCGCGGGCAAGGAGTCTTATGGATCGTGTCCATGCACGTTGGGCGACACACATGTACCACGACGGGAGGCTTCTAACGTGCACCAGCGGTGCTCGTCTTCGCATTCTTCCAAGTACTTTTATTCTTTCACGCAGATGATTTATGCTTTTCTAGACGGGGAATGTCGTGTTTGTAGTCTAGGGCACTTTTGACTTGGACGACCATGCTACTGCGTGCCAGTACACGATGCTAATACAGTGGCCATCACTCGAGATGATGGTACATACATTTAGACGATAGGCACATTTAAATAACGTGGTTGTAGCTGACAACTTTGGAGACAAAAATCACCTGAAACTGTACAACGGCTTTGCGCTTTGAGGTACTACCGCTTTTATTGCTCGCTCCGCTTTCGATTACTTGGCATTTTTGACGGGTGCATACATATTTAGGCAATTATTTTTTTAATTATATTACGACAAAAATGCCGCTAGCAACTACTTAGTAACTACCCTGGTGAAGGGTAACCACAAGGAGTAGTAAAGCCATGTATTTTCGCTATCTGTGCAAGCACACGAGCAAATCAGTGAATGGGATTTCCTTTGGCCCCAACGTCAATGGATGAGCACTAGTTCAAATTTTGGAAAGCTGCGCTTATATATTTGGCGCTCAGGTATTGGACGTTCTGGAGGCTTCTTCTCTGGTTCTCCTGCGTATCATACTGGCATCACAGCCACATCATCTCCAAACAACTTGCATGGCTCCACTTGACTTGAGCATGTATCATGAAGAAGACATCAGAAGAGCAACAAGCGAGGACAACATAAATGTCTATTGTCACCAAGATTGTGGTCGAAGAGTTTTGACAGAGATTGATCTGAACTTGATGCCTCGACAAGGAACAGAGCCAAGATTATGGCCGAAGAGCTCCGAGAGATTGATCTGAATGTGGTCCCATCACAAGAAACAGAGGCAGCGCAATGTACACATTCCATACTGCACTTTTGATGGGGAAATTGGGTGTTTTCCTCTAGTAACTTATGAAGCTACTACAAGGTCATGTAAGAATCGGGTGGCTGGGACCTTAGATATGAAGCCTATTAGATCTATTACGAAAGAAGTGATGCGATCCTTTGTCGGGAAGGTTCGTCCTGCAATTTGAGCAAAGTGGCCAGGTGAAGATGCTGGGAAGCCAATATTCATCCTACAAGATAATGCCCATCCTCACATCGACCCAGATGATCCTTTATTTCATGAAGCAACATGGCAACAGGGGTTCAATATTGAAGTAATTTGTCAGCCACCGGATTCGCCAGATTTCAATATCCTTGATTTCGGTTTCTTTTCATCTGTTCAATCCATTCAATATAAGAAGCCTGCTAGGAAGTGCCTGAACCAGTTACCTCTATTGAAGAAGCCTTCAAAAAAATATTCACCAACAATGTCAAATCGGATATTCGCAACATTTCAGCTCGCACGATAGAGGCTATGAAATCTGGGGGAGGCAACAACTATAAGATGTTGTAAATATTGCGATATAAACATATATTTATATGTAATCCTAATATATCTCATAAAGGCAAAAGCATGATATAACAAGCATTTAAATGACATAACTAACATATAACCAAATGACCTCTTTAAGCCATTAAAACATAAACAAATGCTTCTACCATATATCATGCAAAACTCAGAAATCAGCATATACAAATTGATAATAGCCACTTCTAAATGATGATCTAACCAGAATCAAATTAAGATTGAAATTCATTTTATTAATTTCTCTCAGAAAGCTAGTTGCACAATAATTATCCTTGGTCATCTCCGCCATAACAAGTATCAGTCTTGATTATATATGTGACAGTTGTAAATTAGGCCGAAAGCCTTTAATGACAAAATTAGCTGTTAAAGGAAACAATCAGATCATGAACATAGTGCTGCAAACACAGAATATGCGCTCCTTTAATCAATATACTTATTCAATAAGCATGAACTATATTGATTAAAGCAGGACAATCAAGTTATGACAGCCGAACTGAATCGAGTCTAGAAATAGAATATATATATATATATATAACTCACTGAGCATCAGATATACAGCACAATCAATGATCAGAACAGCAGATAGCTAATGGCAAACTCAAGGTTTATCTACCATCACATCCATATAAATAATTTCAGTTATTTGCCTTCATCACAGAGCAATACCACAGAGCATTCTTTGCAATCAACTTACAAATCAATTCAATAGATCACAAATTTGCAAATAATCAACAACCAGTCAACTCACAGTGGGGTGATATTTGAAATCACCGTGAAGAAACCGAAAGTGGCAAGGCACGCACGTTGCGCTCACCCAGAAAACCAATCACCCTACTTTGCCAGTAAGGATGAAGGCAATTGGAGATATAATACTGCACTTCACCTCTCACCGTTGAGGTTGAAGTCGAGGAACAGGAGAATGCCACACAAGATGCTCGGGTGTTCTGACCAAAGAATCCCAAGAGCACAAGCCTAAGATTCTCACCTATACTCGGTAAAGACCGGTTGAGAGCTCTCAGATCCACACCTTCCCAAACCCTAATGCCAACCTCAAAGAAAAATAGCATTGGGCCTCAAAGGAAGGACAAAATCCGAGCACACAACAGCCGGCGCTGTGGAACAACTTAGAGGAGCTTCTTCTTCCATCGCCAAATCACAGATCCACTGAGAGGAGTGGGAGATCGAGGAGGAGACTTAATGCTGCACCCCCAAAAGAGGACAGGGAGCCGTCTTCTTATAGGAGAGCAAGGAGGAGAGGGAGACAGGCTACAAAGTCCTTATCGTACTACCACAAGGCTGGTATGGGACAGTTCTAACTGACGAATTTGCAGGTCCCAACCTGAGTCTTGCTATAAGTTGAAAGTAAGCGTGCCATAGACCATATGAAGTCTCGCTCGACTCAAGAAGGGGTCCCGATCTAGTGGATTCCTTACTGGGGTGAAACCTTACTGTTGGTTTGGCCAGATTGAAGGTTTTGCTTTATAAAGATCTTATCATGATCTCTCCACCACACACCAAAGGAAGTGTGTTAATCGCGTGACAATATAAGATGATCATGTCTTATGGGTAAAACTGTATAATCTATGCAAAGTGTATAAACTATTCTGGATATCCGTGTCCACGGTTATGGGCAAGCTGAGCAAAGTTTTCCAAGGATTAGACTTTGGTTTTGAAAATAATTTCTAAAAATACTTATGGATGGATGAAATCCTTAGAAGATTAAAAAGTATATGGATAGATGGAATTCATATGAGATCTTTGAAAAAGTTAGTTCGGATGGGAGACCCGTGGTTATATTAATGTGGGGGATGGACCTGCACTAACGATAATAATTTCATTTACAAGATATTGTTTTCACTTACTGTATTAAATTAGCAATTTCAATATACTTACTCTATTTCTTTAAATGCTGTTTTATGCTCAAACTAACTCTATATGTCTTCCTTTGTTGCCTTTATCATTATATTATATTCTTCCGTGTGACTTGAAGAGTATAAGTTTGCACTCACCCTTGCTTTATCATCTCAAAGGAGGATGACTTTAACTACGGTGAGAACCTCGACAAGTAGGCCACGTCTTATTGTCGCTTGCCTGTGGGCAAACTCAGTGGGTTTCTTTCGCTCTGGTGTTTTTCTTCCGCTGCTATTATTTAAATTTTATCCTATGGGTCATGGATGTGAACTTTGGCTTTCAGTCTCATATTTAGTTAATGAATAAATATCTTTATGGTTGATATTTATTTTTTTGTCGGCTGTGTGCTCTAACTGATCCTGTGTTAGTGCGATTTACTTAGAGGTTACCTCGTGGCTGTAACCTCTCCATTCCGCATACCACATTATCCATGATTACTTGTTACTATTGCCGTTGAGTACAATTTTCATATCACTAAATATTACCTAGCTATTATTATATGGCTAAAGATTACCAGACTATTATCATATCATTAAAGTCCCATGTCTATTTTCATATCACTAAAGTTACCTGTTTATCTTCATATCACTAAATCTTATCTGGTTATTACTCTCTCATTAAAGCTTATCCAGTCATTATCATATCACTCATACTTGCATGATTATAGCCTTCTAATACTGTATTCAGACCAAGATGTGCTAGGCTATCTTATTTCACATGTTTCTAGATTTATTAGAATGCTCAGTTAATAATGTTCTAGAATTCATACTTTTAATTAGTGTTTTAGAATTCATGCTTAAATCATTAATGAAGGGTATTATTGAACATATTTCAAATTTAGGTTTAAGCAACTAGCAATCTTTAAACATTAGGACCGCTATGTTTATTCTTCCTGATATCATGAACTATTACTCATATGCTTTCATATGTGAGTTATAACTAATGTATATAATACCTGTAATCGGACTAATAATTATTCATCACATAATAAAATTTGGATGGCTGTCAACCCTTGTATGAGTTATATTATGATACCTCTTTAGAATAATTCCTATATCCCCATCACATAAGTATCATCCCGCATTGCCCTCGTATCGAGAGTGATGCTCTTCTATTTTCAACCCTAGCAAATCTTTTCGCTCATCATGACCTTAACATTTCCTTAGTCCTTTGATTCCATACTATATAATTTGTCTATAATGTAACAATTATCTTACCACCATATTATCACTTCACATCGCCCCTATCAAGTATTAAGCCCTTCTATTTTTAGCCTTAGCAAATCTTTTTACATTCCATAACTTATATTAGCCTTTCCTTAGTTCCTTCAATTTACTCCTTACAATTTGATAATAATGTAACAGTTGCCTGACCTGAGATTATCCACATATATTATAGATTTCCACCCATCTAGTAACGTACGGGGATATTACAACCCGTTCTCGGTTATACAGTCAAGGATAGTGACGAGCCTAGCTACTCTCGTATAACTTGGTATGTGGTAAGTAATCGCCAGTGCCATTATTATTACCATAACTTGCTAAATAAAGATTATCTTTTAATTTCATTGTTTCTGTTACCTTAAGCTTTGACTTCTATCAGTGTTCCTGGTAACCTAGTTCATTATAATTAGGTCCCGCTCGTTTCAGCTTTTTTCAGCTTCAACTTCTAGTTTCAGCTTTTTTTTCACTATTCAGTAATTTGTCTTTTTTTGAATTTTTTTTAGATTTTTTGAGCTTTTTTGTATTTTTGTTTTTTCCCATGTTCCTTTGCATTGTCCATGATGGGCTAACATATTTTTTCTATTTTTACATTTTTTTAAATTTAATTATGCCCAAAAAGCTAACTCAGCTACAGTAAAAAAATCAGCTACAGTGAAATTTCAGCCAGAAGCCATCGCTAAAACGATCACCCCCTTAACATGTGTCGATTATTTATTTGCATTACTTGTCCTTTACTCATCGCGTTGTGACCGTTATTGGATATTTGCTGAGATTTTCAAATCTCATGTTTGTTTTTTCATTTTCAAGTAAAGGGGCAGTGGAGTGATAGCATCATGCATAGGTAGAAACACTCGAGTTTTCAGCACCATGACTTGCTATTTTTTTGTAACTTTTTTTGTTCTTCATTTAGTTAGAAGTGGACCGGTTTCATATTTTAAACATTTATTTCGGTTTCCGCTGTTCTATGTTAAAATGCTCTTGAAATTTTAATTTTTTTACAATTTTTATTATAGTTTTTTATTATTTATTTTTCTTTTGATGGTGATGTTTTATAGTAATATGTTATATTAATGTGTGAGGTGCGGAAGGAGCTCTGAAAAGGAGGGCGGAGAAGCAACCTCTTTTGGGCCAGAAAATCACATGCACAGAGGCACTTGATTGATGGATGCGTCAGACGACTAGAGCGCCCACACGCACTAGCGCAAAGGACCGTCCGTGTTCTGTGCTTGGACAGCGAGTTGCCTGCGCTCGGCGTGTTTTTCCCACGTCGCCAGCCTGCCCCATTGGCCGCGACGGAATCCCCAAGCCCGTCCACCGAGAGTAGAAAAAAACGGAAAGCGAGGCGTGCATGGCAGAGCTTGCCGCGCCCGGAAAAGCTGAGGCGAGGCGAGTGGAGGCGACGGGCGAGAGTGACAGAAAGTGATGTGCCTGCCCGCCCGCCTTCACAAGGAAAGGGACGGCATTTTGATCTCGTGCACCTAAAAGCTGGTCGCGGCTTCTGTTCCCACAGGGAAAACAAGATAAAAAGGCAGGCGACGACGAGCTTGCGTGCCATCTTCGGTGAGCAATATGGCCGTGGCAGGAGCGGAGAGTTAACACCCACGAAGTTATTTCGTTATTTGTTGAACCAGTGGCCGGATGATCTGGTTCTTACTCCTACGGCACAAGGAGTTGTGGACTCACGTGACTGTATATATGTCCCTTGCTGTCCAGCTCAATTAGAGCATGTACAACAGTTCAAACGATTATCATCATATATATATATATATATATATATATATATATATATATATATATATATATATATATATATATATATATATATAATACATAAACAATAAAAAAAAGACATGCTGATAATACATTTATTTAGTTGTCTGTAATCTCATCAAAAAAAACAACAAAAAAGACAGCTTGTAAAAAAGACAACTTGTATAACGCTCGCAACGCCGTCTCTTCGCTTAGGAGCATGAGCGCGGGTCGTCTCTTCGCGAGAGGACGGCTTGTGTCTCTCTCTTTCTTAATTACAGTTCACGTCAGATAATTTTACTGTGTTGGTATGATAAAGATAGCTACTATCTCTCTGTTGTACATGCCCTTAATTAACACCTCCATTAGGGCCGTATCTGACAGTTTGGGGTCATATGCTAGATTTAAAATTACGTCATACACTTAATAAAAATCAATTATCAAAAATAGAATATATTCTTCGTTTGATATTACAATTATAATAGAATTTTCCTTGAGGAGTACATCTTGCTAAGAAACTGGTCTTTAAACTAGTACCATACCTTTTAATTGAAAATAATCATTTCCTTCAAACAAAATCTGCAATTATTTTTAATTAGTCTTCGCCAAATTAATCATCAATTGCAAGTGTTGCATTAAGACCTTCCTAAGTCGTTATAGAATGTAAATATAACTTTAGCAACTTTAATTTATATAAGCACATTTTTATAGATCGCCGAAATAATCAACAAAATACCAATAGGAATGATATTCTTCTTAGGAATGAATTTCTAGAGTAAAATTTAGAAAAAGAAAACAAAGAGGGGAGCAGGCAGAGAAAATGGATGTGAATCAGTTTCTATTTTCAGTAAAGAATGGATAAAAAAGCTGCTTTACACTTACTACAAAGATTAGCACAATAGTCACTCAAAGATGGACAAAACAAATTTGGGGGCCTAATTTTTTGGGGCCTGTGCAGCATGCTGCACGTGCCTTGGGTACGGGCCTGACCTCCGTATTGACCGTCCGGATTTCTGATAAGTGTTCAAGTGGATGGGGCGTGAGCGGCGAACTACCCACCGTCCGAACTAAAGCCAAAAAGGACACAAATTATGGCTGAGATTATGACTGAATTTTTACTTGATTTATTTCATATTTTAACTAGTAATAGTTTATTTAATATAATTAAATTTAAAAATTAAAAATATATTAGCCCATCAAATATAATACAAACGAATATAAAAAGAACTAGCAAAAAAACTGAAAAACCAAAAAAAGATAAAATTTAAAAATAGTAAAAAATAAGCTAGAAGTTTAAGTCGAAATAGGTAGAGCCTTAGATAATAAGGAACATTCAGGTTGCGAAATAAAAGTCACTCTATTTAAAGCAGCTCTTATGATAACTCTTACAAATAGTTTTTAGAAACTAATTTAAAAAGCCACTTTGTTTAAAGTCACTTTCTAAAAATCAAAAGGCAGAAGTTGTTTGGAACTTCAAGTGGCTTCAGCTCCAGAAGCTAGAATGAACATGTTGGTTTTCTAATTTTGGTTTTATTATTGTTATTTTTGTATTGTCTATAGAGATATAATGATGTTTTTTCTTATTTTTATTTAATTAAATAATTCGAAAAACACTATTAATCGCTACAGGATAAATTTTTTTTATTGCTTTTGCATTGTCAGGAAGCCTCGGTCTTTTGAAGCTAGGCCTCACAGGAATGCGTTGAGCACGGCAGCATGCGTGCAAATTGTTCCGTCGAACCCACTCTGTACTTCGACTGATTTACGGCCACCAGTTGCACCATCACGGCACAAGGCAACGAATGGCCCGTTCCAGCCAGTTTGGGTCTAGCTTCCAGTTTTTAGAAGCTAAAGGTAAGAATAAATAAATCAGTTTCTTAATTTCGAATTTGTGATATTCTTTAGCCTTTTTGCTTTTAGTTTTGTGCCTTTTGTTTTGTATTGTCCGTGGAAATATGCCACTGTTGGAACCGGGCAGTTGCCGTGCAGCTTCGACGGAAGCGAGTTCTTCGGCTGAACGCTGCGACCGCCGCTTCCTGCGGCGACCTGGAAGGCGTCAACACTGGCGGCTTTCGCGACGCGGACGGGGCGCGCAACTCGGCGACACGGGCGTCCCGTCGCACGCCCACCAACCGAGGAGGGAGACGAGCCGAGCAGAGCACAAGGCGCGGAGTGGCGCAGCGAATCGCATCGTGGGCAGGAGTGTTTCTGCACGCAGCACGCATCGCTTTCGGCGAGACTGCACGGTGCGACGCGACACGCGGGGACACGTCTCGGCTCCGCCTCGAAAATACTCCTTTCGCGGCAGGGCCGCAGGGCTGGTGGATCGGCGGTTTCGGCGTCGTTGCTCATCCTGAGCCGGGGCGAGAGCCGATAAGACGTGCTATTCTGTGCAGCTTTTTGGCTATGTAATTCCCGGTCTGCGTCACGGCACAGAACGCTGCTCCCTTCTGTTTGCTTACTTATCTTTTGATTTGTAAGGTGCGATTACAGTACTGATGGTTTATAATTTTTTTTGTTATATACTATATCTGAGATGTTTTATTTAGCATAATTAAATTTAAAAAAAATTAAAAATAGAAGAAACATGTTAACCTATTACAAACAATGTAAAGAAATACGAAAAAAAGAAAAAATTAAAAATTAAAATACAAAAGGAAAAGAAAAGAATGAAATACAATAATAATAAAATAAAAATAGAAATCAGAAATCATCGTCAAAACTACCGGTTTATTCAGAGTATCATATTTGTGGCTCAGCTCAGTGCTCCGAGTACTTGACTGCTTGTAAGAGTAGAACTGGGTGGTCCTACTGCAGTAGTGTTTTTTCTTTCTTTTTGCAGATTGTACACTGTACAGTAGTGGTGCTTGATCGCTACTAGTAGTAATAGCAGCACTCTTGGGGGGCCGTTTTCGAAATAGCGGTGGTTTCTGATTTTTGGTTGAAATTTTACTGTATCTGACTACTTTTTACTATAGCTGAGTTGACTTATTGGACATAACTAAATTAAAAAATATATATAAATAAAAACGGTATGCTAACGTATCATAGATAATATAAAGGAATACAAAAAAATAAAACATAAAAATACCTAAAAAAAGGAACAGTGCACCCATCGCTGTTTGGTCGACCAGTGCTACAAAACGCAAGGCCCACCGCATCCAGTCCATGTGCACCTCGAGGGGCGAGCCAGCCGTCTCCAAGGCCGTTTTTACTTCTGCCGTGATGTCACATCGTACAAGCTTTTTAGGCCCTGATCGTTTAGGTTTTTTTCGGCTTCAGCTTTTAGCTTCATCTTTTTTTTCACTATTCACTACACTATCCACTAACTCGATTCTGATGTTTTTCACCATTCTGATGTTTTTTTTTTAAAAGCCAAAAGCCATCGCTATTCCGATCACCCCCTTAGGGATGTTGTTTTAGGAATGGCTATTGATTTTTGGCTGAAATTTTGCTGTAGTTAATTTTTTACTGTAGCTGATTTTTTATTATAACTGATTTAGTTTTTTAAGCATAATTAAATTTAAAAAATATATAAAAATAGAAAAAATATGTTAGCTCATCACGGATAATGCAAATGAACACGGATAAAAAAGAAAAATACAAAAAAGCCCAAAAATCTAAAAAAATTAGAAAAAGGCGAAACTGAATAGTGAAAAAAAGCTGAAGCTAGAAGGTAAAGTAAAAAAAACTGAAATAAGCAGGGCCAAATGTAATTTTCACATGCGACAAAGCAACGCTTGCATCCTCTCGAGCCGTGATTTGATCTCTGACCAAATCGGCTAAAACGACCATGGGGGTGATCGGTTTGACTTTTTTTTGGCTTCAGCTTTTAGTTTCAGCTTTTTTTACTATTCACTACACTATTTACTAACTCAGCTACAGTGTTTTTTCAGCTAGTTATAGTATTTTTTCAACCAAAAATCAAAAGTCATCGCTATTCGGATCACCCCATGTATGCTTGTTAGCCTGGCACAGCTCCATTTCGCCGTTTCGCGCTTCACTAGCTAACGTGCGTGGTCTTTTCGTGGAGGCAGACGCGAACTACCAGTAGAAGAGGTTTCGGCGAGCGATAGACAGCACACCAAAGTCTTGTCCTTGTTGATAAGTGGCAGCTACTTCGCCGTTGCGAGCTTTTGAGTTTTGAGCACGACAAGACTAGAGGAAATGCCATGTGCAATACTGTGGAATTGCTTTTGCCGATGAGTTGGTGCTACTTTTGTTGGAGGGACACTGGTACTTCTACACCACGTCGTTACCAACAAACAGTGCACGCCCAACGTAGGATCGAGATTGGATCTGTATATCGGCCGTCTCTGGAATCAAGCTTGGTACTAACATTATACATTGAGCAGGCACTCCGTCTTTTCTTCCTACTTAGCGTACGTTTGCTGCGAGTTTATGTTGAAATTTTCAGGAGCATTTTAATAATTTCACAATTAAAAAAGCAAAAGAGGGAGCCCACTTGTTGATGATCCGGCTTAAAGAGAAAAGAGGAGGAGACTCTCTGACTCCACCCGAGCGACATTTTCTTAGATCCGATTTTGGAGGGATGCCAACATAGGTGGAGAGATGCAGTGGCGCAGGCGGGAGGTGTGGGGCTAGAGATTCGGCTTCAGTCGTTGGTGGCCACTAGGTCAAGCCCCTCTACCAATCCTTCTCTCGGCTATAAGAGAAGGTCAATTTAGGCATGTAATTAAGTCAACTTAATTACCTACCGTTTTGTGGTAGGGCAGCATGCCACTTCTCGCCTAGTGGTCGAGCAGCAGGCGTGCGTTCGCTCGGTGACCGGTTGACCGAGACGAACTTGTAAGCCGTGGGCACTGTAGATCTGTGATCGGATGACGGAAATGTTTTTTTATTATTAATGTGTATATATAATTATTTTTTATAAATACAGAAGCAAAAGACTGCTAAAAGTCGAAATTTTTGTAGCCTCTCTACGTGCAATGGATAGATCTTTAGCGTCACGGATCTACAAGCCTAGCGTCGGTAGCTTGCGGTGCGGCAACTGCTCTTTGGTATTGATTGACTACGAGACATTTCAATCAACGAAAGCTTCGGAGTCTAGCGTAGACTGCAGAGGCTAGCTAGAGAGGTGTTCTGTTCTTCAAAACGTGGTCCAGATGAAACAGTGACCCGATAGTACAATCAGCATGGATCATCTTATCTGTTCTGGTAAAGGTTGTACGATCAGTTAACAGTCAGTGTTCCGCTCGTTTTAGTTTTTTTAGTTTTAATTTTTTTAATATTTAGTAATTCATCTTTTTTTAAATTTTTTAGATTTTTAGACTTTTTTGTATTTTTTCCCGTGTTCCTTTGCATTGTTCGTGATATGTTAACATATTTTTTCTATTTTTACATTTTTTAAATTTAATTATGCCCAAAAAGCCAAATCAGCTACAGTAAAAAAAGTCAGTTACAGTAAAATTTCAGCTAAAAGTCAGAAGCCATCGCTAAAACGAACACCCCTTAAAGGTTACGGAGAATCTGCTCTTATATTGACCCTCCCACCCCCAAAATTTCTGAACTCACAATGCCTGGCCAGTGCTTCTGTTTTTGGTATTTAACATTTATTTTTCTACTTGTGGGTGAGTTCTTCATTTGACATCTCTGTTATGATTTTACTTAGTAACAAGATAACAGATATATGAATTACAACATCTAAAAAACAGGGAATACTGAGTGCTCTTTATTTGACATCTCAATGATTATTCTATCGGATTTGCTTTAATTGTATCTTTACTGTTCAATGTCCTGTATAGAGGGTGCAAAAAAGGATAATTCTATCTGATCAATCATCTGAATGTTTCTGGAGCAAATATGGAATGAAGAAAATGGTTATCCGGCACTATCCGTGTTCGACTCTAACACCGATAAAAGATGTAGAGTAGGATACAGAATAAACGATATCCGTTTGTATCTGTTTCGATTGCAACCCTAGTGTTGATATGAAAAGGTACATATGGCAAAGGTTTAGGACCTTCTGGTATCTGAGGAGGTAATCAGGCATACCATAAATCCACCTAAAGTAGTAGAAACGATACTGAACGTTTGTGCAGGAACGGCTGTTCTTATCAGAATTCTGTTTCCCGTGCATGCAGGAACGGCACCAATGTGGGAGTGCGAGGTTTCAGCTGACGCGCTGAATGCAGGAAGGCCCAATCTCATCGAAAGGCCTTTGATGCCCGCGTGTTTGTGCATTTGTGGCGTAACAGAGACTTTGCGTGGGCTCCCGTTCCGTGCGATGTTCGTGTTGTCAAAGCGGGCTTTTGGTGCTTTTTTGGTTGGGTTTGGTTAACCTTGCATGGGCCACTCAGTTTCGAATGCGGCTCTTCGAGCGTTGCCGTTTCTCGGCCTGGCCTTTTACGTCTTCTATCGAACTGGTTCCTCGGTTCCGTTAGGGCACGATGTTTGACGTGGAGTACGTACAAATAAAGCGCGGTTGCTTGGAGACAGCTCCTTTGTTGATGCATTGTCAGTTTGTCGCTGGATCAGAGAGGTTTCACGCTTTCACAGCTCATGTCAAACTCACGTCCTACTTTCCAGGCAGGCCTTGCCAAAAGTTTCCCTCCCCTGCTCGTCTTCCTCCCGCGTCGTTCGTACCTCCCCAGCCACACCGACCACGCTTTTCTTTGCTTGCTTTTTTGCAGTACCCATGTTCCTTCACATTACTGGCTCCAAAAATTGGCACTCCTTCCAAAGGGGGGAAAGCGCTAGAGTAACGTAGGTAGAGTACTCCCTGTAGTTTCTGCTGGGCAACGGTAACGCAGGAGTGCAACAGAAGAAAATGCCTGCGGCTACTAGTCGTATTTGCCGGGGTCAGCATTTACTTGCACAGTCTACTCGCTCGCCCAACGAACAAGTCCGTGTGAGCACGTACCGACGTACTCCAGCTTTGAATGAGTTTGCATTGAGTATTTCTACGCGCAGTTGAACGACCGATCACGGCACGTCACACGCCAGATGAGCTATAATGGTCCAGTTCTTTTTGAGCTGTGTTCTACGATTTTATCTATATTTTTTTAAGATAATAATAAATTATTTCATCGTATGACGTACATAATTTTAAATTTAAAAAATTATTTAGAGAATCTATTTAAAAAATTATTGTATCTATTTTGTTTCTTGAAAAAGTCAAGAAAACTAAAAGATCAGAACTAATATTCACGGATGTCACGCCTCCCGATGTTGCGGCTCGTACAATAGCAATGTGCCATCTGTCAGGGGACAACGCATCTCGCCTGTTAGTTAAACAATTCGAACCGACCACAACGGCTAGTTGGTCTTGGCCTGGCCGGCCCACCACCCAAGGGTCACATTGATTATATAAATCGCAGATCCATCTCACCCGTCCGTACGAGACCCAACGGTGCAGATTCCACCACGTGCCCCCTGAACTAGTCGTTAGACCGCCTCCTGCTCCCCCAGCGACGCGGTGCCGCTGGACCAAGGGTCAACATGGCAGGCGCCGCTCCGCGAAGAGGTCCGCCACGCGCGCTGACGGTAGGGTCCCACGCGGTGTTGCCCAACATGACAGTGACCGCGTCGACACCGCGGTACCTTAAGAATTTGTATAATGATATAGATAATAGTAATCTATAATATACCTCTATATTATATATAAAAATGAGATTAAAGATGATGTATTTAATATATTATCTATATAGTTGTCTGTAGTAATCTTATATAATTAATGCATTGGCTATATAATAATATAGATAGTAAAAAACTATATATAAAATCATCTATTAAATAATAAATGATATCTTTATCTCCTCTCTCCACCATCTAAAATCCCACGTAACTTTTAAGGCTTAGAACGTTACAGCTGTCGCTTAACCGACATAACAAGTACTTCTCCCGCTATAAATACCAGCCTCCTGCTTCGCATCCACTTCACACAGTTCTAGTCTGAAGCAGCCTCTAGCTATTCTGCACAGAGCCTAAGCATTCGCCATTACTACCACATCTTCTTCTCGAAAGGTTAGCCCCAGTCTCCACCACCAACATCGACGTAATGGCTCGCTTCGCCGTGGTCGCCGCCATCGTGGCCCTCCTCGCCGTCACCGTCGCAGCGCAGGCCCCGGGAGCCGCCCCCATCCCGGCGCCGAAGCAGGCGCCCACCACCCCACCCAAGATGGCCCCGCTGCCCCCACCCCCGGCGAGGTCCCCGGCCACCGCCCCGGTCGCCAGCCCGCCCACCGCCGCGGCGCCGTCCCCCATGGCCTCTGCTCCCTCCGCGATGACCCCGTCCGCCGACGCCCCCACCGCCTCTGCTCCCTCCGCGAGGACCCCGTCGACCGTCTCCGACGCCCCCGCCGGCGCCCCCGCAGGCACCCCCGCGAGCTCCGCCGTGTACACATCCGCCGTCAGCTTTGTCGCCGTCGCCGGCGCGGTCGCCGCCGCCGTCGTGTTCTAGATGGAGCGTGGGTCATGTGATTAATCTTCGATCGGCCGTCGTGGGGCTCTGTTCTGCTGTTGTTTATACTGCGAGATTCTTTGTGGTTCTTTTCTAGAGACCGGGGAGAGAGTGATGTGCGGGACAATATTGTTGTTATCTTGTTACACATGCATGAGATGATTATTAATGGAATTCTTTCATCTGTTACCTTCTCTCTCCTCGCTGTGTGTACCTCTTCTCAGCGCATTTTGGTACAAGCCACGAACTCCAGTCAGTGTGTTCTTTCTCCTCTACTGCTACTCTGTGCCCGCAACCTGCTCTGCAGTCGGATGCTAAAACTCCGGGCCCACCTGTCAGTAACAAGATGGGGTACGTTACAGGCATGTTCCTACGCCAGCTGTTCAGGCTGGAGTATGGGAAAAAGTTGGAACGACAACTGTAGACAGAGGAGAGTTGCCGTTTTTAATTTAGCAGGGGGAGAGGAGCCGTCTGCTGAGCTCTGTTCTTTTCGGTGTTTGCACAGTGAAGGCGTGCATGCAGTCACATGGTCACCTTTTTTCTTGCCTGTTCATCTCTCTCTCTCTCTCTCCTCATGCCACGTGACGCGTTTTGTTGTGTGCGCCAAAAATATACGCAGCTGGATACTCGCCACCAGAGTATGCGCATCGCCAAAACACACATGCTGCTTTTGCTTTAGGCAACTTTGGTGAAAATCAGCAAGGCAAAGACCCTGAACCGGATGGAGAAGGATTGATTGTCTACTCTTTTCTGTTCTAGAAAGGTTTGCATTTAAATCACTACGATACAATTAGTTTAGGAATGTCATCAGAAAATATACAGGAATATGATTACCTGTTTCGATCAACAACGGAGACTAAACACAGCTATGTTTGCTCGTGATTACCTGTTTTTGAGCAGAAGAAATTCGTTTGTAGAAAAGTAGTTCCTCCACAGAATTCCCAGAGATGGGCTGCGCCAAGTTTTGTTGAGTTCTGTCTGCTAAGCCCAATGAAGCAGGGGAGGCCTTGGGAAGGATTAGTCCTCCAGGACCTCCACAGTCCACACCCAACGGTCTTCAATTAGATGGGCCTTTGTTCAGTACTTCACTGCAGGCCGTAACCAGCCTAGTTTTCTTTTCGAACATAGCCACGCAACTCGCTATTTGGGTTCCACAAAGCTTATCTGCAACATCGTATCATCCAAACAGAACAGCGACTCGTCTTTGGCATCACCATTAGGCATAATTGCATGAAAAATTTGAGGATTTGTCACCCAAAGATCTTCACTTGAGGATACTACTCGATGTCTCACATTTGACTCCGAGTGACAAATTCTCAGACATATATTTTGTAGGCCAAATCATCGATTATTTAATTTAGGGCCCCAGATCCTGACAGCACCTGGCCGGAGTGGGGCATCACCCGAGTGCTTACTCTGCGCGGTTGTTCCCACGTCAGAAAACATACATGATGTGGCCGCAGCAGTCAACCTCATACGATTCCTAACCTTCAGAACTAGTTTGTTTTATACGATTCCTTAATCTTTATCTGCTCACGTGGCCTCTCTGTCTGAACTCTGAACCATTCTGGAATAATTGATTTCTTTTTATTTTCCTTGCAAACATTCATTTGAGCATAACTTTCACAAAACTACACCTATTTTAATATAACTATCAAAAAACTATATATTTCAGTTTGTATTTCACAAGACTACACATACTTTGCCGTAAAATTGTCTAGGTTATTAGTTCTTAAACGTATTGTTGCAAATAATGCATAGAAAAAAAAATAGAGACAAGAGACACGAATTTTTACGTAAAAAATCTTTACGGAAAAAAAAACCACAAGCGCTCGAAAGCAAATCATTATAATGAGAAGAGATTACAATAGAACGCTTCTCTTTAGGCTTTCTCCCTATGAACTATTGAGGTACATATATAGTGCGGGGGAATAGAGTCCCATACGGAGAGAAAACCGAATCAGAGTCAGTTGCTATAGGTTGATACCACGTCTGATACAAACTGTGTATATATCTACCATGCCACGTCTGACATGAGGTGATGAAGTGTCCTACATGGACACGATGACGAATTCGGATCACTTTTTTCAACACATATGTATGCTAAACACGGCCACCTTCACAATGTTTTTTTTAAATTCACCTAAGTGGTGGTTAATTTGGACTATACATGTCCCTAAGTTTAATTTTGGTAATTTTTAACATGTTAGATATTTTCAAACTAAATACCTTTTATTTTGTTGATTATTTTTTAGTAAATTTCATAAAACTACAAATATCCCGTCAAAACTATCAGAAAATACACATTACACAGATTACACATATTTTTCGGGTCTCACATGTCAGTTACACTTACAAGTGGGTTCCACGTGTTAGATCCTGTTGGGTTTAACGGGAATCAACAAAAGCGTAGTTTGTTGAAACATTATGTCAAAGTATGTGCAGTTCTTTGATAGTTTTTACCAAAATAGATGTAGTTTTATGAAATTTACTCTTTGTTTGACAAAGGAAAACCGTAAGATATATTTTTCACTTGCTCAATCTTTGGGTGCGCTCAGAAGCATTTTTTTTTGCGCGGTGGCGGTGAGCGATAGCTTAAAAACACTGTAGCGCTTTCGTCTCTATTTGTTTTTTTGGTATTTTTGTGTTTTGTTTTTTTTTCGTATTCCTTTGCATTGTCCGCTCTAGATTAGTGTGTCGCTTTTATTTTTATATTTTTTAAATTTAATTATGTCCAATAAGTTAACTCAGCTACAGTAAAAAATCAACCAGGTAAAACAAAATTTTAGCAAAAATAAAAACCATCGCTATTCTAAACGCTTCCTTTCTCTGTTTGGGAGATCGAGCATTGAAGCAAACTGGTCTATGCGCGAAATCTGCGCTTCGGGACATGGGTGCATAGCACGACGTCGTCCTTCGGACATGCATTCTAGAGACACGCATGAAAACACATCTGCAAGCAGTTAGCCCTGATGCGTACACGGCAGTAACTATTTCCCGGTCAATGGAATCTCTGTAGTCTCTAGCACCAATCACTCATGCTGTCTGTGTACGCTGCCCCGAACGCACATTCCTCTGGAGAGCATTATTCACCTACGACCCGCCCAAGCTAGCACGCAGTAGTATTATTTTCCATGGGAGAAAGGAACGAGCTCGTCGCATCATCGGGCAATCATTCTGCCTGCCTAGCTCAGTTGCTCACTGTTTATCCAAACATGAGTGCAGATGTGCAACAGGGGTTCGTCAGTGCGTGAATGAATTCGAGATAGCTGCACCTGCACGCATGTAAATCCGTGAATGTACAAGGACGTTACTCCAAAAGGAAGTGATCGGAGCAGGGCGCCGGTTTTGATGTATTTCCATTTTTTTTTTGCTGGCGCTGGACAAGATCACAGGGTTGCATGCAGGGTACAACAATCACATTCACAATTTCACATACAAAGGCTTAGGATGGATGCCATTTCCTGGACGACGTATGGGCAGGCATACGGCATGCAGGTGCAGATGCTTCACGTGCATGACGGTCTCCTCGGTGCCGGTGGCATCAGGCATCAGCTGCTAGCAGAGGCTGAGCTGAGGCCGGCCTCCTCCTCCTGCCGTTGTATGCTGCCCAGGATCTCATGCACAGCGGTGGCAATATCTTCCACAGAACCCAGCTTGGAGTCATCCTCCACCTACCGTCCAAATGAAAGCGATCAATGCCATCACCGGCGTTGTTGTACGAAAACGGAAACCAATCGTTGCGGTGCCACGGCGCTCTAATCGCTCGTTTGCTCGAGTAGTTAGAAAAGAAGCTACCTTTAGGCTGAAGGAGTACAAGACCATGGCGTCGACGGTGATCATGTTGAGGTGCAGCGGCGGGATGCGCAGCTGCTGCAGCCCGGCGACCAGCTTCAGGAGCTGCTTCGGCCGCCCCGGGGCGAGCACCTTGAGGCTCGCGTGTCCTTCCACCATGGTCACCTCGATGTCGGCGACGGCCGCCGACCGGCCGCTCTCCGCAGAGCCGGCCACCTCGCTCTTGACGTTGCTCGCGCTGCCGGTGCTGGTGGCGCCGCAGCCACCGTGAGACGACGTGGAGTACTGTGGGAAGCTGAAGAAGCCGGCGAAAGGGGAGCGGCCGGCGTCAGTGCGACCGGCGCGGTTCTTGAAGCTCTTTTGAACTTCGAGCGACTGGAGGAGCTGCTCGAGCTCTTTCACGTAGTTGATTGCGCCACCAACGATGGATGCTTGGTCACCCTAACATAACGCAAAAACGCAACACGAATCTGTCATTATTACATCAACAAATGTATAGTTAATGAGTGATGGCTCATTTGATAGTCAGAACGAAACTTTAGACGAACGGGTGAAGTTGAGATGCTAAAACCGATTGATTAAAGCGCAGCAGCACAGCAGTACCCTTTGAGCGTAGGAGGGCGGCATGAGGGAGCGGAGCACGGCGAGGTACTCGTTCATCTGGCGGCGGCGGTTGCGCTCGACGGCAATGTGGGTCATCCGCTGGCTCTCAATCTCCTCCTTGTTCTTGACGACCTTGGTGCGCCTCCGCTTTCTCCTCCCCGCGGCCGCCGCCGGCTCGGGCGGCTCCTTGCCCTCCGTGGAATTAGCATCCGACTGGTCCCTGGAGACCGCCTCCCACTCCTCAGCATTCGGCACCACGGAGGCGGCACCGAAGCCGCCGCCGCCCACCACGTCGCACCACGACGCCAGCGTGTAGGGCGAGTCCCTGCACGGCCCGTAGCCGAAGTGGCCTTGGGCGAACACCACGGCCTCCAACGCCATGCACAGTGTCAGACGACCTCTCTGCCCGTGGTGGACGGACGAGCGGAAAACGATACGCTGCCACAAACACAAGGACTGCTAGTGCTATGTAGCTAGTGGCTTAGGTGCGTGGGACACACGGACACGACACAGGCATGAGACCTGACCGGCGTGTGACGAGGGAGGCGGGTTCGCGTTTTATAAGGAGCAGGGTGGCCGAGGTGGGGCGCGTGTGCGGAGGTGCCACGTCCACGTGAGGTGGTGGTCTTTTGTGCTTAGGGGAGGGGATTAACGGAGATGCAACGCAAACACGCGATGGTTCAAGATACACGGGTCGGGCGAGCAGGAGGAGGGCCCTGGTGGTTCGGTTCGGAGCAGAACGAGGAGCTGCAACAGGGCATTGGTAATGTAGAGGTTCCCATGGGTGTTCCTGCAAAAGGGACTGTACGGCCGCGGTTTTTTAGTTTCTGGGGGGACGGTCAAAGGGTGTGCGCAGATCGAGAGATTCTGCAGGTGGCCGGAGGGCGCGACGATGGCCCTGTTCTGGTTTATTTTGGGCTTCAGATTTTTTTTTAACTTTTTTGAAAGTTAAAAGATCAAATATAGAAATAGGATAGTCTTTTAAAGAGTATTTTCTAAACGGTTTTCGAGCCTAAAATTATATATATTATCCACGTCGACACCTCTATCGTCCGCTGCCGTGTCAAAAAACACATACAAAAGCCATTAGTCGTAGCCTAAAAAAACACTCCTAGTAACATGCAACACCAAGTTTAGCATACGCAGTTGTGTGTCTAGCTTGTTTTGATCATGGTGTAATGCCGTCAAAATTTACACTTAAGCAAATGCTAAATCCCTGTATTTCACAATATATTATAGCTCAAAACATACATGATAATTGTTAGAACGGATGGCAACAAAGGGGTGAATGGTGTCTCATAAAAATTTTCAAAGAATTCTAAGTCAAGATCATAGCACCAACCCCCAAGAACTAAGAAGGAAACCATTAGCTAAGAGCGGTATGACCCGCTACACAGGAGCAGTATAACAGGCGGCAACATGGCAGTCAAACCGGTGCCCCAGCGGTCTGATTAGTGCAGTCTGATCGGTGGCCAAAGAGCAGTTTGACTAGGCCAAGGCACGGTATGACCGTTCCGTTATTTTCAAAATAGAAGATTAGCTCGAGTCCAAACCTTTTTTTTGTGTAACTTTAAAAATCCATAACCAAATAAGATAAAACTTTGCACACACCTTGATTAGGGTCTTGAGAATCTATTCCATCCAAGGATAGCTTGAATCCTTATCAAAATGCAGATATTTCTCAAGAATAAGCAAGACTGTACCAAAATCGAGCAAAAAACCAAAAACTCGAAGTAAGACTTGCACGTGAGTAGAGGATAGCCAATGTGGCCCTAGATGTGTTCTCATATATTATAGTAAGCAAGAGATTTCAAAAATTTGAGGCAAAAACCCTGGGAACAAGAATCTCACAAAGAGGTCAAATCCAAGTGAAATCGGGCAACTTCAAGAACTTGCAAGACTTGGTTCCCAGATAGAAGGGATATGATCTCTATGAGTTATCTCTACCACTTACACATCCTTGACACGCAATAAAATCAAGAAGGAAAGAGAAGATACAAAAACCAACAAGAACAAGAGTAAATCAACCAAAACAAGAGGACTCCGTGAGCGATAAAAAAGTTGATATATTACTTACTTGACGAGGAAGGTTTTACCATCACTTTACTTGGAGGACAAGAGAGGACACCACAATACCCACTCTTCTAACCCTAACCCTAGAACACAACCTGTTAAATAGATAAGGCAACAAACCCACAGCTAACCCTGATAGATATTATTCACTAGCACGTTGGCGGGAAACCTGTTAACTCTACACAATATGAGTTTTACTCACACATTCAACTTATGCATGCTTTTCAAATTACATGAGCCCCAACCCGCAGTCTTTATCTTTTGATCCACTTGATCTTTCAGCATCTCCTTAACCTAAACCGCTTTCTCAAGCATCGCTCACGTCCTGCGATTTTGATCCAACTCAGTTTCTGTTATTTGGCAAAATACCAAAAATGAGCTCATTTTAATTTGTTCTTCATCTTCCATTACAAGCAATCAAGCTCACCATATGTAGGACACCAATGGCTTGCCACGCATTAGCAAGTCGCTCCCGTTTTGGTTCCACTAGACCACACATCACTTGGACCGATCAAGTCACTTGGCGCAAGCATCACTCAAACCTTTCCTTCAATATTTTTCATCTTCCTTATGTCATGCTTGATATCAACCATCTCACATGGTATTCTTCATCGTTCTGGGCAGTGGCGGACCGACCGGTGGGTCAAGGGGGCTGGCGCCCACCCTACCTCTGGCTGGAGAGTGGGTACCCCCTAGCCCCTCTACCTTCGGCTGGGGCGCCACGCCGCCGCCGCGATCGGCCACCGCCATGCCTGCCACCGGTTGGGGCTGGGACGGTGAGACCGCGAAGGCAAAAGGCCGACAACAACAAGGCAACGATAGCATTGTAATAATGTTCCAATTTGGACTAAAAACAGCATTACAACAAAGTGTAAAGGCCAAATCGACAAAGCCCACCAAGAAATACATACTGAGCACTTGAGGAACGAAATGACCCAGCTCTAATTTGGCCACACCACAGCAATAGCAAAGCAATTGAATCCTCGATTTCATCCCTTCTCAGTTACTCCTCCTCACCTATTGCAGTTGGCGGCAGTGGCACGGACGGGCGACGGGCGGCGTTAGTACCTTGGTGGCGAGTGGAGTGGGAGGTGGCCAAGTGTGCGGTGGGCGGGCGGTGGGCCTGGTCCAGTCGGTGATCACCGGCAGCCGGTGGGGGCATCCAGTGTCACCGCGTGGGGCGTCGTCGCGCAGATCCAACGACAGGGGAACCGGGCAATCGGCAGCACCGCAGCGGACGCCTAGCGCTAGATGTAGAGGCGTGGAGCACCGCGCCATCACGCCGAGCGGCCAGATTTGGAGAGCTATGGGCGCGAATTGTCAGATCTGGAGGCAGGACGGCTGTAGGAGGCGTGGAGCGATGCGCCGTCACGCTGAGGCGCCAACAGGGCAGCGGCTGGCCGAAGAGGGAGGTTGCGAGGGGCCGAGGCATGAGCAGAACTTCTGAGGCGCCGGGCGCAAGCTGGCAGTGGGGAGATGAGAGGTGTAGTTGCTGGTCGGGCGGAGCAGCCCCAGAGTCCGGAGGGACCTGCCAGCTGGGCTGCTCGCTGCCGCTAATGGATGCGGTATTTTGAGGGAGAGGACTGAGAGAGTGAGCTACCGAGTGAGGCTTTTGAGGGAGAGGACCGAGAGGGCAGAGAGGCCGACTGGCCGAGAGCAGCGAGAGTCGACAGCCGAGAGGTGTTTATAGGATTGAAACATTAATAGGTATGAATTATGAAACATTAAGTCATTAACATAGATCCATTCTTTTTAATTTATGTAATTGTGATTAATTTGATATTTTTGTTTTATTTATTATCATTTATTGATTTATACAGTTGCAAGAAATGGAGAAACGAACATTGCATAAATATTTTTCATGCAATACAAGTAGTACTCCTCATACTAATGAGAGTCAAGTAAAGAAGGCTCGGATGGATTTTAGTCCCGATGAAATCAGCGATGATCCAGTGAATCGTATACCTATTAATGAGTATGAAAATAAAATTAGAGATCAAGAGAGAAGGGTGTATTTGTTGAGAGGTCCAACCCAACTAAAAGGCCATAATTTTCCTCATAAAATACAGAATGATTGTTCAAGGATATTTCAACAATCTTGGTACAATAAATATGATTGATTAGAATATAGTGTAGAAAAAGATGCGGTCTTTTGTTTCTATTGTTTTCTTTTTAAGAAACCTAGAAGGCCTGAAAAATTTGGTAGTGATGTATTTACAACAATAGGGTATTCTAATTAGAAGAAAGCTTTAGGCACATTTGATAAACATATTGGTGGACCTAGTAGTTATCACAGCATTGCAAGGGGGGACTGCGAGCATTTTAAAAATCAAAGGGCAAGTGTGACGCAAAGACTTTCTGATCATGGCCGAGAGTCAGAAATTGTATATAAAATTTGTTTGACTGCTTCTGTAGATTGTGCAAGATTTCTCCTAATGCAAGGTGAAGCATTTCAAGAACACGATGAATCTTCAACTTCCATCAATAAGGAAAATTTTAGAGAATTGGTTGAGTGGTACAAAGATAAGAATGAGGAAGTGAAGAAAGCATTCGATCAAGCTCCCTTAAATTGTAAGATGATTTCTCCAAAAAATTCAAAAGAATCTTGCGAAAGCTTGTGCGCAAGAGGTCACAAAGGTGATTATGGAAGAGATTGGAGATAGGAATTTCTCCGTGCTAATTGATGAGCCACAAGATATGTCAATAAAAGAGCAAATGGTCATGATTTTGAGATAGTTTATTTTATATTTTTACATTGTTCTATTTATTTTGTAATCATGTGGTTGTGTTTTAATTTAGCATAATCTATGGTATATAAGTTTGTGAATGATCAAGGGAAAGTTCTTGAAAGATTTCTTGGTATTAAGCATGTAACAAATTGTATATCTGCTGCATTGAAGGAAGCTTTATTTGCTTTACTTGGAGAGCACCAATTACCAATTTATAGACTACGAGGGCGGGCTTATGATGGAGTTTTAAATATGAGAGGAGAATTTAATGGCTTGCTAAGGCAGATCCGAGATGAGAATCCATATACTTTCTATGCCCATTGCTTTTCCCATCAATTGTAGTTAGTGGTTGTGACTGTTGCAAGTTGCAGTAGAGCTATTGCTGATTTTTTTTAACTATATTCTCTTGATTGTGACCACTATGTGTGCATCTTGTAAGAGAATGGATGCATTGCTTGTAAAGCATCAAGATATCTTGTTGGAGAAGCTAGAAAATGATAAGGCTGTCACTAGCACAGGGTTGCATCAAGAAATGAGCCTAGCTAGACCTTCCGATACTAGATGAGGCTCTCATCTAAAAAACTTACTACGTATTTACCAAATATGGGAGGTAGTATTAGAGGTACTAGAGATTGTGAGTAAAGATGCATGTCAACCATCAAGTCATGGTGGAGCATCGTGTTTGATACAAAAAATGGAAAGCTTTCAATTTATTTTTATCTTGTATTTATTAATAGACTTGTTAAGTATTGCAGGTGAGTTATCACTTGCTTTGCAAATGAAGAATCAAGATATTGTTCAAACCATGGATTTGCTTGTAGATGTGAAAGTGCGTTTGTAGGACATGAGAGATAATGGGTGGGAGCCATTATTGCAGCAAGTAAAAAAACTTGTGAATCAAATGAGATTCATGTGCCAAATATGGAAGAACTCATTTCAGTTAGAGGTATGTCTGCACGTAGGAAGTATACGGTGACTTACTATCACTATTACTATGTTAAGATTTTCATTACTGCTATTGATGCCATTACATCAGAGATGAACCATTGATTCAACGAAGTTTCTTCAAAGTTGATGGTATGCATGTCTTGTCTTGATACAAGAGACTCTTTCTCCATGTTTGATGTAGATAAACTTGTTCGACTTGCTGAGATTTATACTGATGACTTCGATATAGCGGACCGTTTGTTGTTAAGAAATCAGCTTCAAACATTTGTTCTCAATATCAGGAGAAGTGTAGAATTCCATGGATATGGTGATATTGCAAAGTTAGCTCAAAAGATGGTTGAAACAGAAAAAAAATAGAACATTTCCATTGGTCTATCGTCTCATTGAGCGAATATTGATCCTTCTAGTGGCAACAACATCGTTTGAAAGAGTCTTTTCAGCAATGAATATTATTAAGACAGATTTACGCAACAGAGTAGCGGATGAGTGGTTCAGTGACTTGATGATATGCTACATTGAGAGAGAGATTTTTAGAAACCTTGATGATGATAAAATTAGAAAATGCTTTCAAAGCATGAAATTTTGTAGAATACTATTGCCTCGTGCTTGCACTACTACTATTCAATCCTAGTTAATGGTATGTTTCATCATTTTTTCAATCTTTATAACTATTCACAAATGCAATTTCTGATTTTATCACTAAGTTTGCTAATTTTATGTACAAGTAATTGTTTACATATATTTATGGGCTTTGGGAGGCACATGATCCATTACCAAGGTACAATCTTTGTTGTATTTTGTATTTTTACTATGTTCCTATTATAATTATGTGTGATTTTAGATTGCAAAATATAGTTCACTTTATATTTAGTGTGTTTATCTTTCGTACGTCATGTTCCACTAGCCCCTCCTAAAATTTGATTCTAGGTCCGCCATTGGTTCTGGGTCTCGGTTCCTCCATTAGTGCAGCCTCGATCCTCACTGTAAACCATTGTTACCTCCAAAGCTTCCCAGCCATCTAAAGACAAAGGAATTATTTTTGGGTATAAGTTCTTCACAACATGACCCACATTAGTTAAAACATGCTTCATGCAATATATATACACTGATCAAACATAATTCAAATCATGTCAAAACCAAATCATCAAAAATCCAAAATAAAAATTTTGAGGCCAATTTGACCATCAACCAGAGGCCGATCAGACCTTTCACACTCAGCACACAAATAGCTTGCTCTAGAAAATTGCAACCGGTAAGTAAACAGCAGTACTGACGGCTGACGGGCTAACTGCTATGGTCATACCGCCCAAAGCGGTCCGATTGGCTGGCAAAACAACGGCTGTCCAACCGGTGTTAAGCCAGTGGTCAAACTGACTAGCCTGCCGACAACAACGATAAAAACAAACTTCCAAACATCAAATATCCACTACACAAATTTGATAATGATTCATCACAATATTAATCTAGATCTTATTACATAGTCCTTGACAGCTCTTCCAAACAAAAGAAGAAGAAACATCAAGGTATCAGATAGGAAGATTGGGAAAAAGCAAATAATATAGTGGCAACTTGTACATTGTAGGCTACACTTGTCATATCCTCATTGTGCAGTCATCAGAAATTTTGGACTGACTAGCATGTTTGCTGATTTTACCATTCATGCATCTCCTTCCACTTTGCCTGTCGTTCAAAATGGGCAGTGTGTAATGAACTTTATTGGAGCTCATGTGATGTTTCACAGCAAGGTTCTGCATGTGTCTTAGCCTACTATAGTTAATCTTGCTTGATCTACTATCTTATATTTTTCCAAACCTACCCAAGTTTATGATTACCCCCTAGTACATGCATCTTTATCCCTTGGATGAAATGGGTCACTGTGCAAGGACTGGAACACTGTACTACTTAAATGCATGATATATTTCAAGTGGGTGCCCTGAAAATAAGGCATATTGTATTAGTTTCTTGTCATTATACGAGATTCAAATACTTGCGCAGTTGTTTGTTGGGAGTTTAGCGTACTAATGCATATAATCGATCTCTATTAGTTTTTCCAACAAATAATTTAATGGAAGCCCGTGTTTGCATTGTGTAAGTCGTGTGAATTTTCATTCCATTATTGCCACCTGTGTATCTATTTGGCCTCCACACAACATGATCCATTGCCACATGTGTGTCAATCTAGAGTTGTCATAATAACATGAAGGAAGAAGTCTACTTTACCCTTCTTAACCTATGACTTAGTCCGATTTACACCATCAACTATAAAATTATTCACTTTCCACCACAACTAGCAAAACTAGTGCAAATTGCCCCCAATGTGGTTTCATTGTTAGTTTTGGCCACATGGCTAGGTTTTGTGTTGATGTGGCAACATAGTCAGCATCTTCCTTCTCTTGTTCTCTTAGGCATCGCCTCGGCGGCACGGCACACCTTCACCGGAGACTTTACCGCTCACCTCGTAGACATCGCCTCGATGGGATGGCCTAACTTTGGTGTGGGACTTCGCCGCCCGCCTTGGAGATATCGCCTCAGTGGGGCGGCATGACTTCGCCGCCTGCCTTAGAGGCATCGCCTCGGCGGGGCGGCATGATTTCGCCATCCACCTCATAGGCATCGCCTCAGCGGAATGGCCTGGCTTTGGCGTGGGACCTCATCGCCCACCTTGGAGGCATCACCTCGGTGGGACGGCCTAGCTTTGGCGTGGGACCTCACTGCCCACCTTGGAGACATCACCTCGATGGGACGACCTGGCTTCGTTGTTCGCCTCATAGACATCGCCTCGGTGAGGTGGCACGACTTCGTCATCTACCTCGTAGGCATCGCCTTGGTGGAACGACTTGTCTTCGCAGGGAGACTTCGCTGTCCACCTTGTAGGCATCGCCTCGGTAGGACAGTATGCCTTCGCCGGGAGACTTTGCCACCCACCTCGTAGGCATCACCTCGGTGGGACAGTTTGGCTTCGGTGTGGGACCTGGCTGTCCGTTTTGGAGGCATCGCTTCGGTAAGGTGGCATGACTTCATTATCTGCCTCAGTGGGACGGCATGCCTTCGTTGGAAGACCTCGCTACTCGCCTTGTAGTCATCGCCACAGCAGGATGTCCTAGCTTTAGCGTGGGATCTCGCCACCCGCCTTAGAGACATCGCCTCGGCGGGACGATACGACTTCACCTTCCGCCTCTTAGACATCGCCTCAATGGGACGGCTCACCTTCGACTGTTATAGGGTGGTCCAGTCCCCCATGACTGGACCTTGCAACGGGTCCAATATGTAATTGACCCAATAATATAGGAGAATGTACCAATGTGCTCTCACTTTTTATAATTATCAGGGGTATGATAGAAAATTCTCATCCTACCCTATTTATGTATATAAACCCCTACAGGGGGTATGAGATGGCCAGATCCACTCACTTTTATCACCATCTCTCTCTAGCTCTCTTCGTGCTATGTCTCCCATAGAGAAGGGTACCATGTACCCACTGTTGCAACCATTCTACAACGGGCGTTAAGTGGCTTAGAGCTGTTTGCAAGCGAGAACGGTTTGGTGGGATCCAGACACCTGAGAGGCTTGGTGAGAAGTCATTGGGGTCATTGGATGATTGTGAAGCATGGACCATACTTCAATGTGGATGATTTGGAAAACATCGATGGAAGGGCATTTTGGATATTTGTCCAATACTAGTGATGGAGGTGGTTTGCAAAACCATCGTGGAGCCTAAGTGGTTTAAGTCATAAAGAGGAGAACAAGACAAGGAAAATCAGGCCATTAGAGCCACATGGAAGCGGCGCTTTGAGAAACATACATGTGTAAGTGAAAAACCTGTTATATGCAGGGTTATTAGGTTTGCCCATGTGTTGGTGGATGGAATCCACTTTGTATCTATGTTTTAGAGTTTCATGAGAATGGAAGGTGAGCCTCCACTATAAAAGGATGGAAAGGAGTTGGCTTAGAACTTAAGCCAAATAGAGGAGAGTTAGGGTTCTTAAAGAGAACTTTTGAGAGATGGAGTGTGGCTCTTATGCTTGAGATGACGAGGTTCGTTTGGTATCCCAAAATTGCTTAGCAATAGTCAGACAAGTGGGTAATGTTGGGGTGAACCAAAAAAGTTTAGGTAGAGTCGAGTGTTGACTTTTTGCCACCCTTAGACTTTGTGAGAGGCTGTAAAGTATTCATCTTTAAGTATTAATAAATATCTAAAATTCATTCAAGTCTTTCTTCTCTTTGCTCAAGTGTTAAAAGTTTGATTTGGTTTGGTTTCTGGTTATTTATCCACTCTTAATCTTGCTTGGTGTCAAGTACGTGTAAGTGATAGATATATATCTTGGAGACCAGATCTTATCTATCTAGGCATCTACATCGCGTAATTGCGTGGGCTAATCGGCTAGTTATATAAGCAAAACAACGTCCTTGTTTCTTCGAAAGCACGGCTAAATCTCCATCTTGTTTCTTCTTCCTGTAATTGTGTGTGTACCATCACGAAAGGATGGCTAGACAAGAGCAAGAAGATAAGCATACACCTTGTTGTTTGGCACGTACAAAGGGTCAATTCGTTCGTGCAGCTCCTAGAATGTAGTATAGGTACTATTCTATCCTTAACGTAATTCTCGGCAATCTTGTTCCATTCTGCTTATGCCTTGCTCTGTACCAAACCATGCCAAAACAAAATTGCAATAGGCTCCTGAGTCCTGATATAGCGTTATTTCTCCATTTCAAGGGAAAACCATAGACCTGCGCCGCATTACCGCAGGCAGTACGACGTGTGCAAACAAGATCGTTGATCAGTGCAAATCTTGGAGAGATCTCGTGTGGGGATGCATTAGGTAGGTAAGGGAGGATTTCATTTGATGATGGTTTTGCAAGTGTGAAATGCTAAGTTTGGAAGCATTGCTAACCTCCGCCTTCTCCGGTTAGTGTCCTATGCGCCTTAAACAAATGGATTGGTGTTCTTCGTTTGGACAAGTTCCTATCAAGTTTACTGCGACCATTCGTTTTACCTCAAGTATATTGCAACTTGTCAGAAAAATGTTTTGCCGTACTTGCTCGTTTCAAAGATTCTTCCTATAGCCTTCATCAGGAGGACCCCTGGGATAGTGTCATGCCAGCTCCCCGGATGGACATGATTCATGCAACAATCAAGTATTTCCAGTTAAAAAGTACATACATATGAAGTTCTGAAACAAGATAATGTCCTATATTATGGCTGTATTATACTGACAGTGTGACCAGCTTGCGGCCTTGAGCTGGACATGTGCGGCGTAGTTGGTGCGTTTAGCCCCGGTTGGAAAATAGGAATTTCACAGGCTATAATTTATGAGCGAATTATATTGTTTGCTGCGAAATTACTATGTTCCAAACATACCCTTAACTGGAAATATCAAAGCTTTTAACGAGGCAAAATCAATCTACTACAACGGCAAATATGAAAATGTATTGTCGACGTTTTAATATCGATCTTATGTATGATTTGTTTATATTCGAAGAAAAGCTAATCTCAAGAGACAGGCCATGAGTACATAGAGAAAACGGGAATTTTTAGACAGGTTCAGATCTTTTCCTAGGAGAATAATAGCCCTACATCCTGTGTGACTATTGCTTCAAGGGAATAATTACAACAGAGTATGCGAAAGGAACTTGCAGTATCCTCTCAGTCTACTGGATCTCATCCCTTTCTTCCAATAACATCAACCCTTATATAGTTGATAAAACGACGGCCGTTGTGTCGTTCCTAAAACACGTCTTAGCGTTTAGGGGTACGTATAACCGTCAAAGGGAGGTTATTATCAGAGTGACATAATTAGTCATTCATTGTGCGATGATTGTTGTCAGAGAGAGATCGTGAGCGGTTATTGGGCATAAACACACGTTCTAACTATCTTATCAAACGAATGCATTGCATG
Organism: Melocanna baccifera; assembly: GCA_036346265.1. Lineage (NCBI taxonomy): Eukaryota > Viridiplantae > Streptophyta > Magnoliopsida > Poales > Poaceae > Melocanna > Melocanna baccifera. The sequence continues at coordinate 35,061,338 of CM070683.1, forward strand.
ACAAATCATTGTAAATAGGCTAGTCGAAGAGACGCTGGTTGCGGGAAGGTTTACGACCACAGGTGGTCGTAGGAACACTTACGAGTAACTTATGATCGTAAAAGATCTTACAACTATAAGATGGTCATAGAAGGATTAAGACCAGATAGTCGTAGGATATCTTACGACTATGAGATAGTCATAGAATAACTCATGACCACTCTATGAGTTTTCTCTCTTATTGGCAAAGAGTATACTTAAAGTGGTATGATAGGTATGATGACACAATAATTAGAGGATTATTTTATCCTCGTCACATACTACCTTACGTAAAGTTGTAAGCAAAAAGATTTGAGTAGAACCACTGTCATAGATGTTTAACGGTGGGTATGCTTTGGTTAATTAGTGATAGAATAGCAGAATGGATAACTGATGAAAATCTTGTTTCTTTTGGTGTGGGTTGTGGTGGGGGAAATCGGTGTATTGGGGGGTGGGGGGGCCTCAAGCCATAGAATGGGGGGATGAAGCTTGTGGATATGCACATGACAGTGCCATAGGTGGAGAAAACTGCCATGGCAGGCCAGCTAGCCAATCTAAACCATCTCACGAAGTCATGCAATAGACAAGCTAAGATAGTTCAGTTCATTCTAATAGACCAGTAGTAAAAGATCAAAGGCCAGCTGACTAAGCAAGACTACTTTGTTAACTAGAATCGATGTCGGCACGGGGACTGCACACATGCAAAAATCAAAGCGAGAATTTTGTCCTGGCAGGGAGGATGGAATTGATATATACATTAGGGAACCTACCTATATATTCAAGCGCCTAATGCTCCGAACCTAGTAAACTAGTGCTAGTAGTAGCGTTCACTCATGCATGTGTGCGCATGTATGTTCCCCACATTCTCTAGGTTTCGTGTGGCTTACAGTGCATATGATTCCGTTTCATTATGCCAGCATGGCGCCGATGAACAGGCTGCGATAAGTTTTTAGTTCAAGGCTTTGGTTCTTGTATGGACCTGAGCACCCGTTGGACGCAGCTCGAAGATGTACCCATCTTTGCAAAGAATCTAGCCCAACGTGACAAACAGTGCCCCTACAGGCTTGTTCTGCCGGGTCAGCCCGTGCCGAGCACTTGCGAGCCACAGACGCTGGCTCTCGTAACCTGACCTGCCAGTGGTCACGTTCGCAGCCGTGCCGGGTCCCCTCTTTCGCCCCTCTGCGCCGCGGAGTCGCGTCGTGTCTGCCGCGCGCGCTCGGTTCCAGCCCGGCGCCATGCTCCAGGTGACCCAGACGCCGTACGCGCACCAGATTGCGATTTCGCGACGCCGTGCTGCGCGGTGGGGGGAGGCTAATCGTTTCGTTCGGACGGCACCGTACGTACGACGCGGGTGCCCGCCTGGCGAGCCACACATGCGCCCGCCCCCCCTCTCGCGCGCGGATACCGCTTCTCCGCCTCCGGGTTTCCTGTCCCCGGGTTCCAGTTTTGCGAGCGCCGCCGCCGGTGCCAAGCTAGGAAGGCGGAGTCCGTTCGTGCCCGCACGCGCCGTCCGATCGTCTTTGTGGACGGCCCGGACCACGCCGGGTTTCAGGACCTGTTCTAGATTCCTAGCAAGCGCGGGATGATAGACCCGAGGAGGAGCAATAAAGCATCCGGAAAGTTGGGTTTCGTAGAAGCAACGGGCGAGGCAAATGTAACGTGGGGGGACCTGAGCCCCCGCCGGGGACAGGAAGTCAGGAAGTGAAGTGAAGCGACGGCCGACGCGATTCTACATCTCTACTGCTGTCAGGGTATCTACATCTCAGCTAGCTATATTAGATAAATAAAATCTTACAGGGAGGAGAGATGAGGTAAAGAGAAATAATATATCATCTCTTATGTAAGAGACGGTTTGAATCTATAAACCAACGTAAATAGTGAGAGGATATGAGACAGAAAGTTATAGTATAAAATAGTTAAAAAATAATTTACTAATAAAGATATTGTCCTTAGTACTGTCTTTAGGTAGAATAAAAGCCTTAAAGACACATTAAAAAATATATTATTATACATGTTGTACTAATACTCACCCACGCTCCGCAAGATATACGTGATGTAATACCCCAGCATGCATTGACAGCATCAAATTATTCGAGCTATCCGAATTGTGAGGCCACGGAATAATTAATGCAATCATGCTTTGCGGCGTAGCACCTACCCACGCGCATTTTATAAGCAAGAATCCGTCCGTTGATGCAAGCAATGTGGTTGTTCTTGCTATTGTCTATGGAGGCTCATTGATGGACTGATGGATCCGATCGAACACGTTGGCCTAATGTTACATTAATTGGTGGACCCACCAGTAGATCAAAAGGTGGCTAATGCCGACCCTATCTCCAGCTGCAGAGTAGGTACCTTAGCCCCCTAGCTCCAATGCCACTGACAATGTCCCTCTCCTCCATCTCTCTCACCACTCTTTCAACATCCTCCCTCTTCCTGGCCCTTCACAACTCCACCACCCACCTTGTGATGTCATCCACCACCCTCTCCGCCCTTGGCCATCTCCCACATCACTCGCTCCGCCTCCCTGACCTCCTCAACAATCACCAGCACGCTGACGAACGTGTTGCAAGCTAGCTCTATTGGCACCAGCCCCTTCCCCCATATTTCATCAAACACCTCCTGAGCGTTGTTCATCCCGCCATGTGCGCTCAGCCCATGCGCCAAGTAGCTATACGTGAAGGCGTCCGGCTCGCACCCATATAGGGGCCCCATCTGGTGGAACATGCGCAGCGTGTCGTTGAGGTGCAATGACGGTGCGAAGCCCTTGACGAGCAAGTTGAGCGATTGTGTGTCCGACGTGACCCCTTCGTTGAGCATTTGCCTAAAGAGCGCGGAGACGGTGTCCATGTACATGTAGTGGACCATGGTGTCGCCACCCCCACGCGACAGCAGTGCAGTGAAGAGCACATGGTAGGTGTTCGCAGAGGGCCATGCGGCATGGTCGGTGTGGTTGTTGGTCATGCCCCATTAACCCCTCTCTTAAAATTTGGTTTTGGGTCCGCCACTAGCCCAATTCATCTCAAAGAAAGAAAAGAACTATTATTGAGCCGGTTCAATTCTACGTAATGTCCTGTTATTTTTGCTTTTTATGATTTTCATCTTAGTTCTCTGGAAGTTGAAACAAACGATGTAGTTTATCCAAATGGCTTTCCGAAGCCAAAACCATATGCATTGTCTGTGTCCACGTCTCTACCGTCCGTGTCGTATCAAAAAAAAATATATTACACCTAAAAGCCATCAATCACAACCAGAAACAGATCAATGTTCTTCCTACGTGCAGGCTCCGTGCCAGTCGCGTCAAGCAAGCACCTATCTATGTGGCTCTGTCGTAGTCAATGGTGTGATATCGGATAGGTGCATGTTTGACGCATTCAATTTAGTCGGTCACGATGCATACAGGGAAGATGGGCTCAGAGCGGTAATGTCTGCATGCATGCTGCGTTTATGCAGTACTTCTCGTGACATATACGCTGCCAGGTCTCTGGCAGTCTGGCTATTCTGCAAAAACCGAGCGGCATTTCGTGACGTGTGGCACTGTCTGAACCATGCATGGCGAATATAGGTTCGTTGGTTACTCTGGAACCAAATGCTTCGGCCTATCCTCCAGTAAGACAAGTTAGGCATACATGGGGTACATGACAGTACATGCTTGAGCCCCTGATCTATTTGGCCGGTGAACTTTGCATAGGTTCGTAAGTTCAGTCTGATCCAAAGCTGTTAGCGGCGGCAACTTACCGTACTAATTATCAGGTAATCTGCAAGCACAAATTAAAGGATTGACAAAACTTTACTAACCACGCATGTAAACTTTTAGCTTGCCCAACTTTTAGTCAAAAAGTTGCTGTGCATTGTGAATTAATGATCCCACATGACACAACACTTCATAGTAGTTAGTTAGTGCTAATTAACCAAGCAAGTGGGGTTTTACCCTTCTCATTCTTCATCTCTGGTGCGTCATTGTGCATTTGTGCTGTGTAATGTTTTGTGTTACCGCATATATTATCCCATTATTGGCCACATTACCCTTACCAACTAACTTTTGGAATAGACAAAATTAGTATCGAAGCTTATATGCCCCTGTTTTATAAGATAAAATGAATGAATAAAAACATAAAATAAACGCCTAAAAGTTTTGTTTTGTGTGCGCTATATTGTGTAGCAACTGCAGAGAGAGAGAGAGAGAGAGAGAGAGAGAGAGAGAGAGCCTACCTTGGACAGTTTGGGCCTCTTAAAAATGTCACAGGCCACTGGTGTCGTTGAGGGCTGCACGCCCATGGTGCCAGAGCAGGAGTGCACGGCACAATCCTTTGTGGCCCAGCTCTATAAATACGAAACGGCCTTATTGGGCGGATAGGAAACGGCATCACTTCTGGGTGAGCGAGCACTTCCAATGGAGGTCATTCATTCACATGTGCTGTTCCTCTTCTTCTTCTTTGAGACGCTGTGCTGCTCTTCTTAATTGTGTTGCAATGGTAAAGTAACGCGAGAGAGAAGAGGTTATTCTAAGCTAGCGTCATGCACGCGACATACTATTAATCTACAGCAACCACCACACAATTCATATGTAATACTGCACATTTATGATCGTTGCAAACGTTGAACGACCCAAAATCCAAATGACTAATCGATCACCAGGACTTCAACTGCACCACAGTGGTTAATTGTTGGGAAAACCCGAAGTCCGGGATTAGGTCGAGTTCATCCTGCACAGGAAAGCACCCAAGAATAAAGACGAAAACGCTGCGCGTGACCCCAGTATTCAGCATATCAAGTATACATAAAATACTATGTCAAACATATATTGTTCCCAAGCTGACACATCCCTTGCTTCGTTATCTTGGGGATTTTACGTTAATTATGTTTGACACATACCATGCCTGATGCTTGGCGCAGGTGGCAGGTAGGTCGGAAAGCGGTCGAACCCAAGATAAACCCAACCACACCGCGGGGCGCCGTCCAATCGCTGCATTTGGTGTCTCTTTCGATCAGAACTTTGATGAAGCGGGGGAGAACGTTTGCACAAGACATTTAGCAGCGGACTTTACGAGAAAATAACGAAATCCTTTATACGATCGGCAGATAATGAAAAACCCCAGGCTGAAAGTGGCATTCTTGTGCTTAATCACTCTGCAGTCTGCACCATCGAGATGAATTTAGGAGAAAACAATGAAAATGACAAGGAAGAAATGCACGGCAGTCGTGCTTGAATTTTGGGGCGAATGGTTCCTATCATGATCAGCGTAAACAACCACATTATCAAAGCTAACAACAAAGTACAGAGTTATCTTATCTACTTATCTAGGGGCCATTAGACTTTGAAAGAGAGTGCGACTGTACGATTTGTATATATATTGCTGGCGTGTTGATTTTGTACGTAACCAAGATGCTGGCCTTCTGACCAAATGCAGGCACGACAGAATGCCTGAAACCGTGACAAAAAAATTCATCGACGTTCATTTTACCGTCTCAACACGATTACCCGCCAGACCGACAGCAAAACCTGTACACATTCGCATTGCACGTACCAATGCACACGTCACCACTCAGTGGTATAGCCAGGTCTCAAAAACTATAAACAAACTATTTTAAAATTGTTAGATGTTTATAAATTCACATGTAAATATTAATATTAATTAGATATTTTTGCAAAGCCTGTGTATCGATTGACCCCGCTAGGCTGGCTACGCCACTGTCACCGCTCAGCAGCCAACCAGCGGCTGAGTCAGCGGCACCGGCACGGCGCCACCTCGCCCTCACCCACTCCCCGCGAACTGCACGTTGCACCCCGCTCGTACGCTGCCAGTCGCTGACCGGTGGTCCCGCTCTACACATTCGCCACACGTACATCCATATCGTTCGTACGTTACACATTGCACCCGCCGCAATTAACACCTCCCATTCTTCAAAACCTCTCTCTTCTGTCCCCCACACCACGCGTGCAAATCTCTCCGGCCGCCGGCGCCCGGCGGTTCACACCTGGCCGGAGATGGCCATGGCTCGCGGCCAGATCACACTCCTTCTGCAGCTGCTGCTCTTATCAACCACGCAGCCGTCTCTGGCTCAACAGAGCAACAGCACCGCCGGCGGGTTCACGCCGACCACTGTCATCGTGGTCGTCATCCTCATCTCCGCCTTCGTGCTCCTCACCATATTCTCCATCTACATCAACCGGTGCGCCCAGGCGCGCGCTCCCCCGCGCCCGGCGTTCCGCGCAGCCCCTCAGACCATCGACGGCGCCGCACACTCGGTCCACCGCCGCCAGCGCGGCCTCGACAGGGAGCTCGTGGAGGCTTTCCCCACGGCCGTCTACGGCGACGTGAAGGCGCGCATGGCGGCCAAGTCGGGGCCACTCGAGTGCGCCGTGTGCCTCTCCGAGTTCGCGGACTGCGACGAGCTCCGTGTCCTCCCGGCGTGCTGCCACGTGTTCCACCCGGACTGCATCGACCCGTGGCTCGCCGACGCGATCACGTGCCCGCTCTGCCGCGCCGACCTCACAGGACCCCCCGCGCTCCCGGCAGCGGACAGCTGCGACCTGACGGCGCCCGAGGAGGCGGTGCAGGAGGAGTCGGAGGAGTTCGACGTGACGTGCCTGGTGGGTTCTTTCACACCGGAATCCGACATCGGCTTCGGTGCATCACGGGGGCATGACATCCTGGGCGCCAGGTACTACCACTACCGGAGGACGCAGTCGGCCATGGACGCGCCAGACCGGCACACTCTGAGGCTGCCGGACCACGTCATGAAGGAGCTTGCCACCGTCCGGAGGCACCGGCGGGCCGCGAGCCTCGCCGGGTACCCGGACAACGTGGAGAGGACGCCGAGGTTGCTGACGTCGTTCTGGCGGTCGATGTCGTGGCAGCGGCAGAGCCGGGCAGATTCGGACGCCGGGGAGGAACACGGCGGCAGCAAACGGGTTTTTCCGGTGGCCGGATTTCCGGTTTCTGGAAGGCCCAGCGAGCCCGGGTCCCGTGGGGACGACAAGGAGAAATCCGATGTCGACGCGTCAAACAGGGTTTGATTATTCTTTCTTGCATGTATTATTCGTCTTAGTTATGCAACTGTGTGGCACAAATACAACATAAACCATGCACATTACTGGCAAATAGATCGAGTTAAGGCGCCTAATTAGGGAATCCTCATTTAATCCGGCCGGTCATTATGGCCAGAAATTGGACTACCTCCTACTCCATATTCTAGCGTGTTGGGAAGGCTAGCTTTGATTGCCTCCAGCTGACATGCATGCCGGAGCACTTGGCAGATGGTCAAAGACATCATCTGGAGAATGGGTTTTGATAAATATTAGTCGGATATTTTCTTCTAAATAATTATCTAAAATTTTCATTTTTGGATGTGTGTGAATATTTATACGCCGCCACCTCTGCCTTCTTCTCCGACGACATCTTCTTCCTCCTCTTCAGCGACCTTTTCTTCCTCTTCCCTGACGATCTGAGGGGAGAATCCTCCAGTTATATAGTAAAGGAAAATGATAAGAGTTATTAGGTTTTAATCTAAATATCATAAATTTAGATGATTATTTAGAGGAAAATATCTGAATAATTACTGGACACGCCCTTGAGAATTTATTCCGTCACAAACTACGTCGGCGTTCGTCATACGCCAAACTTTCGCGTTCTCACATCTGTTTTCTTTTTTCCTTTCTGAAAGTCAACTCCATGACGACATTATTCTAAGCTAATGAGCGATAAGATGGTGGTGACCGATCGCATTGGACCCTAGCGGTCGTTGAACCCATTATTGGTCCTTGACTCCATGCAAATCGAGATTACGAAACACGCACGTCAAAAGCCAAAAGGAAGAAACACGATTGCTTAGGTTCTCTCTTTCTTTTTGCCGCCTGTTTGCCATACTTATATTGCTTGAACACGATCGGGAAGTAATGTTTTCAGGGCATCAGGAGATAAAAAAAAATTACAAAATTTGCACGCAACGAAACCAACAAGCCACCGCGAGCCAGGTCGAGCGAAGCCTCTCCCATGTTCAAGCTGGCCATGACCCGTCCGTCCTGGTACTCGATTCGTCGCAGCCATCCCGTCCTTCCATATGGCAAAATCTGGTGATGATCCCGGACGCATGCAATCAAGGAACACACGCACACGACCGATCGATGCTCGTGTGTACACCAAACGCCGAGTCAGTTTGCTCCCCCATCACCGGACTTCCGACCACTTGTCCATGCGCGTGCTCGCGATCATGGCCTGCCAGCGACAAAACATGTATATCAGTGCTACTAGGACTCAAACGACGAGCAAAATCATCAGATTTTTTATAGGAGAATCGATCCTTCGCCACTGTCAAAGATGTGCCAATTGCATTGCATGGATGGAATGGTTTGAGAGAGATGTAGAGTTGGTCGTGCGAAGAGCCGGCTAACCTCCTTTTCCCAGTCGCAGCGCAAGGTTATGATGGCCAGAATTAGCGTCTGGACGGCAGTTCCGCCGATCATTCCCGCCCAGATTCCCTGCAAAAAGCTCCGCACAAAAAATGTAAATTCGGCGGCGCAAAGAGAGACGGACGGCAAAGCAAAGTGAGAGAGACGTGTACTGGTAGCAGTACGTACCAAGACGCCAAGGTTGAAGAGCCATCCGAGGAGGATGCCCAAGGGTATTCCGATGAGGTAGTAGCAGCCGATGTTGACGTAGGCCACCGTGGATTGCCAACCAGATCCTACAGCCACTCCTGCATCCGGAAAGACGACCACGGTCAGCAGTCACTACTAGCTGCTCATGGGCCTTCTGGGTCACTCTTGGGAAGGCCCATAAAAGGAGTTTAGGCCCATCACCTGAGAGCACGGGCTGGATGCTGTTGAGGAGGATGGTGAGGGCCAGCAGGACAGAGAGGTTGTCGACGGCGTCGAGCACGACGGCGCTGGAGGTGAAGATGAGCGCGAACTTGTCGTGGAGGCCCATGATGAGCACCCAGAAGAAGAGCCCGATCACCAGCGAGGTCGCCGACGACACGATCGTCGCGAACCTCGCGCCCTTCCCGTTGCCCGCGCCGAGCTCGTTCGCCACCCGCACTCTGCAAGCACACACGGCCAACGTCCCAAAATTAGTCCGCATGTTGGTCTAAGTGCGGCACAAAGAAAAGGAGAGGATCGAGCAAAAGTTATGTACTAACGAGCACACACGATTCAAGCCCATTTCATGTACGGGGTTACGAACTAACCAAAAGTTGCCAGAAGAACGTGCTACTGCTAGGCACAACAAAATGATCCCCAAAAGCAGTCCCCGCTCCAGGAAAACCGGGCCAATCTTGCTCATAATGCTACTCCTACCACTTCGGGCTGGCCATAAACAGAAAAACGACGTCCGTCTCGTAGCAGTCCAAACTGCTCATGGATTAACCTACAGAGCACCATTATTTGCGTAATTTTGAAACTGAAGTACTTTACCAACGGAATCATTCTCGCTTAATCCGTACACTGTGTGGGATCATCTACTGTGATGTGAGTGGTGTGAGGACGAGTTGGTCGTATAGACATGGCAACTTGTGAACTTGTAGCACATTGAAAATAGGAAAAGTTGTAGCGTTTCAAATTCATCAATTATTTAAATTAGTTTTAAATTCATTAATCACCCCCTTACTTGGTTGAGGGGCGATTTAAGGGCCCAAACCTTTCCACCGTACGTATATTCCTCTCTCTACCCAACAGGTATGCCAATCTCTCTCTTCCCCATCTTTTTCAATCTATATATCTCTCCCCATGAGGCCGGTGCAAGGGCCATGGTAGGTGGCGACGGCGGCATCGGTCAGTGTCGCCATGGCAGGCGGCGGCGTCACCGATAGGTGGCGCGCGGATGACGGTGGCACGGCTGAGGCGCGGCGGCGCACAACGGCAACGCAGGTCAAGCAGCGTGGCCAGGCGGCGGCGGCCTGGGCCGTGCAACGTGGCAGGGGATGTGCAGCCGAGGTAGTGCGGTGGCCGGCGGTGGGCCGATGGCGGTGTGGCCATTGCTCAGCGCCGACGTGGTTCGGCCGGTTGGGGCTTAGCTGAACAGCGATTTGTAGAGGACCTTGCGAACTCATTTTTTTTTCCAACCAAGCGGAGTTCTCCTTGTCTTTTGTCAATGTTATCTTAGCTGATCTGATTCATCTCTATGCCACTGTGTAGGATCGCATGTAGCCTTTGAGGGAACGTTCAAGCAGTTGTCCACACATAATCCTTCGTGCAGCGAGTTCGTCGAATTTGTTCAAGGCAAGTACCTCACAGCTGTAACATCTTCATTCTGCATACCATACTCTCCATAATTATTTGTCATCACCGCCATTGAGTACAGTTAGTATATTACTCTTGCTTGTCTAATTCTAGACTTCTAATATTATCACCATACCATGATTATTTAGGTTATATTGTGCTACATATTTTTAGGTTTATTGGAATGCTCAGTTAATGATATTCTGGAATTCATGCTTTTAATGTAGTGTTTTACAATTAACTACTTAATTCATTAATAGAGTAGCACATGACCATGTTTGACATTTAGGGTTAAACCACTAGTACTTGAGACGGTAGGGCTGCTAGGTTTTATGTTTCCTATTATGATCCATTACTTGTATGATTTGTGAGTGAGTCATGACTAATATATTAGATACTTGTTAATCGGACTAGTAATCACTTATCACGTAATAAAATTTGAATGGTTGACAAGCCTTGTGTGAGCTATGTTCCTGGATCACTATCACCATATTATCATCCCATATCGTCTCATATCGGAAATTATGCTTTTTCATTATCAACCTTAGCAAATTTTTTCACTGATTATAGCCTTAACTTAGCCTTCCCTTAGTTTCTTTAAATTCATACCATATAATCTGCTAATAATACAATCGTTACCTGGCCTAGAGTTATCTACATATAGAGGAGATTTTCACCAACCTAGTAACGTACAGAGGGCTGTACTCTTTCGTTACTCAGAATATTATACCCTGCTTGCGGTTATACAGTCGAGAATATTGACGTGCCTGACTACTCTGGTATAATCGAGTATGTGGAAAGTAATCATTAGTGATATTGTCATAACTTACTAAATAACAATTATCTTTAATCCTACCGTTCCTATGATCTTTATCTCCGATCCGTATCGGTGTTTCCGGTAATCTAGTTTCATTACACTTAACCTATATCAATTACTTGAATTACTTGTCCTTTATACACCTTACTTACGACCGTTGTTGGGTACATACTGATATTTTCAAATTGCACGTTTGCTCTTTCCATTTCTAAGGTAAAAGGTCAGTAGAGTGGTAGCAATATGAATAGCTGGGAGCACTCGAGTTTTCAACACCGTGGCTTATCACTATTTATGTTAGTTTATTTATTCTTCATTTGATTAGAAGTGGACCGATCCCATATTTCAAATATTTATTTTAGTTTTTGCTAATTCTCTAATAAAATACTCTTAAAGTTTTAATTTTCTTGTGATTTCTATTATTGTTTTTATTTTTTATTATTTACTTTGACGATGATGTTTCATAATAGTATCTTATTTTGGAATGTGAGGTGCTACACAACTTAACACACCTTTTAGGCTCGTTTGGAACATGGAAAATCTTCCCACTTCCTATAGAAAATAAACTGCTTCCTATGAAATGTATGCGTTTGAAATGGGCGTTATTGTACAGCAGTGTGATCAGTCAAGCTCAGGCTTTGTAATAACTTTGCAGCAGGGGGGTGGGTGGTTCAGTCCACCGGGGCAAAACCATGCCTGCATCGCGCACAGTAAGCGCACACTGCACTACCCTGCGATTGCACAGCTGGGCAGCAGTGACCAGGCAACATGGGACCTCATCTGGAAGGCACACTGTTCTGTAGGGAGAAAGAAACTACTCCGGAAATATACCGGTATTCATCTGTGTAGTACCCTACTATCATTCTTTCTTCTTCTTGTTTTTGAAAATGCAGCAGGAGCTGTGCTATTTATCGGCAACTAAGCGGGCAAGCCAACAAAAATACAAATAAAAAAGTACCAAAAACGAAATGCACGGAGAAGAGGATTAAAGGCGTACCCGGTGCCCGCGAAGAATGCCAGGGGAATCATCATCTCCCATCCGTTAATCGTCATGCTGTCCACGAGAAAAATACACTCCGTCAGAATCGCGATCGATCAAACCCTAGTCGTCAATCGCGTGCATTTATCAGATTGAAATTACTATTGGTGTTGTAATTCTCGAGAGCACTTTGGGGCACTGGAAAGTGAAAACTGCACGAAGAATAGTTACCAGATGGACAGCGCGTCCACCGCAATTGCCGCGTTCTTCAGGTTTCCGGTCAGTAAGATGAGTATTCTGTAATACCAGTTCTCCAAGCTGCACATAGACAAATTAAAGTCAGCTTGTGCGTTGGGGAATCTGACGCCCGGTCCATCGCTTACACGAGGGTCGGCACAGCAGTCGAGAATCAAGCACAAATCACATGCGCGCATGCAACCAGCATAATGCCACTAGTTGGACGTGACCTTCACTTTACTATTAAAGCCCTGATCGTTTCGATTTTTTTTTGACTTCAGCTTCTAGTTTTAACTTTTTTTTCACTATTCACTATACTATCCACTAACTCAGCTACAGTGTTTTTTCAGCCAGCTACAGTGTTTTTTCAGCCAAAAACCAAAAGCCATCGCTGTTCCGATCACCCCTAAAACTGTTGCAATTATAATAGTCAAAAGTCTACAGCACTTTCCATTTAAAAGATGCTTATGCTCGTATTTGTGCGATGAAAAATGAACCATATTTAGTAAGAATACTTACGTTTTGTACATATGGGGTTTTAGACTGCAGGCAGAGCAGAAGACGTACCATAGCATGACGCCTGAGGCGGCGGACAGCTTGACGAACTCCCATATGCCGGCGAACGCCTCGAGGGAGAAGCCGTGCCACGTCTGCGGGCAGCCGCCGCAGGCGACGTAGGCGAAGAGCATGGCGGCGGTGGCCCACCACGAGAAGTTGAGCGTGAGCGCGATGCCGACGAGCCCGAACTGGAACCTGGAGACGAAGAGCCAGCTGACGAGGATGTGGATGCAGAGCGCGGCGGCGGAGACGGCGGCGTTGACGAAGTTCTTCATCTGGCACTGCAGGAAGCGCTGCAGCGGGAAGAGGAAGGCGAAGGAGAAGTGCAGCGGGATGAACCACACCGAGACCTGCCCCGCCATCGCCGACAGCTCCGGCGACTGCCCCGTCAGCAGCAGCACGTCCTCCGCGAAGAAGTACATGGGCAGCAGCAGCACGGCGCACGCCAGCAGCACGATCCACGACCGCTGCATGTACACCCCCATCATGCGGTACTTCTTCGCGCCGAACGCCTGCCCGCACAGCGTCTCCAGCGCGCTCGCCATGCCAAGCTGCACGCAGCCAACAGATGAAAAGATACGACTTGTACTTACACACTCACAGTAAATTACCAGGTTCAGATGAAAATATAATTTTGTTTTTTTACTTGTCCATTTATGCAGATGCAATGATAATACTGGAAAATAAACAGAGACCACCCGAACGTCCCGGAAGGTTCTCGTGCACGCTGTTCTCCCTTCGATGCGAACGTCGACAAGTGGAATGAAGGCATTTATTCGAAGTTGCATGAAAAAGGAAAGGGGGATAGAGATATAGGTTCTGTTCGTATTAGTTTTTTAAAAATATTTTTCAAAAATAAATAAATTTTATAATATATTGTTTTTAAATGGAGTGTTTTAAAATAGAATTATAAAATTTATCAGTCGATTATAATACATGCTATATTAATTTTATTTATATTGATTAAAATTATATATAAATTTTTTCTTCATATAACTATAAATTATTATTATTTATAAATAAAAATTAAAAAATATCTGTAAAAGTTAATATAAACACTCCTTGGTAAAGCTCCATTCTTTCGCTTTGGAAGAAGAAATTGGGTTCTCCTTTTGACTTCTGGTGCCTGTCAGCTCACAGGTACCCGACGGAAAAAGAACATGTGAGCAAAGCAGCTTTGTGCTTCCTACAGGGACTTGAGGGGGACCTCAAGTGTTTGTGGACAAAGAACATGATGCACGCTATGCACGCTAATCGATTCTGCGCTGCATTCTCTGTGTGTGTGTGTGTGTGTGTGTGTGTTTATAAATATATATATATGCTTCCAGATGTTTCCACTAATAAAATCATCAAAGAGAAACTTCATAATAGGAATTATTTTTTTATCCCCTATTTCGCCCAAATTATTATCCCGGCAAATGACGCAAATCAGCGTTGAGTCGGTGGGGCCCAAAAAGTTCAGGAACGAAGACAGCTGGAGGCAAGTCGATGGATGCTAGTCCAAAAACTGGGACGCAACACGCAAGCCTGCATGGGATGCCTCTGACCACTGAAATACACATTACTTGTATCAACCAGCCATATCACAGTCGACGAAGTACACATGCACTTGATCACTCGTTCTTCGGCCTAGAACTATCAGCCCGTACGTATCTGCTATACTTCGAGCTAGCGCGAGGTTTAAAGAATTATATGTTCACGAGTATTCTCCGCCGCTGCACCGCAAAAACCGGCCACATTTTTCTGAACGAGTATTTTCGATCAGTTAGCTGTTGTAGAGAAACCCCATGCCCTTGTGTACATGCGACAAATAGACCCAACAAAAAAAACTAACTGTTCCCTACAATGCAGCAACACGTCTATGCACCATATAAGGATCTGTTTGAAGTTGCTTTTAATTTTTGCTATAGTACCTAATTTTTAAATGAAGTATTTTTTAAAATGGGATCTACAAGTTAATTATAGTACACGTTAAAAGATTAATATCTATACCATCTAAAATCGCAAACAAATATCTTTCTTTCCGTAATCTCTGTCGTAAATAACTAAAATTTAAAATTTTTAGCTAAAACCCATAAATTATAGCTAAAAAGAATAGGCTCTAAATCCAGTGGGTAGCAAATTTGCTCGCTAGCTTAACTAGCTGTACGTTCCATGCCACTGGGTAAACGTAAGTTATTTCTACTTTTTATGATTTCTAATGCAAAATTTTAACTATAATTTATTATCATAATATACTAATAATTAATATATATTAATGATTAAAAATCCATAATAATCTATATTTATGGACAGATGTAGTAGCTTATTGCCCCATAGGTAACTACGGTCTACGGTGATTGAACGCCAGCTAGCTCAGAGAAAGCTTACTTTTAACGTACTTTTAATTGGCGATCATGATTAACAGTACATTTCCTTGGAAATATTTATTAATGTTTTACTTTTAAGCCGTTTGAGTAAAAATCTTAACCATATTGGGAGGCAGTCCCCCAAAGATAGCACGAACGCAGCGGACCAAGGAAACCACATACTATTTGATTTTGTACGCAAGTATAGGGATTAATTAAGGATCGAGGGAACGAGCTATGAATGGATGAACGTGCGTGCGTGCGTCGTACCATGAGGCCGAAGTTGAAGCCGACGACGACGGTGTTGGCGATGGAGATGGAGGCGAGCGCGAGGTCGCCGAGGTGGCCGGCGAAGGCCTGAGTGATGACGTTCATGCTGTAGGTGACGACGCGGCTGAAGATGGCCGGCGCCACGATGACCCACAGCTTCTTGGACTCCTCCCATACCCTCCTCCCGAGCTTACAACTGTCCCCCTTCTCGTCGCCCTGGCGGCCGCCGTTGGCCACCACCTGCCAGTCCTCCTTCTTCGCGTCGCCGTTCAGCAGCCCTACGCGGCACTCCTCCTCGTCCCCTCGCCGTCCCCTCTGATCATCCATGGCCAAACAGTCGAAGCTTCTCTCTTCTTTGTTCCTCTCTCTACGAATGCGCTGTGCTGTGACCCTTGTTATGTCTGGTTTCTGATGAGCGCGAGACGGCCTTTAATAGGAGAGTTGGTTTGGAGTTGCGTGGTTGTGTTGGCGAGTCCAATCCCTGGCAAATAAACGAAGACAGCAGCAGCCAAACGTGCGTGTGCTGTATAGTACTAAACGCTCACGCACGACGCTGTTTGGTGCCCCTGGCTGGGTTTGTCGCCGGGTTAAATTAATCGAATTAGCTAAATTTTAAGCTAACTAGGTTAGTTTAATCTAAATTTTATATTTTTCAACAAATCTTGTTAATCTAGAGTACTGGTTGGCTGGATTAGATGGATTAGCGCACTAGAAAAACAAAAATTAAGATGGTTAGATATGCTAGATTAACTTATTCTACTAATTTAATATGTTAATTTAATTCTAGGTTAGAAGATATTAAAACCCTTTGACTGGGTTAAGTTAGTACTACCTAATCCAATGGCATTGAATGAGCTAGATTCCTAACCAACTTCTTAATCCCAAATCAAGGGCCTAACCTCCCGTGTTCAGGGAGGCGCCAGCCGCCCGCCCACCCGCCTACTGATCGCCGGGCCTTTCGTTCCAACACCGTCGGGCCTAGCCACCGAATTGCCGCCTCGATCACACCATATATCGATCCCGATATATATGCAATTCCTCACGTGTAAACAGGAACCTAGATTTTATTCAATTAACGGCGTGTGAAACTAATACTCGACGGAATTAGAGGAGATTGAGCTGTCATGTAAGGCGCGGACCATGCATCATGGATGATGCCCTTCACCAGCTGCAAGGTTCTACTTCTACGTGGCGCATTCGGTCGGGGTACGTGCGGGATCACTCCTTCCATCACGGACACGATGGAGGATCTGCAGGTCGGCGAGAGAGACGATCGATCCGACCGAGGGCAGCACGCTGGATGGTCGTAAAACGAGTCATGATTCAGATCGAACTTGTGTTGGTAAACTGTCAATTAACAAATGGCGTTGTTTGAGTGCCGCTGAGCAGGCCTCGTCGTCACGACTCAGGAGGCACGGCGTATCAGTCTGACTCGGGCATCTCGCGTCCCCCTCACGGTGCACCGATTCTGTCTCGAAAGACGACGGGGCCTATAGCTGTCTGTAGTTCAGCCATTGGCGTGCTTTTGTCCTCCGGTCGATTTAGCTGATATTGTAATCGTGGGTGACTGCGATACAAAGAGAAAGGAGAAGCCCGCCTGATGTTTGCTGAAACTGGTTGGCAGTAGCGCATTAGTTTACATAGTCTAGTTCAGTCACACGGCTGATTAATCATCAGACATCAGGCGTAAAAATGGCAATATCGTCAGCGCCAGAGTCTGAGCCTGGAGAGGCGGAGCAGAGGGGAGAAGGAGCGGAGGTCTTGCGAACCAACGGGCCCGCTGATGGACCGGCCGAAGGGTCTCCGAGCGGCAGTGCGGCGGATGGACTGTGCCGCCGGGTCGACCCAAGAGAGACCAGCCGCACGTTGGCCAGGCACCTCGGCAACGGAGCGTGGGCCGCACCAGCCACCCAGATTGCCGTGCCATAATTGCATCGCTGGCAACGCACCACGACACGACATAAGCCACAGGCCCGGCCCGGTGGGAGGGAGAACAACCAAAGCGTGGAACACGCGGGCCGCGGATGCGTCCTCTGCTGCCACGTTGGGGACGAGGCGAGGAGGAGCGCGTCAGCGCCAGAGGAAGCGCGCCATCACTGAGGAGACGTCGGACCGGAACGTGATCGGCGCGTAGAAGACGCGGCCGTGCAGGTTCGCCCGTTGGGGCGTTCCATCCCAGTCCCATGGTTAGTTCCTTCACTATGGTCTATGGCGGAAACCTAGCCGCCCGTTTATATTCTCGCGCTGGGCTAACGGTCCACTAGGTCGGCCCTTGTATTTAGGGCCCGTTTAGTATAGCTCCTGCTCTCAGCTTCTCAATAGATTCTTGAGGAGCTGTACCAAACACCCTGATTCTCAAAATGATGAGATTCTGCTTCTCACGAGAAGCACTCTCCAAAATGAACTAGAGAGGAAAAGCAACCTTTTGGTAGATTCTCGTGAGGAGCTGTCCACCCTATATCAAATCACCCATTGAAGTTAAAAGAAATTACCCGCATTTTGCCATCGAACTACCCCACCCCGAGCGCCTCGCCCTCCCCCACCCGACCGACACTCGCCGCCTCGTCCGAGCGCCCCTCGCCCTCCCACCGAGCCCCTCCTCCCCGCATCGCGCGCCGCCTCCCATTCCCTCTCTCGCGCGCCTCCCCCTTCCTCCCTCGCGCGCGCCGCCTCTCTCCTCCTCCTCTCGCGCGCCTCCCCCTTCCTCCCCATCTCGCGCGCGCTTTCCCACCCGAGCGCCCCTCGCCTCTCGCGCCGCCGCCTCCCCCCTTCTCTTGCGCCGCCCAGATCTCCATAAAACCCTAGCCCCTCGAACCTTCTAGAACCGCCCATGGACGGCCTCGCGGCGCCCTCGCCCTCCCACTCCTGCGCGACCTCCGACGGCGGCGCCTCCACCGCAGCGAAGCTCCCCATCGTCCCTCTCCGACGCCACCGCCAACGAGGACGACGACACCACCGCGCCGTCATCCCCCTCCACCTCCCGATCGCCCTCCCGCTCGTCGTCTCCGTCCTCCTCCCACTCCGACGACAACGACCTCCAGACCTTCACCGCTGCCCGCCTCGACTGCGTGCCGGCCTCCTCCTCCGGTCGCCCCCCAAGCTGGACTCCTCCTCCGTCACTGCCGCAGCTGCAGCGGCGGCGTCTCCCAAGGCTGACGCTGCGTCCGCGGCGACCAGCACCACAACAACGGGAAGGATGAAACTGCAGTCCCAGTGTGTTCTCAAAAAATAAATTGCAGCTGTAGTTTATTTGATGTTTTACTTGTTTTTTTTATTATGTTTCTACGAATCCTCTTTATCAACACTTTACTTACCTTTAACGTATTAGAACCAAATTAGTTGATAAATATGTTTGGTTGTAGCTGCCAAAAAAATCGTTGAGTTGTACTGTTGTAGAAGTATCGTCAAAGAATTCCTCCCTTTCTATTACTTTAGAACCAAATAAGTTGATAAATATGTTTGGTTGTAGCTGCCAAAAAAAATTCGTTGAGTTGTACAGCAAATAAATATGTTTGGTTACAGCAAGGAACCATCTTTTCAACAAAGAAATAAGCGATCTCTATTTTCTTACAAGTCGTGGAATAGAAAAGATGGTATTCCAATCCTTGTCTTTTGTCCCTATCATAAAAATGGCAACTTGTGTTTGCCAAATGAAAGGAAAGAAAAAGGAGTTTCAGTTTGGATGTGTTCTACATATGAATCAAAATGTTGTTCCTTGTAACAAATAACGATTCCTGCTGGAGCTACAGATTTTACATGCACACCATTACATGAATACAAGTTCAATCTTTAGGGCTTTTGAGTTTTTGCATCGGAAGAATGCTTGATCTTGAGATTAATCACGTTTTTATGAATTTTTATGATCAACCGGACTACCCGCCGGTGAATGAATTAACCAAGTCACTCCGAAGATCGGCTATGATGTGATGCCTTCAGATGATGCTGGTCGATTTGTATGCAACTATGTGTACTACCGTCTCTTCGGTTTGTAGAGCAACACGGCATCAAATCTCTGTTTGTACATGTGCCTCTCTTCTTGACGATCGATGAGGAGGTCCGGATGCATCAAATTTGGATGCCAAGATAGTTGAGAATGGTATATTTTAATTTATATGACAAAGTCCGAATGTTGTCGGTTCGAATGAATTGCATCCAAAATGTAAATGAAGTAGCCGTTGATGCTTGCTATAGTACCGATGTTGGTAGTAGCAAATGGACATGATTCTACCGATAGCTAGCTAGCTACGGCTGCTGATTGCTACTGGAATGCTACAGAATCATCACTAACAACCATAGAGAAAAAAAAATCATAACATTGCAATATTAACAAGTCTGACCTGAACATGCATAACAAATTCATGTGCCCTCAGACAATGAAAATCAAACATTTATTTAAGCATTCAACAGGTCCTCGTAGCATTCAACTCAAGCAACAAGTACATGATATTTGGTCTAATGTGGAATACATTTGGACAGATTAGTTTGAAAAGTAAAAGACAAATTCAACAATATATAAATAAAATGGTTACAATTAGGGGTAATATGGTCAATTTCCCTCAAATCTCCTCTTTTATGAATCTGGAGCTAACCCACTAGCTGTTTGCTTTTCAGATGTAGCTCCAGATTCTCAGAGAAGTGGATTCTTACAGAATCTGGAGCAGAAGCTGAAAAATGAGAATCTAGAGCTCTACCAAACAGGCCCTTATACAGGCCTACAACATTGGTGCTGGAGGCTGCCTCCACCCAATAAAAAATTACGTTGCCATATCTGTCAGTTGGGTTGAATGCAGAGGACTGAGCAATGCCTCATGTCATCTCCAATATTACTATCTCAACTATCTATCAACTATATTAAATGAGTAAAATTCTCTATAAAGATAAAATAATAAGATACAATACATTATTCTTATGTAAGAGATGACTTGACCTGCAAATCAACGCAAATAGTGTTATTATTGATGGATGTGATTTTCATTTCTCAGACCATAATATTAAGAGCACCTAAGATTTGATACGCATTATCATACCCTGAAAAGGTCAAACCAATAACACGGATATCATTGAGAATTTTGTTAAACCTTTCCCACAACTTATCTAAAGACTCACCAGGTTTTTACTCGATCTTGAAGTATTATTTTTTGGGTTGATTCTGTCTCGCCTTCTTGATCGCGATAGAACCCTCATGGTAGTCAGAGAGAGTTTTTCAGATCTCATGAGTAGATCTCAAGTGAGTGACTCGCTCAAACTCTGATCGACTGAGCTCCTGAATTAGGAAGTTACGTGCCTTGCTGTTTGCCTCTACATCAGGAGAGGTTACATTGTCATCGGTCGGCACGGCACAATGTTTTATGACCTTAAGCCAAATCGTATGCTCTTGGGCCTCAATGTAAGCATGCATGCGAGACTTCCAATATGAGAAATCTACTCTATCGAACACAGGAGGCTTGGTTTAATACTTGTCTGCTGCCATGACTCCTAAGATCGGTTAAGATCTACGAGAAGAGTTAACCGGGCTCTGATACTACTTATAGGACCAAATGGCAACAGAGAGGGAGGAATAGTGCCAACTTAAAATTTTTACCCAAGTATTCAATATTCTATCCTGTAACACCTACAGAAGTGTAGTCGTATAGAACACAGAATCCTTAGCTAAAAATTAAACTAAATAATTTAAATCAATAAAACTTAGGATCTAACTCTTTTCGAAGGTCTAATCGTAGCTACAATAAAAAAATGAATAGTGATTTCAGCACTATTTCAAACCCGAAAATCGATGGAACTTTTGATCCGTCCGTCCAAATGATATGAAATTTTGTAGGGCTCTTCTTTAGGTTATCAAGAAGCTATTCCAATAAACGATCATGAAAATCATAGCCAATACTGGGACCTTTTTCAGTTTGAAGGAAAGGAGCACCGAACTAAAATCGATGAATACAACTTGCTCGTGGGTGGACGATAGCCAAGAAGACTCTAGATATGTTCTTACATGTTACAGCAAGCTAGAACACCGAAGAATATGACCTGAAAACTCTTAAAACAAGACTTCACATTTTGAGGCCAAATCAAGCAAAACATAGTTTTCTTGATAAATTTGCTATCAAAGTGGCAAGATGGGTGGAAATGGATTTATAGAGGTTGTCTCCATCTGTTACAAGTACTTGGCATAACACGATCAAGAAAAAGGAAGAGGTGAGATCAAAATCAACCAAAACAAAATCAAATCAATCACAACAAGAAATAGATATGTAGATCATCAAAGATTGATGTATTCCTTGAGATGAATAATTTTATATCCACTTCATCTTGGAGGACAAAGAGCATACAACGCACTCAACTCTTAAACTCTTACCCTAGATATGAGAGCACAAGAGAAATGGATTGATGGCTAATCCAAGTCTCTATCCCAATCCCTTTATATAGGTGGGCTAACCAGCCACACCTGTTCCTTAATGGATACTATCTACTTAGCACAATAGAAAAAATCCGATAACCCCACATACGGGTTTTACTCACACATGTTTACTTATACACGCTTCTCAAAGAGTATAAAGTCTAAATCCGCTAAATCCTTTATCTTTGATCTATCTTAATCAAACCAGATTCTCCTTGATCTAAACTGCTCTTCAACCGCTACTTATACGCCGTGGTTTTGATCTAAGGTAGATTATGGTATTTTGGCCAAATTTACTAAAATACCCTTTCATGATCGGGTCTTCATCTTACATTGCAAGTAATCGTCATGTTTGCCACATGTAGGTTCACCATTGACTTATCACGCGTCGACAAGTCTCTTCTGCTCTAGATCTATCGGACTACACTTCACTTGAACCGACCAAGCCACATGAAGGCATGGTCTTATCTATGAAAATTGATCAAGAAGCAAAAAAATGCACATGTAGACGACTTCAGGCAATACTTGTGGAGACGTGCCAGTAAAACGAAGGACCGAAATTATATGTTATAGGTGATATTTTCCTATCTTAATATAACAATTGTATTCGTTATAGAGTTCTTACATATATCTATTCGATTTGCATCGTTAGAATCTGGAACTAGCAAATTCAGACGGTGCAGATCTTTTCCTTTTTCTGATTAACGTGGTAATTTTTCCTTTGCATTATACGTGATGGGTTAATATGTTTTTTCTATTTTTAATTTTTTTAAAAAATTACTTACGTCAAATTTCAACTACAATATAATTTCAGTTAGCTACAATGCAATTTTAGCTATAAAATATTAAATTTCAGTCTAACCGAGCGACCTCTTAATCTAAATCGTTATAACACATGGATAACTTTTTTGATATAAGTAACCAAACACACCCTGCTCAACGACGGTCGTTGGCTCTGAAACCAAGCTTGCGTGGTAAGAGTTCACTTGTAGTGTTGCGGTAGTATGTACTGGATAATGCAGTGTCAAACGCACGTTGAGCTGAAATTACAGTCTCGAGAGAAATAGTGCAGGACAATTTTGATCTGCCTATCCACATGCGTGTACATATCGCATAGGGCTGTGTGTATATATATATATATGTCACTGATGAAATATTGGAACTCGCAGTAAGACTATACATACCACCGTGTTTGGTTGTCTGAACTCTGAATTACCGTTTACCACAGAGGTCAGTTAGTCTTTATTTAAATCTAGGCCCGAGCTAAACTACAGAACTCCAGTACGAACCAAACAGTAGAATGGAACTAATGAAGCGACCAATTTCATCAATTTGAACAGAAAAAAACAATCCAAATTGCCACGTTGGGGCGACGCACACGCGTTAATTACTCGGTCTCGGCGGCCACACACACCAAACAGGAGCTGCACTTTCTCCGGAGGCGCTTCTCCTTCGTTGTCTCGCTAAACAATGATCAAGTCTACGTGGACGCGTGTGTGAATTATTGGAGAAGTGTTTGTTGAAGCAAAGCCCAATGCTAGCTTAGTATGAGTATTTTACTAGTGTCGACGTGGGCTAGACTGTTGACACGTCAGCTATTCCTATAGAGCTGGTGGTTGGTTATGGACACGAACGATTACTATACACGGTCAAACGCACGCAGCAAGCCCAACGCTGACCGTTTTGCTCACAAGTTGGCTGCCTATGGTCAATGAACAAGTATGTTTTACTCGGTCGTGGCATAAAAGGACATAATATGTTGAAATTATAAGGAACATGTTATATTTTTTAATTACAGAAAATATTGTTTGTTTATGTATAAACGCTATACATAACCAAAAGCTGCATTAAAAAAAGAATAGCTAAACAACACTTGAGTATTTTTTTTTATGATTCAGAGCACTTAACTTTTTTCTATGTATACAACATCCTCTAAAAAAATATAAATACTCTGAACTACAAAAATACTTAGTTTTTCCCCTATACATACAACTCTCATCTAAAAAAAAATATAAGTGCTCACAGAGAAGTGCTTATGGGTCTTAATATTTAGAAGGGAAAACACATATAACCTTAAACGGAAAGTTTTTTAGACGAAACTTAACGAAAAGTTGAGAATTATCCTAGCTAGGTACTTTAACTTTTGGATATACAGAATTATCACACGTACGTATATTTCGTCCAAAAAATCAGGGTTGTTACATTCCTGTACCATTTTGTAGCAAAATCCGTAGTCGTTGCATGCAACTGGTCGAGTCCCTAGTCTCTGCATGTAACAAGTGGAGTAGTACATTAACATTGTGGCGCTCCGGGACAAATATCTCAAGCTCAAAAGAACAAACAACCCAATACTTTAGCTTATTGTTAACTGTTGGTGTATACTTCTCTTCTCCTTCCTTTGTGTTGACTCACCTACTTCTCCAACACTTAGGAGCTTCACATCTTCCCATCTGGTCATCTCTATATAAACCCTAGAAACTTGTCATGCAACACACAAGCAAATCAAGCTCATCACCATCTTAAGCATCCAACAAATAGAGCTCCCAAAATCGTAAGCCCGAGTGCAAGACTACTACAGATAGCATCGATAGAGTCCATACTTGCAGTTAAGTTCATATATACCTCATGGCAACGATAGCTTCTAGTGCCAGTCCAGCCATGCAAGAAACCAAGGTGCCTAGCGCCTCCTCACCACCCCGCGGTAGCGCCTCGCCGCCGCCTCGCTACCGGCCGTCGCCGCTGGTCATATTCAGCGCCTGCCTCGTTCTCCTCGGCGCCGGAGGGCCGCTCCTCCTCCGCGTCTACTTCGTCCACGGGGGACACAGACTGTGGCTGTCCGCCATGCTCCAGCTCTCCGGCTGGCCCCTTCTCCTTCCGCCCCTATGCGTTTCTCTCTACCGCAGCCGCAGCCACGGCATCTCCAATCTCCTCCTCCCGCGCCGCCTCGTAGGCGCCGCGGCCGTGCTTGGAGGGTTCTACGCCGTGTCGTGCTTCGTCTACGCGCTGGGGTCGCAGGCGCTGCCGCTCTCCACGTCGTCTCTGCTTTTGGCGACGCAGCTCGCCTTCACCGCGGTTTTCGCGTTCCTGTTCGTCGGGCTCCGGTTCACGCCATTCTCGGCCAACGCCGTCGTGCTGCTCACCATCGGCCCTGCGGTTCTTGGTGTCGGGCCGTCGTCCGGGAAGCCGGCTGGCGAGGCCTCGAGGACGTACTGGACAGGGTTCTGCGAGGCCATCGCCGCGGCCGCGCTCGCCGGGCTCGTGCTGCCGCTTGTGGAGGTCGCCATGGCGCGGTACGGGCGCCGGACCGGGCCTGCCGCGAGGGTTCCTCCCCCATACGCCACGGTTATGCAGATGCAGGCCGTGATGGGCGCCGCCGGCACGATGGTGTGCCTGCTCGGCATGGCCATCAAGAGCGACTTCCAGGCGATGCCGCGCGAGGCAGCGGAGTTCGGGCTCGGCAAGACCAACTACTACCTGGTGCTCATCTGGGACGCCGTGTCGTGGCAGCTGCTTAACCTGGGGATCATGGGGCTCATCACCTGCGCCTCGTCGCTCCTCGCCGGCATCATGATCGCCGTCCTCCTGCCGCTCTCGGAGGTGCTCGCTGTCATCTTCCTCCACGAGAAGTTCGACGGGACAAAGGGCATTGCCCTCGTGCTCTCCCTCTGGGGCTTCGTCTCCTACCTCTACGGCGAGAAGGCTACGAAGAAACTGGAGGCTCAGAAGAGTGAGCAGCAGGTGGCCAAGAAAACTGGAGACCTGGAGCTGGCTGCCCCTTGAAGAGTGATACATCTGTACGTCCAGTGTTCATGCGCGTATATACAGGTCTAGTAAATGTTTTTTTCCTTAAAGAAAGTGTTCTGAGTAAAATACACGACGACATTGTTTCATTTTAAGGTAGCACAGACAAACTAAGTGCTACAATTAATTGAATGATTTGTATCAGTAAAGCCTAGTACACGAAAACTCAATTCTCATGTGTCCATGCGTATAGTCTCTGAAGAACCAGTCCTCTCCAATCCTTCAGTGATGCTTCTTGAAACGTGCAACTATTTTTGTTACTCTGATAAAAGATAGAACAAGGCCTGCTAACTCGTTAAAAGATGAGAAGAATATAAGTACAGCTGAACGTCACTTCTAACCATGAAATAACTGTGATACCATCGGCAAACGATTATTCCACGCGGCCACGGTGGTTAACATTGGTAATGGCCAAAAAGCAAAGTTTTGGTACGGTCGTTGGTTTCAAGGTGAGGCACCAAAAGGCATCAGCCCCAAACCTCTGCAAAATAGCGACAGGGAAGAACAAATCGGTTCACAGCTAAAACAGCCAAACCTCACCGTACTACTACCTGCAAACTTTGCAATCAAGCAGCTAAAACGGCGACACATCTTTGCCTCAAATGCCCTTTTGCCCACGATGTATGGTCCACGGTCGTCAGCTGGGAAAACTGCACAATCATGCGGCATAATGCACCAGAGAATTTCAGTAAATTTGAAGAGTGGTGGCAGAAAGCGAGCGCACAAATGCAAAAGGAGCTTTGGAGAAAATTCAACGCACTAGTTTATATATTATCTGGAACATATGGAAGGAAAGAAACAGAACTGTTTTCCATTACCAATTTCTAAATTCGCAACAGGAAACAGAAGGGTTTTCCAAAACCAATTCCTAAATTCGCAACAAGTTGCCTTTCAGGAATAGTTTCATTCTAGTCGTCGGAGCTCAGTGGAGCACCGTGCTCTTGTCTTGCTCAGCCGTGGCTAACTGGCTATTCTACAGCCTTTTAGGCTGCTTGCTGTTTGGGGCCTAGCCCTATGTACCTAACCTCTTTCTTTCAATGAACTGAAGAGGCAGAACTTGTGCGTTCAAGTTCGAAAAGTCCCGACCATGATCCTACTATTGATGGCTTTCTTCACCTGCTACTGCAAATGTTTCAATAAGATACCTACTGTAGAATGGTAAAAAACGCATTCTGTATTGTAGTCTGATGTGAGGTTTAGCTGCCTCCAAAGGGCAACACTACCGGACGTAGACAACAATACTTTATTTATTGATCACAGAAATTTACAGTATCGTCACTCTATACTAGCTCAGTTGATGAATAAGTGCAGTAATACAAGCCCATTCGAATCAAATTCAGAAATTGACTCAAACGAGCGTAGCACAGCACCAAAGTTTGGCATATTCACAAAAGTTCAAATTAATTCTTGTAACAGAAGAACAATCCCCTTGTCAACATATTCTGCCATTCTTCAAAAAAAAAAAAAAAAATCAACATCTTCTGCCATAGTACTGTATATGAACAGATAAATACCGTTGCTGCAACTGCCACAGCTACACGAGGTGCTAATACTCGATTCTTTCTCTTTTTTTCTTGACACGATCTGGTCATGCTCCTTCATCTCCGGGAGAATTTCGACACAAGATACACTAGAAAGAAGCATCCAAAAGCGAAGAGGACAACAGGAACAAGATGGTTCGAACCATTCCGTATGATTTTCTTGTTTATTCTCCTCGTGTTGTTCTTGACCCCTTGTTATGGCCGAGGTGATGACGGAGGTTATACGAATATGTAATCAGGGGTCGAGGTTTGAAGAGCCGCCGGTGGCTTGAAGGCGTCTCACCGTGCGCCTGGAGACGCACGGTTAGCAGAAGAGGAGAAGATAATTATGTTTTGAGTAGTGCTTCCATACTTTTCTTTTCAACAAAAGTTGCACTAATCTCAAAGCAAACGAAGAGATTTCCTTAATTCTTCCAAAGGTGCGGCAGCCCCCATATATGGCACAACCCCTAAGAATCAAACTCTTAACATCATATCTCAACTGAATAGGAAACAAACTCTATATCATATCTAGTACTGACAAATTCGGAAAGCAATCTATTTTAATCGGAAGTCCCAAACAACTCCCGCCTGCCGCTAGTTTCCGGCTGTAGCGCATCCGGCACGCCTGCTATTGTTGTGCTCGCGCCTGGCTCTGGCTGGTCCACTGCTGTTGTCTGGTCGCGGCGCCGTCGCATGTAGTGTCGCATTATAGATTCTTCACATGTTCTCAACAGACAGAAAGAAATATGTTAGACATGTACGGTTTCAACACCCAAAGAATTAAGCAGCAGACTAAATCCAAAGCACACTTTCATTTGTTAAAACACTAAAAATACAAACCTTCTGTGGATCCATGGCCACGCTGGCTGCCGTGATGACGTGCCCCAAATATGACACTGAGGTGGCACCAAACAAACATTTGGAGCGCTTGAGGACAAGGTGATGACGACGCAACTCATGAAATACCATGCGAATATGGCAAAGATGTTCGGCCCATGAAGCATTATAAATCAAAATATCATAAAAATGAGGCTGAAACGCCGAAGAAACGAGCCCAGAATGCATTCATGAGTGCCTGAAAAGTGGCTGATGCGTTCGTCAGTCCGAAAGGCATCATAAGAAATTCATAATGTAATGTGTGCGAAACACCATCTTCTGTATGTCGTCTAGGTGCATCCATACTTGATGGTACCTGGAACGAAGATCCAACTTTATGAAATATCATGCGCCTTGCATTTGTCAGAGTTCCTCCACCACTAGGATGGGAAACTTATCTTTGATAGTCTTTTCATTGCGGGCGTGGTAGTCGACACAAAAACACCATGAGTCATCCTTCTTGCGCACCAGGACAATCAGCAAGGAGAATACCGATGTACTGATGTGAATAATACCTTGGCGTAGCATGTCCTGACAGTGCCGTTCAAGTTCATCCTTTTGCAATTGGGGGTAGCAATATGGTTGAGCGGCCACCGCTTCCAAATTAACGAGGTGGATGCGATGGTCATAAGGCCGTTCGGGGGGCAGTCCACTAGGCAGAGCGAATAGATCAGTGAATTCTTCGAGAATGGCTTCTAGGAGCTCACCATCGCTCCTGGTCATACTCCGAACGGTAGGGCCACGCACAGTACTGCCGTGTAGAGAAATGTTCCGGTCTTGACGCCAGAAGGACATGGATAAATAGCTGAAATCTCACGTGATCAGGCCGAGAGTCGCAAGTCATTGGACACCCAAAATGACGCCGAATTAATCCCGTCAATGGTATGGAATAAAAATCCATGGCGAATGCTTCAGGTCCGATATGGATGGGCAACTGCCGGCATGTGCCCTCGTTGATAAGGTGGTCACCGTTCACCACGGTGACTCACATGCCATGAAGCGCTGATTGCACTGGTAGCTCCAAACGTGCACGGACTCAGATGTGTTAATGAAGTTATGACTTGATCCCAAGTCCACCAATGCGACGAGACGCTGACCGTCCACCACAATTTCCAGCCGCATGGTTTGCCCAGTGCTGACTCCGATGAGGGTGTGAAGCAAGATTCCCTTCGACTCAAAATCCGATGGGTCCGGTGCCAATTCTATGGCAAAGAGCTGCTTGCAGACGTGTTGCGGTGTATACTTTTCTTCGTCCTGCCGACACCTACTATTTCCCACTGGAACTGGCACTGATCTAGGCTGGTGCTGTGGCCAGCGAGGCTGACCGCGTTGGCAATCCTCCCTTGCCAGTCGGTCTGGACAGCAGGCTTGTCCTGGCTGCGTCGAGGATGACTTGTGCCCGGCAAAACTTGCTGCGTCGAGTCAACAAAGCTAAAAACTTTATTTGATAGTTGGTCACGGTACCCGTTTGACGAAGATGCATGAGTTCGCCGAGGAGGTTGTGGTGTACAGGTGGTCCGAAGCGCACGTGCACCATGTCAGAGAAGCGACGCTAGCTAGGTATACCCTCACCACGTTTGACACGAAAATACCACTGTTGCATGGCATCGGTCATGTGATATGACGCGAGCCACACCTTTTCTTCTTTGAGCATGCGCTACCCCTCAAAAAAATTGCTCACAGCGATTAAGCCATGGCAACGGGGTCGCCCTCGCCATTAAACACCAAAAACTCTAGGCGATAGAGCCGCGGGGGATTGGTGTCAGCTATCGTTGCCGTCTGCAGGGGCAAGGGGGGCGCCTGCGGTTGCTTAGCCGCCTCGTTGCTGCTGCTACTCGCCCCTCTAATGTCACCAGTCTGGTATGATGTCGATCAAGCCAGCTCGTCAGGATAGCCAGTTGCGCAACGATCTGATCGAGTTTCTTGTCAATCGAACTGACCTCGTTGCCGCCATCAGACATGGCGGCAAGGGCAGCGATGGTCTCTAATACTAAGTTATTAAGTCCAAGGTGAGAATGACGGGGGTTATACGAATGTGTAATTGGGAGGTCAAGGTTTGAAGAGCCGCTGGCGGCTTGGAGGCGCCAACCAGCGACTCATCGTGCGCCTGGAGTCTGGAGACGCACGGTTAGCAGAAGAGGAGAAGGTAATTATGTTTTTCCTTGATTCTTCCAAAGGTGCGGCAGCCCCCATATATGGCACAACCCCTAACAATCAAACTCTTAACAGCATATCTCAACTGAATAGGAAACAAACTCTATATCATATCTAGTACTGACAAATTCGGAAAGCAATCTATTTTAATCGGAAGTCCCAAACAACTCCCGCCTGCCGCTAGTTTCCGGCTGTAGCGCATCCGGCACGCCTGCTATTGTTGTGCTCGCGCCTGGCTGGTCCACTGCTGTTGTCTGGTCGCGGCGCCGTCGCATGTAGTGTCGCATTATAGAGTTTTCCTCGAATCGGCAGCACATATTTGGGGTGGCAGGGACGCACTCTTCGAGGCGGGCGCGGCGGCGGGGGAGGTGACGTAGGGGTTGCCTGAGAATGGCGGCGCTGAGGAGGAGGACGGAGCAGGTTAGGAGCAAGTTGAGGGACAGCTACTCAGCTAGAGTCTCCACAAAAGAGTCTGAACATCGTTACCCTTTCGTCCGTTAGATCTAGATCAGACCATCACTAAAGCTTATCTCTTCGAATGGTCCAAACATCACTAATAACCTTTCGATCGTTCGATGCACATCGGACGATCAGTAGAGGATGACTCTTCGGATTGTCCGAATATCGCTACCCTTTCGGCCGTTAAATCTGGATCAGATTATCGCTAAAGCGTATCTCTTCAGACAGTTCGAACATCACCAATAACCTTTCGGCTATTGTCTATTGGATGTACATCGGACGATTAGCAGAGCATGATTCTACGGACTGGGCGATCGGCTGAGTAACCCTTAGCCGTTAGATCTGGATCAAATAATTGTCGACCGGTACTCCTTCATGGGATATTGGGCTACTAGGTTGAATCCTAACAATACTACCTCGGATTAGGCTAAGAATATCTAGACTATACACTATTTTTTTTAGGCTATGTGCTTTAGTCTACCTTGTCAGGGGCCTAGTTTCACCCTTGCATGGCATGGCGTGCAAGGTGGCACGACGATCTTTGCAGTCACTTTTTTTGTTTTGATGATTTAGTGTTTGTTGCATTGAAAACAAAATATATATTATAAGCTTAAGAACTAGTTGTTGAGCTTCTTGAATTCTTGTTGCACCGGATAGAATAGCTGGGATCCATATCTTGGTTAAAGAGGACGTATGATAGAAACGTTTTTATTACATCTGGACGTTGGTCTTTCCTAAGGAACCTGTTGAAGTCGTCTCTATGCGGTACTTCAGAGTTCAAACTTGACTAGCCAAAATGCTGCCACGAAGGAGTTTTGTTTGCCTTGGCCTAGGTTGACTAGCATAGCGTAGTCGAAAGAATATCCGCTCTGCTCTGGCGTGTGCATTTTCAAACCCGAAATACTTCGCCCCGTAACGCGTTAATATTTATAGGTCCCACATGTCTGCCCTATAAGTGAGACGGGATCCAATTGGAGCCCTGCTTCAAATGGATTAAAAATCATGGTTTTCGGCTTCTAATTTTTAGAAGTTAGAAACTATTTAAAATACATCGATTTTTTTAATTTTTAATTTTTTCCTTTTATTGCTTTGTATTATCCTAAAAATATAGCGGTGTTTTCTAATTTTCTAATTTTTACTATTTTTTCTTTTTATATCAGAAAAAGCTAATAGCCGCTACAATACACTTGTAGTCAAAAGCCAACAGCAAAAGCTAGAAACTAGACTTTTATGTTGTCTGGAGTGACACCTAAAGCTGCTTCGTACAACAACATTTTAGAGTATCCACAATGTTTGAAAAAAAGCTGCTTCTAAGAAGGGAGAGAAGAAGTTTGGAAACAATGCTATACACTGCGGGACATGATCGCCAAACAAAAACACCTGGCATCGCCTCTAGGTCTGGAGATAGCCTCCTCGGACTAAAATATTCGAATGGCCCACTTGTCTGATGGGTATGGATTGTGGAAAGAGAGTCTTTTTCTAGTTTGCTAGGTTCACCTTAGAGACAATACAAATATTACATATTACAAATAAAATTAATAAATTTAGAGATTATTGAGTCCTAATTTTAAGGCTATACAGTATCTAAATATTGTGAATGTCCTTATTTCTATCTTTCAACTTTGCCTGCCCGTGGATCTTGGAAATTCGATCGCACCCGCACAGGCCCACAGCACGCTGAGTAGGCGAGCACCCAGCCAGGCCGCTTGCCCACGGTCGCAGTCCTTAAGAGCAAACGAGCCATCCAGTGAGCCAGCCACGCCGCCCACACGCTCCGCGGCGCAGCGCGGCCCACGCAAAAGGAAAAGGCCACCTTACCACGACCACGTACAAAACCCCACAAGAACGAGCGAGGCACGAAGCCCACCCACCGAAGTGGAATCATGCACCAAGGAACCGGAACGACCGCACCGCGCGGCCGCGGGTGGCAGCACCGCCGTCTAGGACTGGTTATCGAACTTAACAGTTATTATTAATTTTTTAAAAAATTAATATAGTTTAATATAAAATTGTTTTTTATTAGTTATTTTCAATTTAAGCTAACGAGTCACTATCGAGCCGAGTCTCATTAACCTCTTTTCACTTGAGATAGACTGATTTTAATTTTTAATCTATTAACTACTGTAATAGAAGCAATTTTAGTTCGAGCCTTAACGAGCTTTTTTGCCGGCCCCCGACATGTCTCGTCTCGCCCTGGTTGGTCCCTAAGGCATCTCGTGCACGCGATGTCACCTTGCATCACTTCTTCAAGCCAAATTCTACCACGACGTAGGCATGAACATGAGCGGAGCCAGGGGTACCCTGTATGCACAGGCACCACTAATTTTTTTAAAAATTATATATATATATATATATTCTTGCTATATGTTTTAATTGAAATTGAATTTTATTATAATTTGATAGTGCTCGAGGAAATTAAAGGCAAATTATATTCCATAATCTCTTTTAGGTTTTTGTAGACAGTGACACCTATTTTTTCTCCGCTTATATGGCACCATGTGAGTGATATGAAAGTGTTTTATTTTGTTTTTTCGATTACAAAAAATACTCTCACACCACTACACACACATACGTGAGTGTGTCATCTTAGAACAAGCCTAGAAAGATACATGCTATGATAAATCTATGACCTCACATATTCCTACTGAAGCGCTATGATTTGAACCTTAATAAGTTTGATACTTACATCCACCACTCTACCACACACCAAGAGGTGGTTTTTGTGCTTTATTTTATATAGCTATTTGGAATACTTTTAGTTTCTAATTCAAAAATCAAGTGTTCGATTCTCTATTTGTTTCAGTCATCATGACCACTACTCTGAGTGCAATGATTAAAAACTAATATAGGGTATATTATGTGAGATATTTTACTTACAAATTTTGAAGCCATATGTGACGTTAATAGGCCACAACAATATTATCGTACTAAGTATAGATTTACTTAAAAACCCTATGTGCTTTTCGAGTGGTAAAGCATACGAACTGTCATGCAGATTATGTAGTGTGCTAATAAAAATATATAGAATTTATTTATCAATGTTAGTATTTATTATCATTGTGACGCCATAAAATTAAATTATTTTCACAACTAAATATCTAAAATAGCCAATTAACTAAGATAAAAACCCAATTAATTATATAATAACGTTAAAGTATCATGTGAATACAATATTCATAATGCATGGTTTACCTAACGTTAGTATTTTATTACTCCATTCGTTCTTTTTTAAGTGATATTTTTTATTTTTCATGGTATAAGAGACATGAATTTAACAATTATTGTTTGTAACTTTATCTTATTATATACTAATAAAATTATAATATTATAAAAATATTTTAGCGATAAATCTAGATAATTTTAAACATATTAGCAGTCAGACTTTAAAAAATTTAATAGCATTTATTATAGAACTTCAGTTACAAAATTTATGTAAATGGAACGATGAGTCAACGACCGTAAGGACGCTCTCTAAGAAGTGCCCAATGGCCCATGTGAGGGCGTGCATCTAAAAACATGGCATAGTGGTTAGAAACATATCCAAGAAGATACTGCAATACACAGTATGTACACTTAATAAAAATTTTCTAGCTCGCCGTCTCTGCGCGCAAAGCCCTTGCCTTGGGACGAGTTTTGGGAGCTGAAAATGCAGATACGGATACTACCGTTTCACTTGAAAGCTGAGCCCCTCCTGAACTTGCGACCTACCACCACCGATAAAGAGACCAGAGCCACCTTTGGACACGCACAAGCGAAGCAAATCGTCTGGGAGGGCCTGACATGAGGCTCCTCCTCGAGCCCTTGGCAAAAGCTGGGCGCCAATTGGTTATTGGCTACCACACGATCACACCACACCTCCCATGAACTACTACTGCTTTACTAACCTAATTGTGGATCTTTTCATGGCCACTACTATATCTATTTGCTTCCTAATTGTTTACAATATATCTTGAATTAGAGCAGGCCAATTGGGGGCATAAGTTGCAAAAGGCAAACAGCCTTTCTTCTTGTGAGCGGAATAGAATGGGGAAAAAAAGGGATGGTCTTTCACAAGCATGAGATGAGAGAACAATAATCTTTTTAAAGGGTTGTATGTATACTTAGATTACAATTAGAAAGGAGCTAAAAAACTTAAAAGTTGATTAAATTCAGTATTCAGAGTTCATGTCGTCATTGCAGAAGTGTTGACAGGCACGTTGGGCCCTTGGCCTACCCTCCGGTTGTCCGTGTGGTTTATTTCCGGACACTGTCTTTCCCTTGTAGTCTTAAGAAATGAGTTCACGGATCATATCTTGCTCCTTTTTTTACTGCGATTCTTGTTAGCCTAGACCGATCGATGAATCTGTGGATATTAAAGACGCAAACGTTGTTGAAGAAATTTCTTAGTAACATTGAAAATGAAACTATTGCTTCCGTTTTCAGTTTGAATAAAACAGTGATCAGTTCATGAATATATATGAGCCTGTTCTAAGTGATTTATAAGTCAGAGTTTATAATTTATTTTACAGTGTAATTGTTGTTGATTTATTCTACATAATTAAATAAAAATAAAAAAAATTAAATTAACATAGATAATGCAAAAGAATAAAGAGAAAAAAAATCTAAAAAACCGAAAGCCTAGAAAATATAAAAAGATCATAAGTAATAAATTAGAAATTGAAGTTGTTTGAAGTGGAAGGATGGACTAGGCTTTACAATCTGAAAAGAAGCGTATACTTTAAAGAAGACTATCCTTGGTTTTTTGTGCTTGGCAGGGGATATCAAATCAAACGTTATTGTAGCTCCTCCGTGTGTGTCGAATAATAGATGGGCCTGAATGGGAGGAAATAGACGAACCATATGCATGACCTTACCTTTTTGCTTCTTCCTTATCCCCATCTCCCTGTGTATTATAGGGATACAATGAAGTAAAAACATGGCCATCAAAAGGAAATACCTTTCCATGGCGTGCATATACACTTAATCAAGCACGCATTAGGCTTAAGCTAGCTAGATTGTGCAGGCATGCACATTCGCAACT
Organism: Melocanna baccifera; assembly: GCA_036346265.1. Classification (NCBI taxonomy): domain Eukaryota; kingdom Viridiplantae; phylum Streptophyta; class Magnoliopsida; order Poales; family Poaceae; genus Melocanna; species Melocanna baccifera. Next base: position 35,097,005 of record CM070683.1, read on the forward strand.
GAAGTGCTGTCATGCATTCTAAGAAGCTTATAATTTGGGCAACATGAGAAAATAGATGCCATAGCAACACAACTAAAAGAGCATTATGCCTAATTAATTAGCATGTAGGATCTCTACACTGCAGCAGCTGGTTTGATTCCAGCTCGTAAACAAATCATGAAAAGTACAGTGTTTGTTCAGCATTATATAAATAACAGTTAACACGGGACAGATCTAAATGTATTCCCACTATGAAATAAAATAGCTTATCATCAGGAAGGGCTCAAGAAAATTATATGCTTTGATGAACAGATTGATATGGAGTCACATGGCACAGTACAGTGTGATTTATTTTTTAAAAAACAAATGTTTGAACAGGCTGTATAAGTTTATTGGATAAATCAATCAACTACTACCACACGAAGCAGAAAAGTTATTGGACAAATTCAAGATTTGACATCAATAATATAATTTGTATTTGGGTTGGGGGGAGGGGGGGAGTTGTAACGTCCCCATTTCTGAGGTCGTTATGTTCTCTCTGTAACTGTCTAAGATTGTCCAACTACGAGGTACTGTAATCGAGTGTATATCATACCAACATAAGGTTCTTCATAAAAACCAAACTTTATTACAGAACTAGGGTTTAGCAGTTAAGTTTTATACAGCGGGGTGTGAGCCTCAAAGTTATATTACATCACAAAAGAAACACCACAGGTGTGCCTGAGCGAGGATAAACTATAAAATCAGATATGTTGTAGGACTCCTCAAAGTCTTCCTCGATATCGTGCGGCCGGGGTGCAGTAAGTGCCTGAGTGGACAATCTGACTAGTGCCTTAATCGTCTTCTTTCGGGAAAGTAATTGACTTGGCTTGTACAGACAGAACCAAATCAGAGCGGAATATTGCATCATGTACCTCGTCAAAAGATCAACAAAGCAGAACACCTTGAATGCATGCAACCCTTACAACGAATTAAGCGAATTTGTACTTTGTGATCTAGCATGGAGGCACTGTGAGATAGCAATACTATGGATCAGAAACAATGTACTTATGTGAGATAGCAATGCTATGGATCCGAAACAATGTACTTATGTGAGATAGCAATGCTATGGATCAGAAACAATGTACTTATGTGAGATAGCAATGCTATGGATCAGAAACAATGTACTTATGTAGATGCACAGTTCTATGTAAAGGTCCACTAGTACTTTGTGAGTTTTGAGTTGTAAATGATCAGTTCAACCAAAAAAAGGACAATCAAGATATGCAGGAAGTCCACTGAGAAAGGTGGCCACTTTTGCCCCTAGTTTTTATTTCTCCGTGCGGGTAAATGCATTTATGTTATTGGCAGGTCAAATAGTAGTGCATGGCTGTTGGTGTTAGGAGATGGACAGCTCATCTGCAATTTAACAAAAAAGAAACCGCAGTGCTCAATAACAACACGATCAACGATCGGGTCTTGGATCTCATGCTAATAAACAACGAGAAACGCGTAAAGTAACACTGCACCAATCTATATAAAAAAAATATCAGAAGTAAACTAATCCGATCGAGACCCACCGGCCAATGTGATGTGGCTAAGCATGATGTGATGACTGTTCTCTGAATAAATCCTACTACTACATCGCATCGCAAAAGATTACCAAATGCCAATCAAACATCGCAAAAGGTTATATGTGTGGTTGCTGCTTTTCTCGAAGGATGCTGAAGATATATGTACTTCAGTGGTGTGGTGAACAGCTTGTGACTGAATTTGCCTGGCATCTGAAGTCCTGAACAGCAGCAACTCGCAAGACAGAAAGGGCCTCGAGACAATCTGAGATGACCGCAAGCACCGAATGCTAATTCTGCGCACTGCTCAAGTTCAACTAGCTAGGAGGGGCATACATTGTACAGGTACTTTCTGGAGCATCAAGCATGTTCTTTCATCTCAGCTGCATGTCATTCAAAAAGGCAAAAGAAAAAGCTTGATCTGGAGCTGAGAAAAGTGTTGCTGATCGATCAGGTACAGGAACACAGACAACGGTTAGTTTCAGTGACTTAGGTTTAGGGTTGATCTCTCCAAAGTCTTAACATATAAACCGGCCTTTTGAATATACGCAAGGTGCTGCACAGCACAGCGGTGGCCGCATGGATCGATCATCTTTGGAGAATAGACAAATTCGGGACAGTATGAGCTGTGCCTCTTCTTTGCTAAAAAGAACTGTGTAAACAAGGGTGCTTAAACTATTGGCTGCGCTAAGAATCCCAATGCCTTGACAGCAATCCCTGCCTGAAAGGCCGACCAAGCGCAATAAAAGGTGGGAAGAAACAAAAACAAAGAACCTTTCCTTGGCCTCTCTCTTGCTCTTTGCTGTTGTGTTCTAGACAAAGCCCTGGGGTGCATGCATGTGGGCTGGGCAAGAGTGGGAATTTGTTTTGGATTTGAACTGCTTTTTCGGATGGGCGAGCTCATCATCTGTGTATGACAAGTTCAAAGATTAGTATTTGCCGCCATGCTCGTACGTAGACCACCTAAAAGAACCAAACAAGAAGGGGGAATACTGAAATTACTAAACATTAAGCTAATGGGATTTAGGAGTTGTACATGGAGTCTTGTCAATGGAGGTCAGCGTGGCTAGGCGCAAGGGTTTCTTCGTCACTAGCATGGCTAGCTGGACGTCTTTACAACTTCATAAATTAGTAGCAGTCACTTTGCAGTGGCGAATAGTCGTCTTTTCTTTTCGGCTTCTAAAAACTATTTTTTATTTTTATATAATAATTAGTTCTAAAAATGTTTTTTCAAAATAGAGTCTATAAGTTAATTGTAATATATACTGCAGCGACTTTATTTATATCGGTCAAAATCACAGATAAGTTTCTGTTACTCTGCATTTTTTCTTATAAATAACTAAAAAGTTATAAACTGTAGCAAAAAAAAAAAGACTATCCTAACAAGAAACAAGAGCAAGTTTGCTACCCAATTCCAACATACCACTTTTCTCAGATCGACAAGTCCTAGCTCTACCCTAGCATCTAGTCATCCCTCTGACTCTGTCAGGACAAATCCTTGATCACAACTCAAACGTCCTCCGCGGCTATGAAGAAATTAGCCAAGTCATTTTCTCGGTTCTGAATCCTATCTCGAGGGGAACCATATATAGCACCTTGTAACTGTCTGTAATTTGCCATGCTCAATATGCATCTCTCGGTTGCTTTTTTCCCTTTAAAACTATTAGATATAGATCAATATGTGTGTACTAGCAAGACTTTTACCCGTCAAATACTTTTTTTTTTAGAATCCTTTACCCGTCAAATCCATTTTCAGCACTTGAATGAATCCATAATTCGATAAATAACAGTAGAAAAATTGTATCCTGCTCACATTTAGCAATATGAATAAATACCTAACCATATACACTTGCCATCTCACCATGCCACCAGAGACCTCATCGAAAAACCCCACGACAGCTGGAACTTCACGCCGGCTGGAAACCCTGCTCGAGCTGACGTCACCGGAAACCTTGAGGTTTCCTATGATGCCACCGTATACCCCCCGCTACCACCGAATCCGATTACTCCCCGCGCACTGTCGCCTGAAATCTCGTAGCGGTCGTCGGATCCGAGGGTGCCGCATCACGTCGTCGCTGGATCCGGTCGCCGTCCTAGCTTGCGTGCCATTGGATCTGGCGGTGCCGCATTGCGCTTTCATCGGATCGAATGCCGCTCGTCCTCGGGGAGTTCCGGAGAGAGCCAAGAGAGATAGAGGAGAGAAATGAAGAGATTTTATAAACAAAAATATAAGAAATATATAATGTGTATGACAAGCACGAATCTCAAAACTCGATTGAGGGTGAAAGCGGGTACTCATGCCATAAGATCAAAAAGCTTATTCTTTTGGGTTGTATGTTATGACTACTTATGGCTGCGTTCAGGACGGCTGCTTTGACTTATATTTGCTATAGTAACTAGCTTTTAAATGATATATTTTAAAGTGGGTTTTACAAATAAATTATAGTAGATATTGTACAGAGTTCAATTATGCTAGTCAAAATTATATACGAATATTTTTTTTACTTAAAATACAAAAACCATAACATAAAAATCCATCCGATGTGTCTAACAAATAGTGATATAAAAGCCGGTTGAAAAGACAACAAAGAAAGGGGCTGAGATCCGCCACTACCAGTGGCCCCGTGTCTCCTGTTGAGCACTGGCGGGCGGGCGGGCGGGCGAAGGAGCACTAGTCAGGTACACCTCACAGGCTCGCACCCGCACGCACGCACCAACCAGCACAGCACACCCCCACCACCCAGCCCCAGGAGCCTGCCCCGCCGCGGCAGCAGCCACCTCCCTCCGCTCTTCCGCCGCGCGCTCCATCTCTTCTCCTCCTCGCCACCCGCGCACCCACCGCCAATCGTACGCCCGCGCGCCATGTCCGAGGAGGACGACGACCAGCCCCCCGCGCCCAAGCGGCCGCGGGCGTCGCCGCCGCCCGACCAGGTACTGGACAACGTCCTCGAGACGGTGCTCCAGTTCCTCGACGCGCCCCGCGACCGCGGCGCCGCCTCCCTCGTCTGCCGCTCCTGGCACCGGGCCGAGTCCGCCACCCGCACCGACCTCGCCGTCCGCAACATCCTTGCCGCATCCCCCGCCCGCGCCGCGCGCCGCTTCCCCAACGCGCGCCACATCCTCCTCAAATGCCGCCCCCGCTTCTCCGACTTCAACCTCCTGCCCGCCGGATGGGCCGCCTCCGCCTTCCGCCCCTGGGCCACCGCCCTCGCCTCCGCCGCCTTCCCCGCCCTCCGCTCCCTCTCCCTCAAGCGCATCACCGTCACCGACTCCGATCTCGACCTCCTCGCCCGCTCCCTCCCCTCATCCTTCTGCGACCTCTCGCTCCTTCTCTGCGACGGTTTCTCCTCCCACGGCCTCGCCTCCCTCGCCTCCCATTGCAGGTAATGCGTCTTCTCATCCCCACCTTCTCTATGCCACTCCGTTCCAACTCGCTCTTACGTGGTAATGGTGCATTTGATGCGAGATATGTATTATTGCTCTCTTGTTGGTTGCCACAGGGGGCTGCGAGTTCTCGACGTGGTGGACTGCGAGATGAACGAGGACGACAACGACGAGGTGGTGGACTGGGTGGCGGCGTTCCCGCCGGGGCCTACCGACCTGGAGTCGCTTTCCTTCGAGTGCTTCGCGCCGCCGGTGGCCTTCGCCGATCTCGAGGCGCTCGTGGCGCGCTCGCCACGCCTCAGCCGCCTGGGCGTCAACCAGCACGTGTCTCTCGGTCAGCTGCGCCGGCTAATGGCGCTCACGCCTCGCCTGACGCACCTCGGCACGGGCTCGTTCCGGCCGGGGGAAGGCGGCGAGGACGAGGGGCTCGACTTTGGGCAGATGGCGACCGCGTTCGCGTCCGCCGGGCGGGCGCACACGCTCGTTTCGTTGTCCGGCTTCCGTGATCTCGCGCCAGAGTACCTGTCCACCATTGTCTCTGTGTCCGCCAACCTAACGAGCCTCGACTTGAGCTACGCCGCGGTCACCCCCGATCAAGTCCTCTTCATCGGCCAATGCTACAGTCTTGAGACGCTATGGGTACTAACTGGATAGCTTCATCAGCTTGGTTTTACCTGGGCTGCGTGGTTCTGGTTTTTCTGATGATGAATTGTTTGCTAGGTGCTTGACACGTTGCGCGACGAGGGGCTTCAGGCTGTGGCCAGGTCCTGCAAGAAGCTCCAGGTTCTCCGTGTGCTCCCATTGAACGTACACGAGGACGCCGATGAGTTGGTGTCGGAGGTTGGGCTTACTGCCATCTCCGAGGGCTGCCGTGGGCTCCGCTCGATACTGTACTTCTGCCAGAGAATGACCAACGCTGCTGTCATCACCATGTCGCAAAATTGCCCGGAGCTTAAGGTATTCCGGTTATGTATAATGGGGCGGCACCAGCCCGACCATGTGACCGGGGAGCCTATGGATGAAGGGTTTGGCGCCATTGTTCGGAACTGCAGCCAGCTTACTAGGCTCTCCACATCTGGACGCCTGACTGACCGAGCATTTGAGTACATTGGCAAGTATGGCAAGTCCTTGCGGACGCTTTCTGTGGCGTTCGCTGGAAACAGTGATCTGGCGCTGCAACACATCCTCCAGGGGTGCTCGAAGCTAGAGAAGCTTGAGATAAGGGACTGCCCGTTTGGTGATGTCGGCCTCCGCTCCGGGATGCACCATTTCTATAACATGCGGTTCGTATGGATGTCGGGCTGCAACCTGACACTGCAAGGTTGCAAAGAGGTTGCACGCCGGCTGCCGCAGATGGTGGTGGAGTTGGTTAACAGCCAGCCTGATAATGAGAAGACTGACGAGGTGGACATCTTATACATGTATCGGTCGCTTGAGGTGCCAAGGGAGGATGTACCACTATTTGTGAAGATCCTATAAGCTTCTTGTGCAGGGGCACTTGATATGCTCAGTGCAGATCAAAAGCAGCATATGTAACAATGGACGGTAAGACGCCGGAGTTGCGGATATGGTTACATTTTCTATGCTTGACGTCTGGAGGAGGAGTTCCAAGCCATCTACGGGAGCAGCGGAGCGTTCGATTGTTGCTGTACTAGTAGCGCTCATCGATATATGCAAAATTTTCTACCACAAGACCATAAGTGCAGCGGAGCAGGCTTCTTTGAGGGGGCTTCATTATCGCCTCCTCAGTTTTGTTTGCTGCTCTGAGAGCCTTCTGTTTAGAGGACAATCCATCTACGCCGGCACAACCACCATGGTTTCTCTAATGTTTCGAAACGAAGCCTTGTCATCAGATTAAATTCATTAACTCTTTCCTGTTCTTGTCGCATAATTTCCCTTCCATTTTTGTGTTCGTCAGTTGGAACTCTGACCCCCCCCCCCCCCCCCAAAAAATAAAATAAAAATCAGCTGTGTTAAATTTCAATGTTCCCTGTCTCAAGTTTTGTGATCTCTGGTGAAAGTTTGAAAAGTCTTGAACTTGTCTTTTCGTTATCTCCTCTGAATCCTGAACTTTGGCTGTTGATATCATTACTAGATGTCCGGTCACAACCTGAAAGCTTTATCCATGGGTTCCTTACTGAAAGGTCAGCAAAAGTTAGGCCCTGTCCATCAAGTGATTATTGCCTGGCGTCGATTTGTCTTGACAGCCCTAGTTTCTAGCCGACGTGTTCACCTCCCACGGCCGGCGAAAACGCGGCGGTTTGGCCTCCAATCCAGCTGCTCTGCAGGTTAGACATTATATGACATACTTGACTAAGTTTTCCAGTGCAAATCCCATGCTGATAATACTCGTCAGTCGTTACATGCACACTGTTTGTGTAATAGCCACCACCACAGCCTTTTCTTTTTCCCTTTTTTTTTCTTTCTTTTTCTTTTGATTGCTGTTTCTCTGATGCCTTCTCTGGCACAGTTTGGGCGAAAAAGCTTGGGTACTGACCAATCCTACCAGGAAGCCTGGGTGCATCCAAACAAGAGGAGCCTAAAAGATGATAGCGAGATGGCAAATGATGAGGTGAGTGATGACTGGTCGATCTTGATGGAGATTGATCGATCGTCTGACTGATCCCCACGAGTCACTGGCTGTCTGAGCGAGTGAGAACTCAGAAGGGGGTAGATGCCAAGTGAGGATCAAAGGACAGTAAAATCTGCAGGAGGTGAAAAGGCTTCCCCAGCAAACTCAATGGCTTCCTTGACCATTTTCATCAAGGAGCAATGGGTACTTGCAAGTGAATTGTTTGTCGTCGTCGTCGAAAACACACTAAAAAAATACGAATTAGGCAGGAGAAATGGACGGGAAGTTGGTCCAACAAATGTCCGAACACATTGCGAAGATTTCCCGCTTAAAGCAGATCTCTACTGATTTTGATCATCCTAGACCGAACTGAACTTTTGGATGATGGTACACTTGAGGTCTAGAGGTTGGGATCGATTGCCCTTCTCATCTTGAAACATCTTATCAAATAATTGGCTACTGTTCCAACTCCGCTGAAGGAAAGAAAACTCTGCAGATCTAGTGGATACCTTCTTAACATGACACAAACCGGCTATGGGAAGAGATGAGGAAGAAAGTGCAGTGCTTGCTTGTTTGAAATGCAGTAGTAATGGGCAAGCTCACGGTCATCTGGTAAGGGGACTCTGATTGATTCACCTCGCAGAAAACTGCAAGGGCTATACGCCATATGGTACAGCATTTTCATGTGTAGACTTTATTACTACTCTACTACATGAACAGAAAGAACCATTACTACTGCATGGTAATTTGGAAGATTGCTGGTTGTCCAATTTTATGTGTGAACAACTCAGGTTCAGACAAGCGTGTGAGTTACAACCAGAAGATAATTCATGTCAAGATCACAGATAAGATTAGATGTCTTTTGGGACGTTTGATGAGACTATGGTGTGCGCTGTGCAGTGCCTTGACACCGGCCGCTCCATTGCTGTACGCACAGTGGTCAAGGATCTGTTTCTAATTCTACCCTTTTCTCAAATTCATTTCAATTGCATGTTCTTGCACATTGATTGTGTTATATCTGTATTTGTGATCTGTATTCATGGCCCATGCTTTTTGTCTTGCAGTCTAGTTCAGGTATCTTGATGGCTGTGCCTTTGCTCTTCTCAACACGATGAAAAATAAATTACACCTTTTCAGATGCATTATGTTCGGGAGTGTCTAGCCATCACCTGGATTTTTTTCTTCTAAACAATCATCCAATTTTCTGACCGTTAGATTAGAGATCTAACGACCCTTTTTTTGGAGGGGGGAAGGAATTTGCGGCCGTTGTCAGAAATTTGAATGATAGTTTGGAAGAAAACATCTGAATGATGTTTATCAACTCCCTTATATTCGGTAAAAGGAGAGAAATGATAGCATAAAGTTGATGTACTGCCGCTGCTCACCTATTTCTACCAGCTGAGTGGCTCCAAAATTAGGAAATGGTAAATCAACTCCTTTTTTCTGGCCATGAGTACTGCATGCATGGAAACATAGTTCATTTGGTGTGGCCTTCTGAAAGTTAGGCACCATTCAGGCAGGTATGCGTTTCCAAATCTGTAGAAACACTAACAGTTTTTAATCAATTCTTGTCAGTCATGGTACAACTGCATGGACTGGGAAGTCCTTTTATCACCACTTTGGTCAGGAACTTTTGCTTCTGATGATTATTAAACGATCAAGCACAAGTTTAACTGCTAACTACTTCCTCCAATGTGGGCCTAGGGAAATAGGGCAATCATATGAGTATGCGAACAGTGATAAAATTGGATTTATAGGCTTACTTTATAGTGTGTCAACACATTGGTTTTATTTTTATTTTTTTGTCACATCACCTTTTCTGATCGTTTGTTGATTGAAGTACTAGTGTCATGTTCCTAAATATCCAAGATTACATGAACAGCGTGTCCACATGTATATGAAGCCCTAGAAAAGTGAAATGCTCCACTAAACCCCAGAAAGCTATTCATTCACCTCATGGCCTTCTCTCTACCTGATGTTTTGTACTCGAAATCATCATCTACTGCAAATGTGAAAGTTGTTGATGAAACACTGTGAGCGCATCTTTTGTCGAAACATCAGCAAAGTATATTGCTTTATAGGAAAAAGGAAAAGCGAAGTGGCTTTGTATTTGTTTTTTTTCGATAAGGGAAACTTTATTGATTTTAGTGGCTTTGTATTTGTGGAAGTTGGATTGCGAGAACATATTCTGTAATCTTTTTTTTTGGGGGGGGGGGGGGGTATCAGATTCAAGCTGCAGAGCACATGGCAGCTACATGCTCAGGTATCTTTCAAAATTTGAGATGATTTAACATGAAAGGACAACGAATCACCGACAATGCTTGGACGACAGTTTATGAATGATCATAAACATAAGGCTTCTGGTTGGAACAGGAAAGGGATTTTTCGTTGGCCCTGCAAAAGACATTTATTCATCTTCTAGCGTTAGCTTTCCTTGGCATGAATAGCATGAATGATGGCAAGATCTAATCTGAACCAAGAGCTTGCATCGAAGTGTCTGCCTGTCTGTTTAGAAGGCTCCCCCTAACAGAATACTATTTGAGGACTCATTCTCTGAAGCCTTTCTAAATATTCTCATTAACCAACAAATGCCAAACCGATGACCCAAAGATTTTTTTTTTTGAACAGGGGACCCAAAGAAAATTTGTTGCAAACTGTTGGATGCAGACACACCAGGCACTCAATCTGTGCCATCATGCGTTCTTAGGTAAAGAGTTGCTTAAAAAATTAAGGAGAACTCAGCATTGCACAAGATCTTTGGACCATTGGCTCAATCAAACACTTTGCTGTTCAGCAACTGACTCCTGTTTCTCTACCCCCTTTTTCTTCATGTGGTGTTTGCAGTGGGTTGTGTAACCTGTGGATTCGCACTGTTACCGGGGACAAGACAATGTACAAGTTGCTGCTACAGTGACCAACCAAAAGAGAGGACAACTCAGATGGGGGGCATCTTTGGATCTGGAACGCTCCAACCAATCCAGTCCTCACGATGTCCCTTGATAATGAACATGGTGAAGCGGCCATTGTTGCCCTAGCAAAGTGGCAGGTTTGGTTGTGTTAAACAATGGGCCATGCCGTTTAATGCCTTGCAAACCCTGCAAAAACAATGTCATTGTTCAGAGGCCAGTTGCATGCTGGGACAAGCACATGATTGGGCTCCTAGCTCGGAATGATTTGTAAAGGCATCAATGTTTGCATTGATCTGATCTACAGCAGAGCAGGGGCTGCATGCATCCCTCTTGTGCATGCAGGTGACAGCCACTATACAAACCACACAAAAGGTGATGAGGAGATGCAAACAAGGAGTCTAGTTAGATGGTAGCACAACAGGACAAGATTGAATCGATTCTTGCTCCCTCTCCTCTATTTCATTTGAGACGCTTTGGCCTCTTGATTGTTTGTGTTATCTTTGCTAAGCCTGATCGACAACCAAGCATTTGATATTATGGGAAGTACTCTATTTTAATCCCATCTACACGCTGATCCCAAGGTTGAAGCAATGCTTGAGCCTTTTTTGCCCTCTTTTTTTCTCCTCTCTGAAAGTAAGCGTAGGGAATCTTCCTCATCATTTCAACCCCCAAGAACCATGGACTTCTTGGTAGACGAACCACATGAAATTGTGACAACCATATGCTATCACACAACTATACGTGAGGTGCTCAGTGACACAACCAGCCAGGTAGAGAAAGAGAAAAGCTGCCTTAATACACCGAAGTAGCTGCTTGCGAATTTTGGACACGGTTGGACCCATTGCCCTCCGGAATTCCATTTTTGGCCCCCCGAAGTAAAAAATTCCACAATTGGATCCCGTTTGAGCGCGCGATTACGGGAGGCTGCCACGTGCCCCGGTCGTGCGGTCTAGTACCGCACGACCGCACTGTTCATCAGGTCGTGCGGTACCAGACCGCACGACCGACCTGCATACGCGCCCGAGCGCGCGACCGTCCGCCTGAGCGCGCGTCTGCCCCGGTGAGCGCTCGTTTTGGCGCCCGAGCGCGCATCTGCCCCGCCGACCGGATGAACGCGCTCGGGCGGACGGCGCGCGCGCGCGCGCGATATGCGGTCGATGTCGTGCGATACCGTACCGCACGACCGATGAACGATGCGCGCGTCGCGCGGTACTGCATCGCACGACGTGGCACGTGGCGCCTCCCGTAATCGCGCGCCAAACGGGTCCACCAGAATTTTTGCTTCGAGGGGCCAAAAATGGAATTCCGGAGGGCAATGGGTCCAACAGTGTCCAAAATTCGCTGCTTGCAATGCATTTTGTGTCTTTCATCCCTACACACCAGTACTTCGGAAATTGTTCAGCTATTCTGACCAAGCACCGGCTGAATTTTTGTTTCACTACTGGCTTTTACTGAGCCCTTACTCTCTTTTTCTACTTACGGAAGTAGTTACCCCTTATATCGTATCTCACAGACTTATAGAAGTAGTTACTCCTTATATCGTATATCACAGTGTAGACAATATCTTGCGCAATGAAAAGTATATACATGTAGTATATAAGTATATTAGATCACTAGGTGGTATATATATCTTTTTAAACATATTCCTTTTTATGTGCAAACATGAAAGTATTTACAAAACACACTAAAAATCATGGATTCTCTTGAAATTTTTTCATGTGTAACACATTTGAGTATCTTATAATTAGTATATAGGTGTACCCAAAGTAATAAATGAGTATTTCAAATTCGTTTAGGTGGCATATCAGATGTGGGAGTAACTACACCCGGGAGTAGTGTGTGCGCGTAAGTCTTTACTGTACTCTCGGAAGTACATACTCTCACTTCCAATGTATCACTTAGATAAATATTTTACACCTCTTTACCACTTTCGGCATACTTAAATACTAATTCTAAAATACTTCAATGCAATTTGGTTAAAAAAATTTCATCGGAGTCACACAATGAAACTTTGGGAGCGAGTGATTGAACGCCATTTAAGAAAAGTGACTAGCGTAACGACAAACCAATTTGGTTTTATGCCTGGGAGGTCGACCATGGAGGTGATTTTTTTCCTACAACAGTTGATAGAAAGATATATGGAGCAAAAAAAAGAATCTTTACATAGTGTTTATTGACTTGAGGAAGGCCTATGATAAAGTGCAAGGTAGGTCATATACTGGGCGCTTCAAAAAAAAAGTCCCAACAAAATATATTACCTTAATTAAGGACATGTACAAAGATATTATGACTAATATTAGAATATGTGGTAGTGTTACTAATGACTTTTCTATTAAGATAGGACTACAACAAGGGTCAGAATTGAGCTCATACATTTTTGCTTTAGTGATGGACGAGGTCACGCGAGATATACAAGAAGATATCTCTTGGTGTATGCTTTTCACTGATGATGTGGTGCTAGTTGATGAAAGTAGAATATGTGTTAATAGGAATATGGATCTGTAGAGGAAGACTTTAGAATTAAAATGTTTTAAACTTAGTAGGACTAAAATTGAGTATATGATGTATGATTTTAGCGATACCAGGGCAGATGATGGGGATGTTAGGCTGGACGGACAAGTAATACCTAGAAAGAATATGTTTCGTTATTTAAGATCAATGTTATAGTGGGACGGTAAGATTGATGAAAATGTGAGCCGCAGGATAAGAGCGGGGTGGGTGAAATGACGCTAAGCATCTGGTGTCCTGTGTGACAAGAAAGTCCTTCAGAAGTTAAATGGTAAATTCTATAGGACAGCGACCAGACCTACGATGCTATATGGAGCAGAATGTTGGGCGACTAAAAGACAATATGGGCCTGTTCTTTTTGGCTGCGGCTGATGGCTTTTGGCTGCGGCGATGGCTTTTTGGCTGTTTGCGACAGAGATTGCGGAAAGAGAGATACTCGCTTGCGATTTTTGATGGTACAGATATTAGGTTTTTAACGTGTACTACAATTAACTTGTAGAGCCCATCTTAAAAAAAATACTCCATTTAAAAGTTAGTTATTGTAGCAAAAACCAAAAGCGGCTTTTAGAAGCCGCAAAGAACAGAGCCTATATATAGAAGATGAGTGTAGCAGAGATGAGGATGCTGTGGTGGATCTGTAGTCATACAAGGCAGGATCGCATCCGCAATGATAATATACGTGATAGAGTGGGGATAGCACCAATTGAAGAAAATTTGGTCTAACATCGCTTGAGATGATTTGAACATCTCCAACGGAGGCCTTCTGAGGCACCGGTATATAGTGGAATTTTAAGACACACTGAAAATGTAAAAAGAGGCAAAGGTCGACTAAAACTGACGTGGAAGGAAGCAGTTAAAAAAAACTTGAGGGATTGGAATGTATCTAAAAAATTAGCTTTAAATAGGAGCGCATGAAAATTAGCGATCCATGTACCGGAACCATAAAAAAGTCTGGAGGTAGTGTTTTAGGCTCTCAACTCAGTTGATAGGTTGTACGGCTTAGAGTTTTAGCATTATATACCTTTAAAGCTCTTGTCTCTTTAATCTTGAGGAGGTTTCTTTCCAAGCCTATCCCAATTTGTTTGGGACAAAAGGGTTTGTTGTTGTATAAAAGAAGTATATATAAAAATTATGCTATAAAATGGATTTTGATGAAATTTTTCATGGAACTCATTTCGAAGTATCATATAATTATTATTAGAGTATGCTCAAATAGTTAAAGAGGTATAATGATACCATTAAAGGGTGTGTGTGTGTGTAAATATAAAGTGTAACCTTTTGAGCTTATATTGTGTGTATATATATAAATATAAAGAGTAACCTTTTGAGCTTATATACTCGTAAGGTAAAGCTAAATTAGGTAGAACAGGTTCAGTCATTAGCGACGACAACAACCGAATTTTAAAGAGAGCCAGCAACATAAGCTTTTGAAGTTGTTTGTGGCAAATGGGAGTGTGGCTGTGGCACTGTGAGATGGTCAAAAGCTTCCCCATTCAAACCCATTGTGGGGTCTCTCATTGCAAAGGCAAAGCAGTGTACTGCCCTAATCCAACCCAATTATTAGTTCAGTGTCTGCGGGGGCCAATGCATACACAGCACATCCAGGGTGATCCAACTTGCTTCCACAGTCTCAAGGTGTCTGATGGATGGATCCAACTTGCTTCTGTGGTCTTGGAAAGGCTCAAGTGTTCACAAAAAAGACAGCAGGGAAGAAAGAAAGAAAGAGGAAGTGAGGCTGAACAGAGCAAGAAAGGGAGCCCCCTCTTTGGTAGAGATTGCGACGAGGGAGGGAGGCATGCTTCATTTGCCTCAAAAGAATGGGAGCTCCTCTCCTCTTGCACATCACCTGTGGTGGCGCTGCATGGTGGAGGAGGATATGCACGTTGCTGGCGTCCTATCTTTCATCATTGCAATGATGTGCCATGGTGAAAGAAAGATGATACAAGACAGAACAGATATATCCTTGCTCTTCTCTTCACTTCAGTTTCATCATCATCTTCTTCTTCCTTTATTTTGAAACATTCTGGCCCTGGGGGATATCTCAGAAACTTGCAAAGCTTGTGCCTGGTTATGGTCTCATGGAGCATAAATAAATAAACTTATGAATGTGTGTGTTCTTAGCAAGTCAATAAAATTCATATGTACCATCTACATATTGAAAGCAAGTATGTGCACATCCTTGTTCTTACAACTAGTGTATGTATAGTTGGTTTTTTTTAAAAAAAATAGTGTATGTACAGTTGTACATTACTATTGCAGCAGAAAAGCTCATGTCTCTTCACTGCATTGCTCCTAGCAGAAATGCAGGACCATCTAGGAGCAGCAGGGGAGAGAGTTTCGTTTTCAGGTGAAGTCTTTTTCTCCCCGTTAATGCACGCCCCAGATCCACAGCAGGCAGAAAGCAATTTCGGACGAATTTTGGTTTTTTCAGCGGGGTCTGAAAAAATTGCTAAAACGTGAATTTCGGTTCGTAATTTGGAGTTTAACTAAATTTATTAACCAATATAAGGGAAGAAGTACTTAACTAACCTAGTGGTTTTTTCCTGGCAGCAGGTGCTGCCACGCCATCTGCTTTTCTGCATCTGAACGATCTCCAGGTTTTTTGGTGAACATGCTGGTATCACAAGTTCACAACTCACGCATACGTTTGAAAGGATGAGAGATTTGCGCCGTGCAAGTTCTGTTTCGGCGTTGAGCAACGAGCGCCATGCACTCGCAGAAGCATGAAGCATGCGTCGCGCTAATGCTTGCAATTGCATGCGTGCATCTGATCTGCTCATGCAAACGAAGTCATGGCCCCCTGCTCACACACTCAAGTCTTCAGTCACATAAGAAGTCACTCACTCAAACAGGAAAGGGAGGAAGAATCACCAGATCGGCGCATCCCGCTTTGTTCATCATCTTATGTGCAGTGCACTCAATGATGCGTGTCCTGCAGGGCAGTTTTCTTTTCACACTGACACAGAAACCAAACTGGAAGATCAGAGTACAACTATCAACAATAGGCAACATGCCCAAACCCGTATAACGTCCTGTCAGGCTGTGTATTCAGGAGACCAGAAATAAGGTGACCTACCCATAGGCCAAGATAAGATTCTGCTGTGCTGGTTCAATGAATGTCATCCACTTCACAATCTAAGTATCTCACAAAGTGAGGCTGAACTAGAGTACTCCTCCCTTTTCTTTCGAAAATAAAAATGCAGGATCATTCTTAAGGGAAGCTAGTGAAGACTGAACTTAATTCATTGTCAAGGGGACAAACTTTCAATGTGTCACACACTGGACTTGCAGATACTTCTCCCAGGGAATACTGCATCATTCTTAAGGGAAACTGGTGAAGACTGAAGTGATGTGATAACTAAGATTCTGAAAGAAATCGTGGTGTGCAGAATGGTCTAGGGGACACCTGTAATTCGATGGCAATGGGATCAAGCGAGTTAGTGCAGAATGACAATAAAGCAGCAATGGGGGTAAGAGAATGTAGCTGCTACTCTAGGCTTTACATATCAGGTTGATCAAGCTCATTAAAAAATTGTTATTGTTTACTCGGTAGCTTAGTCTGAGGCCCTCTCCAACAGGCAGAACTTCCCCCACTTTCTTACTTTCTGCCTGCATATATGCTCTTGTCCTCTCAAAAAGGTATAGTACTAGTAATTGCAAATGTACAAGTCGAACTACGTGCCACTAACCCTGCATCTCTTAAAGTCAACGTAGGATTTGCAAGACAATTTGTAGCATGCCAAGTCAACAACGAGCAGCAGCTAGCTCCAATGGAAGAGAATCATAGTGGCGAAAGATGGCGCATTGACCAAGCATCAGGATGGGAATCAGGAAGCGGCACTAGTCATGAGTGAGGAACACCTGCCGGTATTGCAAGAAGCCAGCTGACTTCCTCGACAGCGACTATCCAATTGTTCATCAGATTCTTCTTCTGGAACCTTCTGAATGGATTCCTCAACTCTAACCTGCGTAGTAGTAGTATTATATTATTATTACTACTGATAGCACAGGCGTTAACTGAACTGATGGAGAGCTCGAGTGCCGGTGTAAGAAAAGTCCATTCGAGTACAGGTGGATGGATAGCTGATCAGCTTGGTGAGCTGAAACACGCATGGCAGAGAAAGTGGATGAGGGGCACCCGGTTCTTACTCCTTATTCGCTGTTGTTACAGCCATAGGATTTAGCACAAGAGGCCAGTGGATACTGGATACTGCTTTATCAAACCCTTTCCTTCCTTGAAGAACCTTCATCAGTGGATTCGTGGAAGGAAACCATGTACAGATTAATTGTACAAATATTCAGCAGAACTCTGTTGCAACGAAAAGCTTATATGACAGTTAAAGACTTAAAGTTGTTCTAGTCTATAGACACCAGATTGATCAAATGGAACAGCTAGGCATCAATTGATCCTAACCAAGTTCAGTGGAATTCGGTACGTTTTCACTCAGAGGTCAGAGCTGAAATCCACTGATGGAGCTCTGACTATTCACGCGCGCCCATTGATGCACAACGGCAGGGCAGAAGGGGCTGCACCGCTGCACTACATAGTTGCTGATAAAACGATGAGGAAAAATCAACTCTGAAGAAGCACACAAAGTTCTTCTGAATACGATGATCATAACCAACATTACATAACCATCCCATGTACATTAACTAATGCCGACTGCTCCAATACGAACAGCAAAATTACAATACCATGGATACATAAATAGATTAATTATTCACTTGCATAAACATTTGGTCAGGCTGTCGAATTTGAGGAAGGTTTTCTTTCCGAGTTATCCTGGACAACTCACCAACAGTTGATCGATGTCTCGTCAGTTCAATTTGCATAAATATCGAGGAGAGATTCTTGCCTTTCTTTTACGGTGGCAGCTAGCCAACTCGCTCCCCTTCGTCGTCTTGGTATGGAAAATGATGGTAGTACTACTGTACTAACCAGCTCTTAAAGCCACCTATTTAGAGGGTGTTCGTTTTAGCGATGACTTCTGATTTTTAGCTAAAATTTCATTGTAGTTGGTTTTTTTTACTGTAGCTGATTTGGTTTTTTGGGCATAATTAATTTTTAAAAAAATGTAAAAATAGAATAAACATGTTAATCCATTAGGGACAATACAAAAGAATACGGGAAAAAAGAAAATACAAAAAAGCCTAAAATATCTTTAAAAAATTCAAAAAAGACGAAATATTGAATAGTGAAAAAAAGCAGAAGCTAGAAGTTGAAGCCGAAAAAAAGCCGAAACGAACGGAGCAATAACTAGGGCTAATCATTATACGTAAGCTTAGTCACAATCAATCATCTCAGCTTGCTTCTTTGACAAGAGTGAGAATTTTCTGACATCACTGATAAGAGTAAGACCAAAAATTTGAGCTCATAGCTCCTTTATGATTTGAGAATCAAGAGTTTGATAGCTGCATAAATAAATAACTACTGCATAAGCAAAATTAAGACTTTTAGTACAAGTTTGGTTTTTTTTTTATCTAGGACTTCAATTTTACTTCTTAAGATAAATAAGGTAAGTAACCTGTCCATCTAATTAAAGAGGGTATACCGTACCATCAGATGTCCTGAGTAATTAGGGACTGAGCGATAGCTAGGGGTGGATATTGAGCCGAGCTGGCTCGGCTCGCGAAAACTCGTTAGATAAGTGGCTTGGCTCGTTGGTGCAGGAGGGACAAGCACATTGGTGTGGATGCTTCATACACTCGCTCACAGGTGCAGGAGGGAATACTTGCTCTTCAGTTTGTGCCGTCTGAATTACAGCTTGCTGATTTCTTCACGAAGCCGCAGATCAGGGCACAACACTTGTATTTTCTTTCCAAACTCAGTGTGTGTAATACACCATGAGTTTGAGGGGGGGGGTGTTAGAGATAAAAACGAATAGGAGATAGAGTAGAATTGCTATTCATTTCCATGTATGCTTCTGTATCTGTATATGGCATACCCTTTGTACTCCTCAGTATATATATATATATATATATATATATATATATATATATATATATATATATATATATATATATATATATATATATGACCCTTGAGCCTCATGGCAATACACACAATATTCATAACAGATCGAATTGTCCGTTAGCAACTCATCATGTACAGTATAAGCGCATGATCATCATTACAGCTAGATCTCCATGATCGCAGCATTCGCTGCTGCCTATGTTGGCCCTACGGATCTTGACAGAGCTCTTCGCCGAGCACAGAAGAACTCGGCAAAAGAAAAACACAAGAACGTGAATGCAAACTGCAGATGTTGTTTCCTCTTCTTATTTTTCTTGTTCTTTTGCCTTGCTAAGTTACAGGGCTCGTCTGTGCCTTATAAAGGCTATGGGATTATAGGACCAGAAATTGGACTCAAAAACAGACTCGGCTTCTACTTCCTTTTCTCTAGTCGGACTCAAAACTCCTATACGTATTCAACACTCACTTAAGACACAGGGACTCGTATGCAGTTTGTATACATCTACTACTTGGATACGACTCAACTTAACAACAAGATTACTCTAACTTATATTTACTCTCTTAATCTTGTTGTTTTACTTCTCGAAGTCCGATCTTGAATGATATGGTGCCCGAAAACGTGGTAGATGTCCTCGTGCTTAACTAATTTTGGGCGCGCTCATTTGTGATCCTGACAAATAGCGGGGAGGCCTTCGACAAAATTGCCTCCTCGTCCTCACTCCTCCATTGTGAGATTTTACTCACATATTTAGCAGTGCTGAGTCTGTAAGGGTGAGTGTTCTAGGCCTGGATTGCCTTGTGTGTTACACTTTTTTTCCTAAAATTCAACGATCATCTTCATGCCCACAAAGGCGTCTCATATATCCAGATGGAGGAAGTGATATTTTGTGAATGGCATCATATCCTCGTTCACGTACTTCCTAACAAGCGTGCTCTTAAAGTTCTTCCATGTCTTGCTTATCGCCAGCAACATCTGTCATCGCATGAGACCCTGGACTTCTTCTCCGATCTCAAGGACCTTGAGACTTCCTCCCAAAGTTGCTATTTCTCTTCACACATGAGAGACTTCTAGCTCAGTGTGGTGATGGGGACCCGTTGCCTTGCAACTATCCCATAGGTGGTCCGGAATGCAGCTTATGCCTTCTTGTGATGTAGAGGGACCCTAATTGGACTGACCTCCATGATGGTTCAGCTCTCAGGCATTTTCGATGTGCCTCGGCCCTCTCTCTTAGTTGCTCTTTTGGTCTGGTCATCGGATGAATTTAGCGAAAATGAGCCTAAAGACTATGTGGATGCCATCTCACTTAGTTGCTATCTATGAAATATTCAAATTACATTTTAGAATGGGTATATTAAACACAAACTGAATATTATAGATGGAATTTTATTGCTCTCAGGTGTTGACTACACTCTATTATCATAATAAGACCACTTCAACATGATTGATCCAAAGACTATTTGTGACAAATATGAAATTAACTTTTATTGAAGTACTAACTAGAGGATACTCTATAGTATTGTATAGGATAACAACACATATATGTCTTGGCTGGTGCTAGTTTGTGTTTTGGTTTAGCCTTACAGGAATTCTAGTTGTCTTGTGAGTATTTGTTCCTACCAATTTTATTTTGTGCTTTGCTTGGTAAGCTGGGTTTCCCCCAGTTGTATCTCCCTTAAACCTGGCTTACAATAAAAGTCAATAACCAATAAGCTTCATAAGCCAAGCAAGGTTGATAATGTAGAATTTACAGATAAGTTCAAACATTGATAGTAACCAATATGCATCATAAACCAAGTGATATAGTACAGAATTTTACACATGAGTTCTACTCACTCTAATCTTAGGTAGCAAACATATTACATATGGCAATATCTTCATGCAAAATTTGATGTACTAAGCAAAGCCAATCAATTTTTTATACTAACAGGAGATACAACAGGATAACAACAGGTTGGAATGGTGTGTTACTTGTCAGTGACCAGATCATGCTCGATCTCATCTAGTCTGCCTAGCGCCTTGTCCATGTGTCTCCTGAGGTCGTCCCTACCCTTGCTCTCCCGAGGGTTGAAGGTGGCAAGCGCTGGAGGGAAGCAGTGAAGGAAGCTGAGAAGGCGCATGTGTGTTGAGGAAAACCTAAGTGTGCGCATGAGTAGTTAGATTTTTGCTCTAAGTATCTATCTATATTAAAAATACTATCACAGATGATTTTTAAAAATAACTATCTATGATAAGTCATAACACAAATAATTTCTAAAAATAATCATTTATGATATCCGACATATCACAGACAGGTAATACAAAAAATCATCTGTAATGTATCACTGATGGCTTTTCACAAAAACTGTTTATGATAAGTCCATGCATCATAGACGGTTTTTATTATGAGTTGTCTGTGATACATCAAATGGCTTGTGTAAAAAATCGTATGTGATAAGTAGATCATTACTAACGGTTCTTACCATTGGTTACAACATAGACGGTCATGTTAGTAAAACCGTCTAAGATTACAACGTTACACTTAACACTGAACAAATTCTATAGAACCGTCTGTAATGAGACGTTTAGTATGATCTTCTCTGTAGTAGTGTTTGCATCTCCCTTCTTCTTGAGCATATACACCCACATCACCCTAAAATAATCATCCAAAAGCAAAAAAAAATTTATTACCAGCATCAATCTGTGGCATAATTGGGCCGTATAAATTGACATGTACCAATTCCAGCGGGCGTTGCTCTAAGTTGTGCCTACGCCGAAAACAGACTCCTTGCTTGTTTTACCACCGGGCACCCTTCACACATTTGCGTTGGGTGATCAATCTTGGGCAGCCTAATCGCCGTCTCCTTCCCCGCCATATTTTTCAATGACTGAAAATTAATATACCCTAATCTTACATGCCATAGCCCATAGCCACACCGACTCCTTCATACTGGCCTTTAGGCATACTGGCTTACAGGTTTGCAGGAAAATCTTGTAAAGTCGGTATGGTATTCTCCTCACCTTCATTAGCAACTCTTCATATCTGTCAAAGAACGTGCATGCAAACTGCAGACGTTGCTTCTTCTGATTTCTCTTGCTCTGTTGCCTTGCAAAACGCAAACTGCAGACGTTACAAGACTCGCCTGTGCCTTATAAAGGCTACGGGATTACAGGACCAGCCATTGGACTCAAAAACCGACTCGGCTTCTACTTCCTTTCTCTACTTGGACTCGAGACTCCTATACGTATTCAACACTCGGACTCACAGGGACTCGTATCCAGTTCGTATACGTCTACTGCTTAGATACGACTCAACAACAATGTTAGAGCCTACACGTACGTACATCCACGAAACCAAAACTATTTACATACTAGTGATCACCTCTTCCAAGAGCTTGTACCTCCGAATCCTCGGCCTGCCCCGCCCGACGCCGGGCGACGGCGGCGCGTCGTGGTCGGCGCGGACGCTGCTGCCCAGGTCCGACGCCGACCGACGCAGCAGGAGCCGCTGCTGATGTTGCTGCTGCTTCTTGATAGGCTTGTTCAGGTTCGCAGCGAAGTCGCGGCGGGCGGCGACCTTCGCCTCTGCCGATCTGCCGCCGCCACCACTGCTGATCAGATCGCCGTGAGCGGCCGACCGGACGGCCGCTTTGACGGTGGATCTCGGCGAGCTAGAGGTGGCGCGGCTTCCCTGATCCGCCCTCAGGCACCAGTTGCACGTGCCGTACGAATCCGCCTTCGGGTACCGATCCGTGCAGTATCTGACATATGACCATGTGTACAGATTTAGCTAGGCACATGCAGTGAATATGTGATTAATTACCAGATATATGCAATATGTGATTAATTACCAGATTATGCGATCGATTTACGTTATTTCATGCACATTAATTTGAGGTAGACAGGTATGCATGTAGGAAAGATGCAAACAACTGATCAGCGTACTGACGCACTACGAATTACTTGAACACGTACGCATGCACACTTGGAACTTGAACATGGGTACAGGTCAGCTTAAATCAACATCGACGGAAAATATATATAGGCCCCATTTGGTTTGACAATTTCGTGTCGATCGTGCGAAAAGTGGGAATAAATTAGCTGGACGCGCTCGCGGGCCGGGTGGCGAAAAGGATCGGCCGGCCGGAGATATCTATGCATGTCAAAACTCAAAACGTGTCACCAAATAATTATGTACCAGTTCGACATAAGGCCCGATCGATTAATTCAGGGAATAGTATCGAACTGTTCTGGCTGACGAAGTCATGCACGAAACTATTCGATTGCTGCCATTGGACATGTGGTGGGCATGTTCTGGATTCAAAGCTACCGATGGAGAACAGAAAAATAGCCATTAGCAACTTGTATATATATATACGCATGTTTTTGTGTGTCATGTCATACGTCATATCGACCATGAATACATTTTTCACAGATTGATCTGCCATAGCTAACCTATTCCCATCCAAGAATATCCATGCAGATCATCATATTCCAAAATTAGTACTTATAATCCTATATATGCATGCATGCCAACTTTGCCGAGAAAACCAGCAAATGAATCCGGCCCATCCACAATTGGATTGCGCTGGCAACAAAATATTCCATAAAAAACAGACAAATTAGAGATGGAGAACGCGCGAGCTCACCTACAATAAGAGATTAGAGACGGACTTCACGTACGTATGTGTAAGGTACTCCTGTATGTATGTTCGTTGCAAGTACGCAGGAGGTATCACATGACATACTTGAGCGATGTGCGCAGAGAGAGAAATATGTGTGCTACATACGTGTGCTGGGAGCGGACGGAGCAGGCGGCGCAGCGGAACAGCTCGGGCAGGAGGCCGTGGTCGCCGCACATGCAGCAGACGGCGGCCGGTGGCTGCGGCAGGCCACCTGCGCCGGCGGCGGAGGCCGGCTTGTTGCTTCCCATGGATCGATCAACGCTAGCTTGGCGATCTCAGATGGATTTGTAAAGTTGCCGCATGAAATCGGTAGATAGGATCAGAGGGGAGAAGGCTAAATGTACAGGAGCTCTTCTCTCCTGGCTGATGTTTCTGGCAACTTTCTAGCTGGCTTGGGAAGCGAAGGAAAGAATTGGAGGGTGGTTGTGGTAATGCCAGCTAGCTGATGCGGTGTCAGCAGTCTTCACACATCTCAAGATCTCTCTGGAAGCTGGCCTCGTCATTCGGTTTTGACTTCCGGTAGCACTGAGTTTAGTGTTTGTTTATATTATTTTTTTATTATAGTTAGTTTATTTTTATTATAACTAAATTAACTTATTTAGTATAATTAAATTTAAAAAATATAAAAATAAAAAATATGTTAGTTCATCACGAACAATACAAATGAATACAAAAAAGAAAAGGTAAAAAACTCAAAAATCTTAAAAAATAGAAAAAGCTCAAACTACTAAATAGTAAAAAAAGCAGAACCTAGAAATAAAAGCTGATTTTAAGTCAACTTGAGCAGCCCCTTAGTTTTTGTAAAAAATAAAAAGAATAGTTTATTAAAACAGTTTTTCATATAGTTTTTTAATTTCAAAACCGTATATCTTGTCTATATCAGTATTTTTATCATTCGCTAATGTTTTAAAAAATACAGATAAAACATATTAATTATAACTAAAAATTATCAACCACAGTTAAAAAAATATATTATCTTTGTCGTTCTCCTCATTTGTAAAGATTTTTTTGATTTTTTTTGTTCGTGAGTTAGCTTTTGCATTTTAGACCCTGAAGTTTGTGGTTCCACGTGGTGAAGTTCTTCGTTGATCCGAAAAGTAAACTACTGGCTTCCTGTCGCGGAACATACTAGTTCATCGTTCGCGCGTCTAGTGAATGAAATTGTTATATCGGTTGCCGTACATATGTTTTTATTTCATATGTCATGTAAGTATCTTCGTATTAGTATGAAATAGTTGTTTCTCGTTCAACACAAATTGTTATATCGGTTGCCGTACATATGTTACCCTTTACAGGTGATAGCTGAGCATTTATGACTTTAGTTATACATATGCGAATACAATTTGTTCTGAGAAACAAAAACATGCCTATGATGGGAAGCTAGCTTCATTTGTTTCATCAAAAGGCAGCACGCTGTTGAGCCCATGGCATTGTGTTGAACCCTGAAGTGATGATTCCAGATTTTTTATATAAATTGCATTAGTATAAGATTAACTAGTACATACAACGATAACAAGGAAAAATATCGAGTATAAATGATAAACTTTATTAAATAAAAGAGTACAATCTTATGACTAAAGTTTACATCGATACTCATAGGCAACAATAACAAAATAATTGTGGAAGCAAATTGAAGAAAGTGAAGCCCAAGTCTGCTCATATGTAGACGACAGTAAGACGCAGCCTATTCACTCTGGTCCTCACCATAGTCAAAGCGTCCTTCTCCAAAATGATGATAGCAAGAGTGAGAACAAATTTGTACTCTGCAAGCCATATAGGAAAATGCAATATAATAATAGAGAAAAGAAAAGAAGGTTTAAATGGTTGCTTGAGCATAAAACACCATTTAATGAAATACAATAAATAGATTGAAATTGCTGAATTTAATATTGTAAGTAAAACGTGTAATTTAACAAAGTAATATTATTAGTGCAGGCACTAATCTAGCACTAACCTAACCATGGGTATCTCACCCAGATCATGTTTCTCCAAAAAGATACCTCATTTCTGTCCAAAATTAGTTTATGAAAAATAGAGTCTAATCCATAAAAAACTTTACTTAGTATGCCTATGACCGTGAGAACGGTTATCCAAGATAGTTTATACATTATATAGAGATTGTACAGTTTACACATAAGATATGATTATCTCATTGTGTCGACTATTACATGCTTCCTTGGGCGTGCGATTGACTAACCATAACAAAACCTTTACAAAGTTGTACCTTCAACATAGACACGCCTCCACTAAGGTTTCACCCTAATAAGGAATCCACCAGATCGAGGCCCCTCTCTTGAGCCATGTGAGACTTCACATGGTCTACGCCACTCTCACACTTAGCCTATAGCGAGACTTAGATTGTGACCCGCTAATTAGTCAACCAGGATTGTCCCATACTAGTTTTATGGTAGTACGATTGAGCTTTGTAACAGTAACTCACAGACTGATTCTTAATTTACTTAGGCTCTAACCACATACCCCTTGTGCCTAGTATCCACGTTGAGCTACTGAGCTACAACGTATACTAGTAAACACCCACCACCTTAACCATGACCTAAGTATAAACCAAGTTTTATATTTTGCTTTAAAATATTTTATAGACTTTCTTGACTCACCAAAATTAAGAATGCATTTTAAAATCTTATCATTTCATGTGAAAAGATTATCCTAACATAAAGTTATATCTATGCAGGTCTAAACATTTGCTAAAAAAATTCTTTAGCCATACTAGTGTACTAACTAGAGTTTTGATCTAGAGTGATAAGGTATAAGAATTTGCAAAGTCAAAGGTGTCATACCAAGTGAGAATTAACAATAGTAAAACTGAGTTTAAAATACTGTGAATAGAAATTAAGCATCTAATATAATTTAAAAATAGCATAACTTTATTTGTAAACTAGGATCAATATGTCAAGGATGCGCGACTAGCCTTGCTCTACTGTTTGATACGAATCGTTGGCATAAAACTCTCCAGAATCGTTGCGGTCTACACATGAAAATAAATTATCAAATTCAAATAAAATTTAAATGAACTCCAAAATTTAGAAAAAAAAGTAGATTTGTATATATCTTGATTTTAGATGAATTTAAAATTTTGAACAACCTCAATCGGAGTTAGGATGAAGGAGAACGGGCTTCCAAAAGTTTAAATCCTAAAGAAAAAGTAAAACTAGAATTCCTAGAATTATTTTCTGAAGAAAAAAAGTATATATGATGTCAGCTGGGAATTAATAGAATTATTTTTCTAAAAAAAATTCAAAATTTTGACGTTAGCAAGGAATTTTGATTTTTGGCTTAAATAAATTTCTGAAGGAAATCATAATTTATGATGTCATGCTGACATCAGCCCTACACATGGCGGGTGACATATCGCATTTTGCTGATGTGGCGGCCACGTGTCTAACACGTAGTGCTGACGTGGCTCTTGGGGTCTTAGTGTTGGCGTGGTAGGGCATATGGCTGCTGATGATGCGGCGTTGCACTGAGGTGTAAAGCCATGTGGTGCCACATGGGCTTGGTATGCCGACATTGCAGCGCTGGCGGTGAGCGACGCTCTGGGCCCGATGGTCGCCGGTGTTGTGGAGTGTGGCGGCAGCCAGTGAGCAGTGAAAAAGAAAGGAGTGTGAGGAGTGCGTTGGTGCATGGTATTATTACCAGAAGTGGCCCAACATCCTCCTAACCTCGGAATAGCATTGCCAATTCGCCCTACGGGCCAAATAAGAACAGAATAGGCAGAGGCCTCTGTTGCGGCAGCATATGCATATATATATATATGAACGGTTCACTTATTACAGGACTTCGCCTCTCTACAATCTGTACAACGGAATGGATCCACATCGCAGAGCAGGTATGAATCATTATACCCAAGCAACCAACAGCATTGCACTGTTTATTCACATCTCAAGCAACAACTTCAGCACCAGCACACTTGCTTAGATAAATCTGAGGAGGTGTACCAACAAAATCTATTAATCCATGTCTACAATTGCAACAAGGACTTGCAATTTCACTCCTACCGAGACATTGACTGCTTGCATCTTGGATGAAATCTCCATGTATTATCCCTTTTCTGGAAAGCTGGAAGAAAAGGCAAATCAGTAGCCAAAAATCAGATGTCTACTAATTGAAACATGGGTATTTAGCCAGAGCAAGAGAGGTTTCATATAATTTGTCCCAAGTCCCAACTGTATCCAGCAATCCAGTTCAACATACATTTTTATTGAACTTGTGGTGAGTCCTTAGATTGTAAGTTGCTAGGGATGCCCTAAAATCTCCAGTGAACAGCTGTACCTCAGCAACTCAAGCAATAGTAGATCAAGTCTGAGCACACTCTAAAGGATGTAAACTTCCTTCAGCAAACTCATGTGTCCGAAATCGTTCCAAAAAATCGAAAGGCCTGCAGATAGATATGTAACCCTTTATGCGTGAGAACGGAAAGATAATACCAACTAAACTGTGCGAGTTAATATCATGCATGTTAGATGCAACTCATGGTAGATAAATAAGAACAGCTGAATAGATTGCATCTCTTTCTTTTACCTTGGCTTATCTCTTCCTATAACAATAAAATGGAATAGTTTCAAGATTCACTAAGCTACTATATTTACCTAGACGTAAGCAATTTACTAACTGTATACAGTAACATACTATGAAAAATTCGCTACTAGCCTTATTTCCTATATATCTGGTAGCCAGACAAAAAAAATAAAGAGCATGATGAAAAACACAAATTATGGTAATTTAATTCCAAGACAGCATAGTATGGTATGATCTCTAACTCTTAGTAATGCTTTGACAGCTTACAGCAAAATTTCACGGTTGCGGGATAACTTTCGCTGATTATTCTCTATGGCACTTAATACATCAATTTCTGGTCCAGCAACCAAAGATGTAGCTTTTGCATCTGGTGTCCATAACTAAGAAAGAAACAAAGACAAGAGAAGACTGAGAACCAAATATTTAAAGTACTTCAACAAAATAAATCAGATTATATACCTTTACAGTATTATCAATTCCACTTGTTGCAACAGCACAATCGTAGGGATGAGACTGTATACAGTTCACAACTAAAGAAAATATAAGGCACATGAGAAGCAGTACTCAAGGGATAGAGGCAGTGGTAAAATCAAAACATAATTACCAGCTCCATCCCCTGCAAGCATTTTAATAAGCCTTCCTGTTTTTTTCTCCCATATGAACCATCTACCATCATCACTTCCGCTGGCAATAAACTCCCCTGTTGCAAGAGGAACGCATCATTAGACAATTAGTATATTTACATTAACTTGAGACATCTTCTTACATTAATTCAAGGGAATTCAAATCAATGCAAGTGATTCTACATAAGTTAATTTTATGCCACATCTAGAATTTAGGATCCATTGCAAAGACCAGATAACAAAAACTCCACAAGGAAATTTAAACTTTGTACCGCTTATTGGTTCGAGATTTTGATTTATAAACATCAAAGGGTATTTGATAATATAGTGGCGAAGTTGCTAACTATGGTGCACAGCTGTATAACTTACGTGAAAGGTCAGTGTATTTCTGGTACCATGAAATAGTAAATGAAAATGCAAGTTGCCAATGGGAGGACCACGAATTCAAATACATCTAAACATGACTGCAAGAAGGAAGAACTTAACCCTGTTCACCAAGAAAGCTAGCTTGCTTTATATCTGTCCCCACATTGCAGTGCGCAACATATCTTTGTTTCATATCAATGGCAACTTCCGGCTGCATTATGTTAAATCCATGCAATATCAGTAAAATACAGATAGAAACATCATAAAAAAAAGTATCTCGTATTAGGAACTTCAGATAAAAGAGAAAGCAAGATTGAAAGAACCTGATAGGCAGAATCACCACCATGAGTGGACTCCATCGATCCATTTTCACCAGATTGATCATTAGTTTGATCATCTCTTCGGTGGAATCTTAGACTTAAACTACCCCGAACAACACCTGGATCACTATCACGGCTTTCATCACCCGATACTGATGTCTCAAAGTCTAACTCCATTTCATCATCATAATCTGAATCTTCTCGACCCTCCTGTGATGATGACCCACTAGCATCTGATCTAAACAGTAGATCACTCAATGAGCGTAACCTTCCATACTGTGCATCGGTGTTGGTCTTTTCTACTTGATCCTTTTTATTTTTCTCAAGTTCAGCTGTTTGAACGAAACAGAACTATCAGATATTTCAAAAGTTTAACAATCAATAAGTCAGACATCACATCTTCTACATCAATGTAACAACTAAACCTAAAATCTGTTGGCATATTAAAATTCTCAATTTCAATAAACCCTCAACATCAAGACCCAAAGCTACAAAGTAATATAATCAGCAGTCAGCACCGACACCAAAATTACAAACAAAAGCAAATGAACATGATATGCTCACACAAAAATTCTAGGTTCCCTTGTTTATATATTTTTCTTGTGAGCTAACTTATCTTCATGGCAACAACCACCAAACATGGAAGATTAATAGGTCACCAAGCTCAGTGCACTGGAGGACAACCAACTACATGATCTTTTAGCACGTGAAGTTGTGATCACATAATATCCAAAAAATCAATTCATATGCCATAGTTATGAACGACAAAATAATTGTTTATGTCAAATATACTCACCTGCAGCAAGTCGCTCCTTTATATTCTCCACTTGCTTTGCAGATTCAGAATATGGTGGAACAAGACTATTTGCTGCTTCCGCATATTCAGATGCCTCCTTCAGTCTTCCTAACTACACAAGGCACAATACATCTTTCTAAGAGATGGAGGATAGTCATCCAGTTTCAGCACTTCATTTAAACGGGAAGTACACGCTCCATTCCTTTATAAATAACGCTTTAGAGAGCAAATTTTGTTTTTTATAAATGATGTTCTCATGGTCTACGTTTCCAAGGCGAAATGTAACCATATCTTCCTAAATTGCTCCTTAATCCATGCTACATGTAAGAGGTTCGATCTCTTTGTTCATTGGTCCAGGACTAAAGGCAGGGTGGTTTGGGAGACAAAACAGATTTAATGACATAGTAAGAGACAAATTTAATAGGCATATAGTGGTGATCTTGTCTTTTCTTAATATGGGTGCACCAGTCTAAAATGTCATTATAAATGGACAGACGAAGTAAATTTTATCAGCAAGTGCAGCTAGTGAAAAAAAATAAAACATCTCGAAACCAAATATATCCAAGATACAACTAATACAATTGAAATCAGTCATGATTAAACAAAATTTGCTAATCAAATTGGTATAATATAAGCACCCATCTAATCAGAGTAGCTCTAAAATTATGCTCAGTTTCGTCTGACAAAGAATAGGCAGCACAAAAACACATTCCAAATCTGCTGGAACACTTCATGCTAGTGTGGAATTTAACACCTTCTAACAGATGCAAAGCAACTCAAGGTACTAAGGTTAGACCAATTTTGGTTGTGTGATACAGAGCTACAATACTATTTGACAGTACATGCACACACTGTTCTCACTTAATTACACATGTTTACCTGTAATAGTGCCTCTGCCATGTACAAGTGTGCTTGAAATGATGTAAAATCAATATGCCTCGCTCTGTTGCAATCTCGAATAGCCATGTAAACATCATTTTTCCACCTCCTCTGTAGATCAAAATTTCATGATCCATACTTTTTACGCAAAACAGATTTTCGACAACAGAAAAACAAAAGCAGGCAAACCTTCAGGTACAATCCTGCTCGAGTACACAAGCAATCATGCCTCATGTTGTCATCAATATCAGGTTCCACAGCCTCAAGTACTTCACAGCATGCTTCAATCCCATGCATCAGGTTAGTGCCCGTCTTTAAAGATTTTCTTGCAACTTGCATAAGTTTCTTGCACATATCTACCTGAAATGGGTGCCATGAAAGGCAGAGGGGTCAACATGTCTAGCACTAGCAGGCCAACCAACAGATGTGATATAAATAGTGGGCCATGTTTACAAAAGTGAAAAGCGCAAGTGCATGTGCCTATGCAAGTGCGCGTGCACAGAGAGAGAGAGAGAGAGAGAGCACTGCTCACCCTGCACAAATTTCTCGAAGTTGTGTTTACTGAAAGCTTATTTCGTTTTGAATTTTGTTTTGCCGGTTCTTTGTGAAAAGGGGGTAAACATAATTGATCCTGTACATCCTTTGCTGTGTATCTCACTGAACTCATATTATCTGAACCCATAAACAGATAAGTTTGATTAGTATAATATTAAAGATATATAAACGCTGGCAGATAGACTAAAAGATAGCAAAGGTGTGATAACCAGAAAGAGGATATAAAAAGGAGCCAAGCGATCATACCTGAGTCAACATCAAATAGATATACATGTTCACCACTGAAACTCAAAAGAACCTCCTTCCCATTTGGGCTGAATGCAACATGTGTAAGGTGAAAATTTGACTTCCTCTGATTACAAAGCAGAGGCCCAAAGTCAATAAATATAAAAGAAGTATTTTGAAAGTTTCAGATAAAAAAATTCTGAAACTCAAAACTAAACAAAGTTGCCTATTCAACTCAGATGCTCTAGCCAAATTTCTGGGAGAATCTAAATGCTCCAGAAGTTGTACTTTCTATGAAAATGATCAGACAGTTAAAACTCATCCACAACTCTAGAATAAAATGGATATCCATACATAATGAATAATAGAGATGACCAGAATAACAGAACTATTTACACTGACATGACAATTATATGAATGTTAGCGCTCTAGGGCTAAAGAGAGGCAACCAGAAATGCTTCATCTATTTCTATCGTTTTTTAGGGGAGTACTTCTATTGTTCTCCTACCACATATTGAAATTATTTATAGTTTAAATTCAAGGTTCATTTATTTGGGCAAGATCAAGTCAGCATATCAAATATATATAGCCACCGCTGTGAATTTAACATATATGGACAATCATTAACAGCTTTACCATACACGATTGAACCAGAACAACAACCTACTCAAGAACAAGAGTAACTTACATTATCAGCAAGGTGCAATGGACAGAACATTTTAATACAAGGCGGGGGCTTCCTTTTTGTTTGACATGAGCTCAACGGTGGAAGCATTCTCCTATCATACAGCCGAGAAAATGAATCGCTGCATAAACATCAAGTCAAAAAGTGTTGTTATTCAGGTTGAAAAAAGCAAGGTTTGTTATGCACTGACTAATGGATGACAACAAGTTGGGTTACCTCCCACCAACAAGGAGCTGATGGGGCCGAACAGAGCTAATATCACAAGACTTCAGCACCAGTGGTTGTCTGGGGAGATCTGCCAAAGACTTCTTTGCTCCACATCGTAGATCTAGCTGCCACAAGCACATGTAATGCAGAAAATGGAATCAAAACCAAGCCCACACCCATATCAGCCAATTTTACAGCCAGCAATTATTCTAGGGCTGTAATTATCCTTGCAGTTCTAATAGGATTCATAAGAACAAAACAGTTAATGATACAATACAATTACTAAGCCTAGCAGCAGGAGAATGAAAGCCACAATATGCTGATCACAAAGTTAATTTATCATATGATCATAAGCCAACAAAATGCAGCATTACAGGTTCATCCATCTGCTAAATAGGAAAGTGATGCACAGATCAACCCCAAAACAACATAAGCACACTTAGTTCCGTTCTGGTCCAAGTGTTCATGAAGCACAAAAGAGCACTGCAGCTGAACTCAAACAGAAGAACATTTAAAATCAAACAACAAAATATTCATACAGTAAAATTTGCCACCATATTTGGCTTTCAAGGACCTAAAACAAAAAATATATATATTGACCTGAACTAAACTGAAAAAGCTGGACATATAGGAGTCGAATAACATGTTCCACGAGAAGACTGCACCAAAGAACCACAACAGAAACAAGGAACCTAACAAGAAGAAAAAAGGGATAGAATACTCACAAGCACATTACGACATTCCTGATTAGCAGATCCTGCACGAGGACAGGAACTGCACTCCCTAAAATCATGCTGTCTTAGAGTTCCATCCTCACTTGCGCTCCACACTACATTAGGGTTGCCAATTTCCACCTACATGTGGCAAACAAACAAAATTATGCATGATTCAGCCAAGCAGAGGTTTATTAAAGGGTGGAAAAACTTAATGTGTGGGAAAGTAGAACACATCTCAAGTGGTGCAAAGACTTAAGTATAGGACATCGATTTTCTCTCTTTATGAATAATTAAGTATAAAAGCAGTTCATTCAGGAACAACCTCAGGCCTATGTCAAAATAGATGCAATGCAAAGACTAATTTCCTTCATGCTCTAGAATATCAAATCCCAAATCATGGCCTATCAACATGAAATCTTACAGCTAGTTTCTTGACCCTCCTTGAGTGACATTGGTAAACTGAAGATGGCTCCATAGAAATTTCTCTAGGCCTTCTGCCACTTATAAGAGACAAATTGAAAACACGGACCTGGAAAAGAATCGGTAACCCTCTCCTGAAAAAAGCCTCAAAATAACCAGGATACAGGAAATGAAAATAACTCTTAAATAGGTATACCTCTGCATCTCCTGCTCCCGAGGCTACTAATTCATCAGATGTTTCTGGGACAAATTTTGTGCAAAATATGTTTGCTGAATGTCCAGTATCAATTTCATGCAACAGCTCTTGATTAGCATAACTCCAGATGTTGATCTGCAGAACAAATATTGATACAAACAACACTGAATCAACCATCAAAATCTCACACTTTTCATAGTCCCAGGTTATACCATTGAAAATGAAGCCAGCCACAAAGAATATTCAAAGATTAATTACAACTTATGTCACCACTGTGTAGCACCTCTTTTGCAAGAAAATGGCATTGTATCATTCAGATCAGTTTCTTCTTTTTCCCCCCTTTAGTCTACGGCTGAACAGAAAGTTCAATTCGACAGACAAACAAAGGAGAAATTCTTGAAAACTTCTTACGTTTGCTGGACAAGTAAAGCATTCATGTGCTACCATATTTTCAAAGACAAAAAGGTCCATTAGATGATTACCCATAGTGTATTTAGTCCTATAAAAGAAGCACAATGGAACATTCAAAGGAAAAAATAGTAGGTGTGCAAATTTCTCTCAAAACAGGGTTCTAGGACAATATAATATTGACAGAGAAATGAGGGTCCTAGAACTAAACAGAACATGAAAAAAAGGATAAGAAATTAGTAACGTTAGTCAACCAAACTATGTTCAGAAACTTACTCTAGTGTCATCTGATCCTGATATCAGAAGTGAGCCATTTGAATTCCACGCAATAGAATTCACACAACCTACGTGACCCTGTCATATAGCACAGGAAAGACCAAAAAGCAATCACAGTAAAAATCAACGAAAGAGTAAGGAACTTCAGCTTTCTTCGCAGTGGCAAATACAAATTCCAACACAGGAAATAACTATTTTTCTCTGTCCTTGTGAGAAAACTAGTGCATATGATAAGATGAACATAAAAAAATAGTCACATACCTCCATCTCCTTTTCCAAAGCAAGCCTTTGTACTAGAGAAGAATGGAACAGCACTCTCTTATTAATGTCCTGGGAAGGAAGAAACTATTAGTTGTATCTGCGCATTTATGCTTCGGCTGCTACTGTGATCAAAACATGCATAATTACAGCATGCAAGACCAAAGAAGAACATTATCATAAAAGAGTGACAACGAAGTGTCCCAGTAATTCATGATTTAATGTCCAACCAAACAATGCTGGCAAAAAAAAAAGTGCTGCACTTTACCAAATCAAAATCCAAAAATATTGTCTCTTAATGCTCAAGAATTCCTAGTTCCCATGAATTCACTTCACAGCCAATGTCCATTCAAGGTCGCCATATGCATAAAAGTTGAGGCGAACCGAAAGTCCAGAGTGATAAACAGCTGGCCCAAAGAGCATACCACAAAAAAAATACTCACGAATAGATCATGACCTCCCATCACAGTTGTAAGCTGTAACCAGGGATAAAAGCATAAACACAAAGACATCTGCTTGGTTATGCAACCAAAACATCAACAAGCAACTGCGTCACTCCTAGATTCCAAAATTTCGAGCTATTGGCCGCACTACGCCAAACCTCGAAGGAATTCATCTAAGGCTACAGGATTCCCACACCACGTTGCGCACACAGAAAGCACTCGAACAGCAACCGATTCCCCCACGGCCATAAACCCTTGTAAATCTCAAGCGGATCGAGGAATACCGCTCTAAAAAAAATGCAGCACCAGCCCTCGCGAGCCATCCGAAACCGCCTCACTCCATGGGCAGATCCACGCAAACCCCTCCACCGCCTAAGAAGAACGCGAAGAGAACGGAAGGGCTGGGCCATGCCCAGGGGTCTTACGGGGGAGCCGTGGAGGCTGCGGGCGTCGAGGAGATCGGCGACGTTGCCGTCCGAGAAGCGCCACCGCACCTTCTCCGTCGCGTCCATCTCCGGCGCCTGGCGAGCGAGACCCCAGAAGAGCCGGCTTCAAGTGGGATGCTACTGGAGGCTTTTGCGCCTTTCAGGCGTCGGAATGGTGGTGCGGGGGTTTCGTTTGGGTTCCACTTCCAGAGAGGACTTGCTGCTTTGCGGCTAAGGGGTGATCGTTTTAGCGATAGTTTTTGATTTTTGGCTGAAATTTCACTGTAGTTGGTTTTTTTTACTGTAGCTGAGTTAGTGGATAGTGTAGTGAATAGTGAAAAAAAAGCTGAAACTAGAAGCTGAAGTCGAAAAAAAGCCAAACCGATCACCCCCTTAAACCAGGCCTGGCCGGGTCGGCATTGGGGAGTGGGGCCAGGGACGCACGCGTGAAGCGAGCCGCTGGATAAGAGACCAGACTGTCTACTGGGTCGTGCCGACCGACACAGGTTCGGTCTAGACACAATCCGTTTAAGCATAATAAATAAATAAATTATGTGTGTTCTGACTGAACTTAAGAATAATCTACAACTATACCATACTGGTATAGGTACGGTTAGACCTTAATGGACCATGCTGGTACGATTAGCCCGTTTAGCCAAGAAAAGAGAAAAAATCATAAAATTGTAATATATATATATATATATATATAATTATAGATATTATTAATCATCAAGATAATTATTGTCAATGACATAATGAGCTTTATTAACTTGTTAAATTATATTGCATGACTGTCTCGTTAAAAACTTTATCAAGTCAAAACTCAACTTGAGAAAATTTTGGTAAAAAAAAGAGTGTAGCCTATAAAGCTCACTAGTGACTATATCTGAAGGAAAAATATTGGAAATCATATTCATTGCTATCTAGATACAAAATGTCAAAAGATTCTTATAAATTTGTATTCTTTGCAGTATGTTGGAATCTTGATTCAATTTGTTTCCAGTTTTTGATGATCAGAAGGATTTCGACCATCTCCAACGAGAAACTTGTTCACTGCACCTTGATTATTCTTTCAAAAAAACTAAAGGCTGACTCCGAGGAGACTGTAGAGATAGGAACAGTCAACACATCCCGTGCTAATATTGATAGCACTGGATATGTTATTTTTTGGATTTGCCACCATGAGAGGATGTTCAACTCTTGATCGAAACTGACGATATCACTATTGAGATAGCTTAATAGGTCTCCGATGCTTTGCCATCTTACTCCTCCTCACTGATGTGTACCTGCACGAGAACCTCGAGAATCTCTGGAGGAAGAACAAAAAATATTGCCCACAGTCCCCACAGAGGTGCTAGGGGCTACTTGAGGTCTTTTCAAACGCACAGACCCAAATTTATTTTTGTTTTTCCTGTATACCTCATATAATTTATCCTTAACTACTCTATACTATGTACAATAATCTAAACCAGTAGTATCACTTAAAGATTGTAATATATTTATAAATCCTTGGAGTTTGGCTTTATGATCTAAAATAATGGCGAGTGCATATAAAAATAGGAATTTTTCTCTAATATTTTAAAAACTTAGTTTTTATAGCAACTACAACATCCCAAAATACAGGATCATTTTCAAAAGTCTTTAGGTGAGTGACAATTTTAAGAATGTTATGAACAATTAGAGGAAATGTTGGATAGTATACTCCAGAAAGATAAATTATAACTTTATGAAAAAGTTCTAAACAAAGAAAAAATTTCAAAAGTACTAGCAAAATAAGGATTGATTGGACCCTACTCCGCCAGGCCGGTTGCTTCTTCTACAGTTTGTTGTGGATGTAGACCTTCCGCTGATGGATATCCTTATTGAAAGGATTTCATATCCTCCGTTGTAAAGCCAAATTCAGAGAGTTGAAAATCGTTGTTCACCATTGAATCAACTGCAAATTAAAATAGTAAGTACAATTAACTTACTATTGAATCAACAAATATTAGCAAGAAATTAAAATAAGGCATCACTATTACCTTTTATGCATCTCTTCGAAAATGCTTTGAAGTTTTTTGAATTTTCTAAATTTCGCACAAATTTCTCACTAATTTTGCTCAATTTACGCAAAAACTACCAAATTTTTCACAACTAAACGGAAAGATGAGAGTCAGGTTTGAGGTATGGAGAATGGAGGTTGGATGCACCTCTATTTATAGGAAAAAATTACATATTTTTTCTAACATTTTCTATTTTTTTGGATTTTTTACACCCCAACGGCCAAAAAGGTGAGAAAACTACTACTTTCGCCGAGCTAGGCCATGTCGTGCCGGCACGATCTGTTGCAGCCCGTGTCGTGTTGGCCTAGCGTGCCACCCACTCAGCCCAAGCACGGCACGATCTACCGGGCTGTGCCGGCACAGCCCACGGCCTAAACGGGTCGTGCCGTGCTTGGGCTGGGCCAATAGTGGCAAGCTGCAGGCTAACACACTAAGGCTCGGCCCATTGGCCACCTATAGATGAGACATGGCTTTCCTTTTTCTTTGGGATTTAGCCCTGTATGCTTGGTTGCAACATTTCTAGATCATGTGTGCAATATTTCTTAACTATATATCAACAAAAAAAACACAAAAGACATGCTACAAATTTTATCAATTGACACAACAAAATAAATACTACAACACCATTGTTCTTCATGAAGAGCATACATTATCATACAACATGTGCAAATTATCATATTACACTTGCAATATTTTGTAATAAAAGATGCAACAACCAAAAAACTGTAACAAATTGAGAAAGAGCTGCAACAAATTGTGCAACATTAGATAAAAGGGGTTGCAACAAAATTTTAAAATGCATGCAACAACCTACCAGATGGCGGTGAGAAGCTAAATTTAGAGGAGGAGACGGTTGATCTCGATGCCTATTCTCCTGGCGAGCCTGGTCATAGGCCAGATCTGCATGAAGGACGGCGACTTAAAGGGGCTAGAGTTGGCTCTCCTTCTCATGGCGTTGAACGGCCTCGCCGGGCCCAAGGACAGATACCTCACTACTGTCGTAGCCATCGGGAGGGAGAGAGAAATCACACACAGGGAGGGGGGATTCGAGACGCAGACAGAGGAATGGATAGATCCCTTCGACGTTTGATATTTGGAATGAGATGGAGTAAAGGCGATGATTGGGCAGCGGAGTAGTAGAAGTATTAACCAGTGAGGTAGGCAAGGTAGGATTTTTGGGATTTGCTAACCAGCCTTTGTCCTCCCTTGCTGCTGCTTCGTTCGTCCACGTAGTTGAGATGGACGTGAACTTGCTTTATTATCTGCGCGCTGAAGAAACCCATTCGGGTCTGGGCGACGAGGACGAATGTCTGACAGGAAATGTCTGAATTGGACGTACGACTGTAGCAATTTTCTTTTTCTTTTTCTTTTTTTGGCCGCTCTAAGTAGTTTCAGCATCTGGCTTCCAGAAGATAGAAGTCACTTAGAACATGTTGGTTTCTTAATTTTTCTTTTTTTCCTTATTCCTTTTGCAATACTCATGAAAATATAACCGTGTTTCTCTTTTTTTATTTTTGAATTGAATAATTCAAAAAAAACTAATTGTCATGTTATAGGAGTGAAAACTAAATACAAGTGAGGAGGTGGACGTTGGCCGTCTTACGGGCCATCGTCTATGTGAGTAAAAATGACACGGATATTTATACAAGTTTGAAGGTCCGAGAGGACCGTCCTACTCCTGTTGGTGAGCAAACTTGGGGCTACTCTAGAGAGAGAGCCTCCGAGGGCTCACTAGTTTGAATACAGTTCTTTATTGCTCATAAGAGCTCAAGAGAGCTCCCCGTAAATGAGGGATGCATGACGTATTTAAAGGCTCTTGGGGCTGTACAAATGACTAAAATACCCCTTTGCGAATAGCTACCCTATGTGTATAAATAGGGGGTACAATTG
The DNA here is from genome assembly GCA_036346265.1 of Melocanna baccifera. Taxonomy (NCBI): domain Eukaryota; kingdom Viridiplantae; phylum Streptophyta; class Magnoliopsida; order Poales; family Poaceae; genus Melocanna; species Melocanna baccifera. Next base: position 35,136,809 of record CM070683.1, read on the forward strand.
TCCTTTGTGGGCGTAATTGCATTTCTTGGATTTGTGTATGTTTTTTGTAGTGTGGGCCTGCTAGTAGAGGGGTAAAATTATTCCTCCAACAAGTCGTTATAGTACAATTTTAGCCAAAAGCTAACAGCTACAGTCAAAAATTAAAGCCGTTTGGAGCGGGCCTCCAAGTGGCTTCAGCTTCTGGTCTCTGGCTTCAAGAAACCACTTGGAACGCAACAGCTCCTTAATTTTGGCTTTTTTGGTTTTTTTCATTTTTTTTTATTTTTTTCCTTATTCATTTGTATTGCCGTTGACATATAACAGTGTTTTTTTAAAAAAAATCTTATTGTTTTTCTTTAATTGAATGACTTAGACAAAAGTTAATAGCCGTTACAGAGCAGTTTTAGCAAAAAGACAACAATAGCCGGAAGCCACAACCATAAGTTAGTTGGAGCAGGGCGCTTGCGGTCGTCCAAATTGATCATCCAACCGTCTGATAGCTGGTTAAGGTGAACACGGTGCAGAAATTTCAAGTGTATTTCAAGAACTGAACCATGATACTTCTACTTAGAATGTACATGCAGCAGTTCAAAGTTTTATTCACATTTCCCTATCAGTTTTCTTGTATTCTCTGGGTTTGGACACGATGATCAGGATCGATTGGTCAGTTTCTACCTAGGGCTAGAAACGAGCCGAGTCGGCTCGAGCCAAGCTCTCCCAAGCTCGGTCTTGAGTGCAGCTCGGCTCGTTTAAGAAACAAGCTAGATCAACAGCTTGGCTCAGCTTGCCAGTTGGCTCGAGCTGGCATGGGAAGGCTCGCGAGCCAGATGGAACTAGTCGATATTGACATTGTTGGGCTGCAGCGTTTGCTGTTTACAGACAAAGTAGCTCGCAAAGTTTGAACCCTTGTACATAGAATGATGTTAAACATGTAAACAAACCACATGGATAAGGGTTATATTATTGGCAGGTATCAGTACTGAAACTAGTAGTTATATAAGATGGATGGATGAGGATTACCATTTTCAATAGGCTTGCGCACTTGGAAAGAGAATGTCTAGATTCACCACAGTTATGGCAGAATTTTGTCAAATTCCCAACACTTTTCTCAGGGCAATTCTTCAGACTATGCCCCTGCTCCCTACAGAGCAAGCAGATCTAAAAAAGAGCATAACATTATTACATTGTTAAAAGATAGTGAAATTGATGCTTGCAAATAGAGGAATCGAACATAAAACCAACTGATGAAAAAGAACATGACCAAACACCATTTACTCTCGGAAACATTTACCATTTAACTCTCTGAACATTTGTTCATCAGTACAATCCATATTCCTCAGAAGAGTCTTACAGGCCTTTCCCGGATAGGGTTAATGTATTTCCTGGATATTCCTCAGAAGAGCCTTACGAGTCTTTTTATATCGGCTGGAGCATTAACCAAAAATAAAAGATAGTTGATAGTGAATAGTAATTACAAACAAGGTAAAAGTTAATAGCAATTGCTAATGAATAGATTTCCAGCTATGGGATGTAACTGAAATGTTTTGATGTAATCCTGGTCGTTGGATCTTCAAAACTCCACTGTTAGTCTAATCACATGCAGCGGAAGGATATCAGAGAATCTCCACCGTTCGATCAAATCGTCTAAACAGTAGAGAATAACTCTTCGGACTATCCGAATGTTATCTTGTTTCTGACCGTTAGATGCACATCGGATGGTGAAAGCATCTATGCCCTGTTAATTAGGGTTTTGGTAATTAATGATGAATTATGAATATGGGACTAATGTGTGTGCTAAGATTGTATAGATAAAGTCTCACGTGTGCAAAGGTGAAGAACAAGCTGTATGGAATATTGACGTCAAGATTTCAAAGATGAGGTACAAAAATCTAGGGTCTCCTTTTTTATTTTACCGGTCTTAGGAGTATAGGTGAAAGACCAGATTATATGTTAGATACCGTACTATTAAGAGAGATATTTGAAAGTAGCTTGATAGCATATTTTGGTGCACATTGGATCAATCTAGGAACATGCATGCATTTGAAATAAGTTTAAAAACTCACTGTGCTCTCTCAGAAAAATCGGTAGTACCGCACCCACCTGCGGTATTACCGCAATGCAGTAATACGGTATTACCGCAGGACGGTAGTACCGGATTATATGCGGTATGTTTTTTTCCAAAGAGCACCCTTCCGGGGACTTAAACTCACAAGAAATCAGTAGTACCGGATTTTCAATGGCGGAACTACCGCATTGCGGTAGTACCGCAGGGTACTGCGGTAATACCGATTTTCAGTATGTAATTTCCATAAAGCACCCCGAGAAAAATTTAACTGGTCAGAAATCGGTAGTACCGGAAATAGCACAGCGGAACAACCGCAGTGCGGTAGTACCGCACCAACCTGCGGTATTACTGCAGTGCGGTAATACCGCACTTACAACGGCGGTAATACTGCACAAAATTTCAACGGCTAGTTCTGAACCGTCTGACATAGTCATTACTATGTGCTATAGTAAAGTGCGGTAATACCGATTTTTCTGATTTTTCATGATTAAATTTTAGTAACAGCTAGTTTTGGTTGGTGAGGGTATAAATACCCCTTCACCTGCACTTGGGCAGGTTGCTGAAGTTCCATTGAACACATTTGAGCCCTAGAGCACTCACTTCACTCTTATTTCTCTCTTGAGCATTCATTTCGAGTTTGTGGAGAGTTTTTTTAACTGCATTCAATTCTAGTTGATCCAATTGCACTTGAGCGTCGTTAAGCAAAATCAAAGTTCTATTCTCTTAGTGCTTGTGGGCACCTAGATGGCGAGGAGGTTGTTTGCATGGTGACTTCTTCAAAGAAGATTGTGAAGAAGCCTAGAGCCGATTTGTGAGTGGTTTGGAGCTTGCCATCTCCGGAGAGGAGGAATAGCTACCATAGTGATTGAGGAGCAAGGCTTAATTCGTGGAGCCGGTCCAAGAGCGCTTGGGCTTTCCTCAACGTGAACTAGTGAAGACCAGCAAGTCTTCGATACCACAGGAAAATATCGCTCGAGTCATTGTGTCTTTTTCTTACTCTCTTTTAGTATTTACATTATTAGTTGAGCAATTTAGTACTTGATATATTAACTTGTACTTGTGATTGAATTATTGCTCAAATTGCTTAAAATTACTAGACTTGAGTAGGTGTGGTTTATTTAGCAATCCTTGTATTGTGTTAATTTAAAATAATTTGTTTAATTAGGCAAGAATTTTAAAACCTCATATTCACCCCCCTCTAGTCGGTTATCCTTGATCCTACAGATGGCAGCAGGATAGGACTCTTCAGACTGTCCGAATGTCACCATAACTATCAGCCGTTGGATGTACATCAGACGGCAAGAAGAAGATGACTCCTCGGACTGAGCGAGTGGCTGATTAACCTTCGTCTTTGGATCTAGATCGAATGACTGTCAGCTCATACCCCTTGGCTTAATTGAAGTCAGCAACGACTTCCATAACTCTGTCCACCGTTCGATCAGGGCGTAACGCTTCAGATCTTCATCTAGAAGGTCCAAACGTTCAGCTAAGGGGGAAGCTCTATAGTCACTTCAATCCCCTTCGGACTGGACGAAGCTCTTCAGTCGTTCGTTCGGACCATCCAAAACTTCCTCGCTTCAATGCCTCTCAACTGTATGAAACTCAACCTGATAGTGCTTCAACCTCCCTGCGCCACCCGCCTTCTTCGCTTTCTTACTCTTCTTCTTGGTGCCGTCAGCGGGAGGGGCAGGGCTACAGTGCCATTAGGAATCGGGAGCACGGCCAGGGGGAGGACGGGGCGCGGTAGCGCGATACACAGGGCTGTGGTGGGGTGGCGGTGGCAACCAAGACGTCGTTGGTCAGCGAGATCCCAATTTGGGAGGACGGGCGGAGAGAGCGTGAGAGGAATGAGGAGGATTATTGCTAGTTAGCTACCTTATGCCTCCATGTTTCTCGAATTTACATACATGCTTCTGATATTTTTTTTTTCTAAATTCACACGCATGCTTCTGATGTTTCTGAATTCGTTCAAAATCCGATGTTTTCAAACAACTTTTGGCTGATTTTTTAATTTAAATTGTGATTTGAAATTTTTGGATAAAATTTACTGAAATTTCTTAATAATCGGTTCTACTGGACCCCCTGGTAAAAATTTAAAACAGGTAATGAAAATCCTGCTTGTAGCTACCTGCCTCGCCTTGGTGGCCAGCGCCACCGTTGCCGCGGCCGCCGACCTCTTCGTCTACCACAACGTGCACCCTCCGTCCCCCTCCTCGCTCGAGTTCATCATCACGCTAGCCCCGCGATGGCAATGTAACACCCCAGTCAAATACGACCCGGGATGCTACCCAACTAGAAGTAAATCAAAGTTAACTAATTACGTTATACAAAATTTCGGCAGAGCCTCCTTTGTTAATTATCCAAAGCAGAGATTCTACAAGCAAAACAATAATAATAGACAATTCTCAAGTAATAAGTTCAAGGCTAAGCAAATAGACTAAAGTTTTCTAAACCATTCATGGATATAATACTTAGAGAAGAGCACCGGAAACACCCTAAATTCTTATTACAAGTAAATCCAAAGATAATAACCGAATGGAATCTAAACTGTTCTTGCATCAATCACTTAATTCTTCTGCCTTTAATTCTATTCTGTGTGAAACGTGCATGTGCAACAAGATGATTCTTTCCCTTTTCCCATGCACGCCGATCTCGTAGCGGTACATAAATAAAACAACAACAACAAGAGTGAGTCCAACGACTCAGCAAATATAATGGATAGAACGAATTCATTTATGCCCATCACTTCACAAACCCATTCATCATTCATATAAACAAGCCATGCAATGCACAATGATCAAAAACTCTTTATCTCTTTCTCTTTTGCATTTTACCGGTAATGCAAAGTGTGTATCCGTCGATACACACCCATGCCTGTACCACCTGGTACAGGGACCAATTGCCCATACTCCATAAGTATGGGGACCTTTAGCCCGTCATGACATTAACATGACGGGGACCTCGGTGCTTGGTCATCTCGTGACCAAGACTTCAAATAATCAACATGATGCATATGCATGAATGCTCTAATAAAATAAATCTTGCATTCATGATATCTATGCACCAGAAATACTCATGAACGCTGAAAATTACAACACCCCTATATAGCATCAATGCATTGTTACCACAACCATAAACACACATATATTCATACCATTAAGCAATACCACAACCATAAACACACATATATTCATACTATTGAGCAATACCACAACCATAAACACACATATATTCATACCATTGAGCAATACCACAACCATAAACACGCATATATTCATACCATTGGACAACACCACAACCATAAACACGCATATATTCCTACCATTGGACAATACCACAACCATAAACACACATATTCATGATCCTAATATGGACTAAACATCAACCTTCCACACTATTAAATGTAAACCACCGTTATACTTGCCTTAACCGTGAGAAAACGGCGGACGCACAGAAGGTGCCGCCTCGGGGGTTCATCCTCCTCCTGAATAATAATTATAGTAATGGCTAAGATAACCGTAGCGAACCTTCGCTCAAATAAAAACAACCCGCACTAGCACAATTCGTCTATCTCGGTTCCCAAATTCCAAATCCTACAGGTCATCCCACCTACCTCTGTGGATAGTCAACTTCAAAAATTCCTAACTATTGGCACAGAAGTCCGAATAGGGTGTTCTTTGGTTTGCTAGAAAGATACTTAAATTATCTAACTAAACCTAGTTGGGTTGACTCCCTGATTCGGCCATCTTCTACCCGCCCCAACCAATTTTCTAAAACATCTCTGCTCACGTCGAGTTCTCTGGACAGCACACTAAAAAGGCCATAACTTCCAGCCCGAATGTCCAAATAATAATTTTTTGACCTTCATGGAAAGATAAGACAATTATCTACAACTTTCATAATATGAGGATCCCCTGATTCTCCCATTTTCTAGTCGCCCAAACCAATCTACCAAAATCTGCCAGAAACCTCCCGATCTGCAGAACAGTCCTACGAGAAAAATCATAACTTTTGCTACAAAGGTCGGATCGACGTGTTCTAGCACTTCGTGGAAAGATGAAGACGTCCTCTACGACTCTCTAGGAGGGGCCCAGACCTGAATCCCCAAGAAACTAACCCAAAATAGCCGCCTAACCCGATCTGCCCCGACAGCCAGAAAATCGACATTGAAACAACTAGCAAAAGATACCTCCAATTGGGGAAATAATGGGGATTACCCTTGACGAATCAATGAAGACCGCGAAGAACGTCCTACGAACTCCTCCTCTTCTCCTTTTCCCCTTCCTTATTCCTTCCTTTTCCTTTCCTCCTTTCCTCTTCCCCTCCTTTGCCGCACAAGACAGGGAGGAGAGGGGAGGGGGCGGCTGTGGCGCGAGGCGGCTGGGGCGCTGGGGCGGGGCTGGGGCACCGGAGGGCGCAGGCGCCAGGAGCGCTGGGGCGCAGGCGGCGCTCGGCCACAGGGAGGAAGGGGGAGGGCGCAGCGCCGGGCGCGGGGCGCTGGGGCGCCAAGGGCGCAGGCGGCGAGGAGCGCCGGGGGCACGGGGAGGGGAGCTAGGGTTTGGGGGAGGGCACCTCCCCCCTTTTGGCCGGGCCCCTCTTGGGCCTCAGCCTAAGCCCAGGTTGCCAGAAAGCTCTGAAAAACCCCCTCTCTAAAAGAGAAATTCAATTTGGGATATTACAGACAATGCCCGCCTCCTCTTCCTCTCATCCGCCCCCATCGCCTCCATCCAGACTCGCCCCTCCTACATCGTTCGCGCGGGGCTCGGCTCCCCTAAGGTTAACAGCACAACCAATGCCCATCTGCGCTCAGAAAACATTTTTGGAACCGGTGGTTCTTTGGTAGATCTATTTGTTCCATCCATCTTTCTCATAGGGTGAAATACATTTGAAACTTCTCTTGTTGTAATATCTATAACCTGATTGGTGCAGGAGAAATGTTGAACAGTGAGTTTAGAAAAAATAACAAACAAGATAAAAAAAAAAGACATTTCAGCGGATCATCTTAGCACCGTGACTCATTAGATCATGATCTATAGCAGTTAAATCATATTACATTCTTTGAGAAAACAACAACTTTGGAGGGCACCAAATAGGCCGAATGATTGGGTTATAGACATCTCATTGACCGAATATTCAGCCAAACTTGTTTCAGTTTATCACGCAGAGGCCAAAACACAATAATTTGATCACATGTGCTCAATCCAAAACTAGCATAGCTATGAGGAAGGCTCCACAAGATAGAGAAGCGCATCCTGTTTCATTTTGCACATTTTCAATGAGTTGGTGAGACGTGTGGAAGCTAGTTTCAACGTCTGATGGTAATATGACAAAAATTGAATCTACAGACTCGTTAGAATGTACTGTTTTCTCCTGTATACTACAATTGTTTGACAGTTCAATAGAAATACACAATATGAGTGAAATACATCTCAGACAGGTAATGAAATAATCTATTGCTTATCATTTCTCATATAGGTATGAGCAAGATCAGCGAAACACATACATATATCTTTCCATCATGGCCAGCTAGTATCAAACAGGATGAGTCAACAGTAAACAACATACTCTGAGAACATGGTATCCCTTTGGCAGCTCTAGTTTGTCTAGAGTGTACTTCTTTCCGCTCTTATGTCTTTAGTGCAAAAGGCAGGGCTTCACAAAATCTGAATAGGCCAACAGCGTTCCATTTGTAGAGGTAGCACTAGAAATGATTTTTCAAGTTCCCTTGCTTTTCAGACGAGCAAGGTGTCGCATTGTAGCGTCTCCTCTGGATGAAGTACTAGGAGTCAACTTGCTCTGAACTGTCACAAGTAAAACATCCAACCAGCCGGTCGACTGGACAAGCATCACAGAATCTCCATTGACTGTGCTATCTCTTGCCAGATTTATCAAAGGGCATTGAGGGGCAGGGCAGAAGTTATGAGGTGCAAATTGAGTAAACTCCCTCGCAGAATAAGCAAAGAGCTTGGTGTCATCGCCACCAGAAATGAGCATTGGAACACCCAGATGTGCCCACTTGTGGTAACTGAACTCAATAGGCTTTTCACGGCGGCGAATCTTCACCATCTTTTCCTCTGGTAAAGCATCTAGAGAACAAAAGAACACAGATAGATTGTCTAAGCCCAAGTGGAGGTAAGTTCAGTAAATGCAGCCAAGGCAACACAAACTTTCTCTACAAATTGGTACAGACATTGTCAATGCCCTTACATCATGAGTGTGAGCTCTTACATAGTTACATATCCCACATATACCCACTTGCGCACTTGCTCTTTAGCCACCTTCTCTTTATCAGCACCAAACACATCTTTCAATACTTTGTACAAAATTACCTACAAAGCCACCAACAAATTAGTTAGCCAAGCAAAGTAGTAGGTTTAAGATGAATCACTCGATAACTGTTGGATTTCAATTGAATAAAATGTCACAAATTCAATTAAAGTCTCTTTCTGTTTTATACAATTAATCTACTGAAGAACTACAATTTATAGAAGACAAGGTTCCAATATATAATGCTTAAGATAGGAACTAGTAGCTTTTCAAGTTTTCAAACAGATTTCTTCATTTCAAACTACGATGGAAATGGAACCATTCCATCGTATGACAATTCATAGTACGAACTGAACGAAATCTTCCAGCTCGATGGACTGTCGGCGTACAGAATTCTGCTCTGCTCCTTAATCCTTCGTCAAAGAATGCCGGTCGCTATCTCAGTGCTTGTATTTGTATCGGCCAAGTCGCCAAGAGCCCGCACTTCACTGCACTGTTTCAAGGGGAAAATCAATGCGTTTTCCTCAGTTTCTTCTTGTCACAAGAACACAACCGAGGTTGGCTTCTTCTTCCTCCTCATCTGGCCTCCGTCCCATCTGGTCCGCCAGCAGCCCAAGCACCTCCCATATCTCAAAGCGCCATGGATGCGCCTGGTCGTTGGCAACAAATGAGCTAACCTCGCCGTCGACCTCTATCGCGCTATACGCAGGGACCTTCTTGATCCCCCTGCTGCCGATAAGCTTTCGGACCTTGCGAGCGTCGTCCTTCCGGTTGGCATCAAGATAAATGTTTGACAACTGGACGTAGACGCCCTCGTCGGCGCCGACGCCTAGCTTCTCGAGCTCTGTCGCTGCCACCTCCGCCAACTCCACATTGCCGTATATCCGGCAGCCTGCTAGCACCGAGCCCCACACGGACGCGAGCGGGGTCATCGGCATCGTCTCGATCAACCCCACCGCGTCCTCCAGCCGCCCGACCCGGCAGAGCATGTCAACCGTGCAGCTGTAGTGCTCGTGGCCCGGCGCGATGCCGTACCGATGGTGCATCTCCTTGAGCAGCCTGAGCCCATCCTCGACCTTCCCGGCATGCGCGCACGCGGACAATGCTCCAAGCACCGCCACACCGTCCGGCCGCACCCCGTCCTCCCTCGCCATCCTCTCCAGGCACGCCACCGCCTCCCCTGCCATGCCATGCACCGCAAACGCGCCCACCATGGTGCCCCAGACGTACTCGTTCCGCTCCGGCATGCCCTCGAACACCCTCACCGCCTGCTCCAGGCAGCCGCACTTGGCGTACATGCTCACCAGCGCCGACCCAACGAACGCGTCCGCAAGCAGCCCTGGCGCACTGCTCTCCACGTACCGGTGAACCCACTCCCCGCACTCCAGCGCGCCGGCCTGCGCACACACCGCGATGGCCGTCGTGAGCACGACGGCATCCGGGGCCACCCCGTCCAGGAACATGGCCCTGAACAGGACCAGCCCCTCCGCGGCCATCCCTGCGCGCGTGTACGCCCCGATCACTAGGTCGTAGTGTATCGCCTCCCGCCTCGGCAATTCGTCGAACACCCTCCGCGCGTCGGCCGGGCGGGGCGCGTGGAGCTGGAGCAGCGCGGTGGTGACGTAGTGGTCGGAGGGGAAGAGGGCGTTCTTGAGGAGGAGTGCGTGGAGCTGAGGCCCGGGGGACGGGGCGACAATGGCGGCGGCGGAGAGGGCGAAGGGGAAGGAGAGGTGGTCGGGGGAGGGGAGGGGCGAGGCGGGGGAGAGCATGAGCATGAGGAGGCGGAGGGCGAGGAGCGGATGGGCCGGGAAGGAGGCGCGGCGGGAGAGGAGGCGGAGGAGGGAGTTGAGCGCGAGGAGGGAGAGGTCGGGGTGCCGCGGGAGGAGGCCGGCGGTGGTGAGGAGGGTCTGGACGGGGAGGAGCGGCGCGGCGGGGGAGGTGGCAGTGGACGGGAGGAGGCGGGAGGCGAGGAGGGAGTGGCAGAACGCGAAGGTTGGCTTGGGGATGTACGGGCGCATGCTTGCCTTGGCTCGAGCGTACTTGTTACTAGCATGCTGCTAATCGGCGGCGGCGGCGCGGGGAGGAGAAGCATTTTCCGGGGGCGGTTTATGTACGCGTCGATTGGTTTCCTGACTTGGTGGACAGACTACCTTACGCACCCGATCCCTTTCCGCTCTCTCTCGTGGGCCGCCTGGGCTCTCTCTCTCGTGGGCTGTCTGGCCTCGCCGCGATCTGTTCTTATTCCTCCGTTGCGAACGTTGCAGCTCGCATCTACTTAACCCCTCTCTGTCCCCGGGGAAACCCTACTACCAAAAAGCGCAGCAGCCACCACCTCTCCGAGGCTTCTTCGGGCTCCGCCTAGGCTTGCACGCGCTTCTCCGGCCATGGCTGAACCCGAGGCAGCGGCCGCCGCAGCCACAGCGATGGAAACCGAGGCAGCGGAAGCGGCTTCGGCGAACCCTAGTCTGAAGAGGGAGCGGGAGGAGGGGGACGACCCCGCCGCTGGTGCTGCCGGCGAGGCGGCGGAGGAAGCGGCGGCTAAGAAGCAGAAGGTGGAGGGCGAGGCGGAGGATGAGGGGGAGGGGGCGGCGAAGGAGGCGGAGGGGAAGCCGGTGAAGTTGGGGCCGAAGGAGTTCGCCTCGGCGGTCGAGATGTTCGACTACTTCTTCGCACTTCTCCACTCGTGGGCGCCGCATGTTGAGATTAATAAGGTGAGGGTTAGGATTTGGTTATCTTTTGCGATCTCGCGCTGTTATGGTTACAGAAGGTTGCTTCCTTTGTGATGATTTGCTATGCTTTTGTGGTCTAGTTTGGTCCCATGACGTTGTAGCCTTGCCACGGTAGTCACAAGCTGGTTTGATTAGGTTCAATGAGTTCCTGGCGCCAGGACGGCTAACTTTTTTTTACATCGATTTGCTCCGAGTAATCTAACTAATTTGACTCGATAAACCCATTGTGAAAGTTGTAAATTTGTAATTAGCCAAGTTTGAACAAAAAGGTTGTCTTTTGAACAAGTCTTATGGCATGCTTAGGTCTCCCAGCTTCTTTGATTTGATCTATTACCTCCGGATGCTATTCTGCCAGAAAAGATTGAAGTTTTAGGGGTTTATTTATGTATGTGCTAATGCAATTTGATCTTATGAAAATTTTAGTCTTACTAGGGCAGTCGCAACATGTTGATTTGATTTGAGTAGTTTCAGTGACTTTGTGTGCTTGGATTAATCACGGTTGATGTTTTACTTAACTTTCATTTGAGTTTCTTATGATTAGTACGATTTGTCAAATCCAGTGTTGGATTAAACACGTGGTCTATCAAGGTATTCTGGCTTTGGCTGGATTTATTGGAGTTTCACATGAATTTTGCCATGTGTTGTTTGATTAACTTGGGTGATTTTGTGGTTGTTTTTTTGTTACATATGTTGAAATGTTTTCATGGTGTTATGCTCCAACTTTATGTAAATAATTTGTCTTCATTCGTGGTTAGCATTGCTATCACAGTCACAAGGAGCTCTAGTTGAGAATGAAAGCCTCATTCATTTGTTACTTCGTTTGGCCGCTTGAAGTGCTTTGTAAGTTTTGCAGTTTCGATCTGATTACTTTGAGACTTCCAAGTGGTTTATGGTGTTTGGATAAGAAGATTTTGTTGTTAATATTGAGTTATGAACAAAATGTGTAAACTATTGCATTGTTGCCCCCCTAATAACCAACGTTGTTAACTTATTTCTAGTGCCTGTGCAACACTAGTGAGGAAAAAATATCCTTTTTGTTGGACATTGCTGAAGTAGTTAAATCTCCAAGGGACTTTGCTATTTACTCTTATAGCTTCGGATTGATATGATAAATGAAATAAATCAGAATTGTCTCTTGTGGTATTGGCATAATCTTGATAAATTTGATTTAGAAACTTATAATTGGCCCATGTTTGTTTGGAGTATATTATAATTCGTGTTTGACTTGTGATTTTTACTGCACTTACTACATTTGTGACTCCTTTCATTATATTTACGATGAGGATAGGGGATTTGCAATGTTGTATATATAGAGCTTAAAGCGGAATTCTGTAAGACTGCAATTATGGTTTAATTCTAAAGATTCAAGTGGCTGACTTAGATACAAGTTGCAAAGACTGCCCCTTGGATGCTTCATCCATATTTTCCCATAACGATCTCATATTTGGGCATTATTTTTTGGAATTATTGATGGTTTGCCACTGCAAAGAGGTGTATTTGAGGATTTACCACTCGATGTGTCATTGATATGTGGCCTTAGGACCCATGTCAGTGAAACATAAAACCTGACATCAATCCTGCATGTATGTGTTACAATTCGTATTCGTATCCAATAGAGAAAATCCGTATTTATTTCCGATCCGATACTATCCCACAAATATCGGAGCCGACATAATCTGTATTCGAAAATTGTCCAGATCGGTCTGAAATTATCCAATCCGTTTTCACCCCTACTTACGAACATTGATGTTTTTGACTTGGGATTATGTTAGTTGCTGGAGATTAGCATCCAACTCCATGAAGCCTGTCTTTTACTCTGAAGATGTGTGGGTGACTGAAATATTTGTCAATGCAACACATGTTTTGCTAAATTGCATCTTACCTTTTGCAGTATGAGCATATGGTGTTGGAGGACTTGCTGAAGAAAGGCCATGCTGAGCCCACTAAGAAGATTGGACCAGGCATTGAAGCGTTTGAGATCCGCAACCACCCGGTGTGGCGAAGCCGTTGTTTCTTTGTTCTTAGAGTTGATGGATCTGCCGATGATTTCAGCTTCCGCAAGTGTGTTGACAGCATACTTCCTCTCCCTGAGCACGTGAAGATTGGCAATAAATCTTCGAATGGCAACAAGGCTGGCGACCACTATAAGGGCGGTGGGGGTGGGGGTAGAAGAGGAGGACGACGAGGTGGCCGAAGTGGCGGGCGTGGTGGGCATGGCCGGGGTAGGAGAGGCAACTAGGAACTCAACAAGTCCCACAATTTTGCTTGTCTAATGCCAATCCTTCAAAATGAGGTATTTGTCATAATCTGTGCGTGTTCGTTTGCCTGCCCTAGAGACCACCGATGCTGCCCCGTGATGTACTGTGAAACTGAGATATGATGATCCATCATGTTGTTCTTGACTTCATGGCAATATGTTAGCTTGTTTCTGTCCTGTAGTTCCAGTGCAACTTTGTTGTTGTATCTTATGCCATGTTCTATGGCTTCTGCGGACAAAAAGCCAAAAGCTAATATGAATGCCTGACTAAACTGGTTTCTCTATTTATCGTCTCGTTCTGAAGATAATGCAGTGGTTTATGGGTATATGTATTATGCATCACACTCCTTTTGCTTTCGTTATGTATATGTATCTCTCTTACTTTCTCGCCATTAGCGTTCTTCTTGAAATCATTTCTTTCGGTCAAAAATTATAGACCACAACAAAGAGCTATCAACCAATACCAGGGCCATCCACTAGACTATATTGTTGGAGTTTACTATGTTACAATATATAGGATAAGATATGATATGGCAAAGAGTTAAAAAAGAGAGGAGGAAGCAGTGTCTTACATGAGACATTATTTGAGCACAGAAATCAACAAGAAAGTTATAGCTAAAATATGTATAGGAGGAAGGGTTGTGTTTATCCCATTAGCCTGTTTGTTTTAATTTCTGACAGCTGCAGTTACTCCTAGAATCTGCAGCTCCCCCAAACAGTCCAGATTTTCATCCAGATTCTAAGTAGCCAGAAGCTACAGAATCTAGAAAATGAACTAGTAGCCAGAAGCTGGGGTTATCCAGCTTCTCCAGATTCTGACTAGCTAGATACTCACCAGCTGCTTCTCAGAATCTACAGCTGAAACAAACAGGCCCTAAATCTATGACATGGGTGAAGGAGATGGGAGAGAGAAAGTTAGGAGAAGGTGTAAATTAGTTAGGAGAAGATGTAAATTTATTGATAGAGCTAGACACTAAGTATTGGATGGGTTATATTTACAGTTATTTCTAAGTGATATAAAGGATATAGATATAGAAAAATAGTATCTTGCATTAAAAATGCCATTAGAAACAGCACATGGTAGTGGTCAACATGTATCGGTGTAAGTGGTGAGTAACAAGGTCTCTTCTTTTCATTTTCTAAAAGCTATTTTTTGGCTTTTTTACAGTAAATAGCTTTTAAATGGAATATCTTTTTAAAATGGAGTCTACAAGTTGATTGTAGTATATATTGTAACGACTTTATTTATATCAATCAAATCACACATAAGTTTTTGTTATTCTATACTTTTTCTTACGAACAGTTTAAAAGCCATAAGACTCGGCTAAAAATTATAAACCAAAGAAAAAAGCCCACAAAATCATGTTTTGGCTGCAGAAATACTCGGCAAACAAAGTTGGTTGTGTTCATGCGATTTGGCACGTCCTTGTACGGCCAGGAAGTATAGGAAGGCGCTTTTGGGTAGCGTTCAGAATGACGGTGGCTTATGGCTTTTTTACTGTAGCTTGCTGTTTTTTTACTGTTGCTGAGTTGGCTTATTTAGCATAATTATTTTTTAAAAAAAATAAAAATAAAAAACATGTTAGTTCATCACGGACAATACAAAGTAATACGAAAAAAAGAAAACAAAATAAAAAACCAAAAACAAAAAAACAAAAAATGCAATAGTAGAAAAAAAAGTCACCACGTCTCCAAAAGCTATCGTCGGCAGCCGTCGTGAGCGCCCCCTTGATCTCCTCTCCTCGGTACTTGTCTCTAGCATGCTGCTTATGTTTGTTGAGCTGTGAGAGCGAAACTTGTATCTTCTTGCCCGTCCCATCTTTGTTAGAGAAGGACTGCATGCGCAAGGCAACCAACTGTGTCGATCGGGGTACCGTATGACTATGGGCCTGTTCTTTTTTGCTGCGGCTAATGGCTTTTTGGCTGTTTGCGATAGAGATTGCGGAAAGAGAGATAATCGCTTGCGATTGATGGTACAGATATTAGTTTTTTAACGTGTACTACAATTAACTTGTAGACCCCATCTTAAAAAAATACTCTGTTTAAAAATTAGTTACTGTAGCAAAAGTCAAAAGCGGTTTTTAGAAGCCGCAAAAGAACAGGGCCTATGAGTGCCTGTTCCGGACCAGGAATAGGCGGCACGGAATAGGATGCAGACGCTAATTGATTTGGTTTATTAAGAACCCGCTTCAACTGGCTAGTATTTCTGACTTTGGCTAAATTTACACTATAACAATAGATAGTTTTTTGAGTTATTTAATTAAAAAATATTATTATATCTTCGCGGATAATATAAAGAAAAAACAAAATTAAGAAGTTGTCACGTTCATTCTCGCTTCTGGCTTTTTAAAATCGGAAGCCAAAAATGGAAGCCATTTGGAATAGAGCCTAATTTATTATAGTAATGTTTCTATAATTTTCTCTCTAACAAGAATAGTATTAATGTCAAAGCACGAAAAGGTAAGTCTATCTACCATTCATCGTACTTTAAAAATTGTACAAATCACTATTGAGAAAAACATAAAAACACCTCTCAATTTATTATCTATTTTTGATTTCCTGTTGTAACTCTTGTACATGTAAATCTATAAATATCAATGAAATACTATCAACCGAGGTGTGTGATTTGCATCCTTGTCTTCATGGTGTCTGAGCATGTCGGGATAATGGTAGAAAAAGAGTCTGCAGCGGAACAATGGTGATGGTCTCGAAATAGTCTTCGTAAAGACCACGGATGCAATTAAGGATGAGCATCTCATTGGAGATGGGCTGATCGACGTCGGTGAGGACATCGACCAAGGTCTTCATTTTCATGCAATATTTTGTCATAGCCTTATTGCCTTGGACCAGATTACGAAATGTGGCTTTGATTTGGATGGCATAGGCTTTTTTGTTGTCACAAAACAAATTCTCAATGGCGTCCCACACCAATTGAGTGAAAAGAGCCAAGTTGCATCACAATATCGATGTTCTACCTGGAGAGGATGATAAAGTCATCACGCTCCCATGTGTCACTGTTGGATGAAGTGTTTGAACTATCGTCGTGTTGCTTGAGCGAGTACTTGCCGAGGGTGACGAGAAACAATTCCAGCCACTAGGCATAGTTCGAGGCTTGGAGGTTGAGGATGATTGGTATGTGTGTCTTAATGCCAACAACTTGTACCGCTTGAGTAGAGAGAGAGGTAGATGAAGCAGTTGAGGTGACTTCATGCCGATCGATAGGAGCAGCAGTGGCTGCGGCTACTTCCACTGCAGCGACAACGACAGCAAAGTCTTGGGGCTAGCGGTAGCAGCGGGCACAATGGCAGTGATAACAGTGACTGTGGTAGCTGTCACGCCGGTGTTGAGGGTGTCACTCATGGTTGAAAACTGAGTCGAGGTTGGGTGGGCAAACAGAGATCGCGTGTTGGGACATTTGTGCGGGCACTTTGGACACGCACTAGAATGTGAGAGGGGGCTAGGTTGTAGACGAGCGGGCTAGGAGCGACGATTGAGTGCAAACCAGTCGTGCGCTGGGGCAGCCAGAAGCAGTTCGCACTGAAGCCAAAACGAAGTCACGCTGGTTCAACAATCGATCAGTTGAGTTTTAGAAAACGCACAGCTCTAATACCATGAAGGAGAGGATGCAAATCGCATACCTTGGTTGATTGTATTGCATTGATATTTATAGATTCATATGTACAAGAGTTACAACAAGAAATTAAAAGCAGATAAGGAATTGTTGAAAAGTTGATCTGAATTTGTACCGTGTCCGTGTATGACACTTCATCACCTTATGCCAGACGTGACATAACAGGTGCATGCACAGGTTGTATCAGACATGATATCAATTTGTAGCAACCGACTATGATTCAGTTTCCTTACCGTGTGGGACTTTTCCCTCACCCTATATATATATGTATCCCAGTAGCCAATAGAAAGAATAAGCGTTCTATTGTAATATCTCTTCATTATAGTGATTTGCTTTTGAGTGTCTGTGGTTTTTTTTTCACAAGAATTTTATTTAAAAATTTATATATCTTATTTTTATATTTTATATACATTATTTACAACAGAAATCAATCAACCAAATCGATCAGCCTCGGCTTCCTATTCCTGATCCGGCATGGGCACGCTTCTTATGGTGATGATGAATTAATGATTATATAATAATAATGCTACTTCTGGGCTCTGGCTGATCATGAATAGTGAGTTGCTCTCTCTGTCTCAAAAAGGAAAATCATTGGCAGTGAGACCACCTTCTCTGGAAGAAGAAAAAGAACAGATGTTTTTTTCCTCACTTGCGGTGTATATTCAGATACGCACAAGCAGCACTAGTGCTGTCTGGTTCTTGCTTGCTTTCTTGTCAGCTACTACTAGACTGTTTTTTTTTTGTTTATAGTAATATCTAGCTTTTAAATAATATATTTTTTAAAATAAAATTTATAAATTGATTGTATTAAATACTTATACTAATTTTATCTATATCGATCAAAATCACATACAAACATATCTCTTACAAATAAATAAAATTAAAATTTTAAACTATAAAACACAGTAAAAAAACACACCCATCTTTGGCAAACGGCGATCACTGTTGTTGCCGGACTCTAGCTAACTTCACATGGCTATCAACGATGGGCCTTTTCCCGAGAAGAGAACATCAGCAATGGCCTCGACTGTCGATAGAGCAAAGCAACTTGTATCTTAATAGCAAAACACAGATCTCGCAACTGCGTTTGGAACGGGATCATCAAATAGGGAGATACGAGCCTGAGTTTCGTGAAGCAGACGCGGCAGCTGCGATGTGGATGCTCGCTCGGTGGGACGCGCACGAACGGTGGGTGGGTACGTGTGGATAAGGTTCGCCTGCCTATTTGGTCTTTTTCCGCCGACTTTTTGGTATGAGGTAGACCTAGATAATTCACACAACACTGGTGACATCATGTGCATGCATGTAAGTACGCGCCTCTTAACACACGCTGAAATTGTTGTGAAAACATGGAGGCCTCACAGAATGCGGAATATGTTTTTCTGCTAAATGCTTATGTGTGTGTACTTAGGCCTTGTTCATTTGAGCTTGAGCTTCTGATTTCTGACTTATTTTTTACTACTCATAATTTTTATCTTTTTTTAATTTTTGGTATTTTTCGAGCTTTTTTACCGGTTTATTTTTCCTGTATTTGTTTGTATTATACGTGATAGTTAATCTGTTTTTTTATTTTATTTTTTAAAAAAATTAATTACGCCAAATAAGTTATTACCAGTTACAGCGTAATTTCAGCCAACTATAGTACAATTTTAACCATAAACTATTAAATTTTAATCTAACCGAGTGGTTAGGAGGGTTTGCTTTGGACTCATGGGATTGCTCGCTCGCTCGCTTCCAACATCACTGTAGCTCATGTTTGTTCGTAGCATGTAAGGGAGCATACGTGGCATGAACTATATTTGAAGTTGGAGAACCAGCACTATAATAATCTTGCCTTTGACCACTAGATGTTTGGATGACAAGGACCACATGAGAGTAAAGATGCGGTAAACATGCCGGTGATTTTTAGTGGCCGAGCTATATTAAAGATGTTATGCTTAAGTTGCCCTAATTTAAAGTGCATGGCGGTGTGAAAAATACCAAAGATCCGTGAAACGCGTGTAGTACCTTGTAATTTGATCGCAGAACGCTGTGTTCAAATGTCATGGTTAGTGCTCAAACCAACACTTAACACTTGGTATGTTATTATAAATATAGGGCAACCTGGAATTATGGATTGGTTCTTTAGCACTAGTATGGTGTAATAAGATCATGCGGTATGAAAAGTGATTCTTCCGCTAGGGGCGACCGCTCCCATTTTGGTTGGGACAGAGTTTCCAAAAAAATCTTGCTACTCTCGAAGGCACACTAGGGTACGCGCACGTGTAAATTTGTGGGGACAAAAATGATCGTGCGTAAGACTAAAAAAACAAAATTAGACCAAAAGGTATACAAAAAAATACTTGTATCAAGCCTCATCATTTTTGCCCAAACAATCTCTTGTATGTTCTTGATATTTGGAACGTGCACATGACGTAGCATGTCCTGCATGTTGGAATCTATGACTCATTTATCGTGTAATCGTGATACGTGTGATCAACTAATGAATGAATCATGTCTACCATCGTGCGAAAAGCTATAGTTACAAACTAATCATGAATGACTAAGATAATCATACTCATGCCGTCATGCGGACTAAACTTCTCGAGAGTCTGTAAGCATCTAGCCTCCTATTTTCGGTAATCTTAGTGTCTTAGTGATTAATAACAGTTTATATGTCAAGACTAACTATATTTTAAGGTTTTAATATGAGTTCTTGATATATTAAAAGTTCTTGATATTTATGTGACGAGAATATAATAATCCTCTAATTATTACATCATTGCACCTGTCATACCACTTTAAGTATACTCCTTACCAGTAAGAGAGAAAACTCATAGAGTGGTCATAAGCTGTTATACGACTATCTCATAGTCGTAAGCTATCTTACGACTATATGGTCTTAATTCTTCTATGATCATCTTATAATCATAAGATTTTCTGCGACCATAAGTTAGTCATAAATAGTCATACGAGCCTGTTTGATATGGCTGTGGCTTTTGGTTTTTAGCTGAAATTTTTGAATTTTAGTTGTTTACGACAAAACTTACGGACAGAGAGATAATCGCTTGCGATTTTAGATTATACAGATATTAGGCTTTTAATGTGTACTATAATTAACTTGTAGATCCCGTCTTAAAAAAATACTCCGTTTAAAAGTTAGGTACAAAGCAATCGTAGAAATAATTGCTCTCTTCTTGGGCGGCAGTACAAAGCAATTGAGCGTGAGGTAAATTCTATTGACTCTTCTCTTACTAATAATCTTCCTAAGTGGTCGAAAGTCATCATCTCTTTCAAGAAGGATGACTGTCCGACCCCCACGACTCAACTAGGTCGGTTCTTGATCGTGGTCGAGCCCACCATCAACAATTGCTAAGTGAATCGCGTATTGGTTGTTGGTGGAAGTTCTTTAAATAATTTATTTATAAGTGCACTGGACGAGATGCAAGTCCCTCGTACTAAGATAAAGCTGGTATGATACTCATTTCATGGGATCGTACCAGGTTTTTGGCCAAGTCTCTCTGCCTGTCACGTTTGATACTCTGATCAATTTCAGGACAGAGAAAATCTCCTTTGATGTGGTCGACTTCGATACGACTTACAATGTCATACTTGGACGACCAACTCTAGCTCGTTTTCTGATTGCTGCTCATTATGTCTATCAATGTTTAAAGATGCCATGTCCCAAGAGAGTAATTACAATGTGCTGTGTAAGAAAATGGCGCTTACATGTGACCGAAAGTCCCTCCAGATGGCCGGTAGTTGCCAACTCGAGAAGCTACCAAGACGCAGTCTTCAAGTAAATATTCAAAACCTAAAGTTGTGCCAAAGTCAAATGAGGAAATCAAGGAGTGATCAAGCATAGGCTAGCTTTACGGCCTGATTTGACATGCCCGAGGTCCCCAGGGAAGTGATCAAGCATAGGCTAGCTTTACGGCCTGATAAGAAACCTGTAAAATAAAAAATATAGAGATTCATACCAGATCGACGGAAAGCTATTAGAATTGGATAAGTTACTAAAGGCATGCTTTATAAGAGAAGCTGATCACTCAGAGTGATTTGTTAATCTTGTTATGGTAAAAAAAGTCTATTGGTAAGTGACGTATGTGTATAGACTATATTAATTTAAATAAAGTTTGTCCAAAAGATGATTTTTTTGCTTCCTCGTATTGATCAATTGGTTGATTCTACTGTTGGTTGTGAGATATTAAGTTTTCTATATGCATACTCCGGCTACCATCAGATTAGTATGTCTTCAGAAGATGAAGAGAAAACCACATTCATCACACCATTTAGAGTATTTTGCTATGTCAAAATGCCAGTTGGTCTAAAAATATCGATCCAACTTTTCAGCATTAATGCAATTGACTTTTATTCATTAAATGGGCCTAAACTTGAAAGCCTATGCTGGTGATCTGGTCGTAAAAAGTATCAAATAACTTAATCACATTTCAGACCTGCAGGAGATATTCGACAATCTTAGAAGGCATCACTTAAAACTCAATCCTGATAAAACTCAATCCTGATAAGTGTGTATTCGGAGTTTCTTCCGGAAAATTACTCGGATTCATTGTCTCGGCAAGAGGTATCAAGGCTAACCCTAAAAAGATAAAGGCTATCGAGCTGATGCGCCCTTTGACAATGAAGAAAGAGATTCAAAAGCTCACCAGATGCATGGCGGCTCTAAGTCAGTTCATTGCAAGACTGGGTGAGAAAGGACATCCTTTCTTCAAGTTTATAAAGAAACACAAAGGTTTCGAGTGGTTAAAAGAGACTAATGATACTTTCGAGGATGTGAAAAGATATCTTGCGAGTGCCCCATTCTGGTTTCTCTGAAACAAGATGAGACACTCCTAGTATATCTATCTTCCACGCCACAGGCAGTAAGTGTTATACTGGTCACAGAGCGTGAATATATTCAATGACCAGTATACTATGTAAGCAGAGTTTTACATGGGCGTAAGGAGTGCTACCCTTTGGTCCAAAAACTATTATATATTCTCCTCATGTCTTTGAGAAAACTGAGGTATTATTTTTAGATGCACAAAATTATTATGTCATCTGAGTTTTCCTTAAGAGAGGTCCTTCAGAATAGGGAAATAGTGGGGCGCATGTCCAAATGGTCGGTAGAACTTGGGGAAGTTTGACATCCATTTTGTGTCCCAAACGGCCGTGAAATTCCAGCTCTTGGCAGACTTTATCGCTGAATGGACAAATCATGAACCCGTTCAGGATCCGTGTTACAACTCCCACAACTAGTGGATAATGTACTTTGATGTGTCACTTACGCTAAGTGGTTCGGGAGTTGGGGTGGTCCTAAAATCTCCTGTGGGAGAAACCTTAAAGTATGTCATTCAACTACATTTTTCTGCTACTAACAATGTGGCTAACTACGAAGGTTTGTTGGTTGGCATGCGAGCTACGAAAGCGCTCGGGATTTGTCGACTAGTTGTGAATCAGGTCGGAAAAGAGTATCAATGCTCTAACTTGACGATGTCTCGATACTTGTCGGAAGTCAGAAAGCTTAAAAACCACTTTTTCTGTTTTGAGTTAAAGTATATCCCTCGAAAGGATAACTTTCTCACAGACTAGTTAGCTAGAGTAGCTTCATCCTGATTGCAAGTATCACATGGAGTCTTCTTTGAGCAACTCCAGAAGCCATCTCTGGTCAAAATACTAGAGACTACTCCTAATGAGACAGACTCCTTAGTGTAAGAGTATACTTGGATGTTTCCTATCTACGAGTATCTTCAGAAGGTTCAGTACCTGACGATGATCTCGAAGCAGATCGTTTAACCCACAAGGCCAAAATGTATACTTTAATCGATAGGATACTCTACAAGTGGAGTACTCAAAGGGTTCTCATGCGATGCATATCGCAGAAAGTAGGATTATTACTCCTTATCGACATACATGGGTGCATTTGTGGAGCACATGCTTCCTACAGAACATTGGTCGGAAAATCCTTTCGACAAGGTTTTTATTAGCCAACAATCCTCAATGACGTCAAAGAGTTGGTTAAGAAGTGTGTACAATGCCAATTTTATAGTTGGCAGATACACTAACCAGCCCAAGTTCTTTAGACAATCCCTTTATCTTGGTCTTTTATGACCTAGGGGTTTGACATCTTAGGACCGTTCCTTAGAGCACCGGGGGCTTCAACTTCCTTTTTGTGGCTATTGATATATTCACGAAATAAATCGAGGCTGAACCTGTGATAGGAATAATGACGAGAACGGTGGTTACTCGATTTAGGGTTTCAAGTCGGATAATTATATATAACAGTAAACAATTCTCAAGCGCGGAATTCTAAGAATTTTGTGATGAGTTGAAGACCAAACTTTGTTATGCCATAGTCACCCATCTTCAGAGTAATGGGGTAGTCAAGCGGGCGAATGGCCAAATAATATAGGGAATCAAGACTCGAGTCTTCGATCAGCTCGTAAAGCACTCGGGAGCTTTGGTACAGGAATCACCTTCAGTATTACAGACAATTCGTATGACTCTAGAACTAAAAATCTGGTCGGCAATGGTCGAAAACTTTAACAATTCCAATTAAGAACAACTTCAAGTGGATGACATCAACCTGCTCGAAGAGAAGAGAAATCAATCATTAATCTGATTAGCAGTCTATCAGCAAGCTATGCATAAGTACTACGACTGTAAGGTCCAACCTCGCAGCCTTAATGTAGATAACTTAATATTGAGGAAAATCTAATCCAGTCTAATCGGAATAAGCTTTCTCCTAAATGGAAAGGTCTTTACAATGTGGTCGAAGTCACACGACCAGGCTCTATGCGACTTGCTATGGAGAACGGCCAAATTCTCTCGAACTCTTGGAACATTGACTAGTTATGTAAATTTTACGTGTAACATTTCTACTCTTCTTAATAAAGCTTTCAGTTTGTGCAAATCTTCATTGTTGTATGTTTAGTAGAGCTTCTTTTATATTTATTTGGTCATTTCTAGTACATTCAATTTGTTTTACTAATCGGAGAAGGGAACACCACTAATCAAAGTCTCTCATTTCTGTACGTGGTTTTGCCCACTAGAATGAGCTTTCTAGTGTCACACCGTTTCTAGCTCTTGCTATCAGCACAAAATGATTGCGTTGTCTACGAAGACGTCAAATGAATATAAGAGAAGAAATTCTGAGTATTTATCTTATCATCGTTCACGTATTCGATTTGATTAACCTGATCGAAGTAAGGTAACATCACCTAGTCGAAAGCCCTTCTCCTTTGCACGTGGTCCTGCCCACTAGAAGGAACTTTCTAGTGTCGACTTGTTTGTCACTTTTGCTATCAGAACATGACAATAGAATTATCCTCTAATTATTACGCCATTGCACCTGTCATACCACTTTAAGTATACCCCTTAACAGTAAAGGAGAGAACTCATAGAGTGGTTATGAGTTATTATACGATCATCTCATAGTCGTAAGCTATCCTATGATTAGTCGTAAGCTATTCTATGATTATCTGGTCTTAATCCTTCTATGACCATCTTATAGTCGTAAGATTTTCTACGACCATAAGTCGTAAGTAGTCCTACGACAACACTGTGGTCCTAGACCTTCCTTTGGCCAACGTATCTTCGACTAGCCTATTTACGACGACCTACCACACAACACATCCGTCTGACAACATAGTTAGAACGTACGTTTATACCCAATAACCACACACGATCTCTCTTTGACAACAACCATCATATAGCGAGCGGCTAATCACGTCTCTCTGACAATAACCTCGTTCTAGCGGTTATACCCTGAAACGCTAAGATGTCTTTTGGGAACGAGACAACGGCCGTCGTTTCATCAACTATATAAGGGTTGATGTCGAAGAAGGAATGGAATGAGATCCAGGAGTAACAGAGGATACTGCAAGTCTTTTTCTCATTACTCTGTTGTAATCATTCCCTTAAAGCAATAGTCACATAGGACGTATGGCTATTATTTTCCCAAAAGAAAGTCTGAACCTGTATAAAAATTTTCATGTCCTCTGTGTACTCTTGGACTGTCTCTTAAGATTAGCTTTCCCCTAAATCCAAATAAATCATATGTAAGATCAATATTAAAACATCGATATTTTGAATCCCAAAAAAGGTGTAAATGATAGCAAAACATAAAGATTTATGACCTTGTGACCAGAAATAATCTTAACAGTTAAGTTTGGATCATTTTAGTAATAGGTTTTATTTTTTTACTTTAGCCGTACTATTAAGGGTGTTCAAGGTTAATAGCTTGAGTTTGGAGAGGTTGGGTAGCTAGTTGTGATGTACACTAGATCTCTCTAGCTCATATCTAGCCAGAGAAAGCAAAGAAACTAACTGAAGATGCCAGTTTTGATATGTATCCAGAGTTTTAGACTTAGTCAAAAAATTCATACTTGAGTCGAATAATCTGATTAGGTTGGATCATCAGTTGGATCAATTCAACTGAGAGCATGTCCAAAGGATTATAATGTGAGTCTGATGATCTGAGTGACCCGAAGCATAGGTCAACTCAATTGCACAGAGGGCATGTATTTGAATTTCAATAGAAGTTGGATGCCAAGTGATCCAAACTATAGGTCAGATCAATTTTAATGAGAAGTGCGCTTAAGGACTAGATGATCTGAGTAGATCGGACTATGAGTTAAATCAATTTAACAGAGATTTGGTATGAGATGGTTTTCACGTGAGTTAGATGATCCGAGTGGGTCAGAGCCTGACCCGGATCAATTTCACAGAAAAGTTGTTCTTGAGAAGTTGCACTAGACCGGATGACCCGAGCTAGGCGGATGATTCTAGAGGGTTGGATAATCCGACTTGGTTGGATGATCCGAGTGTGTGCAATAGCTATATTTTTACGTTGGAAGCATTTAAGCCGGATAATCTAAGTGGGTCAGATGATCCGACTCAAAAGGCTATTTTGAAATACTTGTGTGTATCGGTTAGTTTATAAGGAGGGGAGCTATATATAGACCCTATGGGGTTTAAGTTAGCTCTCTTAGGACTCTATTTCAGTATCATCCTACTGAGGAGCTCAGGGGCACTTTAAAACTTGGATTAAAGATCTTGAGTGCTTTTCTGAGATTAAGAGCAAATTATGCTAAGTTATGCACCACTCCTAGTTGCTTGATCTTGCTGGGTTCAGATGACCTCATTTAGATATTACTCTTGGAGATCAGCGTCTCCTAGATGACTTGGAGGCGTTGCTTGATGACCTTTTCTTGAAGGAGCTTGTAGGAGGCACCGAGAAGCTTGCGAAGGTTTGGAGTCTATCTATTCTATTCGGAGTGAAGAAGAACTACCACGAGTGGATGACTCACGTGGTCTCAAGTTAGAGTTGTACACTTACAAAAGTGCTCCAACAAAGAGTAGAAGAGTTCACCGAATTTCTAAGATCTCAGTAAAAAATTGGTTATGTTTCTTGTGTCTTTTATGTTTTCGCACATATCTTATTGTCTTTTATTTTCTAACTTACTAGAATTGTGCACGGTTAAAACTAAGCTGCAAAACTTCACTATAAACCCTGAACATTTTGGTTGAGCTAGTAAAGTTGAAGTTTTTAATTTAGGCTTCTATGAAAAAGAATCCAATTCATACCCTGACATCAAGCCCTTTCTAAGGCAATCTACATGATCAGAGCAAGAAAGGATTCACGCCTAATTTTTCACCTGTACTAAAGTTTTCAGTAAGAAATCTCTGCGTTACAGCAGAAGAAGATCTACAATGGTTTTGCATCCTTTTCCGTGTAATGCTCCTACAGTGGATTGAATTTCTCATTAAACAATTCACGTGTTTAGGGTAAGAGAGCGACAACTTGCAACTTAGAAAAAAGGGAGAAAACTTATACGGTTTCTGCGCCCTCCTCTTCGGCGTCTTCGCTACTCTTCCCCAGCGAGCCCCAATACGACCAACCATCCCGCCGGCGCGGCCGCTCGCCGCGGGCGATGTACAAGCTCGGCGGCCGTGGCGGCGGGCGCGGCGGCGGCGGCGCCTCGAAGCGCCCGCCGGCCCCCCGCCGCCGCGACCGGGGCGCCGCCTCCTCCGTCGGTGGCATGGCTGCGCCTCCCCAGGGTCGCGGCGCTGCAGCCTTAGCCGCCGCCGCCGCCTTCGCGGCGCAGGCGGCGGGGCGCGACGAGGCGTTCCGCCTTGAGTCCAGCGGACCGCCTGCCTTTGCAGCAATTATAAGGCTGACCCCCGACCTCGTTGACGAGATCCGGCGGGCGGAGGAGGCCGGTGGCGGCGCCCGCATCAAGTTTAACTCTAACATGTACAACTCCTCGGAGAACGTGAGCTCGCTCTCTCTTCCTCCGTCGTTTAGTTATGTTCCCTTGAGCCCCAAGTTATAACCTAACCAGTTTCGATATTTTGCCCATTACGGCATAGCCTAACTCGAGATTAATTTGCTAGGAAGCATCGGTTTTCTGGTTTTTCTGTGATACTGTTCCTGAGTTTGGGTTAGTTCATTCTGTAATTTGCATTCATATTGCTCAAATTTACTGCGTGGTACTTACGATATAATTTGAATTGTCACGACATAGTAATCTGTTACCCTAAGTCACGTTAGGATTGCCAATTTTCACTTCTTGTGCGGTAGCCTTGGTACTTTGGTTCTTATGACACTGATCTCTTCCATTGCTTGTTCGGTCCTTTCAGTAGCGAATTTGACTTAGGATTAGTCCTTTCAGTAGCGAATTTGACTTAGGATTTGTTCAAATGCTGTATGCTTATTATTGAGTGACAGTTCATGTTGTAGTTTGGTTTTTGTTAGGGCCTTCATTGCTGTCTCTTTTGTTGCTTGGAAATTGATCATGTGGTTTTCTCCGGTATTGGAATGCCCAAATTTCAAGGATTTTATTTATGTAGTTCGTATTAGTTTGATATGTTGGTGTACAATGATCTGTTACATTCTCATTGGAAGTTTCTGTTTGGTTGGGGATGCATCTGGTGATTTCGTGCATGATTCCTTAACTTTTTACATGCATCTATTGTCCTGCCTAATTTGATTTGCTTTATCCTTTAGGTAGAATGGGAGCAATGCATTGCTCGTTTGATGATTCTTTTGGATAGTCAGTGTGGCATACAACTTAATTTGAAGTTGTTGAAAGTTCACTCTGGCTTCATGATGTCTACACATAATTTTATTATTTTTGGTGGTGCAATTAGTTTCTTGCATTGGTTATTTAATTCTTTATTTTTAGGTTAGGATGAGTTTAGATTCTTATGCTGTTTAGGTTTGCTCAAAGTTTTCCTCAATGATAATCCAAACTTAATTCAGTTCAATAAGATCACACTTTACATTTTAGCACTAACGTTCAAAGTTCTTAATGTCTTTTCACATGATTTAGTTTAACACCACTTTTGTAATTGTTAGTGCATGACATGCTCATGCATTTCTCATTTGTTTTTTTATTTATTTATATTGTAACTCGGTGATGTTTTGGAATTGCCAGTGAGGATCTATATATGTTTTTTCTTAAAAAAACCCCCACTTGTTTTTTTGCTAAAGAATCACACAAATGATGGGAGCGAGTTCCACTAGAGTTCACTAATTTCAAACAGGACACACAACATCCAAAATATGAACCAGTTTTCTTGTGAACTGCACAAATCTTAAAATTGCTTTTGCACAATGCGAGCTGGTTTTAGCGAAGGAAATAACAGGTAGCTGTTGTATTGGGTCTTCTTGTCAAGACCGTTTGGATTTTTATCTTTCTAGCTTACATGACATGTCAGTCTAGAGATGGAAACCGGTGGGAACTCTCTGGTTCCCAGCGGTTTTTGGAACCCTGTTGTGGAGAATGTTTAAAATGTTTGGAAGTTATGTTTTTTAGTAACTCTACTAGGTCAGTCTAACTAAAATTTCTATATCAAGCGAAATCTGTTCAACATGACAAATACTCTTGTACATATAATTGGTTGGATTGAGTACTGAAAGCTCTTTTTCTTGCACCAGGTTATAGATGTTAGTGGTAAAAAATTCAAATTTACATGGGCATCCGAACGTGGTGAATTATGTGATATTTATGAAGAACATCAGAGTGGAGAGGATGGAAATGGATTGCTTCTGGAATGTGGCTCTGCTTGGCGCAAGGTGAATGTGCAACGTACTTTGGATGAATCAGCAAAGAACCTTGTGAAAATGCGCTCAGAGGAGGCTGAACGTCTCTCAAAATCTCGAAAGTTTGTCTGCTTTCCCTGTTTCATAATTTTCGTGGTTTCCATTGATTAAGCGTCATCCTGATGCATACATTTTTCTTAAACTTGCTGTTTTATGATATTGCAGATTTATTTTCGTATTTTTAGTAATTTTCTTATGTGTCCTTGTAAAATTGTCTGCTACAGATCAATTGTGCTGGACCCTGCGAATCCATCAGTCAAGAGTCAGGCCAAGTCAATGGCTGCTGCAGCTGTAGAAGGTTTGTACTTTGAACTATGATATCATGTTTCTTTTTCATGATGAATTATGAGTTCATTATTTGTACCTGGATTTTGCATTCATAGTAGAAATGTGTGAATGTGATTCTGTGTAATTGTTTTCCAAAAATCTGTATATGATTTAATTACGTGCATTGGATTATTAGTGTGTAAATGTGCTCAATTTTTCTATGTGCAATAGTAATACTAGTTCTGAATTGAATCTCTGGCTAAAGTTTGTTAGATACTGTATAATGGCTAAAGTTTGTTAGACTGTTTAATTTAGTGCTGTTTTCTCTTTAAGGCAATATGCGGAGGATGAACTGGAAGCAGAAGAGGGAATTTTACGGGAAGAAGCCAGGTTTTAATCCTGTTCGATCTTTTCTTTTTATGTTGCTTTATTTCTTTTTATGCATCTACATTTCCCACCACTAAGAGAACCCTGCATTAGCATACAATTAACTCCATATGTTTTTTATGGGCCTATGCCAGCTGCTGTTATTGTGCCAAACAAATCAGTTTCCAAAGTGAAGCTGTCTAACAATACTTCCAAAGGAAATTTCTCTACTTCACCTGTGCCTTCTCGTGAGCAACCTGGACCAAGCATACCTTCATTTCCTGTTGGATCAGATGCAAATAATGAAGTCATAATACCTTTTGATTTGAATAAAGAGGAAAATAGTAAAGTTGAGAAAGCAACACCAAACAGGATGTTGCAGGGAACAAATCGCCGGGCAAGTGCTGTTTCTGCAAGTGTTGATGATGATACAACTGAATTGCGAAGCCTCTTGATATCTATGCTCTCAGAAAATCCAAAAGGGATGAACTTAAGGGTA
Organism: Melocanna baccifera; assembly: GCA_036346265.1. Lineage (NCBI taxonomy): Eukaryota > Viridiplantae > Streptophyta > Magnoliopsida > Poales > Poaceae > Melocanna > Melocanna baccifera. The sequence goes on from CM070683.1 coordinate 35,166,957, forward strand.
ATCTCTCTCTCTCTCTCCCTCTCTCTCTCCCTCTCTCTCCCTCTCTCTCCCTCTCTCTCCCTCCCTCCTCTCTCTCTCTCTCTCTCTCTCTCATGTAGCATGTGCAAATGAAAAAGGAATCCGGAAACTTCTAAGATGAACTAACAGGGAGTATATTCCTGAGCAGTGGGAAAACGTTATATGGACACAAAATGCTTTCAGGCTAAATTGTTAACGTGTAAATATTTTTTCTGTACTTTGTTTGGCAAGACTGAGTTACAGGTTTAGAAACTTATATGGGTGACAGTTCCATAATAGTTTGCACTATGACAAAATAAGTTTTTTTTATTGATCCTTGAGTATATTGCTGCGTGCATCATTGGCATTTTAATTCATGGTTGATTTTGTAGTCTGATGACTGTTCTTTACCTTTTGAACTTTATGGTTTCATGATTTTAGTTTTGTACATAATGTGTTGTAATATCCATAGTTGGCTTGATCGTATACTACAAATGCTTTGGTTTATCATGATAGATGCCTTTTTTTTGCAATTTGTTTACTTACCTAAATCACTTAGGTTTACTTCACAAGCAATTGTTTGATGTTCTGTTCATGGCATGTTCTGAAACATATGCAGGCCTTGGAGAAAGCTGTTGCAGATGCAATTCCAAACGCGTCAAAGAAAATAGAGAGTATCATCAAGAATGTGAGTATCAAATATTATACACCACCTCTTTTTTCAATATGGAAACATTAGCAATATACTGTGATGCATACTTGACATATGAATATTCTTCCAGATTGCATATTTCCAAGCACCAGGGAGGTATTTGCTCAAACCTGGATTGGAGGTGGAAAGCTCTAAAAGGCATGCATCTGGCAGTGGAAGGTACAATTTTTTTCTCCTACAAGTTCAATCCCTTGTTTTCTTGTCACACAGCGGCATTGTTTTCATGAAGTTCCTTCCGTAGTTTCGTATACAATTATTTTTCTGCATGTTTGCTACTCTTCCCACAAGCACCTTAACAGCCATCTATTGCTATTGATGTATCCAACAGGGCTATTGATGAGAACATTGAGGAAGCTGCTCCAAGCTTAAAGATAGATGATCCTGATATATTTGAGAAGATCGACATTGGGGGCTCCCCAGTTTCTGCTGCAGGAGACGAAAAGGTCAATAATGACAGTGATGGTAAAGCAGGCACGTCTAGTGACAGTGGAAGTGATAGTGACAGTGACAGCAGTGGCAGCGGAAGTGATAGTGGGAGTCAAAGCAGAAGTGTGGCAAACGGCAGTGGGAGCAGCAGCGACAGTGATAGTGATGCTTCATCAAGCAGCAAGGAAGGATCTGATGCATTTGTGGATATCACAAGTGATGATGACAAAGCAAATACAGCACAAAGAAAAGTAGCAGATGAACTGAAATTGTCTTCCTCGCAAAGAGATTTGGCAACGCTGGATGGCGATGATGAGCAAATTGACATTGGAACAAATCTGGAGTATAAGAGTACATCATCACACATCGATCTGAATAATTTTAATAATGACAATGATGAGGCAGGATATACAGCTGCAGCAATTCAGAGCTTTGGTGCAAGCAACTTAGACAAGTCATCAGAAATTCCAGGAAGCAAAAACATGGCGAGTACCAGACTAGATCCTAGTATAGTTGATGGCAAGTATCCTGCTAATGAAATGTCTTATCAGGACAACCTTTTTGATGATTCCTTAGCACCAAGTAGTCAGAACTTACCCAAGGAAGAAGCCAGTCAATTCACTAAGCAGCATAGTAGCAGAAGAAAATCAACATCGAAGGATGGATCAAACCATGGCCGAACAAAGATCACTGAGAGAAGTGGTGATGAGAACTCTACCGCAAAGCCAGAAAGTGCCAAAAAGGCCAAGGTTGACATGGCATATTCAGGAGCTACAGGTTCTTTCTCAGAGCACAGACAAAACTTAACCCCTGACAAACATATCAATGAGAGGTTGAGCAAGGAGACAGGGAATGTTGGCTGGGACACACATAACGATTTGCATGCACAAGATAGTAGCCCTGCTATGAAAGGAAGACCTTTGGGTTCAGGAAATTTACAAAAGATAAATCAGAGCCCAAATGTACCTGTCACAACAATGCACTCTGAGAGAACACGAGAAAAGATTGAGAAATCAAGTTCTAAGAAAAAGTCAGATAAGATACAGAAACCTTTAAATAGTATGGACGGTAACTTTGGAAGAGGTTATGTACATGCTGAAGGCCACCAAACCAATTTTGATGACTCGGACGATTCTGCCACAAGAAAAAGGGGTAGACACGGGGAACCTTTCGTTGATGAGAAAATGCACAAGCGTTCAAAGGATGCTAATATTGGTGTAAATTCCATCAATTTAACCAAAAGTACAAAAGGAATTGTTAATCATGATGAGATCATGTCTTTTCCTGAATGCAATGAAAGTAATGGAGAGCCATCAGATTTGCAAAGAAATAATGCTGAGAGATCACCTCATGGAAAAAAGGTGCTACAGAGAGAGCTTTCAGATCTTGAGTTGGGTGAATTTCGTGAGGCTTCTTTGGACAATGACATCGGGAGGACAAGGAAGCAATTTGAGAGAAATAGTTCTTCCAAGTCACTTGATGCTAAATTAACTAATGTAGATAACTCCTACCCCAGTATGAATAACAGGAAGGCCGCTCTATCCGCTTTTCATGAACCATCACCTCAAGAATTTGGTATTGGTGGTAATATAAATCAGGAAGGATTTCCCAGGAAGACACCAGGATACGATTTTGATAATAATAGGTCTCAACAAAGAGTAAATGTTCCACAGAGTCGGCAATTGCCAAGGACTGATAATCCAGATTCAGACAACATATTATATCCGGATAGGTTGGGAGAAAAAACAGGCAGAAGGGAAACAAGGATGGCACAGGGTGGAATGCTAGATCTGAAGAAGAAAACTACTCCCAAGCTTCCTCAGAATGGTAGTAAGAATGTCATAGAGTCTACAACACGGAAATCAATTTCCCCTGCAGAAAATGAGCAAAGTAGGAATAACTCTTTGATTGAGGCTGAGACAGGTAGGAAGAGAAGGGACAGTTCTTCGGATGAAGATACTTTATTTTTCTCAAAGTATGATAAAGATGAGCCAGAACTGAAAGGTCCAATAAAAGATTTCTCACAGTAAGTGACAATATCCTTGATGCAGTTCTTTTATGCCCCTTTGAAGTATTTTTGCTAGTGCATTTTGATTTGTTTTCTCACTCTTGTTGCTAAGCTTTACATTGACTTGTCCTCTCATGAAATTATTTGATCCAATCTGGGATATTCCTAGAGATTTTTAAGGTGGTAACATGTATTATATATTAGACTAGAATGTGCTTCTTTTTTCGTTTCTTTCTTTTTGTTTTTTTGTCTAGTTTACCTTTGGGAGGTTAATCAAATCATATCAGCAGGCCTGACCCTGTAATTTTACTAACCAAGTTCTGTTTTAGGCAAAATACCAACAGGTTCCTTTAAAGTTTGCATAAATTTCATAATGGTGTCACCCTCCTCTTAGAGCTGTATAAATGTTTAGACTGGTATATGAGGTATTCTACACTCTTTTGGACTGTTGGCTTGGACCAGTGTCCCGATCAGGGATTTTTTTTTCGGCCGAAAATCGGATGATTTTCGGGAAAATCGGAATTATCGGCACCCCCCAGTAAAGTTTTCTACCGGTGAAAAAATTTCGTTTTTGAATGTTTTTTGTCAAGTATAAAGAAAATTCGTAATCAATCCTAATCACATATTTGTGCACAACGCGGTGGTAAGGCCTTTCCTTTGGAGACTATAGGTCTATGGTTCAATCCCCGGAAAGTGATTTTATTTCTTTTTTTCACTTGAACTTTAAACAAAATTCAAATTTTAATTTGAAAATTTCGGCCGAAATTGGCCGAAAAATCCCGAAAATCGGAAATATCGGGAATGCATCCAATTTTCAAAACCCTGGTCCCGATATCTGTTGTCTGAAATATTATAGGTTGTACGACCAATCTCACACTTAAGCAATGTGATTCTGTAAATCTGATATGCTTTTTAATGATAGTTCATGGCATATGAGTTTGATTGATTTTGCCCAAAATCACACTATGCAAACTATTTATAAATGCGGCCGGTATCTGTCATATTGGTAGTTTTAAGTTTGTTCAGACAACTAACTGATTATATTATTTGTCAGATACAAAGATTATGTGCAGGAGTACAGTGAGAAATACAAGGTTTACTCTTACTTGAACAGTCAGATGGAGAAAACTCGGTATGTGTTACACTGTAACTGTTCCTTTTTAGTTCCCTTTTGTACTTAATTTTTCTTCTTCATAGTCCCATGTTGTAAGTTTCTCCTGTAATTGATGCCTTTCTGTACAGGTCTGAATTCCTAAAGATTCAGGAGGATCTCAATGTTGCTAAAGAAAGAGATAAGGATCTGTATTATAACATCGTGGAAAGACTCAGAGACATGTATCATGAATCGGGCACAGTATGCTTTCTGAGTTTTTTTGTAACCTGAAACTCTGAAAGTGGGCCAAGTCTTCCTCATTTCTTATTTTCTGTCTTGGAATTTCTGCCAGCATCCTAATACAACAATTACTTTTGCTCAGAAGTTAACATTCAGTTAGACAAGGGAGACTATTAATAAAAAAACCTAGCATTATATGAAATTTTATTTGATTTGACAAATTAATGATTGTTAATCTCATCCTGATTCTGATTGTGGTCATATATGCTGCAGAGGCATAAATCGATGAAGAAAGTCTTCATATTGCTTCATGAAGAGTTGCAGGTGCGTGATATGATCTTTTTGAGTGTGTCTTTTTGTAGTTTACTGGGCAATTGATTCCAGTTACTTTCACTACCATTCTAGTTAACCTCCGTGTGTTTTGGTTCACTTGGGGTGTGTAACGTGCATTCTGATTCTTTTGGATCCCCCCTAGAGTATCAAGCAAAGAATTAAAGACTTTGCAGAGGTCCATTCAAATGAGTAATTGATGTGCGCTCATAACATGTAAGTGATGTTCTAAGTAATATTTTCCCTCAAGTACATTGAAACGTCGACAACCAGCTGCAGTATTGATTGGTGATGAACATGCAGGGCATTTGCAACTGTTTTTCAGAGGCTGTCACTCAGCATCTACTCTGAAAATGCCGGGAACCTCGGCATTATGCTTTGCCTTTGTAGAAGCACATCCATGGCTTGAACATTCAGCCAAAGGCACTCATCAGTGACAGGAAAACTGAGGAAGCTCACGATTTTGTGGGTTGTTCTGCTGAACTTCATATAGTGATCGCAGCGGCGGAGGGCGATGCAACGCAAAGATGAAAAACCAGCAACTCCACATGACCGTGGCAGCGTGAGCGGGCGAAGCTTAACTTATGGAAGAGAGGTAATATTCGAGGCCGCTTTACAACAGCAATTTTGCAGGTTGAGATTTTCACTGTGACGGGACGGTTCCCTCTGTAGATGTTTGTTTATTTCGGCGAGATATCTCCCCTCCCGGCGTTTCGCTATGTACATCGCTTTTGTATTGTATTGATCACTGTCAAACTTAAGTCGATTAACTCTGTACATACCTGGAGACCAAATAGAGAAGTTTTGAAGGAGGTGGGTAGTGTTCCTCACGCAATTGTTAGTAACTCTAAATCTCACCGTGGACGCAGTGCAGGTGTTGAAACAGTATATCCATGGTCGATCGATACATCCATGGGTAGATCCTTGCGATTGTCGGCCGGAGTAAGCCAAGCTCTCCCCCTTTTTTTCCCTTTCAACCAAACAAAATTCCGGTGTCGTTCGTAACTAACAAACGACACACACCAGCTAATCTTCGGGACGTATACACGATTCCTCTATCACACTCAACGCAGCCATGAATTCCCTGTGCCTCCGAAGACACCGGGTCACGGGCACCTCGTTCTCTATGGCGACGCAGACAAAGCATCGGATCTTACCCTCGAGTACCACTGGGACAAATAACCTTTGGATCGTTCTAATCCACAACTAATAATGCGGAGATCAGATCCAACCCCAAAACGTTTTGTGAATCGGTCGACAAGAATTCTGTTGTCCCGTGCGATGGCTCATGGATTGTTCGATGAACGAACCAGAAAATGGGTCTGAAAAGGATCCATTTATCCAAACGTACAGCGCTTCTTTCTTGGCGACTCGCAATGTAAATCCAGTAGAACCAGAACCCACAGGTTTGATGCTTTGATTCTGTGTAGAAGCCAATTAATACGTAGATAGAACAGTTTTATGAGTGCAGTGAGAAGGGAGAAGACAGGTTAACTGGTGATGGGGTGGAGCCGTTGTGACGACCCGCACTATTACCACGGGGTAATAATGCTAGTCAACGGATTAGTATTCGTATTAGCCGATAAAACATCGCTCTAACGAATAGTAATCCCATCAGAGTATTGTAGCAGAACAACAATTAACGATAACATAATACATACATTCACATAGCCACGCAGGGCTAGAGTTTAATACAACCTAACTGGTTCAGTTATTACAACGCCAACCAAAAGTTCAAACAGCCTTCTAATTACACCAAAAAGGCAAGAGTATATATACCATATCTTGGAAGCATATATACACAATATACTGAAATTACCTATACCTAAGTAGTGAAGTCCCGACTATTTATACACCTCTAATCATCCCAGTCATCGTATGAGGGATAACCCCCATACGGCTCCACCTCCGAACCACCGCCCTCTCCTGGAGAGTAGGGCTCCTCTGGACTAGCTTCGTCTCCCTCCCCGGTCCCGATGAACTGGCCATCCTCTAAGACAGGGGTTAATACAGGGGTGAGTACGGAGTACTCAGCAAGCTTTTTATATAACAAAATGCATTTTATGCTTCTATCCTTTCTCCTGGTCATTCATCCTCATATGCAATCCCAATGTCGTGCCCATAGGAAAAATAAGGTTTTGAGTTGTAAAGATTTCGATTTCATTAATTTAAAAGCTACTGAGCATTTGTATGAATAGCTAAAAACTTCCACAAGTTTCCGTAATCTCCCTTCCCGGAGACAGGCATGAATTCATGATTTAGATAGCACTGCGCAGGCTTGTACCACTTTACCCATCATCATTCTGATCCTAGTAGCTTGTGGAATCCCGCATTTCCTAAGATGCGGTGCTCAGATCAGAATACAGAACTTTTGTATCTATCTCAGTATATTATATCTCCACCCAGTTATTCGCAATCGGCAGTCTGTGCGAATTATTACTATCACCAGACTCACCAAAAGTGACATAACCGTTGGTTGGGTCGGTTTGCTCAACCCTACCCAACACTCCACTGTGCTAATATATGCGCGCCCCCACCTCTGGCATGCAACCAGTCCTGGGTTCTTGTGACTATGGATCCCCCACCCCCGGCTCTTTACCGGCCCTGGGTACATCCCCTAAATAATACTTACCCTTGTGGAGAATATAATAACTTTGATAGTACTACTAACTCTGTCCGTCCGTAGACGAAATGTTGGCTGATACGATTTGATACGGTCCATTCATACAGACGAAGTTTGTAATTACTTATATTATATCCCATGCAGAGGTCCCCCAACCTGCCTCTCTGTCACCTGCCAGAGGCAACCTATGCCCGCCTTTTTATTAATTTCCCCGGCCGACTGCTCCATCAGTCGCCGAGGCTTCTCCATCTTTCTTTCTTTCTCAATTGATTCTCGATTTAAATAGTTTTCATTGCTATGCCAGGTGATATTAAAGTAATATCAAAGTACTTGTATATCAAAATACCCAACAAGTTGTTCAACAAAATGCTTGCCTGAGTTATATAAAGGATGTTGAATCCCGTACTACTCGATATTCTTCCCCGGTTGGGTTTCGACCGTCTCCTGCAATAATAGTGTGCTACTACTTTACTTAATGGTTTTGACGAAGCTTAATATACATTAATAACATGCAGCAATATTGTCGTGAGGCTTCTAGGGTGAGGTTTGGTCATTTAGTGGATTTTTGAAGTGTGGAAATTAGGTAATTGGTTATTCTTTTAACTCCCGATGAAGCTAATACCGATTTAATGCGTACAATTCAAAGATCGTAATTCGACATGGAGCAATAGCTAGATTAGAGTTTCGAATGAGTTTATAGAAACTAACACTATTTCTATGCCATCAAAATATTAGGTGCAGTTTCTTAAACAAAATTTCCCCCCTTTAATTTCTATCCTTTTTTTCTTCAATTTTTCTCTCCCCCTTCTTTCTTTTCTTTTAGTCCGGCCGGCCCATTCCTGCCCCGGCCCACTCCCCTTTTCTTTTCCCCCTTGCCCGATCCCCCTTCTCCTTCCTCTTGCGCCGTCACCGCCTCCTCTACCTCCCTCTCACGCCACCGCTCTTCCTCCCCTCTCTCTCTCTCTCCCCTACACGTCGCCGCCTCTCCCTCTCTCCTTCTTCCTCTATCTTTTGCCGCCACTTCTCCCCTCCTTGCTCTAGCGCCGCCGCCTCATCTCGCCTCTCCCCATTGCGCCGCCTCTCCCCCTTGCGCCGCCTCCTGCGCCGCCTCTAGGGTGGTTCTCGCGCCGCCGCATCCGTGGCCCAAGGCCCGGATCTGGCCCTTCTAACCCAATTAATCTCCCCCTATTTCCTGCTCTTGCTATTTACCAAGGTTTGCTTATTTTGATCTTTGAGCACAGGTGGACGAGTGGCATGGAGGCGTGCTACTGCAGCTCGGCCCTGTGGGGATCGAGGCCGCCCGCATACCGGGGGGTGTGCGGTGGCTCTCGAGGGCGCAGGTGCTCGGCCGCTGGCGGCGCGCCGCCGCCTCACTCGCCGAGATAAGCCTTCTATTCGCCCTTCCACTACTTTCCTCTGTGCCGAAAATACTTGTGGTGTCTAGGTGATACTACATACTAATCGGTTGATGGTTTGCTAGCTATTGCTTAGGCATAAACTTACTACTGCATTGGTAGTGTGGATAAAGGTGTTGGGGACTACCTTCACTGGTGAACAACTGGTAACTCGGATGAGATGATGGTTGATGTCGATGGTCGTTTTCTGGTTGCTTGGGTGTCGGCTGGTCCCAGCGGTGGTCTCCTCTGCCTGCGGCTTGCGGTCCTGTTGCCTTGCCCTTGGCTGGACTTCAGTTGGTTGAGGTTGAATTAGGGTGGGGTTTCGCCGTTTCGGAGTGGGGAATGGAAGGAAGAAAAGTGGCTGTTGTTATTTTCTGTTGACCGATGACTATGGTCCCTGGGGTTTCTGGGTGGAGCTATCTAGAGGCTTTGAACTGTGATCTCTGAATGTCTTGGGCTGGCCTCTATGCTTTCGGCCGTGTTGCGCTGGCTGTGTGATATTTTCTGGAGATGGTGTGCTGGTGGTGTTGTGTTGGCCGTGTGAGGTGCTGGGTGGTGGCTTCTGGATGTTGGTTTGCTGGCTGCTGGTTATTGCCTGTGAGATGTGTCGCTGATGCCCTGCTGGTTTTAATGGTTATTTTAACACTAATGGATTTTGCTACAGTGTTTAAAATGAAAAACAGGTTTGTTTATGCCGAGTGATGAACCCTAGGTTGTGAGAGGTGCCGACTGGCCCCCGGACGGTCAGGTATCTCCGTGAACGGAATGCCCCGCCCGAGATAACCTCGAGGGCTCTGACGGCAATCTCTTCTCTCTCTATTTGTTGATTTAACATTTGATCTTTTGTTCGGTCTCTTTTGGTATAATATCTACTGAGTGGTTCTCAATTGAAGAAGTGCGTGTGGGTGTGGTTCGACGGCAATTTTAATGTATGAACTGAGTAGCGTGCAATAGGCTCTACCCTTATGGCAATGCAACCGTATGTGTACTATTTCTAATGTATGCGTGAATGTATGAGATGATTCCTATATGTAACTTGTTTTTCCTCTGTTGTAATTTGTAAACTTTTAATAAAGATTGAGATTGTTCAGTGTTTATACTACTTGTGCTATTGTGTGCAATGGTTACAACAAAATTTTAAATTCTACTGAATCTCTCAACTAATCCTTAATCCCGTTCACCGCTTAACTAATTAATCCACATGATTAACACTAATTGAGTTTATTTAACTAGTTAATTAACGCGGGGCGTTTCAACCTCCCCTCCTTAGAAAAGATTTCGTCCTCGAAATCAGGGTCTTGCTTAAAAGGGTTTGGGTAGGCTTCACGTAGACCTTCCTTCTCTACAAATAACACCGGAGCTCCTCACGGAGATACTCCCTCTAATATACCCCCTTTTTTCAGGCCTTCTAGTTGCGTTTTCAACTCTACCAATTCTTGCCCAGCATGGCCTCCCAATTGGTCAAACTAATTATCTGGAGGTTTGCTAAGAATTCAATATCTTGGATGAGTATGGGTTAATCCCTTTGGATAGAAAATATTGTTATACTTCTGACATGGGTATGAACTCCTAGTAACTTCTCTAAGGATGTTCCCACTAACCCATTTTCTTTTGTAAATTCTTGAGAGATGAAAGAATGGTTTGCCCCTGGATTAAAAGAACAGTGCCTACTAAAAGCGGAATGGAAAGTTTACCTACGACCCCACCGGTTGCCTCTCTCAGCTGCTCGGTTGTAACATGAGTGAGTCTGGCTTGCCCTCCGGTCTGACTTCCTGATTTGGTGATCCTTCCTGCTGAAGTCCCTGAGGATCCTTGTCCTCGTCCTCCCGCTGAACTCTGGGATGTGTTTGGTGTTCTGAAAGTTGAGTTCGGCTGTCCAAATGATCCTGTGGTTTTAGCAGGATAAGGGCAATTAGCCCGGAGATACCCATCCCTTCCACAGTTGTAACACCTAGTGGCACCATAGCGACAATCTCTAGTGAGGTGATTCCCGTTGCACTTGTTGCACTGAAGTTGAGTGATTGTTTGAGGCTGGTTGGTGGGTCTTGATAGGTTTTGCTGTGACTGATAGTTAGTTTGCTGCTGAGATGTGTTTGGACGGTTGCGGTTGGAGCTACTGAAGCGTTGGTCATACCTCGCCTTCTTGCGCCTCTCTTCCACAAGATTAGCATGTTCCTTTTCCACAATAATGGCCCGATCTACCAGATCCTCAAATTCTGTGATCCTATGAGACGAAAGTTGCATTCTGATATATGGATCCATCTTTGCCTTAAATCGATCCATCTTTCGCTCATCTGTGGACACATCGTCGGGTGCATATCTGGACAATTCATTAAAGAGGTGTAGATACTCCGTGATGCTCTTACTCCCTTGGGCTAGGGCTCGAAATTCCTGCTTCTTAATTTCTTTCTGGCCTTGGGGAACATGGTAAGCACTAAAGTTCTTCATAAATTCTGTCCAAGTAATGGGGCGTTCCGTGCCTCGGCTTCGCTGGAAATTCAGCCACCAAATGGCGGCTGGCCCTGTTAGTTGATGAGACGCATAACGGACTTTCTCTTCGTCCGAGCAACCCACTACATTTAATTTCTTTTCTACCTCCTGTAGCCAGTCATCAGCCTCCATTGGGTCCACTGCCCTGGCAAAGGTAGGCGGGCGAGTTTGGAGAAATTCTCCAAGACTAACCCCTGCGTTAGGTGGTTGTTGTCCAGGATGCGCCATCCTTGTGAACAGAGATTCCAGAAACCGGTTTTGATTTTCCTGTGCTTCTTTACGAGTGTTCTCCATGAATTTGAGAATGTCTCCTAGGTTGTTAAGGGTGTTGGCCGCTCCCACATTGTTGTTATCCCCTACTTCTGTGGGACCATTCCGAATTTCTGGTTGCCCATTTCTTATCCCTAGCGAGCCCATTGGTTGACCCTGTCTTGGCAATGTACCGCGGTTGCCGGATTGGTTATTGCTTGCTAACGGTGGCTGACCCTGCCTTGGTATTACGCTATGAGTACCAAACTGGTGATTGCCTTCAGACGGATTGGGCTCAGCTGACTCTAGTCCCTGGGTCCTGCCAGACGGGTTCTGGTTATGGTGCTCCATCTGTAATAAGATCAATTGAGTTGATTAACCCCGACTTAAGTTTTAGCTCTCCTAGTTTTTAAGTAGGATTTTCTTAGATATTATTGGTGTGTGTTCATAGTGGTATATTGATTTTATGGTTCAGCATAATTTTGAGAGGAGAAGTTAGTTTCCTTTTTAGTGGACTATTCTAATTTCCGCTCAACATTGATCTTTCACTTTTCATCATGGCCATCCACATCACATCACATCACATAATATTGCCAAATAACTCCCAAGAAACAAAGAGATGCAAAAAGAACCAAAGTCTTACACTACTCTGGAACTACGTGCCCAGCAACGCTCGAGAACTCGCTCTCGAGACCGCCCAACGATTACGTAGTTGGGATCACGCTCAGGGCTTGCCCCTGAGTGCGAACCTACACTACCCTGGACTTCCGTGTCCAGGCACGCCCGAGAACTCGCTCTCGGGATCGCCCAACGATTACGCAGTTGGGACCACGCTCAGGGCTCATTCCTGAGTACGCCCAGGACTTCGTTCCTAGGTACGCCCGAAACTTACGTGCTCGGGAGCGCCACGGACCACTCGTCCGGGAAATCTTTTGTGCAGAGTAGGATAAGGGCGCTTTTAGTTACAATGCTCTCTGCCATCCTTAAGGGTTAAGCTTATTATTATTATATATATATATTCAATTTATCATGATGGCAGCAAGGTTACTTTAATGACTAGAGCGAAATAGATGAGTAGTCACTGAATTTGGCTCCTATCTACTCTCTTTTACATATAATATATGGTTTAGTCTAACCTAGGTTACTACTGATATCATACAAGACAATACAATTAATAAAAATTGGTTAGTTGCATGCAGATGCAAGAACATGCATATGATAAAATTTTAATTTCCCTATACTTCATTATTTAAGTAGTAGTAACCCCATGAATGCATGATGGTCATTATTAATTTAAAGAGGTATTAAAACATTTCTTTCAAGCATTCCTATCTATCCTTCTTAAATTTAATATCAAATTTTGTCTAACCTATGTTGCTACTAAATGGCATAAAACAATACTACTAATAAAGATGGTTGGATGGACTGTAAACATGAAAACATGCATGTGATAAAATTCTAATTTTCTATAGTTCATTATTTAATTAGTGGTATAAAGGAAATGTATGACAGTTACTGTTAGTTTACAAAGGGTATTAAAATATCTTTCAGAGAAATCTATTATCATCACTATAATTATTATTACCGCTGATCCATGATGGCGGTGTCTTAATATGGGTTATCCTATGAGAATATAATAATAATAATTAGAATTGGTAGTCTGTTTAAAACCTTATAAGAATAATCAGAAATACTGAATTTTATAACGAATAGCATAATAAGATTATAGGGGATGAGAGTAATAAAGAACACTTATGGTAAAATAGTAGAGACCTCTACTTAAGTTCCAAATTAATCCTAGATATATGCATGGCTCTCAAATCATTGCTCTGATACCACCTGTGACGACCCGCACTATTACCACGGGGTAATAATGCTAGTCAACGGATTAGTATTCGTATTAGCCGATAAAACATCGCTCTAACAAATAGTAATCCCATCAGACTATTGCAGCAGAACAACAATTAACGATAACATAATACATACATTCACATAGCCACGCAGGGCTAGAGTTTAATACAACCTAACTGGTTCAGTTATTACAACGCCAACCAAAAGTTCAAACAGCCTTCTAATTACACCAAAAAGGCAAGAGTATATATACCATATCTTGGAAGCATATATACACAATATACTGAAATTACCTATACCTAAGTAGTGAAGTCCCGACTATTTATACACCTCTAATCATCCCAGTCATCGTATGAGGGATAACCCCCATACGGCTCCACCTCCGAACCACCGCCCTCTCCTGGAGAGTAGGGCTCCTCTGGACTAGCTTCATCTCCCTCCCCGGTCCCGATGAACTGGCCATCCTCTAAGAAAGGGGTTAATACAAGGGTGAGTACGGAGTACTCAGCAAGCTTTTTATATAACAAAATGCATTTTATGCTTCTATCCTTTCTCCTGGTCATTCATCCTCATATGCAATCCCAATGTCGTGCCCATAGGAAAAATAAGGTTTTGAGTTGTAAAGATTTCGATTTCATTAATTTAAAAGCTACTGAGCATTTGTATGAATAGCTAAAAACTTCCACAAGTTTCCGTAATCTCCCTTCCCGGAGACAGGCATGAATTCATGATTTAGATAGCACTGCGCAGGCTTGTACCACTTTACCCATCATCATTCTGATCCTAGTAGCTTGTGGAATCCCGCATTTCCTAAGATGCGGTGCTCAGATCAGAATACAGAACTTTTGTATCTATCTCAGTATATTATATCTCCACCCAGTTATTCGCAATCGGCAGTCTGTGCGAATTATTACTATCACCAGACTCACCAAAAGTGACATAACCGTTGGTTGGATCGGTTTGCTCAACCCTACCCAACACTCCACTGTGCTAATATATGCGCGCCCCCACCTCTGGCATGCAACCAGTCCTGGGTTCTTGTGACTATGGATCCCCCACCCCCGGCTCTTTACCGGCCCTGGGTACATCCCCTAAATAATACTTACCCTTGTGGAGAATATAATAACTTTGATAGTACTACTAACTCTGTCCGTCCGTAGACGAAATGTTGGCTGATACGATTTGATACGGTCCATTCATACAGACGAAGTTTGTAATTACTTATATTATATCCCATGCAGAGGTCCCCCAACCTGCCTCTCTGTCACCTGCCAGATGCAGCAATATTGTCGTGAGGCTTCTAGGGTGAGGTTTGGTCATTTAGTGGATTTTCGAAGTGTGGAAATTAGGTAATTGGTTATTCTTTTAACTCCCGATGAAGCTAATACCGATTTAATGCGTACAATTCAAAGATCGTAATTCGACATGGAGCAATAGCTAGATTAGAGTTTCGAATGAGTTTATAGAAACTAACACTATTTCTATGCCATCAAAATATTAGGTGCGATTTCTTAAACAAAATTTCCCCTTTAATTTCTATCCTTTTTCTTCAATTTTTCTCTCCCCTTCTTTCTTTTCTTTTAGTCCGTGGCCCATTCCTGCCTGCCCACTCCCCTTTCTTTTCCCCTTGCCCGATCCCCTTCTCCTTCCTCTTGCGCCGTCGCCGCCTCCTCTACCTCCCTCTCACGCCACCGCTCTTCCTCCCCTCTCTCTCTCTCTCCCCTACACACCGCCGCCTCTCCCTCTCTCCATCTTCCTCTATCTTTTGCCACCGCTTCTCCCCTCCTTGCTCTAGCGCCGCCGCCTCATCTCGCCTCTCCCCCTTGCGCCGCCTCTCCCCCTTGCGCCGCCTCCTGCGCCGCCTCTAGGGTGGTTCTCGCGCCGCCGCATCCGTGGCCCAAGGCCCGGATCTGGCCCTTCTAACCCGATTAATCTCCCCCCTATTTCCTGCTCTTGCTATTTACCAAGGTTTGCTTATTTTGATCTTTGAGCACAGGTGGACGAGTGGCATGGAGGCGTGCTACTGCAGCTCGGCCCTGTGGGGATCGAGGCCGCCCGCATACCGGGGGGTGTGCGGTGGCTCTCGAGGGCGCAGGTGCTCGGCCGCTGGCGGCGCGCCGCCGCCTCACTCGCCGAGATAAGCCTTCTATTCGCCCTTCCACTACTTTCCTCTGTGCCGAAAATACTTGTGGTGTCTAGGTGATACTACATACTAATCGGTTAATGGTTTGCTAGCTATTGCTTAGGCATAAACTTACTACTGCATTGGTAGTGTGGATAAAGGTGTTGGGGACTACCTTCACTGGTGAACAACTGGTAACTCGGATGAGATGATGGTTGATGTCGATGGTCGTTTTCTGGTTGCTTGGGTGTCGGCTGGTCCCAGCGGTGGTCTCCTCTGCCTGCGGCTTGCGGTCCTGTTGCCTTGCCCTTGGCTGGACTTCGGTTGGTTGAGGTTGAATTAGGGTGGGGTTTCGCCGTTTCGGAGTGGGGAATGGAAGGAAGAAAAGTGGCTGTTGTTATCTTCTGTTGACCGATGACTATGGTCCCTGGGGTTTCTGGGTGTAGCTATCTAGAGGCTTTGAACTGTGCTCTCTGAATGTCTTGGGCTGGCCTCTATGCTTTCGGCCGTGTTGCGCTGGCTGTGTGATATTTTCTGGAGATGGTGTGCTGGCGGTGTTGTGTTGGCCGTGTGAGGTGCTGGGTGGTGGCTTCTGGATGTCGGTTTGCTGGCTGCTGGTTATTGCCTGTGAGATGTGTCGCTGATGCCCTGCTGGTTTTAATGGTTATTTTAACACTAATGGATTTTGCTACAGTGTTTAAAATGAAAACAGTTTGTTTATGCCGAGTGATGAACCCTAGGTTGTGAGAGGTGCCGATCGCCCCGGACGGTCAGTATCTCCGTGAACGGAATGCCCCGGCCGAGATAACCTCGAGGGCTCTGACGGCAATCTCTTCTTTCTCTATTTGTTGATTTAACATTTGATCTTTTGTTCGGTCTCTTTTGGTATAATATCTACTGAGTGGTTCTCAATTGAAGAAGTGCGTGTGGGTGTGGTTCGACGGCAATTTTAATGTATGAACTGAGTAGCGTGCAATAGGCTCTACCCTTATGGCAATGCAACCGTATGTGTACTATTTCTAATGTATGTGTGAATGTATGAGATGATTCCTATATGTAACTTGTTTTTCCTCTGTTGTAATTTGTAAACTTTTAATAAAGATTGAGATTGTTCAGTGTTTATACTACTTGTGCTATTGTGTGCAATGGTTACAACAAAATTTTAAATTCTACTGAATCTCTCAACTAATCCTTAATCCCGTTAACCACTTAACTAATTAATCCACATGATTAACACTAATTGAGTTTATTTAACTAGTTAATTAACGCGGGGCGTTTCAGCCGTGGAGGGCGAAGGGGAATATTCTGATAAGAGCACTCCAATTCGATACGATCTTAGTTTGGCTTGTCTGAACACATTGCGTCATTTGCGTGTTTTGTTCATAACCATTAAAGAAGAGTTCGATCTGTTTCCGTGTCTCCATGACTATGGTCAAATACCTCAGTAAACCTCACTGCGTTTGTTTACCAACCATCATGCAGAAAAAAGCTCTAACAAAACCTGACTGGCCCACTCTGCGGGAAGCAGCAGCACGCCATAGTAAAATGAATGGATGCTCATGTAAGTCATAACTTTACATGCAATCTCAGTTTGATGTTTGACAGGCCCTACAATACGCTACACTCAAAAACAGGGCCAAGTTGACAGACACCATTACTGTAGAACGAGAAAGAAATGGGATACAACAAAGCCGCCACAAATAATTCGACCAACAAGACAGACAATTGGTTCTCAGCGAAGCGAGGTCTTGCCGGCAAGATGGAGCAACGCCTGCTTGTGGTAGGCAGTGCGGAGCTTCTTGTACTTCTGCACGAAGGTAGGCAGATCGATGTCCTTCTCCAGGAATTTCTGATGCAGCTCCTCAGACCCTTCATCCAACTTTGCCATTGACTCTGAACAAGCGCCAAGGTAAAGTATATGCATGTCAGAGATGGGTTTGTGACAAATAGCATTACACTATTAAACTTCAAGTAATGTTTTAGAAGCAACTAATCAAAGTTTCTGGAACTGGCACTACCACATGCACCACTGGGTGGCCAGAACCAGCTCCCCGCTGATCAATGGCCGGTACATGGATGAGGTGCATGAATAGCAAACATTCAGATGTCGATGCACGCATAGCAAACATGTGCATGAGTGCAGTGTATTAATGTACATCATATACAATTACAAATCACAAGGCAAGCAATCTCAAATGAACGTATCTCAACTGACAGGACTTGCAACTGCAATTGTTCAGAGAACTTACCTTGGAGCTTGTCGAGCAGTGCAGCAGGAGAATACGACTTCATAATCTCGTCCTTCTGCCTTTCCAAGTCAGCCAACCTGTCTTGAGCAGCAGCTAGTTCTGTAGTTCTTATTATAGTGCACTGTACAAATCATAAATGCTATTAGAATGCAAGGGAAAATTTATGAAGTGCAGACAAAATAAAAAGAAAAAACTTGTTTAATTGAATTTAATTTCTTTATAATTACTGGTTTAAAATAATGAATAGCATAACTACAGTAGTTGCTGAGATGGAGGTAATACTACTGAACCTGATTCCTGAGCTCCAAGATCCGTTGCTCCTTTTCCAAATTTTCCCCTGCAAATTCACAATATATCCAACAATATTTCATTTAGAAAAAATGACAAGTTGTTTATATTTTATTCACAGGTCAGCCAATCCAAAAAATACTTGATTTGGAAACACTGTTAAGTCGATTTATAGAAATAGAATGAGTAACTCACTTGCAAGTTGCAATGTTTCCTTTCTTAGCTCATCGTGTAACTGAACATTAAGAAAGAGCCACAGGTGAGAAAATTGACAAGTGGCCACTTAAGAATTTTCTATTTGGGATATCTCTTTCCAAGATTTAGCATTCAGATTAACCTTCTATTTAAATTAACAGCAGTCAGCATCAAATATAAAATAATTGTAGAATAATCACCAACATGAATTCCTAAACCACTTGAATACCACACACAGGAGATGTGCCACAGCCCACAGCCTCAGAGATGAGGGGCCAGAAAGAAAAAGAAGAATATATAGAGCATATAATTAGCAACAGGGGGTTCATTCCAACCCTCCAAGGCCCTAAGTGAACAGTTAACACCTGAACTATTTAACAACAGAGCTTGGTCGATTTGTTCAATTTGTAAGGTAGAAGCAACAAAGCTCACATGAATATCTGCAGTACGTAATCTTCCAATAATTTTGTGTACTAGGAGATACAGATAAAACTTTAAGAAATATATCTGGCACAAAAGAAAATCAATTTGGACTGATGTGCATCAGTTTGCTAGTCTGACATCTCTAATTAACGGAGAAAATTAAGAAGTATTATCCATGACTAGATTGACTTACTAAAAGTCTAAAATGTAGTCTATTTATGCTCACACAAAAACACAAACTAAGAAAAACAAGGCCAGCCATTCTTAGCAGCCCCACTTATAATTAGAACCAATGAAAGAAAAAGATCAGTCTAAAATGTAGTCTATTTATGCTCAAACAAAAACACAAACTAAGACAAACAAGGGCAGCCATTCTTAGCAGCCCCACTTATAATTAGAACCAATGAAAGAAAAAAGATCATTACGAATGGTAGCTACCATGTAGAAAAGCAGTTCAACATTACCACGGTGAAGTCAGAAACACAATTATCAAACAATGGTACATGAAGCAACAAAGCTTACATTGTTCTGGGTTTTAACTTGATCAAGTGAATTGAAAAAAGCACTATATGCCTCTTTGTCTTTCAACAGCCTCTGCAACTCATCAACGCTGCACAAAAACAGAAGGCACAAAAAATAGTAAAAACAGTATGATAAACCATGGTTCAGTTCTGTATTCCAAACAAGTATGCTCCACCATGTATAAAGGAACACTCTGCAAATACACACACTGTAAACATTTGGAAATTAAAAACACAACAGAACCATGCATAAGCGCTCCTTCCAAAATTCTCCAGCATTTATCTACTTCCCCTCGAACTTACACCAATTGTCATGCCTTCTGTAGATTGTTTTCTACACAGCAGTAATTATTCTATATTCTATATTTTGATATTTCCCCTCTAGAATAATCCTACTCAATCCCTCTACTTGGTTCTGGTCATCTGGCTTGTCTGAAAACACTAAGAAGACCACATCCAAGAATTTCCCATTCTTACGCAGGTCGATCTGATATCTGTAATGCCAAACTGTGATATGATAGCGCATGCTGAAGTTAAAAGGGCCATGCCCTACTACAGTGTACGGATATTAGAATACCCATATAGCACAGACCATGACACATAACAGAATCATTTTGTAGCTGGCTAGCAGAACAGTAAGCGCTGGCCACATTATCTTCCCATCTGTAAAGAGAATAAATAGCATATGCAGAGGTGTTGTTGATATTGTGAGAAAAAAGTAACACTTTTACATTTCAACGTTAAATTTGGTCTTATTAAGTAATGTTGGTATAATTCTACTTTCTAATAAGTTCAGCAAATTTTAGCATGACCAAAGAATTTTAGCTGCTACGGTACACACAGCAAGAAAATGCCAGCCTTGATACCACTTTTTTTACAAGAACACAACCTTGATATCATTATTGCAGTGTGATACAAACTAATATCAAATTTTTACTGCTTTAAAAAGAACATTTCTCTAAACAGCATTAGTTTGCCAAGTCCGAAGTCCCTCAGTTTGAGGATAAGCATTGAAATACATGTCATATCATGGTAAGAAAGTAACAGAGCAGTTGTGATTTTGTAATCCATAATACAGATCAGGTAAGGTAAAAATACAGAGAGTCAAAGACAACGTTGTATACAAAATGCTACAAGCAATACTGACAGAAAAGAAGGACAATCGCTTACCTCTTATCCTTCAAACGAGCAATTATCCCTGCAGCCTCAGCTGGAGTTGGTTGACCACGCGATGAAGACGGGGGATGATCTGAAGCTCTGTGATGTGGACTAGCACTGGAAGAGCTGGGCGTGGATGGATGTGAAGATGAACCTACCACCGATTGAGGGTACCAAGATTGTGTAGGGATGTCCTGGAAATTTGAATCAGGTTGCTGCTGCTGAGAGCTGCTGTTAGCATGCATTCAGCAGAGCCAAAGTCACTACGCGAGAGAAGCAACAGTTTCAAAGCAAGCTTAAGAAAAATCATACTGAATCGCAGTGTTGATTCGCATATGCTAATCTTACAATTCAATGTAACCGTAAGGTCCCCATCACACATCAGGTGTTCGCCCCGGCAACCGTGAGGTCCACCTGATACATCAGGTGTTCACCCCGGAACCCATGAGGCCTTAAGGAGATCTGTATCGGAGATATACCTAAGGTTTGATACCAATTGTTGCACAGCGTTAGCGCCATCGAACTGCTAAACCAGTGTCCGACCCCAGGTCTACTAAACCAGTGGCCTAGTCCCAGGTAGTTAGGCCAATACACCCGCAAGCCCAACCGACAGAGCAACAACCTTATAAGCGGTCTTAGGCCATCTCCCCTCAAAAAGACTAGCCTGATCAATGGTACCACTTTTACGCTTATAAGTTGTGCTCTGCCTCCTCCCACAATCAATATGGAACTATCTCAATAAATCTTCCCCTCACACATCGGGTGTTCTCCCATGCAACCGTGAGGTCCCACTCATACATTGATGTTCGCCCCGGAACCCATGAGACCTTAAGGAGATCTGTATCAAGGTTATACTTGGGCTCTGATACCAATTGTTAAGCAGCATCAATGCCATCAAACCACTAAACCAGCATCCAACCCCAGGCCCACTAAAACAGTGGCCCAGCCCCAGGAAGTTGGGTTGCTATACCCGCAAGCCCAACCGACAAAGCAATAAACTTATAAACGGTCTTAGGCCATTTCCCCCAAAAGGCTAGTCTGATAGGTGGTACCACCTTCATGCTTATAAGTTATACTCTGTCTCCTTCCACAACCGATGTAGGACTATTCCAACACTTAAGCTGACAAAATAATCTTTTGGGGCAAAGGTGAGGAAATTTCTTTAGGGGTTTACAAGAAACTAAGAATTAAGCATCACACCAAGCTTGATGGCTAGCACTGGAAGACAAAGTAGCATGAGCTCACAACTTATTTGCGTTGTTCCCCAAAAATTGGTTTTTAAGAAAAGAGGCAACTCAATTCAGACAAGAGTAAAAATTAGCTCCATGAAGCTGAAAAATGAGTGGCCAGGACTCAGTAATGAGAAGAAGCAGCAACACCAAGATTGCTTTCAATGACATTAACCTACCCAAAAAGAGGAAATCTCCAGCTCATTGTTGAAGAGCAATCTGCATGAAAAGAAAGAACAGGTTATGGATGTCAACTAGTATGTCGATCGGAATTGTAAGTTGAAATGCTCAAGTCCTTATCATTTATGAAGATTGAAGTGAACATCTAAATAAAATCTGATGGCAAATTATTTGTCAATGGTAATGACAAATGAACGCCGCTGGCGACAGTACAGCAGTCGGTTGCACCATCAAAAACAATCATCCGAGTAAATTTCTACCGAACTGAGTTTCATCCATCATTCAAAATGTCACGCTCGTAATCAGATATGCGGTCATGCGTCGTGCAGGATGTGGCTTCTACTCTCAAATCGCCTAGATGTGCTATACAACCTTAAGATAGTCCATTAGCTCTCCAAACCAACTTAATATCTGGTAATATAATGGTCTAATTCATCAGGACCTAGCGAATCGGCAGCTGGGTGAGCAAAGTGTGCCCAAAAAAAAAAACTGAGCACACGCCAACTCCCAATAGGGAATTCGCAAGGTTTTGCTTTCGACGAGCTCTACTAATACTTCCCCCAATTCGTGCAGACATCAAGTAATTGCACGCAAGCCTAACCAGCCAACCTTCTAATTTGACAGTTCCGCGGAGATTTTCCTCGCAGAAATTGAACGCACCCACCCACACCACAGATGAGAGCAAAGCAGGCGGAAGCGGAGGCGGATGGGATGCAATCAATCCCACGGGAATAAGGAGGAGGGGAGAGCAGGTTACCTTGCCGGCCGCGTGCGCGTTGCGTTGCTTTGCTTCGTGTGGGAGGAAGAGGGGGCGGGGGCGACTAATTGATGGTCGGTGCAAGTAAATTTGGGGAGACGAGAGGAAAGAGGAGAGACAAGTCGGAGAGAGGCGCTGCCGCCTGCCTCGACCTGTACAAGCGAGGCAGCGTGGATGCGGCCCAGGTTTTTTAAAAGGATTGGGCCGTGTTCGTATCCGTTTGGAGTATTTGGGTTTTCTTACGTTGGGCCGCCATCGGAAGAGGCGGGGTAGGGCTGGGCTGGGCTCGGGCGGCAGGCAGTGGGAGCAAAAGTGGAAGGGCGGCATCTGCCCACGCGGCACGCACGAGCGCCTCACCCCATGCGGGCGAGGTGAGCGGCACACCACCGATATCTGCATGCGATATGCGCCTGCGCGGCGGGCGCGACCGGGGATGGTTTTTGGTTGTCTATAATTTTCAGCTGAAAATAAACAAACAGTAGCAGACGAAAGTGAAAGGAGCGAGCAGTAAAAAAATAAGAGAGATACAAATATAAGATAGAAGTGAGAGAAGTAGAGTGTGTGATGTATCTATGACCCATGTCCTAACTTCGGAGCAAGAGGAATGAAGAAGAAGTTTTGAGAAGCCAAATATTTATATTGACTTTTAGATTTTTAAGTAGAAATCAAAAATAAAAATCAATACGAACATCCACTATAAGGAAAAGATCGTTTAATTACTCTTTCTTTGTGACGCTTCCATCAAGTGTCATAAAAAATTATTTAGTGGATAAAATGGTGACCTTTTAGGAGATTCTTCGGCCCCGCTCAACTCAGTTTTTTTCGGTTTCAGTTTCTAGCTTCAGCTTTTTTTCATTATTCAGTAATTCGTCTTTATCTGATTTTTTAGATATTTTGGACTTTTTTGTATTTTTTTGTATTCTTTTGCATTGTCCATAATGGGCTAACATATTTTTTCTATTTTTATATTTTTTAAAAAAATTTAATTATGCTCAAAAAGGTAACTCAATTACAATAAAAAAAGACAGTTACAATGAAATTTCAACTAAAAGCCATCGCTATTCCGAATGCTCTATCATGATATTATCACTGATGGTGACACTTTCGATGACACTTCAAGTAGGATCATCATATGGTTAGCTTGGTATCACTTTAAAATATCATCATACTTAAGCTTTGGAAGAAAAAATGTCAAATGTGATTGCCGCTATTTTTTTCCACTCCCGCCATGGGTGAAATATTGGACGCCGTGTGAACAGAACAAGACAAGTAATAAGCAGCTGGGGTTTTGGCCTTTGGCCTTTTAGGACTCTGGAGTGAAACCACGCAAGAGCAAAAACTAAGAGGAGATGAAAATAAAACTAAGGGAAGATGCAATAGTCACCCACGATTAGCTCCTAGCAAGAAGGAAATCACTTGCCGATCCCTTCTATGCTGAGGCCAACCTCCAGCAGCAGTAGCACAGGTCAAAGGCTTTTCAGCTGCGACGTGGATGCAGAGGGCACTGTTCTAATTTGAAGGCTCTTCAACTACAACATGATGGGTATGAATCGTATGATTAGAAGTGCTCCGACAGTGGCATACTGCTTCTTATGGGCAGCTTGTGACCTTTAAAAAAGTCTCGAAATACATAATAAAGTGCCTACATTGTCGTAGTGACCCGTTGAGACGATGGCAGTGCTGCATGCGCGACGTTAGCCGAAACGTAACAGTTTCCGCTGATGATTTTTTATTATAATTTTTAGTTTTTGCTAGTGGCTTTTAGTTGAACTGTTACTCCAAAGCCCATCTCTAAACTCGCGGGCCGGCCTGGGGAGGCGGCTTCGGGAGGTCTGGTCCGTTCGTCGTGCCGGTGGGCTAGTTTCCGCCGTACGTTTTCGCATGGGGTTCAATTCCCCGTGTAGTGGCTCGATCCGCTCAGGTTGCATATACACATGGTCGAGGAACTACAGGAGCACAGTGACGACAACGTACATTATAGGATACCTTCAAGTTGCGTGTATATGTGACGAACTACAGGAGCACAGCGCGTCGTACGTCGTATATACGAGTGAACTCACAACTTTTTGCAAGCCAGGTAA
Organism: Melocanna baccifera; assembly: GCA_036346265.1. Taxonomy (NCBI): domain Eukaryota; kingdom Viridiplantae; phylum Streptophyta; class Magnoliopsida; order Poales; family Poaceae; genus Melocanna; species Melocanna baccifera. The sequence goes on from CM070683.1 coordinate 35,191,576, forward strand.
CCATCTGAATGCTTATCCGATCGAGCAATTTCCACGCTTCTGCATTTGGGCTCGTTAGCTAGTTAAGCCACGTATATTTACCCTGCAGCATCAGACAGAACCAGGTAGCGTGCTACGAAAGTGTGTCGGGTATGCATGGATACAATCCAAATAGCAAATGTGAACTCGATCGCATTCTTAGCTGTTAAGGCCCCGCTATTTCGGGGTTTTTTTTTTCAGTTTTAACTTTTTTTTACTATTCAGTAATTTATTTTTTTAGATATTTTAGGTTTTTTTATATTTTCTTTTTTCCTCGTATTCCTTTGCGTTGTCCGTGATGGGCTAACATATTTTTTCTATTTTTTAAATTTAATTATACCCAATAAACCAACTCAGCTATAATTAAAAAAAAAGCCAGCTACAGTGAAATTTCAGTCAGAAGTCATCGCTATTCCGAACACCCCCAAATCTTGTCTGTATAGCTTAGATTGTTCAAAAGAAGTCAAGCATCCACACTACAGGCCTGTTTGTTTTAGCTTCTGGCAGCTGCAGCTACTCCCAGAATCTGCAGCTCCCCCAAACAGTCCAGATTTTCATCCAGATTCTAAGTAGTCGGCTACGAATCCGTAAAATGAACTAGTAGCCGTAAGTCAGGTTATCCAGCTTCTCCAAATTTTGACTAGCTAGGTATTCACCAGCTGCTTCTCAGAATCTACAGCTGAAACAAACAGACCCTACTTTTGCTAGCCCTACGGAAGGGTCGTTTGTGTTAGCTTTTATTGATAGTTTTTTATTATAATTTTTAGATTTTAATTAAAAATAAACAATAATGATTGAAATAAGTTCTCTTAGAAGAAGATGATGAGTGGTATAAAATATGAGGAAGAAATACGTATGTATGATAAGAGCCAGAGGAGTGGGATAGATGATGCATCCGTGATGGCTTATTCTCAGAATAAGATGATAGTAAAATAAGTGACGAGGTCATTTAAAAAAAATATTTATATTAAAATTTGATTCTTCTAAACATAAATCAATAGCAATAGGGCTAAGCATGACTGACACATTTTGTGTTGTCATTCGAGCCGCATGCACAGGCATCTTAATCTTGGCTACATATTGTAAATTGATTTGACCCAACAACTAGTTTTTTTAGCTGCAACAACTAGTTATTGAGTAGCATGTTTGATTGTTGCGCAAAATAAATTGCTAATGTGTACAAAAATATGGTAATAAAAATTGGATATGTATTAGCCAAGTCTTAGCAAGGAAAAGAGCTAGCTAGCATGCCATCCCTTGCTAAAAGTTTGGTTGAGTTTTTTTTTTTTGGGTTTAAAGTTGATTCGCCTGCTCAGTATGGTTTTATGGGGTGTTCGTTTTAGTAATGGTTTTTAGCTTTTAGCTGAAATTTCACTATAGTTAAATTTTTTACAGTAGTTGATTTGGCTTTTTTAGGTATAATTAAATTTAAAAAATGTAAAAATAGAAAAAATATGTTAGTCCATCACAGACAATGCAAAGGAACACGGGAAAAAAATGAAAAATGTAAAAAAACCCAAAAAATCTAAAAAATTTAGAAAAAAAATGAATTACTGAATAGTGAAAAAAAAAGCTGAAGCTGAAAAAAAACTGAAATAAGCGGCATTAGAAGCAGCGGTCGGCGATAAAAACATTGTTCACGCGATGGAAACATTGTGCACTAATTTGTCATTTTCTTTTTTTTAATTTTTTTGTTTTTTTTTCGTATTCCTTTGTATTATCTTTGATAGATTAGCATGTCATTTTTATTTTTATGTTTTTTTTAAATTTAATTATGCCCAATAAGCCAACTCAGCTACAGTAAAAAAAATAAACCAGCTACAGTAAATTTCAGCCAAAAACTAAAAGCCATCGCTATTTTGAACACCCATATTTGTTTTATCTACAGTAACTAATTTTTAATGGTGTATTTTTGTAAAGCAGGGTCAATAGAAAAATTATAATAAAAAGTGTATAGAGTTTACTGTACCAGTCAAAATCTTATATGATTATTTTTCTCTACATATTAACTCTTATAAATAACCAAATTTTAAATATTAAAATCATAAATTATAAGTCATCAGTCAAAAAAAATACACCTTTTTGCTGCTACCAGATGGCACAAAAGTTAATACAGCTCGATCCGCACTGGTTGCTTGTTATGCAGTGCTGTGGACACATGAACATCCAGCGAAGTATGTATGGCGCCCTCCTCACGCCAAAACAATGGCATTAGGCCTCGCTCAATATGGCTTCTGCCATGAGCGATGGGCGACGGGCGATTTTTCATCAGAGCGCGCATAAAGGCGCGCCATGATGAATTTTTTTTGTTTTTTTTTGATTTTTTTCCCGTATTCTTTTGCTTCGTCCGCTCTAGATTAACGTGCTGTTTTTATTTTTATATTTTTTTTAAATTTAATTATACTCAATAAACCAACTCAGTTATAGTGTTTTTTCAGTAAAAACCAAAAGCCATCGCTATTCCGATCACCCCCTTAGTCCGGTGCCCTTCTCCGGACTCCTAGATAGGTGTTACGTAGCTAGGCGGGACAGGACAATAGGTATCTTGTACCGTTGTACATTCACTGCACAAACAAATCGCCCCCCAATCGAACAACACTTTGCATCCATCCATCCATCCATCGGTCCATCCTTTTACTTCCCCCCTCCCGAGAAAATCACCCCGAAACAGTATCTGCAGTAGAGAGTTAAAAAGGTCCTTTTCTTTTCCATTAATATGTTATAGATTTTTTTAATAAATAAATAGAATAATTTCTTTGTTATTTTTAAACAACTTATTAGTTATCAGCATTCGGTTTGTTCACACAAACACTCACATTAGAACTAAAAACCATCAGCCCCAACCATAAGCCATCACTGCCCCCTAAAAAACGCACCAAAAAAATAAGATACCGAGGGATCACGTGAGAAGGCTCAAGATTATCTGTGATAAACCATTGTCAATGTGTGTTGGGTTGAATTTTAGATTTTGCAAAGGTTGGCAAAATTTCAGTTCCTTTGTCAGAAATCCAATCTAGAATTTAGCTGGTCTGACTACCACCAAGCGGCCGGTTTGACTGTCCCTACACAACGGTTGATCGGTCAAGCTAGCAGTCTAACTGGTCCTACATATCGGCTTGACCAGAATGCAGGACTGGTTAGACCGCTAAGCAGGGGTAGTCAGACTGGCTGCTTGGTGGCGGTAGACCAACTAAATTCTAAGTTTCGGTTAAGAGTTTTGAATTTTGGGAGTTTGATGGTAGATTGAGTCGAATTGCCTTATATCAGTGCATTCATATTGCATGAAATATGCTTGAGTTAGCATGGCTCAAGTTGTGATGAATTTGTGTCTGAAAATAATTTTTTGGTTTTTGGATGTGCATAGAAGTTTAGAGCCAACTATGATCAATAGTGAGGATCAGAGCTACACTGATGGAGGAGTTAAGGTCAAGAATGATCAATGCTGTTAGATAAGATGGATGAGCTCACGTGTGGCACAAAAAAGGAAAAAATGTTGAAGAGAAGGTTTAAATGATAGGTTGCACTAAGTGGTTTGATTAATCCAAATGAGGTGTAGTCCAATGGGAACTAGAGCAAAAGAGACTTGTCGATGTGTGGCAAGTCATTGATGCACCTACACATGACAAGTATGGCGATTGCTTGTAAGAAGGAGAAGATCAGGTCAAAGCGAGGATATTTTAGTAGTTGGCAAAATACCAGAAATTTTGTTGGATCAAAATGGTGGTACTTGGAAAAACGGTTTAGGATAAGGAGATGATGAGAAGATCAAGTGAAACAAAGTCTAATGACTTAGTTCAGATTTATATGCTTTGAAAAACATGCATGGTTAAGTGTGAATGTAAAACCCATATTGTGCTGGGTTAATATGTTTTTCCTAATTGTACTAGTAGATATTATCCATTATGGTTAAATATAGACTAGTTGTTCTATCTATTTAATGGGTTGGGAGATGAAAACATATAAGTCAACCACCCAACTATTTCATTTTTGAGTTATAGGATTAGAGTTTAAGAGAGAAGAGTGAGTGTTGTAATGTACTTTCTAGTCCTCTTTATGGGAGTCGTTATGAAATCTTCATCTTCAAGTAGCAATAGATTAATCTAATTATCATAACATGTTCTTGTCTTGGTTGATTTACTCTTATTTTTATTGGTTTTTTGCCTCTTATCTCACCTTCTTGAACTTGTTACGTGCCAAAGATATATAAGTGATAGAGATAGCTCATGTAAATCAATTCACATCATTTAGGCACTGTGATTTGCAAGATTTCAAAGTTGTTGAATTCTGGATGGTCTTACTTTTCTGTGACATATGAGAACTCATTTAGAGTTATCTTGACTGTTCTTTACACATGAGCAAATTGTTTCTCTAATTTTTTTTTATACTTGCCCGATTTTGGTGCAACCATGTATGTTTTAACTAAAGGTTAAAAGTTTGACCAAGATCTATGCGATCCTTAAAAGGAATAGATTCTTGAGACCCTATAGGAAGTGTGTGCAAAGTTTCGCTTTATTCGGACATAAATTTTGAAGTTTGCACCAAATTTGGTTTTGACCCGGACTAATTTTGTCAGACCTCTCCAATGGTGGTCAGACCAGTTAGGTGCTAAAATTATTAGTCATTGTTTTAGGTTGTTGTTTGGGTTTAGACTGTTAAATTTGATACCATAGTTCTTTAACAACTGGAGTAAAAAATTTTTGATGTTTGGGAAAGATTTTAAGAACACGTCGTTCATACCTCTATTGTTATTGCTGGTTCTATGTGTAAAAAAATACTATTCATATAAATGGTATTGTACCACTTTATTTTTCAATATTGATCTCCAGATATCTATTTTTACAAATAAAACCCCCTCTTCGGATTTACCTAGCTTAGCAGTCACTTGCCGAGCTAGGGTTACTTAGTAGGCACGTGCCGAGCTACCTTAGCTCAGCAGGACGTTATGGCACACGTGTGCATTTGATTAGTGATTAATTAGTGCTAACGATGGCTAATTAGTGTTAATGATGGTTAATTAGCACTAAAAGAAGTCTAAATGTGCGGCGGCTTGGCAGACCCTATCGAGCACCTGTGGCTTGGCAGGTTGCTGTTAAGCTAATGTGGCTCAGTAGGACCTATCGAGCTGCTGTAAGGTGATAGACGATACATATGATAGCTGTCTCGGAGAGGTACTATTTTTTAAAAAAATATATATACTCGGAGTCAAGTTTAAAGAAAAAAATGTTACGGTGTCAAGTGCCATTTACGTGAACACTTGTAAAAAAGTAGGAGGGGCGCCCAGATGGTCAACAGTGGAGTAGAACCACGGAGTCGTTGGAGAGGGGATGCTGCTGGATACGGCGACCAGGGATGCCTGACCTTTCAGGAAAAGCAGCAGCGACAGGCGAGGTGAGGTGACGCGCGCGCGGACCGATGGCGTCGTTGGGGCGAGTAGGGAAGGTGCGGTCTCTCACTCCTGGCCAGCTCGTGGCAGACACTTGGCTCCATCCCTGTGACACCACCACGAACATTGCCATAAAAAGTTACCGCTGCTGCCTTCCTCTTTCTCTCTCATCTCGCCACTGGTTTGTCCTGTTGTTCCATAAGTAGTAGCCCAGCTGCGTTGCTCCCTCGCAGCCCTGGTCCTTTGCGCAAAGAGGAAAAAAGGAGCTCGCGGCCGCACCGCACACAGCCCCCAACGCCGCCTCCCCCGCAGATCTACTACACCTGTAAGCGTCTCCGCCTCCCAATCCTGCCGTCCCTGCTTCGCTAGCTCGTGCTGTGTGTCGTCCCGGCCAGTCAGCCGTTAGGGTTTTCTCTACCTTTTGTCATCTTGTTCTACCTAACACGCGTGCTTCGTCCCTTCTTCTTGTTCCTGCAGTGGAGGTCGCTGGTGGGTGGAGGGGATGGCGGGCAAGAGGGAGAGGATAGCGATACGGAGGATCGACAACCTGGCGGCGAGGCAGGTGACCTTCTCCAAGCGGCGGAGGGGGCTGTTCAAGAAAGCGGAGGAGCTCTCCATCCTCTGCGACGCCGAGGTCGGCCTCGTCGTCTTCTCCGCCACCAGCAAGCTCTTCCAGTTCGCCAGCTCCAGGTATCTATTCTATACACGTGCTACCGGTCTCTTTCTTCGATCGCTCCCCGTGTCTAGGAATTAATCTTGCCTCCATCGGTTCTTGGATCGATCGTATATATTGTATTGTTGGGGTTCTTCCAGGTTTCAGGGTTAGATTGATTCATGTGGTGCTCGATCGATCATCCATCGTTAGGGGTTCTTGGGGTATCTGAATGCGCTAATTGATCCGGTACTACTACTTTAATCTGGCGTGCTAATTAATTCCATAGTATGTAAGTCCTGATTTGTGCTTCTTGAGTTCTCGAGATTGAGGGTTCTTGTTCTCCAAATTATCCGGGCCATTCTCTTTCTTAGGCACAACAACGACGATGTGTCGTTGATATTTGATGGGCCGGTTGTGGATTGTATTCTTAATTTCAGGCTATTACTCTTTCAATGTTTGCAAATAGTTAGAACAGAGGTGTTATAGCCTAGTCTTGATTTGGTTAGAACGTATGTACAGTTCTTTTGTTCATTCTCAGCTTTTATTTCTGTATCTATAAATGCTTTAACTGTTTGACCTATATACTGTATTTGAAGTATGGAAGTATTACATGTGTGCAGACAAATTGACAAATGCATGCTTGCTTCTGTAGAGTTCTTATGGATTATTATTAGCGAGATTACAGTCCAAATGTCTAAAATGTTTTTTTTTCTGCTAAGAATTTTTTTTGATTCGATGCATATCTTTCCTTTGATGTGGCCCGAAACGTCCATCATAGATAATAATTTCAGGTTTAATTCTTTTTTTTATTTTAATTTCACTACTGTTCTTCTATTAAGAGACATACATACGGAAGAGACTATCCAGAGGGAGGGTTTTCCTTTAGCAGTGTAGCCAGTAAAATTAACATTGTACTATATATTCTCGGAGAAAATCAAAGTTGGACTCGAATGCCTTAAGTGAGACAACTCTTCTACAAGCTGTTTGGACTTCCAAGTCTCTTCTCTACCTTTCTGCTTTGTTTTGTTGCTGCCGTTTTAGCACTTTCTAACTTTTCAACATTGCTTTGGACTTCACTATTACTCCAAAGTCGGGCGTCCTACGTACATAGCAAATCTTGCTTGCAAGATAGCTACTTGAATGTACATTCCGCAGCTTATCAGGCAATGCCTTGGACCTTCCTTGAAACCTCATTTCGAACTTGGTTATAAGATTATGTATATTAATTTCTCCATTAAAAAGGGAACAATAAGAAGCTAGGACATGTAATTTTGGACTTGCAAATGCTGAAATTAATACAACTTACAAAAGCAGTAGTTTGATCGTGCATGATTAATTCTGGGCGCGCATACAAAGCTAAACACCTTTGGTGTGGAAAAGGCTGGAGACATGCGTTTGTGATTAAGTTCAAACATCTAATTGATACATAGCATATACTCTAATTCATAAACTCGGATGCTGATTCTAGCTAGCATGCTTGGTATCTGAATGCGCTGCAAGTCTTGGGAAAATTTCGCCTTAATTAACTATGTGTAGAATGAAGGCTATACAATTGTTTTAGTGATATGATTATGATGAACACATGTAAAGTAATGCATCTAGTCCAAACAAGTAGGGAGATATATACAGATACACCACCAGGTTGTTAACAGTGTGACATAAACTCTTGAGTCTGGGGTAAACTCCCCCGAGTTGCGGTGAACGTGTTGGAAACAATGTTACGTTTTTCTGAAAAGAAAAAATGTACTATCTAAACAAGGGAAGTAGAAGTATGTTTCTTTTTTTTTTCCGTGAGAGAGATGAAAGTAGAAGCATGTTATACACTAAAAGTAATAACATCATTATGCACGCTAGGAAAATATGCTAATATGCATTTGGTGTAACTAATCATTGGATATGTTCTTTTTGGCTGGGGCTGATGTTTTTACCTCTAGAGTAAGCACTAGTGCGAACGAACTGAATGCTGATAAGCTATTTCAAAAAAGTTGTCTCAATAAGACGCTTCGAAAATGCGCAATAGTGCGAACAAACCGAATGCTGATAAGCTATTTCAAAAAAGTTGTCTCAATAAGCCGCTTCGAAAATGCGACGGAGAAACCGTTTCGGCTGTTTGTACAGGGAAGTCATAATCCATGAGCAGAAAAGAATGGAGTTATTATCAAAATAGGTAGTAATATAGTACATGGAAAGTGGAAATTTGCTTTTGCCTTTTATCTCTATATCAGGTCTTCTCATGCTACGCAGTGAATTCGTATATCACTGACACTAGTTGCCTGTGCATGACATGATTTGTCAGGGTGGCTAGAGAAGGCTACATATGCATTGGTAGAATGATCGGGACTCGAACCAAGAAAAGGTTAAAAAAAGATTGACCAATCGAATCAAATATGACCCCGTACTAAAATCAGAAGGGTGGCATCATGCATGTGAATTCGTCCCAGTATTAGATTCGAAGGGGTGTTGAAAGTTTGTCCATCTTTTTTCGCATTAGGCAAATCTTTAAAATGATATATAGAATAATATAATGAGAACTAGTTATATCAAAAGGACACTTCTGATTTTCTACATGCAAATCCCACAGGAGTCATTGGCCGATTAACACATGAGAGAAATATGATCTATCATCTATCTATCTATTATTATATTATGAAAACAAAGAAAAAAGTACCATATATGCTCTTAAGGACTAATTATCATGTTAATCAGAGAAAAAAGAGAAATCTACATCATTTATTATAATGGTATAGATTAATTAGATGTATAAAAGAACCATTAATACAACTGTCTTCAGTTACAAGCATTAGAGTTGGATAACAATCAAATAAAACTTTTGTCTCCAAATATAAACACATGTATTGTAATATCTAGCTGCTCAATTGCGCGGGAAATTCGGTTAGTTGTGTTCAAATCATATATTCACATCTTCATGTAGTAAACTAGCATTGCCACGTAACCCCAAATATCAAACAAAGGTTCATTTTTCACTAATTTATAACAGGGACTTTACATTAGATATGCCCCTAGCTTGATGCGCTCTTTATATTTTTAGCAAACTATATAACCAAACATTTAATTGTAGATAAAATAAATTGTCACATAGATGAAGAGATAAGCATATATCTGAATGTCTCTTTATTCTCAAAACAACCCTTAGAAATGCTTGTTAACGAAAATACTGTTGTAATAATTGTGGTATAAGCATATACTTAAATTTAATTCTAATATAATTAGTAATGACATGAACATGGTATAAAAAACATATACAAGACTTGACTATCACATAAGCATGAATATTTTCTAAGCCATTTCTATAAAAACATATGCCCAACAAATATACCATGAAAATCATCATATCTAGCATAATGTTCAACAATAGATAATTTGTGAATGGTGCTCTTAGAAGGTTAAGAGTCATTGCAGGCACATACAGCACGCCTTTGAGAATGAGTATTTTGCCCGAGGTAAGCTTCAGGCAAACTTGTCCAATCCCACGTACTGTCGCAATGACGTTATTCCCTATTAGGACGGATCCACCACCTTCACCCTGAAATGAAGAAAAACACGATCGATCAGCACATATGTCTAGTAGCATCTGTATCAATCCACCAATTAATTGATGGACTCACCATAAAGGTCTGAGGTACGTACTCTTTCAAACTGGAACTGGTCAGTGCGACATTTACTTCAGTTGCGGCTCTTGTGCTGACTAGGAGAAGGACCTCTTCCTTTGCAATTGCGACAATGGTTGGCCTTATGTCCAGCCTCCCCGCAAACAAAGCAGACGATGTCCTCCTTTTTCTTCTTCATTTTCTTTGGTTGGAGTTTGACTTGGGGTTGATTCTTGAATTTTGGTTTCCCAGAGCTTCCAGTACTCTTGACCTGCACTTGATGAGCTTGGACTTAAGCCTTTCCTGCACCGTCACTGGCTCTAGTTCGTTCTTCGACATTAATAGTTGCTGACAACTCATTAAGAGTCAAGCGCTCCTTCATATGTTGACGAGCGGTTACGAAGTCACGCCACGAAGGCGGTAACTTAGCCAAGATAACGTTCACTTGGAACTTCTCTGGTAGAGCACAGTCGTACTGACTTAAGTCACGTATATGGAGTTGTAGCTCATGGAGTTGCTCCATCACCGATCGTCCTTCGACCATCTTGTAGTTCAAGTAGTTGGCAGTCACGAACGACTCATTCCCGTTATCCCCTTCGGAATACTTCTCTTTAAGTTCGTCCCAGAGTTGCTTGACATTTGTGAAGTTGACGTAGACGTCGAACAGCCGGTTGGATAAGATGGCTAACAGACGGGCTAAGACTGAATTGTTCGCATCCTCCCACCGCATCATTTTAGCGGTTTCCAATGGGAACACCGGAGGATTTGAAATGACCCAAAACAGTTTGAGATCAGTCAGCCAAAGTTGTCTTAGCCTGCCAGCGCTTAAAGTTGGCAACGTCAAACACCTCCGACTTAACGACATCAATAGAGGAATCCATTTCTTGAATTATAGGTTTTCTAGATTGTTGTAATAATTGCGGTATAAACATATGCTTCGATTTATTTCCAATATAATTAGTAATGACATGAACATGGTATAAAAGACATATACAAGACTTGACTATAACATAAGCATGAATATTTTTAAGCCATTTCTATAAAAGCATATACCCAACAAATATACCATGAAAATCATCATATCTAGCATAATGTTCAACAATAGATAATTTGTGAACGTTGCTATCAGATTGTAGAGTTACACAAGTTAAAACTTGACCATCCCGCTACAATAGATAGCTTTATACTCTTCATTAATTAGATATGTCAAAGAAGATTAAAACTTTGAGCTCTAAATCTCAATCTCAGAATATAGATTTGGTCAGCAGTACTGATAGGACAAGTGACCACCAGATCTTACTAAAATTCAGCCCAAATTGATTTAATACTCTACCAGAATATAGACTCTCAAATTTATCAAATCATGCACAAGCTGAATTGGAGAACATGTATGAAATCATCATATGAACTGCAGTGATCATAACCATGTATACCGAATATATATACCAGCAGAGTATATGCAAAATAACAGAAGCAACAAGATTCGGAGCTCAGTTTTAACCATCTAATTTCAGCATAAAGCTATTATCTTCATCGAGCAGTTTATCCCACTGATTATTTGCAATCACAGATATATGAATAGGCTGTAAACTGCAAAGAAATAAAACCGTATACTCACAAAGCCGGTGATACTCGAAATCACCGAGAAGATCATAGAGCCAGGCACGCCACAGGGCGTTGTCCCAGAAAACCTAGCGCCTCTCTATGTCACAGTGAGAGAGGGTAGCAGGTAATCGGAGATGCAAAACCCCCTTCGCCGGTGTATGTTCTCAAGCCGACGATGTCGAGGTGAGGGGATGCCGCACAAGCACACTGGAGGAACCGGCTAAGTACCTCGCAGTCGAGCACAGAACTGGGGTCGGCGTCAGGATGCCAACCAAGAATAGAGATGCCACACACCAGAGGCAATAGGGAAGAAAGAGAGGAGTGGAAGAGGAGAGAGCACTTCCCTTCGATGCCTCACAAAGGAGAACCGAGCTCCTATTTGTAGCTAAGAGAGGAGGGGAGCAACCTCTAGAGCGGTGGCCTCCAACGAATAGATCCGAGGATCCCAGGCTGCCACCGCCTCCCTCCTCTCCCGCTCGAGTTAGCGCCGCCCCTGAGGTTCCGGATCGGGAGCAATGCTCGCGCCAGATCAGAGGAGTGGCCGCACGGGGAGCGTGTCGCACGGGGGGAGTGGGCCGCACAGGAGAACGGGTCGCACAGGAGGACTGGGCCGTCGGGTGGAGCCCGCCTGCCGCCGGGACCACCTACACTGTCGCCCGCTCGGTCGCCTGGGCCGCCTGTCCGCTCAGGAGAAACGGGGAGGAAGCGTCCTCCCCTTATCTCTTCAATCTGGCCCACCGACAGGTGGACCCCTCTCTCTTTATTTTTTCTTTTTTTATCAATTATGAAATTACCGAATTGCCCCTTTGCATATACAACAAATACATGGGCCGAACCTTGCATGCATAGAATTTCAGGTATGTTCAATTAATTTCACATTACACTATCCGGCTGTCGTCTTTACATGTCACCTATTTATAGCTTATTATTGTCCTGTAAATATAGGGTGTGTTTTGACTTTACACAACAATTAAGGGGATGTGAAATTAAGAAAGGTAGTCCTGGGCCAAGTAGAATGTCCATGTGTGAAATATTGATGGTGAAAGAACAAGTAGCTCTATGGCGCGTGGCCTTTCTTGGCAGAAGCGGCTCTTTCCTTTTCCGAAAAAATTACTGGGGTAGTTCATATCATATACTGCTCGTTTTGGTGGGTTCGGAGTATATAAATTCTTTTGGTAGTAGCATCTTGATGAAAAGGTCTTGTTGCTTTGTGTTTCTGCGTTGCTGAAGCATGAAGCAGATTATTGATCGGTACAACTCGCATTCCAAGACACTTCAGAAAGCAGACGAGCCTTCTCAGCTGGACTTGCATGTAAGCTAAATCACATTTGCAATTGCCATGCATACACAAGACAAATGCAACGGCTATGATGCTGATGCTATGCTTATATCACTTTTTTTTTAAAGTGTGGCCCTTAATTTTTGTTTTTAAGAATTACCGGTACTTTTTTAAAAAAGCCATATCATCTATCATCGCATGAAAAAAAGAAACGCTTCTTCTGACAGCTTTAATTTTTTTTTGTCATGTGGTAGGCGGAGGACAGCACTTGTGCAAGACTCAGAGAGGAGCTTGCAGAAGCAAGCCTTAGGCTCAGGTACATGGCTTCACATTTAGCTACTCATTTTTTCCAGACAAATACGCGAGATTACACCATTACCAGAGTTAAATAAGCCTATCGATTTGTTCAATTACATGTGGCCTTTCGCTCTATCTGATTCCTGCAGGCAGATGAGAGGAGAGGATCTGCACAGACTGAACGTCCAACAACTGCAGGAGCTAGAGAAGATCCTCGAGTCCGGACTAGGCTGTGTGCTGAAAGCTAAGGTACATGGTGACAACAACACGAGGTTATCTATTGGATGGTCTTGATGAGTTGCACACCATGATTTTTTCGTATTGCAGAGCCAAAAAATTATGGACGAGATCAACGGACTAGAAAGAAAGGCAAGTGCTCCACACTTTAATTAGAACCCTGTTTGGCCGGACTCTCCGGTTTCAGTTAAAAGATTTCTATGCTAGAGTGTGTGGGAAAACTGGGAACTTCAGAGAAAGTATTGGCACTCCATAGTTTCATATGCTACTATAAAATGTATCTGAAACTTTTCCATTGGATTTTTCCCCTTTTCTTTTCCTAACATATAACAGCTTCACTATTGCTGTTGAACAGAGAATGCAACTGATGGAGGAAAATTCGAGGCTAAAGGAGCAAGTAAACAGTGATTTTTTTTGGGTGTTGTTTCCATCTTGTTCTGTCCTTGCTGTCTCTTCTTCCCGTAGCTTGCACGCCTTCCTTTGATTGAGCGACGATCTGAAGCTGCAGGTGTCCCGGATGTCAAAGATGGATAAGCAGCTCGGCGCTGATTCAGAAGTGGTATACGAGGAAGGGCAGTCGTCTGAATCCGTCACCAATGCGTCGTATCCGCGCGCTCCACTCGACACCGAAGACAGCTCTGATACGTCGCTCAGGCTTGGGTGAGTTCTTGCTAGATGTACCATATCTTCAGGTGTTCCTAGTTCCTTCATCTCAAGCCAAGTCCAATACGAAATTAGTTATATGTGAGGGAAAAAAAACTAGAGGTTGGTGACATAATGAACATAGAAATGGGCATTCATGATATGAATTTTGCGCATTGCAGATTACCACTCTTCCCTTCGAAGTAATTGGCTGGAAATTGTCTCTTCAACTCGAAGTGATTGGCAGTACACCTGAATCGGGAAGCGATCAACGGATTGCATCAAATAAACCGTTTCAGACTGCCAGATGATGTGTGTTCTGAAAGTCACTGGCTTTTGTTATACACAACAATAAGAGAGAACAGGTTCTTGAATGTTACCTGGCAGCCTGCTACTATTCCCATCCATGTTTTGTCCTCTGTTCATCTGTTGTGTAGACTTTTACTGTAGCTGCTATAAACTTTTTAACATAAAATGAGAAAAATGGTAAAAAAAATTCAGAAAACTGAAAAAATACTGCTAAATATTTTAGGACAATACAAAAGAATAAGGGGGAAAAGAAAAAGAAAAAGGGTCAAAAAATCAAAAAAAAAATCCGAATTTAGAAGCCAAAAAGTTGAGCCGTTAGGAGCGGGTCGAAGTGGACCTTGGTGAAACATCAGAATTCAGAAATCAGAATTATTTCAGCCCTGCAAGTAACCTTTGGTACTATTGATTTCTAGTTTTCAACAAATCTGTCATGATATGGTCTTCACGAAGAGATAGTGGCAACAAATACAACAGTAGTAAACAGTGAATTTGCAAGAAAAAATGGCCTTCGAAGTTAAACTAGAGATATTACCTTCGTTTCAAAAAACTAGAGACATTACCAAGAGATATTGGCATCCACAGGCGAGGCATCTCATTTAAACTTTCTGCCTAATCTGCACGTGTTACACAATTACACAAAGCGCGCTTTTTTGGCACTAACGAATGAGACATTCCCCAATAAAACAGAGGCCTGCATCAAGCACCTCTCCTGCTTTAGGCATATATGTTCCCTTGTGTGTTCGATTCGACGGCGAGACATCCCTCCGCTCACTTCGGCTTAGCCTCTGGTTTGTGATTTATTATTTACTATTTTTAAATTTTATCTTTTTTTCTATAAAAACTGGTTTCTTTTTGTATTCGTTTATATTATACGTGATGTGTTAACATTTTTTTTCTATTTTTAAATTTAATTATACCAAATAAACTACCATAAATTACAGTGCAAAATAAACTAATTACAATATAAATTCAGCTATAAGTTATCATTTTTCAACCCAACTGAACGGGCTGTTAGAATCTTTAGCTGGAGACAGCACATGAATGTTAAAAAGGCAGATCAAGTTTGTTCAGTGCACTGGAATGGTTCATGTTTCTCTGAATTGCATTTGCAACGAAGCAAAAATGCAATCAGATCTTGCCTTATATTTTCCAGAAAAGCATCTGAAAGAATGTGTTCAACTTTAAAAAGTTTAGGGGCTTTTTTATTTTTGTCAGATTAAATTTACAGATGTTGAACTAAACAGTTTAATTATCAGTGGTGAGAAATGCCAGCTTTAGTCTTCTACCCTTTTCTTTTGCCTTTCTTGAGTTTTAAGCTTCTGAAGTTACGGATATGGCAGTATGGTTAGTAGAAACGCAGAGCACAAGAATGCAAGATGCAGGGGGAGAAACGAGAGTCGAAATGTCTCAACTTCTTAATTTATTCCATAGCCAGATGCTACATCAGGCGGCAGCGATCCGCGGCCACGAGACACGGGTGGTGCAGATGATGGCTTCATCATGAGGGCCTGGGGCTCTCTTGCAAAGAAGCTATTGGAGGCCCCTTCAGAAGCATCAAACATCTTGCATGGCGCGGCCTCCCTTGCTTTCCCCAGCAGATGTCCAGAGAAATGATCTCCCCATATGTCATATGTGAACTCTTTCTTCGGGACGACACCCTCGTCTCTCTTCACAGCCTTATCTTTCATCAGGTTGGAGCCAGGAGCGCGAGCGTGCGGAGCGATTGGGGAAGATGCGGCCAACACTGGTGAGCGCCATGCAGTGGTCAGCACAGTGGATGAAGGCAATGGATTTCCAGATGTTGCTGAAGGTGCAGGAGGTTGCTCCTTGGCAGTTTGCAACCAAGCATTCTTCTGGTAGTTATTCCCAGTTGATGGTGCCTTTGCCTCGACATCAAACCCACTCTCGAGTTTACTGTTGTGTTTCAGTTCTGATGGTGTCCCAGAAAAGGACCAACCTTGTTTTGGGGTTGAACTTGGTGATAAAGGCGAAGACGGTGTTGAATTCCCACTGTGGCTGCTAGAAACCTCAAACTTTGCTGCCAGTCCTGCACCACCAACTTTCCGCTTCCTTCGCCTCCCTTTGTCTCGAGAAACTCTGATAGTAAGATTCCCACTAGCTTGTGGAGCTTCCATTGATACCTTGTCTTCCACAGGATTAGCTGGGGACATAGATATAGTCGAAGTTGTATTCAGTTGTTCATCTGGATTGTTATTGTCACATGTCTTCTTGGGGCTATCAACAACATTAGCAGGGTATTTCTCAGTAAGACCTTCTTCAGCTCTTTTGTGATCCGTTATCGACCTGTGCACAAGGCATAATTGATCAAACTTAAATCATGTAAAATTGAAAGAAATCTGAGAAAAAGACGACAGTGGTCAAACTTTTACCTGCAAGTTTTGTTGCTACACTGAAGAAAAGAGGGCTTAACAGCCTTGCTAACAGTACCTTTCCTGCCATCAATCTTGATATAGTAATCTTCAGAGCCCACTGGCAAAGAAGGGACACCACGGACAAAGACCAGAACAATCAAGGACACAGTTCCAAAAAAGAGTATCAACGCTTTCCAATTGATGGATATGAGGTAAGACATTCTGCACTGGTTAAGCATACATACAGGAACATTTGCAGTCATAGGGATCACAAAGATGCCAGTAGTCATAGCTAGCTCAAGATCTCTCTGAACCTTAGCTGAAGAGAAGTCAGCTTTAAAAGAAATTAGCATTCTTATTGATTCACTTGGTGCTAAGCTGAATCCCTTGCAGTTGTCCACGGTAAATCCATCGACACCACAATCCGCTCCAGAAACTTTTACCTTCGTCACTTGAAGAGGAAGGTCACCACTATTTTTAACGTGTATCTCCTTGGACAACTGTTGACTGCACAAAGGGCCAGTGATATCTGATTTGGACAATGTTGATTTATTGTGAATAGACCCAAGGTCAAACTCTAGCTTCCAAACAGGTTCAGATCCCTCGAGAAGGGCAATAGATTGCCATCCACCATGTGCTCGAAGAGGCAGCCACTCCATGCCCGATAGGTTGTTTCTGATCAAAACCATGCTTGACCACATGCACCGATTTGAGGGACGGAAGACAATAGGACCAAATAAAGCACTCTCCAAAGGGCCAACATAGGCCTCAGTAACTGCTGCATCGCTTAATGAGAAACCAAATCTAGTCTCTGTAGAGTCAATTTCTGGAGATCTACTTGAGAATGTGTGTTCACATGTGTCATTTACAGTTTTGCACTGGCCAATGATTTCCTCAGAGTTCAGAACCAGCTGCATGGATGCATGCCCCAGGCTTGGGTTATGGATGGCTATCCATTTAGAAATCTGAGATCCAACTTGCACAACAGGAAACAGCAGTTCATGATCTTTGAGAACAGAAATCCCAGTCCTTGTGCCATGAGATCTCCATCTTCTAAGTACCATATCATCAGCTCTGACTGTTCTCATGATTGTTGGCTGCAAATTATTTCATAAAATTACGTGAGCAGATTCACAAGCAAAAATATGTAAATGCATACAGGTAGAAGACACTTGGGATAAGCAATCAAACAGTTTTCATTATATAAATGCAACAAAAACAAAAAAACGAAAAGCGAGGAGAAACATATTGTACTTCCAGGAGCTACCAACTACTTGATAAGCACTTCACTTATCTCTACATCAATTAGCTCTAATACCTACAGCGGCCAACTAATGGATCAGTACTCAAATTATCAGTACAGTATCTAATGTATGAGACATTGAGACTCTTCTCCCATGCAGTCAAAGTCACCACAAAGGTATTCTGCTGCCATAGGAATCACTCTCAAGACCAGATAAATCTATCACTAGAAACTGTATCCAAATACATTGGACATTATTATGAAATGAACATTTAATCTGAAATATCAAGCACAGGTCCATCAGACAGGCTAGCTGGCATTGATATCTCAAATGCTAAAAAAAAGCATTATCTTTAAGGGAGCAAGACTACCTCATGTGCCTGTCTTGATCTATTTTATCCGTTCATTATTCACATAGATGATTAAGACTAATGACAACCAAAATCAAGGCATCCAAACCTTTTCTTTAATGAGATAAAAGCATGCTATAGAGAACAATAAGCTTAACGTGCCCATACGAACATACAACCTACATGAGATAACTTTGTGGGATTGAAAAGAAATGAGAGATAACAATATACTGGGGTGGATGAATCTAATGAAACAGCATTAGGCATGACAAGGTGCTATCATTACTGAGCTCATATATCATTTTTGTAAGCATTGATTGCTTAAAAGCAACTCCTAGTCTAGCTAATAGAACAATATCTAAGACCAATTGAAACAACACAAGGTTCTAAATTCAAAAACATGCGCAAGGGAATTACCTTCGTGTTATGCGGGCCTTCTATTTCTAGGATGCTGCCCAAAGATCCCGTCCTCAAGTTAGCAGATGTCTCTTCTTCAGAAAATGGTCCAACAAATGGCCCATCAGATTCAGCAACAACAGGATTAGTTGTATAAGAAAGAGATGCAGACATTATATCTTGGCAGGGTATCACAATTGAACTACCAAGAGAGCTATCTGTTTCTACCACTATATTGCAGTTGTCAAATGAAATATCCTTTGGAACTGAAGAAGTATATCTTATCAAAGCTATATCTGTTACGGTATCAGGAAAGAGTATCAATCCACTCAGGTACTTAACCTGAAAGATCACTGGGCCATCCCTGTTATCCTCAGTCACGCTTACAATCCTCAGTAACTTTGTTGCATCATTATGTAAAGAGAGGGAAAATATTGATCCACTTCCAGCACAAGATGATATACGCTCAAACGTGACAGAAACTAAGCTAGTGGAATCATAGTAGGTTCGCGCATGCACCACTAGCTCAATAGGTATAACAACAGTATCCGTTGTATCAGTTGTGCAATTGCGCAGTTTCATGCAGATAGCACCAAACACCTTGCCTTCCAAAAGAGGTTGCAATTTCAACTCTACGACAGTGTTGCTTTTTGAAGGAAGCACCTCCCATTGCTCACTAGGCCTAATATGGATAATTGGCCATCCAAATTCAGTACTGCTTTCTGCATACCAGTCGCTACTCAAAGAAGTTAACTCCAATGCCTCATCTAAAGGGCCTAACTGACAAACTACGTGAGAAGATTGTTTTGGGCTTTCAAATGCAGACATCCAAGCAGCCACTTCCTCAACATAGAGAGAATCATCAAAAGGGTTGTGTATTGATAAGTTCCTCTCCAGGAGTCCACCTAATACGACATCCATCCCAGTCATTGGCAGTATCTGATAAGGCGACCTGACAGCCATGCCCTTAGCTTGTATAATGAACCCACCAAAATTCGTCTGCAAAACCAAATGCGCTGATGAATAGCCCAACATCTTTGGCAAGAATATGAAGGTGACCGATGCATTCTCTCCGGGCTGCAGCACCAGATCCTCATAACCATACACATAGAACTGCGGATCAGTGCTGAATGGTTCATAGACACGCAGGACACTGTCATTGTTCAAATTCACCACAGTCAAGGTGGCCATAGAGGCTGAATACAAGTTACTCCTGCCCCAATCCAACACCGGTGGATTTATCTCCACGTTCATCGATGAGGAACCGTAAAGATCATTTGGGTTGACACCTGTGGCCGTGCCATCCAACTCCGGCGGCAACCCGTGCGATGCCCGCATCCAATTGTCAGGCACAAGCGGCGCCTGACACGACGCCACATTATGCCTCCCACCATCCTTGCCCTCTAGCCCCAAACCATTACTCACCACATCTGCAGACGAGCAAGTTACCACGCCTCCGCCGGACATCGGGAATCTCAATGGCCGTGATGGTCCCCAGTCCCTTGAAACCTTCAAATCGGGCTCCTTGATGCGGTCCTCGCTTGCAAGCAAAGTCTGAACCGCCGAGGACGAGAAGCAGAAGGAACTCCGGTCTGCACACACATCCCGGAAGCCGAGGCAGCGACCGTCGTCATCATTCTCCTCCGCGAAATCCCCCACCGCCGTTGAGACGGACAGAGCAAGGGCCAAGAACAAGCAGGACAGAGCAAGCAAGGACCCCCTACAAGAAACCGAAAACACCACAAAAGAATCAAGAACTCGCTTTGGTTGATCGCCAAATAGGCGAAGTGGTACTGAACACTAAACCACCCAATAAACCTCAAGAAAAATAATCACAAGAACCAAAAAAAAAAAAGCTCGAGTATTTTTTAGCGCCCTAAGCATGGATCACACAGGACACAGGAACTCAAGAACAACAGCAAGAGAGAGGCGAAAGGCAGTTCCTTGTTTGTTTCACGATGTCTGGAAGCAAGAAAGCAACGAGGGCCAGAAGGGGAGTTAGAGGGGAACTTACCTAGGAGAGGAGGAGACGGCGCGTAGGGGCCTGAAGGAAACAGAAGTCGCCGCCGGCGAAGAGCCGCGGCGGCGGCTGGTCATGGCGAAGAGGACATGCAGCGGGCGAGACTTCACTGTGGCGACCATGGGAATCCACGGAAAACGAAAAAAGAACAGAGAGAGAGAAAAATAAAAAGGAGAGGAGGGGAGGGGAGATGAGATGAGAGGGACAGAGGCGAGGAATGAAAAGAGAACAAAGAAAGGCGAGAAGAAAAGAAAAGAAAAATACGTTGGGTGTTGGTTGGTTTTGGTGTCGAAAAGAACTTTTAAGTCTTTCGTTTTGTAGTTTGAACATGACTGTTTTGCCCCTGCGGTATTCTGGGCTGCTAACCGCGATCATGTGAGAGGTTGGATGCATGAATATTTTGATCGAAGCGACTAACCATGGTTCATGAGTCTACTAGAAAATTAGCAAAAATCATTCCGATTTCTCACTTCAATCGGTCTCAACCATGGATTGGTGCTGGGTTAGGATGATTTTAGTGATAAAATAGCATATTCATATTCACGTGTTTTTAAAATAATTATATATAAATACATATTTAAATAAAATATATACTTAATTCGATCGAATTTTAATATTCTACTATATAATGTTGGTTAATAAAATGAGTGGCGTACATAATCTCCACACACAACATGATATCTAGAATTGCATGCAAAACCTCCACGCACAACACAACAACACAGCTGGGCAAAATTAAAGCGAGCAACGCGTGAATCATGGTGCGCCACAGCATCATGCAGCCAGAAGCAATATTAGGTAACAATCAATTTCAAGCAAATAATGTTAAGCAAGTCCATAGCACAGGTCAAGAACAACATACATACCAACATACAACAAAGTTTAACAAAAAGACATAGAGAAAAGCTCACGAATGGTATATCGTTTCTTCTTTCACCGATGGCATAGCGTAGCCTACCCTTCCTCCTCCCCACTACCTTCGGCTTTGGATCTGGTGAAGTGCCACCAAACCACTAGTTTCACCACACACCCCCCCAGATGTCGAGGGGGGCCAGCGAGGCAGTGGCCCAGCGGTGGGCGGCTGCGGAGGGAGGTGGACGGTGGCAGAGGGAGGAATAGGCAAGACGGTGGCGCTGCGACTACTAGTTTGGGCGGGATGGTAGTGGCAGGGAGGAAAAAATGGTGGCACGATGAGGCAGCGAGATCACCGCCAGCCGCCGGTGGTAGAGGAGGGGGCAGGGGAGGCGCAGGAGTGGTGCGGAGCTACTCGCATCAGAGAAAAGAGGGGGGAGGGGGAGTGGCAGCGAGGGAACGGTCGAGAAATGGCTGGGAAGGAGGCTGGGGAGCGACAATGAGAGGGAGAGGAGGGGGAGCGGCAGTGGCGTAGCTAGGATCCAAATCCTGTGAGGTCAGCTTTTCTAAAATCTTTAGACGGATGTTAGCGGGAGAGGAGGGGCTAGGACTTAGGGTAATTGTTGGGTTGTTAGATGTTAGCGGGTTGATAGTTGGCAAATAAAAAAAAGTGGGTATGAACTCTTGTTCAATTTGACATTTTTTGACACCACATTCGAATTTGAATTAAAAAATATAATGTTTATGTTCGTACCAATAGAACTATTATTTGCTTTACTAGATTCACAACCATAAGAATAAAGAGGTAAAATAAAATAGGTATCTGTATCCATTTTACACCCCTAGGTGGAGAGGGGAGGGCATGAGAAACAGGGAGGAGAAATTTTGTCACATTTAGTACCGTTTGCAATGGTAGTTAAAATCTATCGACCATAGTCTAAAATGACGTGCTAATGACAAATAAGGAGATTTGTACTAGTAGCAGGTCCCTTCCTGGCCAATCGGACAGCTCGGGAATCTCTAGCCGTCGAGCTAGCTAGCATGCGTTGCACTTGCACGCACGCTCCTCGAAGCAAACACGGCTTTGTCGACCAGGTTCCCGGGCACGTCCAAGAGATTTGGACGGCGAAATCGATGAGATTTTTGGTGCCCTGCGATCACGGCCACGTATAGGGAGCTAGCTAGGAACGTATACTTGTTGTTCGTCTTCTGCACGTCGATTGGTCGGTCTAGTTTATCTAGACGGAGTGTGTTTGGGTTATACGATGCGTGGCAGGGACGGCCTAGGATTGCATCGGCAATACTAGTGTTATTGCGGCGGAGATCGTACAATGTTTTGGACCGTCTAATCAAGCGGTCAATGGTTGGGAACATACGTTCGCTTAACCGTAGGGTCTGTTTATAGAAGCATTTTAATCGAAGCATATTAGTTATTATAAAAGGGTCTGTTTATACATTATTTTGTATGAAACATCAGGTTTTTTGTTGTTGGAGTGTGAGGACAGAGGGCATATATGGCAAGCCAGTTACTGTGAGCAGCAGATAAATACGAGGCGAAATGAATGGAATGGGTCATTACTGATGAATGACGTGCGACTTGGACTTACAAATTAAAACATGCATGACCCAGCCGTCTGACCGGGAATTGATTGATCGGACGGCTTCAAGTCCAGAAAAGAATTGACGCCGTGTGTTCAATTGTCCACCCATTATGTCCAGATTTCTTGATAAGCCCATGTATGATCTATTGAATTTACCCTTTCAGAGAGAAATACTTCATGGCGTGATCGTCAGGTCAAAAAACAGGATATATATATATATATATATGAGCTTTCCTGATAGGGCACTCTGGCCGATTGACCATCGATCGTGCTGGCTACTAACAGCAGCTTGCCTTAGGACCCGTTTATTTAGATTTAAGCTTATGGTTACTGACTTATTTTTTATTATTTATAATTTTTATTTTTTTTCTAATTTTTTTAGTATTTTTAGCTTTTTTTTACCGGTTCTTTTTTTATTCATTTGTATTATACGTAATGAATTAACCTGTTTTTTCTATTTTTAGATTTTTTTAATTAATTATACTAAATAAATTACTATCAGCTGCAATGTAATTTTAATCAGTTATAGCATAATTTTAATCATAAATCATTAATTTTTAGTTCAATCGAATGACCTCTTAAATTGTTCTATTAATTTGTTTAGGCGTCGTCGAACTGGTAGGTTCTAGTTAGAAACTTTGAATAATCCCAAATCAGAGGTTCCTAAGGCCCCGCTCAAGTTAGCTTTTTTTCGACTTCAACTTCTAGTTTCAGCTTTTTTTTCACTATTCACTACACTATCCACTAACTCAGCTACAGTAAAAAAAAGCTAGCTACAGTGAAATTTCAGCTAAAAACTAAAAGCTATCACTAAAACGATCACCCTCTAAAATCGCCATTGGTCGAAGAGAATCTTCCCTGAGAATCAGGCAACCAAACCACATCATGCATGTTCCGGCTGCTCTATTATATCTCACGTCAAACTTCTCATGCGGCATTTTATGGGATCAGATAAATTAAAAGGAAATTAGATACGATTTATTGCGGTTGTTTTTCGTTCCTGTAAATCGCTTATAAGAAACTGCCCTCATGAGACATGACCCAATCATGCATATATATATATGCTTAGTTTGCTTATAGCCTCATACGGAGTACAACGCAACCAGTGCTGCACACAAGCGCTTCTAACGCTCACTTTGAGATTAAAATACTGTTTAACGATTAAAACACTGTAGCAGCGATCGGAATACTGTAGTATTTTTGTCACATAGTGAAATTTTTTTGTTTTTTGGTTTTTTTTGCGTTCCGTTTTTTTCCTCATATTCCTTTGCATTGTCCGCACTAGACTAGCGAGCCATTTTTATTTTTACATTTTTTAAAATTTAATTATACCTAACATACCACTCAGCTACAGTGTTTTTTCAGCCAGCTACAATGTTTTTTTAGTAAAAACTAAAAGCCATCGCTATTCCGATCACCCTCTATACCTGTGTGTGTACGCACTCTCTTGGTTTGTAAATACGCTTGATACTGATACTTTTGTTAGTTGCTTTTGAAAATTTGCCTAAGTGATCTCATTATATATTTGCTACGAACTCAATCGAAGGTATGATTGCAGATCGCAATTCGCAGCTGCCTCTCAACTCTCACGGGATCTCAAGTGATAAGTTAAGGCCCCGTGGAAAGCGAAAATTTTACCTGATTCGTGTGGAAATCGAGCTATTTCCTGTCAAGATCCCTATGTCCCAAACGGGGCATAAATGTTGTCTTACTGTAGATGCCCTCTCCGGCTACTCACCAACAAGCACCAGCAGATTCGGGTTTTCAACTGTAGCACCCAACTTCTGTTTTTCATTTAATCCACGACTCACACCGAACGAAGCTCGAACTATAGCGCAAATTGACGCATCTATGTATGGTTTTATTCCAAATAACTTTTAACTTCTGATTTTTAATTCTCAAAAGCTAAAAGTTGTTTATAATATGTTAGTTTCTTAATGTATCTTTTTTTTACTTTGTATTGTTTGTAGAAATATAATGATATATATTTTTATTTTTTAATTAAATATTTTAAAAAATAATAGTCGTTATAATATGATTTTAGTGTAGAGCTATTAGAAAAAAGCCGAATTGATATGGGCCTTTAGGTGTGTGATTAATTGGGAGTCGAAGCTTAGCATTTAGCCTGACAGCCATCCTACTGCACGGCTTGAAGCCTCGAATCCACCGTCCATTTGCTAGTGTATGAAGTACTACACTGGTGAGTATACTAGCGATTCTCTGGGCTGGGATCAAATCAAACCTCTAGCGCTGTTTTACAGAATTCTTTTTCTCCACTTAATCATGATTAGCATCGAACGAAGAGAACGGAATTCCAATCTCCAAAACTGTACACGATCTATCTCGAATTCCTAGGTGGCAATCGTGGCAGTTCATGCACCATAACAGGAAAACGATTCGTGAGGGACAAAAAAAAAGGAGAAAGCTACTCCACTTAACGAGCCATTTAGGGGCAGCTTTCACTCCCTTAAACTAAATATAGGGTATGTTTTGGACTATGACTTATAACTTTTAGTCTTAGTATAAATACATGTGAAAAAAATCAAAAATTGATAAGTAGTTTCTAAAAGACTATTTTGATAAATTGTTTTAAAATAATAGATAAAATTATTCTATTTATTTATTAAAAAAATTATAAGCCATGGAGTGAAAATAATAGTCCGTAGTTTACTGCCCCTCCAAAGTCCATGCGTCTCAGCCTCAGCCGCAGCTCGCCGGTCGACACGTGTCCACCTAAGGTCGATCCAACGGCGTGGAATCTCGCCCCGGCGGCGCTGTCGCCCTCCTCGCGGATTCCGCACCGGGCCCCTCCTTACCCGCCCTACGTGGCTCACCGCGGATGGTTCGTCCCATGGGCCCCATGTGAAGTGGCGGGAGATTCCGGTGACTATTGTTTACACAGCGCTGTACTGCTACGTGGGCCGACGAGGGGCGGGGGCTCCACGGAATCTGACGGTGGGGCCGCGCGGTCGTGTTCTGTGGTGGTGCCGTGTCGCTTTCTGCTTGGGCCGAGAGGGAGAGAGCCTTGTGTAGTTGGGCCCTGGATATGCGCACAAATTACCAATTTGCCATTCTGTCTCGACGAAGAACAACTGAACAATGCAGATTACGAGGGAGCGTTAGTCTAACAAGTAGGGTCCTGTTTTTAAAAACAGTAGACGGTAGAGACGTTAAAATAAATATTATATATAATTTTGAATTTGAGAAATTGTTTAAAAGTTTCACTTAAAAAAATATTTCTTTCATTTTGATTTTTTTTAAAAAAATAAAAACCCGAAAGAATAGGACACTGTCATCAACCATAGTAAATGAGTACAAGCATTAGCTTTTAGGATTTGTTGTGGATCAGTATTGTAACGGATGTGTCTCGATTTGATACGGTGATTTTTGATGCCATCGGTGAAACAAAGTGCTCCTGCGCACGGATTCTTCTGTCCAACTTTTTGACTTTAATTATTACCAGCCTCGCAACAGTAGAGTGAACGCCACGGCTTCCCACTTGTTTGCAACGTACGTACTGCCGTACTTATCATTTGTACGAGTAGTACTCGCCAAGTCGCAAGTAGACGCACACGAGCTAGAACATATGATAGGTAGCATCGACGTTCTACGTACTGCGATTGCCATTGTTTTTATGCGAAATCCGAACGAATCAATGATCAGAACTGACAGGCACAGCAGTAGTATTCTGCATACACGATTGTAACAAGATCAGAACTGACAAGCACAGTAGTTTTTATGCGAAATCCGAACGAATCAATGCATTGCCGACAAAATAGCCTGCTTCTTAGCTTAGGCAGGTCTCCAAGGTAGTTAAAGGCTAGTCGGCAAAAAGGGTCGTGGTTTATATATCTGTAATTCCACTTTGGAAACGGCAGTGGTTGGGAAAGTAAGAGAAAGTATGTGATACGTGGCGAACTTGAAAGTTGACAACTAAAATTATCAGAGCTAGCACATGCCAAAAGTGCAGAGACGCGCGGTTACTTCCCTACCAGTTCATCCGGACAGAAAAAAAAGAGACATCTATCATACAAAAAGTACTTTGTGCACGAACCTATCCACAGAGTAGATAGCAGTCTAGCATGTTCGCTCCAATAAGGTTACGTTAGAAGAAGAAATGCAAGTTCACCGTATCCATTCCTAGTGTCTGTCAGACTGTCAGGTGATACGATGAAGTTGCTGTGACTTCACCTAGGCTAAGATATTTTTAGCTTATGACTTTTTTCAAACATATAAAAAGATGACTTCTTCGCTGTTATTTAAAAGTAGTTTATTGGAATAATCTATTTGAAACAGCTTATCGGCATTCAGTTTGTTTATATAATTACTCGTGCTAAGATCAAAAATCATAAGCTACAGCCCAAAAGAACCCACCATTAAGAACATAATAAGATAGGTGAATTACCGTATCTGAGCAAGCGAAAAATACCGAGTGTTCTTTCTTTGACATCTCGGTAATTGTTCTTTCTGTATTCACTCTGATTACACCTATACTATTTAATATCTTATGTAAGAGTACAAAAAATGGATAATTTTTATCTAACTGGCAACCTAAGACTTATGAAATAAATATAGAATAAAAAATAAGTATCTAATATTGTCTGTATTTAACTTTAACATAAAAAAAAATATGAAATATGATACAGACGACCGATATTCAATCCAATTGGACCCTATGTCCAGCACCAAAGCTACGGCACCTACAATGCACTACTGGGTGTTCGGAATAGCAATGGCTTATAGCTTTTTTTACTGTAACTGAGTTGGTTTATTTGATATAATTAAATATAAAAAATTTAAAAATAGAAAAAACATATTAACCTATCACGAACAATGCAAAGAAATACGAGAAAAAAAGGCAAAAAATCTCAAAAAAAATCTAAAAAAACAAAAAAAGAGGCAAAATTATTGAATATTGAATAGTGAAAAAAGTAGAAACTGATTTTAAATCAAAATAAGTGGGGAGGCTTTAAGCTGACTTTACTCAATAGTGCAATCGCAGTGGCACCTTTCTGTACATGGCTTTTCCGCTGCTGCCTCTCTCCAAAACTTGTCCTATCTATGCTAATCCTTTCCTTGCCAACAACCACTCGTAGAAGAGATTATCTTTGGTTTACGCTAATAAAGACAGTAGGGGCCTGTTTGGATCGCGGAATGAAAAACAAAGCAACGGGAAAAACACAGAAAAGCTATAGAAATACAATAATAAAACAGAGAATTAAGAAATACAAAAAAATAGGAAGAGGTGTTTGGAATGCAGAACTAAAAATACAAACAATACTTTATGAAACTGTAAAAATCATTCATGTGAGAGAGTAAATGGAGGTTGCATTGGAACTTTTAAATAAAAAAATTTCCATGAACTTCCACCTCTTTTTTCTTTTCCTCCAGAACCGTATGAAGATACAACTTTCTAATGGGAAGGAATGAGACCAATCCTCCATTCCAAATATCCCTAAAGTCAAACTTTCTTTGGAATGAAATTCCACTACCTTTACCTTTACCTTTCCTTTATCCAAACTGGCCCTAGATGTCCATCTGCAGGTCCCAGCCACCGTGAACTGCAAAGTGCTCAGGCGAGAGAATCTACTCGCCCTTCTCGAGTTACTATTACAGAATATAAAAATTGTACGGTCGTACAAGTGTTTTGTTTTGGTCACTCCAAGCTCTCAACGACTTACTTACAGTAGTGACACGTAGTCCTTAGTAGTACAATGCTATAGTACTTTATTTTTACCACATGTTAATAAGCTGGTTAGTGAGTACTTGTTTAGTACTACTTGTCACAATATCTCTAATTAAATCCATCTCTAAGGCGTTTAGAATGACAATAACTTATAAATTTTTTTACTGTAGTTGATTTATTATGACTTATTTAGTGTAATTAATTTTTTTTAAAAAATAAAAATAGAAAAAACAGATTAATCCATCACGAACAATACAAAGAAATACGAAAAAAAGATAAAAATATCCCCTAAAACAAAAAAAAATAGAAAAAAATAAAATTAAAGATTAGTAAAATAAAAGTAAAAATTAAAAGCCATCCAAAACGGCGGTAGCCATTCCTTCATGCCAAGGCGTTGTTGTCTCCCCACCTTTTTTTTCCCGTGCGAGGTGGGGCTCGAATCTGTCCACCGTAAAGGAGAAGGAGAAATTCGCCATAGATTTCGATGCGCATATCCGCAAAGTTGCGGTATTTTTTTAGAGAGATACGTGCTCTCCTCTCGCTCGCGTTTGGTTTGATGGCAACCTCATCGGCTGTGCAAACCGCCGGCGAAGAAAACTCTTCGGTTTCGCATCGCCTTCGCCAGGTTGCTTTTTTGACGAAAAAACAGGCTAAGCATGGAGGGTTAGACCTGCAAGAAAGGGAGACGTCGACGTGTGCTTTGCGCTTTGCCTTTTGGACATGGACGTTTTCCCGTCCACGAGGCCTGGCTGCTAACTCGAGCAAAAATCCTTTTCTTTCTAGAGCAGAAGGGGGAAACCTCGAGAATAAAATATGTCCTCGTGACCTCCTTTTTTTAGAGCAAGTGGTTCTATTTTTTTTATTTTTTAATGACTTTTATCTTTTATTTTCTCTTAGCAACCACTATTTAGTAACTAAGATCTCGTGCCAAACAGCTTCAACTATTTGCTTTTTCTAGATTATGGCTTATTTAGGTTAAAAAAACACTAAGAATATATCGGTTTCTAATTTTAGTTTTTTTCACTTTTCTTTTCTCTTTATTTATTTGCATTATCTATAATGATATAACAGTTTTTTCTTAGAAGAAGTAACAGCCGATACAGTATAATTTTAGCCAAAAATTATAACCAAAAGCTTAAATAAAAAACTAGTTAAAATAGACCCTAATAAATTACAGTTAAAAATAATAAACCGTAACCTAAAAAAATAAACCTAATGAATGCTACTGGTTTTGCAGTAACTCCCGACGCTGACAGCCATCGTATAAGCAGGGAAATATTGCTGCGAACCGTCACTGACGTGTGGGCTCCACACCGATTGACGCAGTTCTCTGAGGGGCAATCACGTCATTGACAGTTTTATAAGGAATATTTTCCTCGTAAGCTCAAACGCTGGAGGAATCTTTTGGTGGAGTGCAGGGAGCGGAGATTCCGCGGTGCTCAGATCGTCAATGCAACTTATCCGCAGATTCTCTTCCGCCCAGAAGCACAGCCTCGGCGGCTGCTCTTCTTCGAGCCAGGTCAAGAGTGCAATTAGCCGAACAAAGACGGCACGGCTGAATAATCATCTCTGCACACGATTTTCCTCCAGGAAAAGGACCAACGGTGTAGTACTAGTACAGCACCGGGCCATCGGCTCTCGTGATTTAGAAGCCCGATACATTAATCGAGTGCCTGCCAATTCCATGGTATTTACATCACAGAACGATTTGGGATACAAACCTGGGATACAGCACTTGTTTAGACGCTCACACTACACAGCTCACATTTTACAGGTGGTTTCCATGGACTGATGGACAGTAGCTGGCGATGCGGTTTCGTCTCTCTTTACAGTACAAACAACGTAGTGTGCTCAAGAGAAGCAAAGAATGCACCTGCAGGCTACGGCCGTGTCGAAGCACCAACGACCTCCAGCATCTGGTGCAAGGCGTGCTCGTCTTCAACACTTTGGGGCCTACGGCAGAAACAGAGAAGGCTATGACGAAAGAGACCAAGAAATTCAGGGGAAGCGCACAAGGACAGGGGAGGTGCCTCTTCCGATTGCTTATGGGCTTCGAGGATGCTTTCGACCCACCTGTCAAAAGCAGCATGGAAAATCATGCATATGGATGATACAATAGTCAATGGCTTCGTAGTATACGATGTGAACGCCGGTTCTGGATGTCCAACGCTCCGACGTGCCCATGACAATTGGATAATGCTATTCAGAAGGCCTCATGATGTGTGCATACCCTTCAAGTCCAGGGGGGCAAATTTCTTCGCTGCAGAGGCGGTCGTCTCGCCGATGCAAGCAATGGGGTTGCTCAACTTGTCAACTAGTTAAATGGGGTTTAGCCAAGGTCTGCATCAACATGATACCCACAAAAACTGAAGAAAGTAAAGCACGGCTAAAATGAAATTGTGTCAAAATGTAACTAATTTAAGTCAACCCAGGGAAACAGATAGTAGGTAAATAGTATGTTTCAAGTTTTTCATCAAATTATTGTGTGCTTGTGGATCAGTAATCTCCCCTTACATAAAACAAAAGTAAGCTCCTCCAAATAGAATATCATCTTTAATTGCTAGTACCTTATGATCTGTTTTTTTTCCTCGAAAAACACAAGAGGGATGCGTTTTCTTTCATTAAGCAGGAAAGATGATTACAAAATTAAAAAAAACACAGAAATTAGCTCTAGGCCTTACCAGGCCGAGCAAGGGGGCCGGATTACATACGGGACTACAGGAGCAGGGGATGACTACCAGCGAAAAAAAGGAACAGTAGCGACAAAACACAAGGCCGACTAACTACAGCACCGGCAAGCACTCGCTAAGGCCGATCTCCAACAGTGGCCGGATGAAGATCTGGAAGTTTGGATTTATGCAGCGAAGACCAAGTAGTAAATTCCTGCTTCGTGCGATGCATGAACTCCTGAAGATCTGGTTTGCTCTGGTTGTGCTAGATTGTATTCCTCCCTTTCCAGATCATCCAAACCAGGAGGACGATTAGGGAATCCACTCCTTTGCGCCTGGTGGCTGGTGCGAGGAGTCTTAACGCTGTCCACTGGTTTTGCAAGGAACACTCAGCTCAGGGGCAAGCAGTACAAAGCGACAAATAGGAGAGTATGCAGAACCAGAATTGCTTGACTACCGGACAACTAACAATGAGATGATTGATCATCTCTTCAAGTTGTTCACAGAGCAGACAAACCGATGGCGCGGGAATGGAGCGACTATTCAATCGCGAGAAGGTCCAAACTCGATCCTGAAGAGCTAACCAGGTGAAAAGCTTAGCTTTAAGCGGCGACACGCTTGACCATAAATGTTAAGACATGGGAAGCGGATCAACCCTTGACAAAGCACATTGTAAGCCGACCTAGAAGTGAATTTCCCGTCCACAGTCCAGCGCCAGCGAACGACATCTTGTGCTCCCTGCTGTGTTTGCACATTGCACCTGAATTAACATGGAGCACAGGTTGAGGAATTCGGAAATGGCGGGGATCCAAAAGAGGGTGGAAGAGCCGTCCCCAATTTCAAACGACGAGGAAGCGTAGAAAAGGTCTTCGGTTGCGACGTCTTCCGGCTGACGAACTGCGGTCCACAGGCGTTTTGGCTCAGTACGTGCCAACCATTCCCATGAATCCCATCTAGCTCAAAAGGCAATTCCCACAAGCCTAAGATCAAGAATGGCTAGTCCTCCGAATATGTAGGGCTTGCAAGTCTGCTTCTAGCTGACGGGGCACCTCCCCGCGCAGGTGAGATTTGTTGGGTTGATCTCGGCTATCAGAACCCGAGAATCCAGGGAGGCCATGCCTCCACTCGCGTCTTGATCGGAGGCGTAACCGACTCGATTTGGTTTTGGTCCCGATCACCTAGCGTCATATAAAATAAGGGATTCGACAGGGCTAGTACATTGTTGTTCAAGCTTCGAAGATCCCACATAGACCCGATCTGTCTTAGAGCGCTCAGGTGGACGAAGACCGAAGACCCATCTCTGTCCTCATCCATGGCATCATCGCGTCGCTGAACACCTTCCAAATGGCATCTCCTAGTTCGGGTATGTCTTACGCACTAAGGTTTATGCTTGTGTTCATGAATGTTCTAGGGTTAATGTTTTACGGTTTATGATTAGCCTTAGATTATGTGAATAAGATTATCCCCTGTCCAAAGGAATGCCCGACATTTTCTGTCTATCTCCTTAATCGCCTAGTCCAAAAAAACCAAGGCAAGGAGTGGGTAGATCACCATGGAAGTGATGACTGCTTTGACGGCCACAAGCCTCCCGGCCCTAGAGAGCAGACGTGCCTTCCACGTAGGCAGCCTGGCAGAGATTTTGTCTATGTATAGCTAGAACTCTGCCCTTGTCAACCTAGTCGGCGCTAGAGGCATGCCTAAGTAGGCAATGGGGGGGAAGTGGTACTGCAGCATACAACTTCTTTGGCAACTTGCAGCTCGTCCTGGGAGTAGTAGATCAATATTAGTGCTGATTTACTCAGATTTGGACGGAGGCTTGAGGCGGCTCCGAAGAGCGACACAATCTCCCGAGTGGCTGTCAAGTCTTGGGTTTTCGGAGGAACGAACAGCATGACGTCATCTGCGTAGGAGAAAAATCTGCCGAGTGTAGGGGATGACGTGAGGATTTGAGCTTGTGAGGCAGTTGACAACAGCTTACTGAGAACCTCCATGGCCACGACGAAGAGCAGTGGCGATAAAGGGTCGCCAGGCCGGAGGCCTCTGCAATGCTGAAGGCTTTTGCCTGGAACGCCATTAAGCAGCACCCTGGAAGAGGCTGTGGAGAAGAGTAGCGAGAGCCAATCACCCCACCGGATGCCGAACCCTCTGCTACGCAAAACCTTGAACAGGAAAGGCCAAGATATGCTATCAAATGCTTTGGCAATGTCAAGCTTTAGCAAGAGCATCTTCTCTCTTCTTCTCTTTAAGGTTCAGACGGCGTCGTGGACGAACTTAAAATTGTCTTGAATGAGACGGCCCTTGACGAACGCATTCTGATTGAAATCGACAAATTGTCCATGTGGGGCTGTAGTCTTAAAGCCAGCAACTTGGTGATGAGCTTCGAGAAACTGTTAATAAGACTGATCAGTTGAAAATTAGCTGGATGACTGACCCCTTGTTTTTTCGACAACAGGAGGATTAGCGCAGAGTTCAGCCAGCCAAAACCCCTGCGATCCGTTCTGAAGAAGGCCTCCACACCGGCCATAATGTCATCCTTAATTACAGGCCAAGCGGACAAGCAGAATAAGGTGGTAAACCCATCAGGCCCCAGGGCCTTTTCGGCCGTGAGAGCTTTTATGGCGTGGAACACCTCTTCAGCGGAGAACGGGAGCTCGAGTTGCTAGAGGTCCAGGGCTTGAAAGCCTATCTGCTCCAAGTGGATGGATGTAACAAACTCGCCGTTTGGTCGTGCGAATGGACGGAATCTCCATCGTTGCCCGCGAGGAGATTAAATTCTGTTTTTCTGGCTTCTGAACCTCGCATGGGCTTGGAAGAAGGCTGAATTGGCATCGCCTTCTTTGAGCCACAGTAACCTGGAGCGCTGTTGGATCAGCGATCTCTGCAAGGAGCAAAGCGCCAGGAACCATAGCTTGAGCAGCTTCCGGAAAGACGACTCTTCCGCTGTCAAGACTCGCCTCACGATCAAGCTGGCCGAAGATAATCTCGTCCATGTGAACCTGAAGATTGATATTCCCAAAACGTCGATGACTCCATTTTTGGAGTCCTCTGGCTGTAGAGCGCAAGAGCGAGTCGATGCGGTGGAAAATTTTATATTATATTTATATCAGCAAATTTTATGCAAAAGTAGCCAAATACAGTTAACATAATTACCGGAGCGCGGAAGGAGAAGCTTTAAAATTTGCGTGTCTACATCTTGTACAGGTACCTGCTTGTATATACAACCACTTCATATATTAACAGAAGTCCATGATTCATGTGCACACAAACTGTGGAATATAATGTGAAGTTCATGATAATTATTTTCTAATTCTCACAACACAAAATATCTACTCCGGTAAGATATGTCAAAGTCAACCTTACAAAAACTAAATATGACCGTGTCAAGTAAGGGAAATCAGGCTGCAGAATATAAAATATCATGAGGTTCTAAGAGCACGAGATAAGTACGGTTCAATGATTAAGAAAATATAATTGTTGTGCACAGTTATGTACACAATAATAAGATGAAGCGTATGGAAAGAAAATGCTGTTATGTATAGTTGACCAAGAGCAGTATTGATTTCAAGAGCTCACTAGAATCAACCTACAAGGAAAAAACTAAATATCTGACTCTAGTTCAGGATTATGTCTTTGCAAAAGGACACTTCATATGAAGCTTAATACCTAATGTACAAATAAAATTAATAAAACAAAGTCTTAAAAAAGATTCAAGCTAAACATGATAGGTACCATTGATCACTGGAAGTAGATCAAAAGATGCAGATGACTTGTTTTGTATGCACATGAGGTGAGGCACAAATGGAGAATTATATAAAGGAAAGAGAATAGTTCAATATAAGTGAAAAAATTTACAGTTGTATATGTGTTCAGTCTTGTCACCTCAAACCCTCGATCTGACAGCCCATTCTCTGCATTGCACGGCAGAATTAAGTAACATGAAGCCTTGAATATTTCATGCTAGGTCAGGGAACCTGCAAGATCTGCTGCTACAGGAGCCTGAACTATCCCAGTTGGGCAGGCAAGCACACTGTATTTCTATCACCGAAACCTTCCTGAATTGTTAAAGATACCATTCTCCTACCATTCCAATTCAATCTGAGTGCAGGGTTGATCGCCTACCAACTGTTATGCATAGCTGACAAAAGTAGTAATTGATTCAATCTGCCTTGGAGTGTTGTGGACGCTTTCTTTGGCAAAGTCTATACACGCCGTAACAAGAAATTAGCACCCACAACAGCTGGCATAAAAGACAAAGGAAAGAGTTGTTAGAGAGTTTGTTAGGTTTTGCTTGCATAATAGTTGAGAAAGGATAGAGTACTGCTCTAGACATGAGCTGGCCTATGGGCTATATATACATACTTGTAAGCACTCGGTGGAGGCAGACAAAATAGTAGTAAAGTTAATACAAGAGCTGTTCAGAACCTTTTAAAAAAAGGAGAACACGCCTCCTTTCCATATATTGTTCTATCTTCTTCTAACTACCATATCATCTTTGGTATCAGAGCCTTCTTTTTTCTTCCCACCGACACCGCCTCGAAGATATCGCCGCCAGAGATATTTTTTTCCCCCGGGTTTTCTTCTCCCTCGCGTACTATGCCGGCGATTTCTTCTCTTCCTCCTGCGACCCCCATGGGTACTCCCCTCTCCACCTCCG
This sequence comes from Melocanna baccifera, assembly GCA_036346265.1. NCBI lineage: Eukaryota > Viridiplantae > Streptophyta > Magnoliopsida > Poales > Poaceae > Melocanna > Melocanna baccifera. The sequence continues at coordinate 35,227,452 of CM070683.1, forward strand.
ATTTCCACGCCGCCATGGAGAAGCTCTTCGGTGAGATTCAATCGGTCAAGGACGAGCTCACCACCCAGAAGAACGACCAGAGTCGCATCTGGGTCGCCGTCAATCGCTTGCAGTCCGCCCAGCTTGAGCTCGGTGAGACCTCCGATGTGGGCAAGGTATCGCCCGAGATCGAGGTTCCGCCCGAGCTCACGGATCTGCCGTCGCCCCCCTCTCCCTTATCAGCCCCCTCCGCCGTCGTCCCCTCTTCACTACCAGCCTTCCCACAAGCTCCGTTTTCCGCGGTACGACGGTGCCGCCGATCCCATCGTCTGGCTGCACAAGGCGGAGCAGTTCTTCCGCGCCCACCGCACGCCGGAAGAGGAGCGAGTCTGGCTCGCCTCCTTCTACATGGAAGGTGCGGCCCAAGATTGGTACTACCGCTTAGAGCAAAATCGCGGTGTCCCAACTTGGCCGCACTTCATCGACAGGGTGCAGCGCCGCTTTGGTCCGCCTGTTCGGAGCAACGCGCTAGGCGCTCTCATGAAGCTTCGCCGCACTAGTACGGTTGAAGAATACCAGGAGCGCTTTCTTCCTCTCCTGGCCCGCTGCCGTAACGTCACTGAGCAACAACAGATTGACATCTTCACCGCCGGTCTACGGAATCCTCTCCAGACCAACGTCGAACTGCAAGGCCCAGAGACCCTCGACGACGCCATGGCGTTAGCCAGGGCCTTTGAGCGTCGCCTGGAGCTCGAGGACACCGATGATCCGGGCGTTACACGCGTGCCTCCACGCGCGGTTTCGTCGTACCGTGCGGCGGCACCGACGGTGACCACCTCGCTGCGAACGCCTGCTCCGATGGCGCGGGGGCCAGTACCAACTCCACCAGCCCCGATTAAAGGCGCGCCGTCCGCCAGCACCCGCTTCAAGCGCCTCACGCCTCAGGAGATGGCGCAGCGCCGGGCGGATGGGCTGTGTTTCAACTGCCCGGAGAAATTTTCCAAGGACCACATCAAGCAGTGCTCCATGAAGGGATTATATCTGATGGAGTTGGACGATAGCGCGCCTGTGGAGGATACCATGGAGGACGATGCAGCTTCTGACGACGATGTCGAGATTTCACTTCATGCTCTGACTGGCATCAAAACAGGAGACACAATGCACCTCCAGGCTTTCATTGTCTCGGCACAGCTGCGCGCCCTGGTCGACTCCGGCTCTACACACTCGTTCGTGGCGTCCGCCACGGCACATCGCCTTGGCCTAACACCTGACCCACGGCCAGGCCTGACGGTGGGTGTTGCAAATGGTGACCGGGTGCCGTCATCGGGCGTCTGCAAACAAGTTCCAGTTACTATCGACAAGGAGCAATTCTTCATTGATCTCTATGTCCTGCCCCTTGATGATTATGAACTTGTACTGGGCTGCCAATGGTTGAAGCTACTCGGACCTATTCTGTGGGACTTCGAGCGGCACACCATGGCTTTCTGGCGGTATGATCACCCTGTCAAGTGGAGGGGCCTGACTGCTCCATCATCAGCGCAACTGCGTGCTATGGATAAACTCGACCTGCTTTCTCTGCTGCTAGCTGAGTTTGCAGATTTGTTTGCAGCTCCATCAGGTCTTCCACCTCAGCGACAGCAGGACCATCATATAACTTTACTTCCAGCCACACCACCCATTGCAGTGAGGCCATACCGCTACCCGCTGCTGCTCAAGGATGAAATTGAGCGGCAGTGCGCCGACATGCTGCAACAGGGTATCATCCGCCCTAGCACCTCGGCATTTTCCTCGCCAGTGCTCCTGGTTCGTAAGAAGGATGCTAGCTGGCGTTTCTGCGTCGACTATCGGGCCCTCAACGCCAAGACGGTCCGTGATGTCTTTCCCATTCCCGTCGTCGACGAGCTACTGGACGAACTAAAAGGGGCTTCATTCTTTACCAAACTGGACCTTCGGAGTGGCTATCATCAGATTCGTATGCACCTAGATGACATCGCCAAAACGGCATTCCGCACTCATCATGGACACTTTGAGTTTTTGGTCATGTCCTTCGGACTCACTAATGCGCCGTCAACATTCCAGGCAATGATGAATGAGGTGCTACGGCCATTCCTTCGTCGTTCCGTCCTGGTATTTTTTTGATGATATCCTCATCTTCAGCTCCTCCTGGTCAGAGCACCTTCAGCACATCCGTGCTGTCTTTATGGTTCTTCGTACACATACTCTCTTCTTGAAGCGTTCAAAGTGTACATTTGCCGAGCGTACTGTGGCATACCTCGGTCACATCATTTCAGTGGAGGGTGTGGCCATGGATCCCTCAAAGATAGAAGCCGTTCAACATTGGCCGCAGCCGCGCACATTGCGCGCACTTCGTGGTTTTCTTGGTCTCACCGGTTACTACCGGCGTTTCATTAACAATTATGGTATTATAGTAGCCCCCCTCACTTCATTGTGCAAGAAAGATACATTTCGCTGGACGCCGGCAGCTACTACCGCATTTGCGGCGCTTAAGGAGGCTCTCACCATAGGGCCGGTGCTCCAGCTGCCGGATTTCTCAATGGCTTTCATTGTTGAGTGCGATGCGTCCGGCTCTGGCTTCGGCGCAATACTGCATCAAGGCGCAGGGCCAATTGCCTTCTTCAGTCAGGCGGTTGCTCCACAGCATGCCAAGTTAGCGGCCTACGAGCGGGAGTTGATCGGACTTGTCAAGGCGGTTCGTCATTGGAGACCATATCTCTGGACACGACCTTTCACGGTGCGGACTGATCACTTCGCCTTAAAATTCCTACTGGATCAGCGCCTGTCCACCATTCCGCAGCACACTTGGGTCAGTCGACTCTTTGGCTATGATTTCAAAGTGGAATTCAAACCCGGCTGGTTAAATGCAGCCGCTGATGCTCTCTCGCGCCGTGAGGAGGATTCCCTGGAGGCCATGGCATGTGCCATATCCCGTCCGGATTTACAAATCTTCGACGATCTTCGGCGTGAGGCGGCCAGTCTTCCTGCTTGTGCCGCCAAACGAGCTGAGGTGGAGCAGGGCCTTTCCGGTGCATCTTGGACATTGGCCGATGGCTTCATTCTGCACCGTGGCCGCATTTTTGTGCCGGATTCTTCCGCTCTGTGGCCGACCATTCTTGCTGCAGCCCATGGAGCCGGCCACGAAGGCGTCCAAAAGACATTGCAACGCCTTCGCGCATCATTTTACAACCCACACGCCAACCGGCTTGTTCGTGAGTTTGTCCAAAGCTGCATCATATGTCAAAAGAACAAGACTGAGCATCTCCATCCGGCTGGTCTTCTTCAGCCACTTCCGGTACCCTCATCAGTATGGTCTGACATCGCTATGGACTTCGTGGAGGGATTTCCAAAAGTGAGTGGCAAATCAGTGGTGCTGACTGTGGTAGATCGCTTCTCCAAGTACAGCCATTTCATTGCTCTGGGGCATCCTTACTCGGCTACTTCAGTGGCCCGTGTTTTCTTTGATCAGATTGTCCGGCTACACGGCATTCCCTACTCCATCGTCAGTGACCGCGATTCCGTCTTCACCAGCATTTTCTGGACAGAGCTTTTCACCCTCGCAGGGGTGGCACTTCGACTCAGCTCCGCCTTTCACCCTCAGACAGACGGACAGTCCGAGGTGACCAACCGTGTACTCGGCGTCTATCTTCGCTGCCTTGCCGGCGATCGACCGCGCAGCTGGCTTCGTTGGCTGCCGTGGGCGGAATTCTGCTACAATTCTTCATACCAGACTGCACTACGGACTACTCCTTTTCAAGTGGTCTACGGTCGTCCACCCCCGACAATGATGTCCTACCTGCCCGGACTGTCACGGGTGGCAGCTGTTGACAAGCAGTTGGCAGATCGTGACATTTTCTTGGCAGACATACGAGAACGTTTGCTCCAAGCTCAAGATCATATGAAGCAGCACTATGATGACCACCATCGTGATATTCAATTCAATGTTGATGACTGGGTTTGGTTGCGTTTGCATCACCGTTCAGCAGCAGGAATCATCGACAAAACTGGAGGGAAGCTGGCACCACGCTACTACGGGCCTTATCAAGTGATGGAACGTATCGGTCCTGTCGCCTCCCGTCCAAGACCAAGCTGCATGATGTCTTCCACGTCGTGTTCCTCAAACCATTCCATGGTGAGCCACCCTCTACCGTGGTGCCTCTTCCTACAGTGGTGCGAGGCCGTGCTGTTTCAACTCCGGAAGCAGTCATCAGAGCACGCCTCAATAGGGGCAATTGGGAGTTGCTGGTTCGTTGGATGGGACGTCCCGACTCGGATGCCACATGGGAACAATTGAAGGAATTCAAGGAAGCACATCCCCAATTCCAGCTCGAGGACGAGCTGTTTCTCCAGGACGGCGGAAGTGTTGTGGACGCTTTCTTTGGCAAAGTCTCGCCGTAACAAGAAATTAGCACCCACAACAGCTGGCATAAAAGACAAAGGAAAGAGTTGTTAGAGAGTTTGTTAGGTTTTGCTTGCATAATAGTTGAGAAAGGATAGAGTACTGCTCTAGAGATGAGTTGGCCTATGGGCTATATATACATACTTGTAAGCACTCGGTGGAGGCAGACAAAATAGTAGTAAAGTTAATACAAGAGCTGTTCAGAACCTTTTAAAAAAAGGAGAACACGCCTCCTTTCCATATATTATTCTATCTTCTTCTAACTACCATATCAGGAGGCAACGCAGCAAAATGAAGTGATGTCATCAGCCAAAGAAGATGAATACGTGGCATGCGTTCCCAGTTGCCTGAGTTACCCTGTACAATTTGCAAATCAAGTTCTTTAGCAGAAGAGATCTAGTAGCTTCATCATGTACCTAAGACTGGGAGTTTTGTTTTGTTCTTATTCATGTACATTAGTACATAAGCTGATAGTTTATCTAGTCGTTGTCTTGAGTGAAGAACCCTACTCTACTGGACACTTCGATTGTTCGACGATGAGCAAAACTGCAATGCAATGTGATTCCAAAAGAAGGAAAAAAACTGCAATGTAATATATGGAGTCCTCCAAATTTAATATAAAGAGTATTTCAAAAAGTAATCCATATTCGTCATGCCATACATAGGACTTGCCTGTAGACTATTGGCTTTATTTTTTTTCAACTTATAGTTTATAGATTCTTCTAAATAAACAGATAAGGTGTCTTTTTAAATTAGCTTATCAAAATAATTTTTTCAAAATAATTTATTAACATTTGGTTCATTCGCACAAACACTCGTTATAAAGATAAAAACATCCATTACAACCGAAAAGAACAAGCCCTTTATGTGGCGTGGCAAGGTTCATTTGCCACACACCAAGATGTCGTGACATAGGGTGGGGATTATTTTTAAAATCATTGGTAATAGAAAATTATTAAATAAAAATTCAACTTATTCTTAGCCGTTCGATTGACGTGGAGAAGCGTGGAAATAAACTAACATCCGTCCGATGATTCCGATCTACAGCAAGCCTGCATTGTGCAAAACTGCAAACTCTCCATGCCCGCGCCCCCAATGCTCGAACGCCCCGCGTGCTCGACCTCGGCCCCCGCCGCCGGCGACCACCGCGCCCTCCCCTTCGATCCCCTCTCCCTCCCGCGCATCCTACTCTCCGCCGCCTCATCCTCCTCTTCCCTCTGCGGCGCTGCCCCGTCCGTCTCCGCTCTCCACGCTGCGGCCATCAAGCTCGGCGCCCTCCCCTCCTCCCTCCCCGCCTCCAACGCCCTCATCTCCGCCTACTCCCTCTCCGGCCTCCTCCCCTCCTCCATCCGCGCCTTCTCCCTCATCCCCTACCCTTCCACAGCCTCCTACACCTCCATCCTCTCCGCGCTCTCCCGCCACGGCCGCCCCCTGGAGGCCCTCTCCCTCTTCGCCTCCTCCGCAGTCTCCCCCGACGCTGAACTCCTCTCCTGCCTCGTCTCCTGCTGCCGCCGCGCATTCGCCTTCCTCCCCGCGCGCGCCACTCATGCCTACGGCATCAAGAACGTGCCGGCGCTTGCCTTCTACGCCTCGGCCGGTCCGGCTCTGGTCGCCCTGTACGCGAAGCATGGGAGGGTGGCCGCGGCCAAGAGGGTGTTTGGTTCCATGGACGGGGAGGACGTGGTGTCCTGGAACGCCATGATTGGGGGTTTCGCTGGTGCCGGGATGGACGTTGAGGCGTGGGATTGCTTCCGGGACATGCGCTCGCGGGGTGTTCGAGGGAATGCCCGTACGGCTGTGGCTGTGCTGGGGGCTTGTGATTGGGAGTCCGGAAGACAGGTCCATGGGTACATGGTGAGAAACCATGATGGAGGTTCAAAACCCATTCTGTGGAATGCGTTGGTGAACATGTATTCACGCGTCGGTTGTGCCAGAGATGCAGAGCAGGTGTTCTTAGAGATTGAACGGAAGGATGTTGTGTCATGGAATGTGATGATAGGGGCGTTTGCAAAGAATGGGCATGGAGAGAAGGCACTTGAACTTGTGGATGTGATGGTGCGTTGTGGGATGCAGCCGGATCCTGTGACATTCACAACCGTGCTCATGGCGTGTTGCCATTGTGGCTTGGTTGATGAAGGTCTTGCACTGTTTCAGCGCTTTGTGGCAGGTCTTGGTATCATCCCAACTATGGAGCAGTGTGCCTGCATTGTGGATTTGCTTGCACGTGCTGGGAGGTTTATGGAGGCCTTGGAATTTATCAGTCAGATGCCAATGAGGCCAAATGCAATTGTCTGGGGTGCTTTGCTGTCTGCAACTAGGATGCATCACAATGTGGAATTTGCACGGATTGCATTTGAGCAACTGGCTCAGGTGGAGCCAGAGAATCCTGGGAATTTTGTGACGATGTCTAACATATATGCGAAGGCTGGAATGCTAGAGGATGCAAAGAGAGTGAGGATGATGATTGATAGGGAAGAGTTGGTGAAGCCTTCAGGACAAAGCTGTGTTGAAGCTTCGTAAGAAGGTATAGATTTCACAGTTTCTTGTCTCCATTTGAAGTTTTTAACCCATCATTAATGATGAGTGTGTTTATTTTTTTACTCTAGTGCCATATTTCACATATTGTTAGGACCATTTCACAAAATAAACTACAGTTACCGATTACATCATAAACAATTTATCCAGGGACTCATATTAGATTATGCTATGAATATAAGAATAATTGATATGTTTAATTGGGACATCTTCTGTTTGCGTAAAGCTGTGATTCTACCTTTAGGCCCTGTTGTCACTGTCTGGCATCAACTTGGTACTGGAATCCGTGGACTATGTATTGAAAAAATGTGAATTTTGACTTGTAGCTTCCTCAGTATAAATTTATGGGCACACAAAAAAGCTAGCAGTATAACTATTTTTATCTTCAGACCATGGTCTGTGTTGGTTAGCTGGTCATAGTTGATTAATCTGAATTTGTAGTTTGATGCAGTTGGTATGAACTCTGGTGGCAGTGTGCCAGTGCATTAGTATGCTGCTAAACATCAAACCCAAGCAAAAGTGATCATTTTTTTTTTAAAAAGTTTGGTTCTCTTGATACATTCCTTTGAGCCATTGTAATACCTGCACAACTGGAACCTCCATTTTTACATTCCAGAGATGCATAATGCACTTCAAACCTGAGCTAAACTTGTACTGGTACTATTGCAGTTGAAAACAGTGGTGAGGTGCTCTTGCCGATGGTGAGGACTCGAGGGTGAAAAACCCTTCTGTGATATGCTATTGTCAGTGTGGGTCATGAATGACAAAAGTGGCTTGGATTAGTTTGATATACAATCAGGAAGCTATCAAGATGAAAGGCAAGTTGTTGAAGTGAGCTTTGATGTTGCATGTGCTGTATTTTTTTGTTGCAAATCCTAGAAACTATTTCTTGACATTATTTTACTTTTTGTTTCTATAGAATGACTGTGTGGAATATGAGATGACAGTGATCAAAATTGTACAGCACAAGCAACTGTCATGGACACATGTTTGAGAGGAATTACTAGTGTTTCCAGTATCCATTTCTGTTTCTTCTATATCATGCCAATTTTGATATTCATATTCTTCTCTTGGAACAACTTGTGCCTGCCTTTTTAGGTATTCTATCAATCTTTTGTAGCCTAGCTTGTTCACACTACCAGGGATTTGATGAATTATGAAGACTGCCTTGTAAATTCCTTGTGCCCTTCCTAATTGTTGGTTTAGAACTTCAGATGGTCAGTGGTGATTATTGGTTTTGAGAAGTTGCACCAGGACAAACCAGAATTTGCTGCTATAGTAACCGAAGGCAGTCGAAGTACTTATGCATCTTGATGGTAATTTCACATGGCATCGCTGATACCGGTGTTCTTGGACCACACTGGTGGAACAGTATTTACTTACCTACTTATTCCAATGTGTTCCTTTACTTTCGGTTTTCACCTTGTTTGGCGGGTCAGGTAAATTCCGTTTTTTAGTACTAGGTTAGGTAAATACTAACATAGGCACCAATCAATTACCAGATGTCATACTTAATCCTTGCTTCCTTTGGTAGGTGATTGCCGGTCTACCATGTTCAATATACCATCTGAGTTAAATATATGTTTAGTTCTTCAGCAATCTGATCATATACCAGCTTGAGTTAATTTTAGCTGTACATCCTGATGCATTGCTTCACAGGCAGCGAAGGTAAGTAAAGTGCTGTAGCTCTTCCCTTGATATCACACATAATGCATCTCCCTGGGCAGCCACCGTTGTTAGAAGCATCGACAGAAAATCTTCTCGTTGAAAGCAGTTTGGCCTGCTTGAATCAGGACTAATCGGGGTGGTTTTACCTTACAGAACAAAAGGGGCATTAGCAGACATCTCTTACCTCTATAAGTTGTACCTGATTCTCTCACATTTACCTGTAAAAGAATCGTTGGTAGTTTGGCACTACCTGTACTTTACTTGGTACCCTTCAGTCTTTAGGTTGTACCTGATCTCATATTTACCTGTAAAGGAATCGTTGGTAGCTGACCGTGACACTACGTGTACTCGGTAGTCTTCGGCCTTTACTCTTTACAGTATCATTGACCCTTGATGCTTTGAGCTGGTGTTACTTTGAGCCGGCGTAGTTCATCGTCGTCACGACCAGTCTTTTGACTTATTTTGAGCTTTGGCTTTTTCGTTTATAATTTTTGAATTTTGATTGTTCGTGAAGGATAATATATAGGAAAAAATAGTCATATACAATTCTGACTGATATAATTGAATTTAGTACAATATCTATTATAATATATATGTAGATCTATTATAAAAAATATAATTTATAAAAGTTAATTACTGTAGCAACAAAAGTGACAAAGCCTAAGGCTAAGTCCTCCCGAAGGCAGCCTTTTTCTGGCCGCGAACGTCATTCTGTTCCTGAACATCGCCATGGTGCCATCCACAGAATCGAGTATATTTTGTTAGACACGTGGTATTTGCAACTTACAGCTAAGAGCGTACCTACCATAGTCCAGAATTTCCAGACAAATAGATGCGTTCCAACCCAAGTTCCTCCTCGGCCCGGCCCGGCCTGTATAGCAATTTCCCGCGGAAAGAGGCAAGAAAGCGCGGGAACGGCGATAAATAAACACCGTGTGTTTCTAGGGGGAGTAGAGGTTCGCATATCCCCCAGCCCTTCTCCCATCCATCCTTGCGGCGGCGGCGGACGAAGCGAAATCCGATGGCTCCGAGAGGCGGCCACGCGGCGGTGGCCAGCTCCGGCTCCGAGGACGACGACGACGAGGAGGGCTTCTCCAGGAGCTACTTCCTGGCCAAGGAGAAGGAGCCCTCCTCCGGGAAGAAGCGCGCTCGTGCCGCCGGCAAGCTCTCCGACCTCAACCTCGTCGACGAGCAGGTTCGAAACCTCGAATCGCCTCCTCGCTTTCTTCGCCCGTAGTTTGCGGGTGCACTTGACTGGTTTGCGATCTGCGTAGGTGTTGCGAGCAACCCTCGCTGAGATCCCCCCGAAGCACGAGAAAGAGGTGGAGGCTCTGACGAGAAGCTACAAGGACCAATACCGCAACTGGCTGTTCGAGCTAAGGTTTTCTCTTTTTATACTTATATCTAGCGCATCCTCAGTCGGAGTTGTAGATTGAAGTGCATAAATAATCGACGGGGTGTTCTGTCGAAGGTGCGGCTTTGGCCTCCTGATGTATGGCTTTGGATCTAAGAAGATGTTGCTCGAGGATTTTGCGTCTACGACCTTGACTGATTTCACTGTCATTGTGGTCAATGGCTATCTTCCGTCCATCAACTTGAAGCAAGTACGGCTTTCTGCCCAATATTGACCTCTTGCCTGTAGAATGGATTGCTGTGTCGCGCTCCTGTTCAAATGCTTTGACATCTGTTAAGCATATATCATGAATTGCACTGAATGTTCAGTCCTTACTGAATAAACAAACTAAAAAATGCTGGCATCGATTCATCATGCAGAGTTGATTATGCAAGCGTAATTTCCATTGATCGATGCTTCAATTGGCGTTGTTGCACACGACGGCGGAAGAAACGACGAAGTAAACAAGATCAATCGCAGAGAGACACAAGATTTAACGTGGAAAACCCTCCCAATGCGAGAGGGGAAAAAACCACGGACGCCAGCCAGCAATAATCTTTACTATATCGGGGTGAGGTTACAACGCCGGGGATTTACAACTCTAATGATCTATCCCAAACCGGCGGCTTACAGGATATATATAACAAGGAAACCCTAATTTGACTAAGCTGGCCTAATTTATATATAGAATTTGGATCACAAATCAACAGGCGTTAACCCTTGTTTGCTAATAGGTTTGGGAATTGAAGTAGATGAAACACTTACATAAAGCAGGTGTGACCTTTGTTTGTCTTGGTGTTACATATGGAACCCCTTGTGTGTCTAATATGATGCATTGGTCCCAAACATCTGTAACTTCTGCATATTGAAACCCCCACTTGAACTAGTACGACAAACTTGGGTAGAATTAGAGTTGTAGGGAGCACCTGGGAGTAAGTTTCTGGGTGATGTTGGTTTGCATGCCAATATTGTCAAATTTGACAACTTATGTAAATGCATGTGTATTTGAATTGCTTATCAGTCATGATTCAGGAACCTTCCGTTTCATGCTATTCTATCAAGGAAGACAAATAGGTTCCTACATCAAGGCTCTTAAAAGTGCCCGTTATTTCTATCTTACCTGTTGCTTTTTCAGGTCATAGCAACAATAGCTGAAGTATTTTGGGAGCAAACAAAACTTAAGAGAAAACGCCAGTCAGGAACAAGGTCTCAATTACCGCTACCTTTTGCCTCCCAATCGATAGATGATATCATCTCATTTCTAAACAACCAGACATCTGACGACGGAGATGATTACGTGTGCCTTCTTATTCACAATATTGACGGACCTGCCTTGCGTGATGCTGAATCACAGCAGTGTCTAGCACAAGTTTCTTGCTGCCCACAAGTACGTGTTGTCGCATCAGTAGATCATGTTAATGCGCCTTTATGTAAGTTCCTGGCACCTTTAGCTTCATCCTTCCCTAGTGGCTTCATTGTTTAAGGTATCCTAAACTGGCAATTATTGTAGTATGGGACAAGAAGATGGTGCACACACAGTTCAAGTGGAACTGGTACCATGTCCCACCATTTGCACCTTACAAAGTCGAAGGTGTGTTCTACCCATTGATACTTGCTAGCGGCGGTCATGCCCAAACCACGAAAACTGCACTTCTTGTTCTGCAAAGTCTGACACCGAATGCACAAAGTGTTTTTAGAGTTCTTGCTGAATATCAGTTGGCAAATGAAAAGGAGGAAGGCAAGTTCTTTGTACACTTATTTTCCTGTAAGAGTTCCCATATTTTGCAAAATAAACCTCATTTGCCTTGTTTGTCAGGTATGCCTGTCAGTAGCTTGTACACCAAATGTCGTGAACGCTTTCTTGTAAGCAGTCAAGTGACATTGAACTCCCACCTGACGGAATTTAAAGATCATGATCTGGTGAAAATCAGAAAGCACTCTGATGGCCAAGACTGCCTCCACATTCCTCTTGTTTCTGATGCACTGGAGAAAGTGCTGCAAGAATTGGCCTGACCTTTTGGATTTGGACGATTTTTATTTATCATTTGACCGAGCAGAACACTTCCAAAGGTGAAGTCTGCTACATGTAAACACCATGGGAAGAACTCAGTTGAGTATTCCATTCTGTAATTGTACATGGATTATTTATCACTTAGATTTGTTAAGTGGCTGCATGTTGCATGAATTGCTATGCTACACACGTTTTTTTAAGCTTCTACAGGGAACTCTATTTGGACGGCAATGTATTTGATTGATACGGATCAACGTCTAGCTGACGCCCCGATGGTCCTATCTTTCACGGTAGAGCAACCATCCTTGATCTCCCTTTAAAAGCATCAATATAATATTCCTGGCGGAGAGACCACCAACAGTAATCAATCAGGAGCGCTCATCTGAGCTTCCGATCGCGACATGGGCTTAAAATTCACTGTAGCAGCAACACACAGCACTGTAGTACTTTTGTCTTTATTCAAATTTTTTTTTGTGTTTTTTAGTATTTTTGTGTTTTGTTTTTTTTCCTGTACTCCTTTACATCGTTCGCTCTAGATTAACGTACCATTTTTATTTTTATATTTTTTTAAATTTAATTATACTCAATAAACCAATTCAGTTACAGTATTTTTTCAGTTAACTACAGTGTTTTTTCAGTAAAAACTAAAAACCATTGCTATTCCGAACACCCCCTAAATTCCTCACGGCTAATGCAGCAGCTAACAAAGGCAAGTAACTGATCTCGATCTCGCAAGTAGCCAGCAAAGTATTGGCTGATTGATGGTGGTCACTAGAAAACAGGATTCAGGACTCCTCTGTTCCTTGTCCTCTTAACGCCTCACGGCAAGAAAATCAGCAGCCAGCACTCGCCCAACAGCACCACAGCTGCTAGCTCTCGTTCACAAAGTCAACGACCGTGGCACAGGCACCCATGCATAGCCCTACCCATACAGGCCCGCTCATTTGACAATGGTTTCTGATTTTTTTTTAATTTCGTTTTTTTGGTTTTTTTATTTGAAGGTTTTTTTTGCCTTTTTTCGTATTTCTTTTCATTGTCCGTGATAGATTAACATAATTTTTCTATTTTTATTTTTTTAAATTTAATTACGTTAAATAAGCTAACTCTACTATATTGAAAAATAAACCAACTACAGTGAAAAAAGTTATAAATCATCACCATTTTGAGCATCCTCTCAACTCCAATCCTAACTCGCGCACAAGGTAAAAGGAAACAAGGACTCAAATTAACGACTAAAAAAACAATACAACTAGTATTTTTAAGAAAGAATATACGTGATGCCCTTCTTTTCTGGTCAACCTCCTGGCTCAAGCCATCCAAACCTCCATCTGCTGGCTCATGCTCCTGGCTTGTGCGTATGTGCATGTGTAATGCGCCAATTTGATCGCATGCTCTCGTTTGGTTCCATTGACTAATGCTTATTTTCTTATGCTCCGTTAGGCACGGCACAACAGTAAAAGCTGAACCATCACCTCCCATGCCGTCCTCCCTCTCGGCATTAACAAAAACCGATCTAATTAAATCAATTTAAGCACAACTTTTAACGCTAACCTTAGAAATTGATTTAGGCTCCGCTCATTTTGGTTTGAGGTTCTAGTTTATTTTTTACTATTTATAAATCTCGTCTTTTTCTGATTTTTTGGTTTTTTTAGCTTTTTTCTTTTTCCTTATTCATTTGTATTGTCCGTGATGGGCTAACATATTTTTTCTATTTTTATTTTTAAAAAATTAATTATGCCAAATAAATAACCATCAGATACAATGTAATTTCAACTATAAGCTACTAAATTTCAGTCAAACCGAACGGCCTCTTAGAATCAAAAGCTGACCCTGATCTGATGCTTTGGGCCGTATCATAGATAAAGCATGGAGTGCGCCTAAGGCCCCGCTCAGTGTGGAGGTCAGTGGTGGCTTCTGGCGTTGGAAAGCACTGTGCGGCGATTCTTGCACTGTGCACTATTTTGTCACTTTCTCTTTTTTCAGTATTTTTGTGTTTTATTTTTTTCCCATATTCCTTTGCATCGTCCGCTCTAGATTAACGTGCTGTTTTTATTTTTACATTTTTAAAATTTAATTATACCCAATAAGCCAACTCAGTTACAGTAAAAAAAATCAGGCAGCTACAGTAAAATTTCAGCTAAAATCAAAAGTCATCACTATTCCAAACGCCCCCCTAAAGATCTCCTGCGTATACCTCTCAAATACTCCTCAATTGTTCAGTGTGTTTGTCCTCAAATTTGAAATTACCTGGTTTTCAGTACAGTGTACACCTCAATCCAACTCCTTATGCAATTACAGCTTACATTTGAAAATAACATTATTTCTTCATTTCATGGAGCAACTTTTACATTGTTACATATCAACTTCTTACTGATATGGTACAACAGGGGTGAAGCCAAGGGGTAGGCTTGGTAAGGCTCGAGCCTACCCTCCCCGGCGGCGAGCCCCTCGGGCGCACACGGCACACCTCGTCGTCGACGGGCAGGGAGACTGACGACTTTTGCAAAGAAATACAAAAATAAAAATGGCTCACTGTCCGTCATCAGCCCACTGTCCTCAGAAATCAGAGCCCAACAAATCAATATCACTGGCACTCGCCCCACTAAGACATCAAGTCATCAACTCACATTCTAGAATCTAGACTGACTTGCGGGTTGCGGAAGTGTGGAGTGCAGAGAGAGGGGGTGCAGGGGCGACCGGCGCGAGCAGTCAACAGAAGCCAGAAGGGGGCGAGGCCGCCGTAGCGCCGGTCGCCGGGGGAGCTAGATCTACCCCATGACGGCGAGGACTGGGCCGCCGCCAGTAGATCGGGCCATCCGGGCAGTGGGGAAGGCGCCGGACCAAGGTGCTGTGGCGGAGTCGACGAGGGCTAGGCCGCCGGCCACCGCAGGTAGAGGGAGCCGGCCAGGGCGCGGGGGCGGCGAGGGGAGCAGGCCGGGGTTTGTTTCTTCATATTACCCCCATGTTAAAAGGGATTTGGATTTTTTTTCCTTCAGATAGCATCCGTCCACATGTGCAAATCCATATCCAATCACTATGGTCAACGGCGACCCACTTCAGCAAATGTTTGGGCCAGGTCGCGTCCTCCTCTTTTGCTGGCCCGGCCCAGCCCAGCCCAGCCCTTCATTTTCGCAGCCTTTTTTCCCGAGAAACACGGTGGCAGCTGCTCTTCCCGACAAACAACACGCAACATTATTTCCCCCCGAAATTTACCATTCTACCCGCCGCCTGTCCAACGGTCGATTTCCTAGAAAACCCCATGCCTCTCTCTCTCTCTCTCTCTGCGCTTAAACCCTTCCCCAACTTCGCACTCGCTGCTGCTACTGCTCCAGCTTCTCTCTACAGCACTCGAGACCAAGTCGAGTAGAAGCGACGAGAGAGAGAGAGAGAGAGATGGCGATCGAGAAGGGGATGTCGGCGTACGAGGCGGCGCGGGAGAGGGCGGTGGAAGAGAACAAGCGCAAGATGGAGGCGCTCAACCTGCGCCACCTCTCCGCCACCATCAGCGAGGCGCCCAAGACACCCTCCCCCATGGTGATACTGCCGCCACCGCTATCCTCAGCCTTCTTGTGTTCTGCTTACTGCAGCCCTTTGTTGAATCGGTTGCTAGTTGCTGCTTACTTTCCACTCATCGATTGCGTCTCTTTTTTTTCTGGTTTGTGGCTGAGCAGAAGCAGAAGAGGCGCAGGATCATTGAGGCGGCGGTCGTGGCTCCCTCGCCTCAGAGGAGGTCACGGCGCCTTGCTAACCTCCCTGAGGTCAAGTATGCAGAGGTATCTGTTCCTGGTTCTGCTCCGTTACCTGAATTTCTAACGTTTAGGAAAAGAGGTCCAATAAAATCACCCAGTTCTTGTGATTTGTATAGGTGCTTGTTCTGGTTCATATATTTTATTCAGTTCCATGCTTGCATACATATCTTTTAAATTATTGAGCATGGAATTTTATTTCTAGTGCAAGGTTGTCCACACAATTGAAGAAGCTATTTACTTCACATTGTTATTTGTTGAACTGTCCCAGATTATGTCAATTTATTAGGAACTGCTAAGAATTAAAAAAAGTTCAGTAGATTGTGCCATTGTGCTTATGTTGAGGAGCAGCCTATAATCTTTTGTGTAAAATTACCTCAAATAAATAATATTAGGCATTGTGCCATTGTGCCTACTGCTTAGCATACATGTTATCATCAATTCAAATCCTTATTTTCTTTTCTGACAAGTAACATTCCTTGACACTTTGACAGGTAACACCAGATAAAGAGAGAATGAAAAGGTTTGTACATTGTGCTATCAATAACATATTAGCTCGAAACCTGTACTTCTCCCATTAAGTAACAAAACTGCATCCAATCTATCAAAAAAAAAAAATCCCCTTGTAGGTCTCCTAGAAAACTATATGACAGCATCTACTTGGCAAGCCGTGGATCAATTTCAATGGAAGCTAGGTTGGAGGCAGCAAGAAAAGCAGAGGAGTTAGAATCACAACTTGACCCTGAATACCCATCCTTTGTGAAACCAATGTTACATTCACATGTGGTGCGAGGATTCTGGTTGGTGAGTATTATACTATTATATGCCCTTCCCAGAAAATTCGTAACTCATCTCGTGTGTACTAATGTTGTCTGATGACATGATCAAAAGAGTCTCCCTAGGCATTTCTGTGACACCTACCTGCCAAAGCATGATTCCATTGTCACTTTGGTGGATGAGAAAGACGAAGAATTCGAGACCAATTACCTTGCCTACAAGAATGGGCTAAGTGGTGGCTGGGCTGGTTTTGCTTTGTGTCATGGATTGCAGGATGGAGATGCGACAGTTTTTCAATTGATCAAGCCAACAACCTTCAAGGTTATACAATCTACTGAACACTACATGTGAATAATGTGAAATTGTGAACTCAACGTGGTTTATATCTGAATCATGTGAATAACCTGTCGTTAATGAATTGCTTTTCAGATACATATAATCCGAGCAACTGTTGATGATGGCAATGAGGTAACCGAGTGACTACACCGTGCAACATCATTACTAACCTATCAAGAGATGGCAAGTAGGATTTTGGGTATGGTTTAGGCTTTATCTATCAGGATTGCCTGCGCAGCTGTTATGTATTATGTTCGTATGTCCACCAGT
Organism: Melocanna baccifera; assembly: GCA_036346265.1. Lineage (NCBI taxonomy): Eukaryota > Viridiplantae > Streptophyta > Magnoliopsida > Poales > Poaceae > Melocanna > Melocanna baccifera. Next base: position 35,244,581 of record CM070683.1, read on the forward strand.
ACTGCTAATGAGATCCCAGAATTTCAGAACTCACAGACTTGGAGTAATCAGTTATTTTCTTAGTCTGGCTACCGTGCATTACTGTCCTAAATGAAGTTTTTAATGGAACATAGTACACTTTTGGACTCTTAGATAGATAGGAAATGATTCTTGGACCTAACTAAGAGCATGGAATATTTGGAGCAATCACATAATATAATTCATTGATTTAAATCACAAAGGGTTACACACACACACATACATGCATATATATATATATATATATATATATATATATATATATATATATATATATATATATATATATATATATATATAGAACTTAGCATGGCTAATAGGAATACATGACTAATGTGAACACAACATAACACCCCCTCGCAGTCTGAATGTCGACAATACGGACGTTTAGGCTGGATTTGAACTCCATGAAGACAGAGATAGACAATCTCTTGATGAAGATATCTGCAAATTGTGATGACATTGGTACATGAAGAACACGAACATGACTGAGGGCGACGCGCTCCCGATGGTGCGATGGCTCGTGCTCGTAGACGACAGGATGGCGATGATAATCTAGTGTGATGATGACGGTAGACATTCGGAAGGCCGCGGAGAGGGCCATGTCGACAAACACACCGCGTTATGCCACGACGTCATCGGAAGAGAGGAGGCGCCAGAGAGGTCAAAACCAAGGCAGTGAAGTCTGGTCAAGCTCGAAGAGGAGTGTTAGCTTGACCATAAGTGTTAAACTTTTGGGTGAACTGGCTGGTGCATGCAACTCAATATGGTATCAGAGCCAAGAGGTATCAAGTTTGAGACCCGGTTAGCGCAATTAAAAAATAATAATTGCAGCCCACTTCTATTCCACGTCTTAGGTCTGAGGGAGCCTACACGTGAGAGGGGGTATTGAAGTATAAGTAAATTACCCACCTTTCCTTATCAACTTAAGCTTTTGGGTGAATTGGTTGGTAATTTGGTTCATAACTAACTGCATGCGGCTGGGTTGCTAAGATTATTCTATGTTTCTTGTGTTTGTATGTGATAGCAGGGCAACATAACGGTCTTCTTATATTTTTGCCGTACACCCCGAATGCATTTAGAGTATGCATTGTACAATTGGTTTCTTCAGGAACCGGTAACAATTGTGGCATTCGTTAATTCAATTCGACTGGTAACTTTGTACTTTCTCATCTGCCGAGCAAACTAAACATGCTGCTATGGCTACGAACAACTTCGATCATGCGATCAACTTAATTACTCGTTATTCATCCAAAGTTTGTGCACTCACTCCCTTATGTATATATGAACAACAGAAGGAACCCCGATTAGCTACGTACGTACGTATCCATCGATCGAGCCCTCGGCACGATGGAGCTCGTCGTCGGCCATCACTCCCACTTCCGGGGGTCGGTGATGTTGATCCTCCAGTGCTGGTCCGCGTACCCGGCCTCCTCGGCGAGGTGCCTGTCCCACGCGATCTCGATCTTCCTCCGCTCCGACAGCCCGCACGGCCCCCGCATCACCTCCCCCATCTCGTCGTACACCTGCCACCACCGCGCGTGCGCCTCGTCGCTGGCGTACACCCGCTGGTCCCCTACGTTCCAGTTGCAGTCGTAGTCCCGGTAGCACGTCCACGGCTTCATCCCCAGGTAGTGGATCGACCACACCTCCGCCGGCTCCGCCCGGAACAGCCGCTCCTTGAGCGCCCGCTCCCCCGTCGTGTTCGCCCAGAAGTTCTTCAGGTAGTTCACCCGCCGCGGCAGCCGGTGCCACCACACGAACACCTCGTTCAGGAACCCCTGGTCGCCGCCGTTGTACGACCGGATCGTGCGCCGGTTCCGGATCAGCGCGTCGAACGTGCACTGCGACGGCTCGATCACCATGATCCCGGAGTTGAACAGGGACCCGTCGTTGCCCACCGCCGTCAGCTGCGGGAACCGGAACAGGAAGTCCAGGTTGCGGAGCACCAGGATGTCGGCGTCCACGAACACCACGCGCTCGTACTCCGACAGCTGCCACAGCCGGAACTTGCTGTAGTTGTACTCGTTGTACGTCCCGCGCGCCGCGCGCGGGTTGCGGATGCGCTTGATCTTGCGGGGGATCCAGCCCGCCGCGGCCAGAGCGCGCAGGGCGGGCTTGGAGACGGTGTGGTCGTGGAGGAGGATCAGGTCACGGGTGGAGCCCGCGCGCCGGATGCTCTGCGCCAGCACGATGGCGCCGCAGAGGTACGTGTCCGACGAGTGCAGCACCGTGGCGTACGCCTCGCGCCGCGGGCGGCCGGCCGCCGCCGCCGCCGCGAGGTCCGACACGTTGAACACCTCGCGGATGCCTGCGTGTTGCACGCACGCACTGGTTAGTTTCCAGAACGTGAAAAAAATGGCAGGCGATGGTAAAACGGTAACAATAGATATGATTGGAGAAAAATAGATCATCGATGTGCATTTACTACGACGATAAGATATGATTGGTGCTTTACGCTTCTTGTCTATTTGCAACACAGTAGTAAAACGTATCCTATAGTGCAACCAACTCGATCCGGTCGGCACCTCAGAATGCATAATAAGTCGCGCGTGGAACGTGCTACAGTCTCGGGAACTATGCTATGTTGTCAAATGTCAATCTACTCCCTATCTAATGAATGCTACAGGGTCATGACTAACGTATGTACCTTGTAATATTCTTTTCAGTTTATAGATTATGATTTACCTAAACAAATAAATAAGATAATTTTTTCGTCGCTGTTTCAAATTAACTTATTGGGAAATCATTTTCGAAACGACTTATCGGTATTAGTTTCATTTGCATAATACTCATACTAGTATCAAAAACCATCAGTTGTAGCTAAAAAGAATACACCCTTTGTTTATATTCGGCATGCAGATCAAGGGCTCCATTTCTTAACCACATGAGCCTCTCTCATTATTGGAATATGTTGTAACACCCCAAAATTTGGATGTTGGAAAATATGCATAAATTTTAAAACATTTTAACGTGTTTTGGTGTTTGCCTGATTTTTTTTGTTTTTATTCGAGAATCTTGATATTCAATTAATAAAAATAAAATCAAAGATTGAACCTACGACTAAGAGCCAGGCAATTAACAAAGCAAATAAAAATAAAAATTACGAATCCACGAAGAAAAAGAGAAGCAAAATATGAATTTAAAATCGCTAAGCCCAAATTTGAATCAACCTAAGATTGAAAAGAATTTAAATAAAATTGGAGTTGTACACTTTTCAACTTTTTACAAAGTGAAATTCAAATTCAAATCTAAAACCAAAATTCAATTAGAAAGAAAATTTCCCAAAAAATTAGACTTGGATAATTCCTTTTTCTTTTCCCTTGGCCCAATCCCTTTTCTCTTCCCTGGCCACAGCCCACTTCTCTCTCTCTCTCTCTCTCTTCTTTCGCTTCTCTCTGCCACTCGGCCGTGCGCTCGACCTGCCCCCACCTTCTTTCTTCTTCCTCTCTTCTTCCTTCTTTTGCTGCATCGCGTGTCTGGCCCTCTTCTCTCTCTCTTGGTCGTCGCCATGCACGACCCGTGCCCGCTGTGTTCGCCGTGCTGTGTAGCATGCACAACTGCACCCATGCCTGCGCCACAGCTCGTCGCATCACTACACTGGTTGTCATGCCCAAACTCTCGCAACACTACATGCCAATGCTCAAGCACAGCCGTGCTGCTCATTCCGTCGCTGCTACTCTCGCTCCATGTGTTGTACTGCTGATCAATAGTGACTCGCCGCTCGACCTGCACCGCTCCACGCCACATGCGCACTCAGCCTGCGTCACAGTGCTACCCTCGGCCGCCGTGCCATGCTTCGCGTGCGTGTAGCATCAGCTCCCTATCCGCTTGGCTATTTAAACCGCCGAGCTCTCCCTTACCTTTCTCACCCTCCTCCACTCCTCCCACACCTCTCCATTGCCACGCTGAGCTTGAGCCAAGCTCAAAGGTCTCACCGCCATGCGTTGGCCGTGGCCGTCTCTCTTTATATCCCCTCCCGATCTGAGCACCCACTCACCTCCCTCTTTATATCCCCTTAGCTAATTTGGGTCGCCGTCATCTTTAGCTACCGTTGAAGACCATCGGGCCGCTTCGGGTCACCGTCGCTAGTACACCTCGGACCTCCCCCAACCTCACCATCCTCTCCGATGAGTTCCCCATGACCTGTAGATGCTCACCGTGCTCTTCTTTTACTCACCACACCATTGCGTGCTCAGTTGCCATGGTGGTCGTTCCTTCGGCGCTATTGTGTGCCATCACGCCGCCGCTGTAGCTCACCATTGGTTGTGTTGTCACTGTGCATAGGTTTGTTGTGGTACTAGCAACACACTTTGGGTGTCACCGACGCTTGCAATCGCTTGGCACACGGGCAACGAGCATGGCAATGCTGTCGAAGCCTCTGCTCTGTTCTGGTAGAGAGAAGCCACTGTAGCGTTGGCCCACCTGTCAGCCACTCATGATATTTTTTCTTAAGTAAAATAATTCACAAATAAAATAAAACCCAGTGGCTCCACCTGTTAGTCTCTATTACCTTTTATAATATGAAAATAAATAAAAAATAAAAACTATGGGCCCTAGCTGTCAGTGAGAGGTATTATCTCCTCTGTTCATTTTGGGAATTTTTCATGATTTAAACTTTGATTAACCTATTCTCACTCATTCTAAATCCAAATTGAGTATAACTTGTTTCTAAATTAATCTAAATTCAAGATATTTCTTTCAAGGGTGAAATCATGAATTTTAGAGTTTAGTTGAACTTTAATTAGATTTATTTGTATTCTCATTTAAATGTCCAACTAGCATGTGCCCTAGGTTACTAGCAATATACCTTTTAACTACAACTTGATGAACCTTATGCATGATAGCAGAGCGTGCTTAATTGGATCCTAAATAAATTAGATAAGTCACTAAAATGTGCACCTCACTATATGCATGGCAATTGTACATTATAAACAAATTAATTAAGATGAATAGACAAATTAGTAGAACACTAGAATTTACTAGGAAATAAGTTAAAGGTTAACCATAGGGTGCACATTAGCTTGACTTAGAGTTTCGGCCATAGACCGTTAGTCACTTGCATATAGAACCTCACATCAACACTTACTATTAAAAGTTAATTACTGAGCGATTATGCATCGATTAAGGCTCAGAGTATTAGGATTGATGCTTAGCACACAAATTAATCAAAAGTTAAACCCTAGGATTAATTAATTATCAACTACGGTTTATGAGTAATAAGTGGTCTAACTAAAGTTAGCTGTTAATTAGCAATTAGTGGTATAACCTGTCAGCCACTTAGGTGCGTCTCCAATATAAAGATATTATAGAAATTAATTAAATAGCTGACCCCATGTTTTAGTTATTTATTGAACTAATCATTCATTTTATTAGCATTTGAAGCTCAAATAATAATATGTCATGAGATTCCTAGCAATGTGAAATCTAAGATTAAACTGGTTAATTAAAATTATACCTATCGCATGTAGAGCTCGTAATGTAATCCTTAAATAATAATAATTGGTAAATACTTCTCAGTGCACCGTGTAAACCCTCATATATGTTCATAGGTCTTGTCTAACTCATAGAATTTTCTTGATAAATAAAAAATAATGAAAGAAATAATTAAATTAAGTTCAAGTAGTAATATCTGTTGGTCAGCTATGTCTAACCGCCTATGAATTTGGAGTGGAATATTCCTGTGAATATTCATTCATCCTCCTTGATCTCTCCTTGATATTCTTGTCAACAAATTTTCCTCCATGCCATTCCCCCCTCATTCAAACTTCGTTTGACCCCATCTGCATCCCTCTCTTTCTAGAACCCAATCTAATGTTTCCAGTTAATCATGATAGAATTTAATTAAGTTTATTCAGATTTATTTGAAATTTGATGTTTATTTGAGTTTATTTGAATTTATTTGGTTGCCTTTGGATTTATTTAAATTTGGTTGTTTTCACGTAATTAGAATTTAGAGTCTTGAAGAAGCAATAGTTCAAGCAAAATCAAGATCCAGATAAAGATGAAGACCAATACTTTGAGCAAGAACAAGATGCACAGTAAATTGAGCAAGGTAAGTCATCACTTTGATCATATTGCATCTATCTTTTGAAGGCAAATTATTTTACTTTAAATTATTAAATTGCATGCCTTACTTGGATTAAAATTATATTGTCATTAGATGGTAGTTAATGCCTTAATGCTTCTCGTATTATTAAATTCCACACCTTGACTTTGGACATAATCCATTGTCGTCCTAGACTAGTGGCCCCGTTCGTTTCAGTTTTTTTTCAGCTTCAGTTTTTTTTCACTATTCAGTAATTTGTCTTTTTCTGATTTTTTTTAGATTTTTTAGGCTTTTTTTTGCATTTTTCTTTTTTTTCCGTGTTCCTTTGCATTGTTTGTGATGGGCTAATATATTTTTTCTACTTTTAATTTTTTTAAATTTAATTATGCCCAAAAAGCCAAAGCAAGACTCTAAATCACAAGATTTTTTTAAATTTAATTATGGTCCCATAGTGTCGGTCAGAGGCCTTGACGTGTGGCGCAAGAAGCGGGTTCTAGAGCGGCCAGATAAAACCACACGATGGTAAAAATCTTAGCGGATGTAGTCATATTGAAAAGATGCATTGTAAATACCTTGCGATGAATAGACCAAGAACTAGTAAGAAGGGGAAAGGAAAGTCATATGGTCGTCTACAGGTGTTGACAAGACTAGAAAATGAAGAAACCAAGAACTGATCGCGAGCCCTAACTGATTGCCCGTGGGTATATCCTGAAGGTCCCATATGTTTGTTATTTTCGTTTTTGTTGCTGTTCTTTAAAGATTTTGGTATGATCGACAAATGTGTAAGTCAAGGACCATTACGTCTATTTATGTATTGCCTTGTACTATTGTTTTAGTTATTTATGTTAGATATGTATTTCATGTTCAATAACATATTTGTGTGTACTGTCTACTGATATAGAGAATATTATGTAGAAGCGTAGAGGCCCTAGATGACAAATCCGGATCCGATACATGAAATACATGCAATTTTACAATGGTATCTACCTACTGAAGCCTAAGCTTCCAACAAACTAGAAGTGTTGGAGAAGTCAAAACCAACAAGAGATCGAATTAACAAGCAATATTGGAATACTTTGAGATGTTGGATATGGTTGGTGTCGGCTGGTCATCCACCGTGCACAACGTAGTAGCATACAAGTATTAATTGGTGCATGCACAAGCTAGCTAGCAGATATGCCCGGCCAGCAAGTGAATCTAGTTTAATCAATCGTGGTCGATGCCATCGCAGTGTTCATCGATGAGACGGATATGATGGAGGTGAAAGACTTCCGACCAGAAAAAGTTGGGTGAAGAGGCCCCAGCCTTAAGTCTTTAATATTTTTTTTCAAGCTTCATTTCCATGTGCAAGCTACACCCATATATACTTCTCATATGCTTGTGTACCGTATGGTATCCTACGAGTACATATATATGGGCGGTTGCATATATGTATTTGGCATCCTCTTATCAGGTTAATTGAAGATCTGAACTAATAATAATGTTTAGTCATCTTTTTGTTTTCTTTTGCAATAGTACCAGTAAATTATTTGATCAATTGGAAGTCTCACCTACTACCTAGATCTATCTGCTTCTTGCAAGGACAGTTCTTGGCTCTCTTTTGAATAACGATGACACTGACAGATCCGTGATTATCAATAGAAGTTTCCATTTTGGTGGGATGCTTTTGTTTCAGTTTTTTTTTTCACTATTCAGTAATTTATCTTTTTCTGATTTTTTTTAGATTTTTTGGGTTCTTTTGCATTTTTCTTTTTTTTCCCGTGTTCCTTTGTATTGTTCGTGATGGGCTAACATATTTTTTCTATTTTTACATTTTTTTAAAATTTAATTATGCCCAAAAAGCTAAATCAGCTACAGTAAAAAAAACCAGCTACAGTGAAATTTCAGCCAAAAATCAGAAGTCATCGCTAAAACGAACGCCCCCTAATGCTAGGATAGCTTGCTTTTGCTATATAATCTAACATGGCCGGTCGGACCAATTTTTGTAATGGTACTTCGAAACCAATGGTTGCAAATATGTATGTGTCGGTGTTTTAATATCATCTTACGTATGAATTTTTAGATTCAGGAAAAAGCTCTTAAGACCCTTTTATGATCATGCAAAGTAAAGATATAGAATTTTTATATAGGTTTGGGTCTTCTCTTGGGAGAATAATAACTCTTCGTTGTGTGTTACTATTACTGAGGAAAATTTTTACAAGTGTGAATAGTATAAAAAGTCCAGCACTCCATCCAGAATTGATTGCCCTCTCCCTTTCCAACATCAAACCTTATATCGGCGATGAAGTGGCGGCAGTTGTTTCTTGCCAAAAGGCGACTTGATACTTCAGGAATTAACTGTTGGATGGTGGTTATTGCTAGAGAGACGTGGGTAGCCGTTCGCCGTAAGATGGTTTTTGTCAGAGAGACGTGGGCAAGATCATGTGCGGTTATTGAGTATAAACACACGTTCTAACTACTTTGTCAGACAGACCTGAAGTGAAGGTAGGTTAGTCGAACATAAAAGAATAATTAGGAAGTCGTAGCAGAACTTACGACTACGGAGTGGTCGTAGTAAGACTTATGACTAATCTACGAAATTTCTCTCTTATTGTTTAGAGGCATATTTGGATATTATGATGACGGAATAAATAGAAAACTACTATATCGTCGTCAGTATGTATGCCATATGGTTAAGTATGAAAAACAAAGTACTGCTGATATAATCACCATGCATGATCATTCAGACTTACATAAACATGATTAATCACCAAGCTATGAATTAGTGAGAGATTACACAAGTACTCTCGGGGGCTTTGGTTTGAAGCTTTGTTCCTAGCCTCAATTACTCGTACGTCCCCTCGAGCATCGATCAGATCCTTCATGTTTGGCGCGAATAGGGGCTACTAATTAACATTGTTTTGCCAAAAATAAAGTTGAGTGACGATGAGAATCGATGCATTATTATCAGCTCGTGGCCATTGGCAACATTTCCCGACCAGATTCCTTATGTTCCTCGAGATGGCTTGTCCTACACACCCCATCAACCCGTCCCTACTGATCATATATATGCCGCGCGTAATTCCATAATTAGGTGCAATGTTATGTCTCTAACACAGCTGTATAACACGTGTCGAAACAGCACAGGTCTTAATCCGATGCTAATGCCCTATTACCTATATGTGCAAATATTTTCTTTCCCGATGACGCATTCTCTATGGAAAGTACTCGTTGATTTTCGCAGGTGCATGGTTTATCTCCAAAATTGAATTTTGACCGTTAATATCTTTTACGATATATTGTTAGTAACTAGAAAATTATAATCGTATGAAAAATACATTCAAACATAAATATAACAGTGCCGCTTTTTTTTTCACTAAAACTATAACTTAGTTGATCCAGTTTTTGGTCAAATATTATAAAGTTTGAATGTCAAAATAACGTGGACGCCTTATAAAAGTCATCGTAGGGAGTATAGCGCCAAAAAAAATGCAGTGGTAGAAGGGCTTACGGTACAACCTTTTCTTTTTACTATGTAAAATGAATAAAAAATTATAAATCATGAGATGAATTTGTTTATGTGCTAACGGAGGCCGAAAATAATCTGCACCTCAAAACTTCTTTTTGTTTGTATTTTCCGAGCATATATGTATGTTGTGTTGCTGTCTTAGTTTTCTTTTGATTTCTAAAAGTGTCATATGTCACCGTATCCATATCTATCTTTGTTGATACCACCGCTGCTTCGTGTTAGTTAGTATGGGTGCAACTAGATGCTTGACTTACATGCATGAGGTGCTGCACGGCCGACGCTAGTATGTCATGGGAGAACGTAAGGCGCACTCCGGCCGGCAGGGGCCGGAAGAAATTAGTATTGCGGTTACGTACCTCGGGGTCCCCAGAGCGGCAGCGCGAGGTTGCATGATCCGACGGGCAGCCGGAGCTTCTCCTCCAGCCGCTCGACGTCGACCCTGTGCATCCACCACTCGCCCTCCCTCCCCACCGCCTCGTCGCACCGGAACAGGTCCATCATGGGCTCGCACTCGCTCCGCAGCACCACGCGAACCCTGCCGTCGCCGCCGCCGCGCCTCCCCTTCCGCGCCGCCATCTGCGCCGCCACCAGGTGCACCTGCAGCCTGAACACGTCGCGGTTCCACCCTTTCGCTGTCCGGTTGCACGGCAGCCCGGCCACCACCACGTCCACGTCGCCGTACCGGGAGAAGTCGGGCATGGGGAGCTCCGGGCAGGACGGGCCCTCGTCGTCCTCCTCCTCGTCGATCCACTCCGGGAAGAGGTCCGACCACTGGAACACGTCCGACACCCGCTCGAAGTCGACGGCCACCGCGTCGCCCTCCACGCCGAGCGCCAGCAGCTCGTCACGGCCGATGTTCACCAGGCCCATCCGCAGCCGGCCGCGGAGCTCGTCGAACATGGTCGGCGCGCGCCCCGCGTTCACGATCCTCTCCGTCGCCACCTTGTTCGCCGGCACAACACCCAGCTGCAGGCACGCGCGCACGCACGCAAACATTAATCACCATGCATAACCTCTCTAATATACAATCAGATCAATCAAGAAACCTCGCGGTCGACGCGGCCGGCCTGATCGTCAAGAACAGCAGCATAACGTACACTACCGGTGGACAGGACTCACCTTACCTTCCGTGAGAGCTGGGTCGGGCAGGCGTCGCGGAAGGTGCATCGGACGAGCGAGGCGGCGCGGCGGTCGAGGAGGTACGAGTACTTGGGGTGGAGGAGGAGCGCCATGTAGGCGAGGAGGAAGAAGGCGGCGTTGAGCTTGACGACGGCCGCGGCCCGCAGCCCGGCGGCCGGGTACTTGAGCGCCTCACTGGCGCCGTTGGTGGTCACCCCCATGCTGATCGATGGCGCGCGATATGGTGATCACAGGCGTATCGTGTCGATGAGGAGTGCGATCTAGGTTGATCGATGGAGCTGCCTAAGCCTAAGCCCAGGAGTGTTGCATGCGCGGATATATAGGGGTGGCACTGATCACCTGTTGCCCTGGCCTGGCCTGGTCAGGTCAGGTTCGAGCTAGGCGTGAGTGAGCGGCAAGATTGTGAGGCCGGCCGGCGAACAAGCAGTGGTTGCGGACGGTGAGGTGGGAGGGACGCTTGAAAGGATGGGTTGCAACGAATCAAGGGGCCACGTGTAGTAATTCCACCAAAGTTGAATCCGAACCCGAAACGAGCCAAGCCTAAGTTGAGGTTGAAATTCCACCCGTAGTAATTAAATAACCTATGCGTTTATGTCAGTCCAGTTCAACTCCCATTCTTCGATCTCTACAATATCAATTGGTATATATGCTTTACCTCTTAAGAGTCTCATGTTCTGGATGGCTGTGCCATACAGATCCATGAAGGACAAGAAGTACACCACGCACGTAAATATACTAGTTACATTTTGGTATTATTACATTGTTCAGAAAACACGAGTGTGTTTTACTTTGATTAATTGCTACTGTTAGCTTTGGTTGCACTAGTTAGTTCACAGTCGGTCGAAACGTAGCTTCAGGTATGATACACCCTTCCTACCTTGTGGTGGAGCCATTTCAATTTCTTGGGTAAGCTTCACACACAAGTACTACCAGCATTAAAGTACAGTAACTCAGATAATTTAATCTTCAGATTTAATTACTCTTTTGTCCTGTAACATAAGTCCAAAACCCATTATGTGCACACGCCAAGAAGACATTAAATTTAAGAAAAAATTAATACCATTAGATCATACATACTTCTATTAAATAGCATACTATAACTACTCACTTATTTTTCAGTATTAAAATAAAAGTATATGATAAAAATATTATAATAACTACATCTTTGCTCTCCGCAATAGACTTATATTGTGAGATGACACTTCTAAAAAATGACATATCGTGGGACAAAGCGAGTAATTGGATCAAGACGGACATAACCACACACAGGCTACCGATATGGGGTGGATTCTTTTCGCTATGGCTTATGGTAGCTGCCGTTGATGATTTTGGCCGTATCGTGAGCGTTTGTGTGAATGAACTGTCGATATACCGATAAACAGTTTCAAAAAAATATCCCGATAAATCATTCTAAAAAAGACGACGAAAAAACTGTCCTGTTTGTAAGAGAAATTATAAGCCGAAAACAACTCACGCATGATCTGTTTGTTGAGGTTGGTGCGTCGATCCTCCAGAAGCTAGCCTAATTCGACCGATGGACGCACGCTTCGATTTTTTTTAATGATTTGATCTCCACATTTTGGTGCTGCTCCTGACAGGAACCTCTCAGGTTGAGATATGATTGCTGATGTTGTGTCCCTTTTGGGCTTCTGGCCCTTGTGCACCAAGGTACGGCTTGGTTGCCCAAGCTCGATCAGGACCAGCAAGGACGGGCACCACGGCGTTATCTGTGTTGGAGCTCGGTGCAATCTTGTCTTTCCGTTCCCGATTCAACGGTCCAGATCGAATGCTATCGGATGGCCAGCAGAACCAGGATTTGGCAGCGAGGACGCGAGCATGTAGCGCACAATGACTAGACACCTAGGAAGAGTGATTGCAAGTCTTCCTCGAGCTGCCGAGGGTTCTGTTTCGAACAAAGGAATTAATTTACCAAGAATTTTATACGAATCCGTGTAATTTTCATAGGAATTTGAATAAACTTCCACATTTCAGGAGGAGCCTGGTTCTGTACCGCCAAACACACATATGTTTTTGCTTTTCATATCCTCTTCTTCGGTGGGGAGTACTAGTACTCCATCTCTGTGTACGGTAACGACGCCTAGATGCAATCAGTCAAGGGAAACGAAAAGGATGGACGAGCGGATCAAGATGGAATGGACAGTGACCGCGGGAGTACTTCACGTTCTGCGCATCCAGGAACGACGAAAATTAATCAACCGACTAGTCGTTCACAACTCAATTAATGGTGGCACGCGCTTGATTTTAACTTCCTAATTGTCCTTGATGCGCATGTACCTACAACAAAATTAAGGATCGAATCCATGAGCAGCCATCTGCAACCATCACAATTAAGGCGAAAAAAATTCACTGGTCCTGAAGTGTTCCATCCCAATCAATGAACATATATCCCTGATGCTGCTATCCATCCGGCCAGCCAGCTATGATCAATATGCAAACGTTTCATCCCACATACTACCAACCTGATTTGCCTTGTCCCTTGGCTTCCAAGGATCCCATACGCAGATTGATACGCTACTAGAAGCATAGGCATACTGTTGCTCATTCGATCTGCTGATGGTGTCTTGTGCTCTTCTTATCTTTGCAGCCCAAGCTAAAGAAACATATATATACACACACACACACAAAAGCTAAAGAAATATATATTACATAAATATATTATATTATCTTGGGCTTGATCTCGTTCTTACACGTACTGATCTCTTCTGGCGCAATGAACCAGCAATGCATGACTAGAAATTAGAAAATAGATATAAGGTGTGCTGAACACAAAAGCTTGGGAGTTTCAAATCTGTGTTCAATTGTCATCTGATCGGGTGCTTCTATCCATGCTACAGGCGGTGACGATTTGTGGTCTTTTTTTTTTTCAGTTTATGGGTTATGACTTCTTTCAAACAAACAAATAAGATGATTTTTCTGTCATCTTTTCAAAATACCTTATCGAGATAACTTTTTCAAAGCAACTTATTAGTATTCAATTCATTTGTACAAACGCTCATACTAATACCAAAAATCATTACCTACGGCCATAAACCATTAGCCACAGTCGAAAAGAACCCACTCCGTGTGTGGCCGTGCATACACGTCGTGCTCAAGCTAGTACTGTGTGGTTTTCATACGTGGAAAGACGACGACGCGCGATGCTGGGAGTAATCCGCATTTAGCAATGGGCCAAAGCAACCTATTAGTTGGGACGAATGCCTCAGGGAGCGCCTTCTTTGGATTTCTTTTTCACTTTGGCATCCTTTTTTTGTTTCCCCTTCCCTTTCGGTATCCCGCGCGCGACACTTTCAGTAACTTTACTCCACTGTAATGTAAAAGGATTTGTGTGAGACGTATATCTATATAACGTTGGAGAGCAGTTTAGGAATTAGTTGATGTTACATCTCACCTAAAAGGGGAGGTTTAAGTAGTGATCTGGAGATAAAAAAGCACTCTGAAGTCTGAACTATGAAGTGCTAGCTAGGTCATGTAAAAATCGCTTACACACCGATCAATCCCTATCTTTTCACCAGAGAATATACTAGTACCTTTTTTTGCGAGGAAAGAATATACCAGTACTACAACTGAGTAAAAAATAGTTTCTGCTTATGCTGTTCTCCTACTCCACATTCTGTTTGTTCCCTAATTCTCTTTTGATTGTGATGCACGGTTCAGCAATCAATCTTGGTAAATGGCCGGCAATATCTTTTTTGGAAAAGTTATAACGAAAAGAAGCTAGCCGAGCTACCAGGTGAATTTCAGAGTAGTGCTTGATCAAATCTACAAGCCAATTACACTGGTAGCTTTACTTATTATTAGCAGTAGCTGAAGAAAGGCCAAAGGCAGTCGCATTCTTTAATCATGTGTTGTTGAAGACGTGGTACAGGCATTTGGAATTATTAGGCTACAGTTACAGAGCTTTTTCGCAACGAGGTACGACGAAAAAGCGATGAAACATGGTTGGTTGGCTAGTCCAGGTCCCTCTAGAGCGCACAAGATTTAACAACAGAAGTGAGAGAAAAAGGTGAGAGTGAGATGCAAACATAGGAGAGTGAGCAGGGGCGTTACAAAGCCTTGAAGGCAACTCCATGCTCAAACCTAACCTACCCCAAGGGCATTCCTTCATCTTCCATGGATGATCATTAAACATCAGTTCTCTCTTTTTCTCAACAAATCCCTGACGGATTTCTGTCTTTCACTCAGTTATAAGAAAGTGGATGAATAAGGGCGTTCAGAATAGCGATGGTTTATGATTTTTTTACTGTAGCTGACTTACTTTTTTTACTGTAGTTGAGTTGATTTATTTGGCATAATTAAATATAAAAAATTTAAAAATAGAAAAACATGTTAACCCATCACGAACAATACAAATGAATACGAGGAAAAAAGAAAAGGAAAAAAGTCCAAAATTTTTTTAAAAAAATAAAAAACGAAATTATTAAATAGTGATAAAAATAAAAATCAGAAATAAAAGCTGACTTTAAATTAAAATGAGCAGGATCGGAATGCTTCCTGCAGCCTCAGTAGAGAGAGAGATGGATGGATGGATGATTTGACCCGGCCCACATGGGCGGCGGTCGCGCGGCGTGTATCCCCCGTGTTGCGAAGGCCCAAGGCCCATCACTCGGCCCTCTCAACTAAGTCACAACTCACAAGCTCGCAGCCAGCGACCGATTCCCAGTTGGCTCGCCGACCGCCGTCGTCTGGCCCGAGCATCGCCGCCTCCGCCTTCCCATCCCGTGCACCGCCACAGGCCCGTGACACCGCTCCTTGGCGGCCACTGCTGCCGACCCACGCCTCAGCTCTCGGTCCCCTCTTCCCCTTCCTTTGAGGTCAGTCTGCAGATCTTTGTGCCCTGCTTAGATGCGAGATGTGGCTCCTAGTAGCTCTGGATCTGCTTATTTGTTTCTTCTGCTCTTGTACCACACCTTAGTACGCACAGCTATCGCATCGGTTCTCGCGACCAGAATTTTTAATGTGTTATAATCGTTGAGTTGTTGGAAGGTTGGAGGTTTGTTAGATCTGCAGTGTGCACTTTCTTCTGAAATTGGTTTGTCCCATTAATTTTTAAAGTTTTGTAGGAGATTATGATTTCGATTTAAATGCATAATATGTTGATTTTTATGGCCAAAGGCAGCGATAGGAGGAATGTGCAACACCAGCATCCTGGAATGCCAACTGTATCTCCGTCGTGGGTTCGCTATGAGCAGCACCACATGAATGATCCTAATGTTGGAGGCACAAGAGCATTTACAGGAGATCCACATATTCTGGCTGCCCTCCAGCAGCAGCAGCAACTGGCTAATCCTTTGATGGCGTTTGTTTCCCATCCTCATGCACAGAATCCCATGCAGGACGCGATGCTTAGAGGAATAGGAGGATTTGTCTGGAATTTCAAATAGGCTGGCTGCCCTCAAGCTGCAGCAGCAGGCAAATCATGCTATGGGTTTGGTGTATCCTCGCCCGCTCCAGATGTCTCCTGACTTTAGCCAATACTTTCCTTCTCCATTCCCTCCAATCTATGCGGTATCAGATCGGAGTTATGGCACTGGTCATCCATCATGTACAAGTTTACGAGGATCATCTACCCAGCAGGGTCCTTGCAGAAGCATCAGTACTCCCATGCAACCTGCTCACTCTGAATTTCAGAGTTCTTCATGGAAACCTGCTCACATGGCCTCCAACCAGCAAACCTCTCTGGAACCTGTCAGCGGTCCTCTCTGAGTTTTGGAGTACAGAATTCTCCTGGCCAGCAGCCCCCTCAGCAGCCCTCTCTGAGTTCTGAAGTCGATAATTCTTTTAGCCAGCAGCCCTCTGAAAAGCCCTCTCAGCAGTGCTACGGCACTCTGTTCCCCAAGGCGGCGCCCTCCCACCTTGCCCGCCTAGCCGATTTCTGCCTAGACGCTAGGCGCCACCCTCCCGCCTTATCCGTGTAGCCGATTTTCTCTATCTTGGCGGCGATTAGGTGCTAGGTGTCGCCCTTTCGCCTTGTCCGTCTAGTCGATTTTTCCCGCCTAGTCGGCGATTAGGCGCTAGGCGCTGATTTGCCATCCGATTAGCGCATAGCGCCTTGGTGAACACTGCTATGGCATGTCTTCTAAGGTGCACCCTCCTCAGGTTCACAGTTCTGCTGAGCAGCCTGCTCATCGCCTCATCATGTGGGACTCCAGAATTGAGTTTGTTATTGTTGAAAAAGGTGATCCGAATTCGTATCGTGTCCGTGTAGAACACTTCATTACCTCATACCAGACGTGGCATGGCAGGTATATACACAGTTTGTATTAGACATGATATCAATCTGTTCAACCGACTCTGATTCAGTTTCCTCTCCGTGTGGGACTCTTTCCCCCGCACTATATATATGTACTCCAGTAATCCGTAGGAACAGCAAGGCTGAAGAGTAGCGCTCCATTGTAATCAAGGTTATCAAGACGGTAAGGCGAGGCGAGGCGACCCACCCCCTCACAACTTTTAAGCTGTAAGGAGCGAGGCGAGGCGACACCTTACACGCATCCTAAGGTGAAGAAAACGGAACTCTGGAAGTCTAAATCAAAGTCTAAATTAAAAGATTTCTAAAGAGAAAGACCTAATTGCAATTTCATAGAACTCTGAGGACTAAATTTTAAAAATACCAAACCCTTTTAAAGGCCGCACCTTCGATCTCTTATCCCCACCCCGTGCTCAGCGCTGGCCGCCTCCTCCCCTCGACGCGTCGCCCAGGACGCCGCCTCCTCTCCGAGCGCCGCCACCTCTCCTCCGACGCCTCCCCTTCGGATCGGCCGCCGCCTCCTCCACCCTAGCTCGGCCGCCGCCCCAGCCCAGATCCGGCCTCCCCACGCTGGATCGGGGCTCCCTGCCACCGGATCCGGTCCTGCGCTGCCGCCCTCCACCCGGACGACGCCGGATCCGGCCTCTCCGCGTCGGATCGGGGCTTCTCGCCACCGGATTCATCTAGATTTGGTTGGCCGCCGCCATCTCCTCAGGCCACCGCCGCCTCCACACGGACGACGCGGGATCCGGCCTCTCCACGTCAGATTGACACTTCCCGCCACCGGATCCGTCTAGATCCGGTCGGTCACCGCCATCTCCCTCTCAGGCCGCCGTCATCTCCCTCTTAGGCGCGCCACCCTCCCAAGGCGCGCGCGCTTTGGGCATGACGGCAAGCGGGGCGACGCCTTGAACCCCCTGGCCGCCTTACGTTAAGCGTCGCTTAAGCGACGCCCTTAATAACTATGATTGTAATCTCTTCTTATTATAGTGATTTGCCCTTCGAGCGTCCGTGGTTTTTCCTGCAAGGGTTATTCACGTAAAAATCTATGTCTCTTGTCTTTATTTTTCTGTGCATTATTTACAACAGTTAACAGAGCCTCCCCTACGGATGTCATGAGCACGGATTAGCGAGGGGAGGCGATAATCATGGAAAACTAGAGGGCGAGGACCTGGCCTCTTGCGGCGGCCAGGAGGTCCCGTGTTGACGATGGCAGCAAGATAGAAATTATGGTGCAGAGAAGGGCGCCGAAACAGGGTAGGGAACACAGAGAAAACAGGGTAAAGAAGGTTGACTATTTCTGCCTCGAAAACACGATGCCCTCCTCTGTAAATATAGGCTGGACTTACATATTCATAATCTAACTTGTTATAGAGTTCTTATTCTAATCTTACTCAACTAGGAAATTTCTATCTTTAGAAGCTAATGTGTTTAGGACTCTACCACCTTATTGCAATCTTGATCAACTACCATATCTGTTGATCTGTTGCTGGCTGGAATCTCCTTCGATTTGCGTCTAGCATAAGGGCATCCACAGTGCATTCGGCCTCTAAGCTGAGCCCGCAGCTAGCTTCATCCTGTCACTGTTCTTTGCAGTGTAAAAACATTACTTGGGTCCCACAACACAATAAAATATGTAACTCAACCGATCCCCACTTCTTCCCCGCGATCCCCAATTCCCCACCCAAAGCTGACCTCCTGCACTATCCCTTCTCTTTGACCTCGACGCTTCCGCCTCGACCTCGTTTGCAAACTCGCAACTCTGGCCATGCCGGTGAGTCCCCAAACACCCCACGCCCCATAACTCAATTTTCTAATGGTTTGGCTTGCGTGGCTCGCAGATCTTGAAGTACAATGGCATCACTGTGCTGGTAATGGTGGGAAAGAAATGCTTCGCTATTGCCAGCGACTGAAGGCTGGGCGTGCAGCTGCAGACCATGGCTATTGATTTCCATAGGGTGTTCAAGATCCACGACAAACAAGTCCCTCTTTGTTCGATCTTGCTTTTCTTTTTTGCTGCACAGAACTCTTTCTTCCTTACGCCTAACCACATGATACATAAAAGTGGATACATACATGATGCATATGCTTAATGATGCACTAATTTACCAATACAATCTTAATGTAAATAACATTGCATGCGTACACGGTACATAAGTAAATCACCAATACAAGCAATTTGGAATAGCTTAGTCTAAAATTATGAATAAAAGCAATGTGTTGACATTATAATATGATCGAGCTACACATCGGCGTCTAAAGGCTGACTTGGTGGAGCATATATGGCAACGATTTGGGGATGGTCAGGCGAATATCACTAATCTCAAAGTACACGAAGGGGTAAGTAATTACTATCTATCATTCAGTTCTGCTTTAAAAGTTGTGCAATTCACTTTGAGAAAAGCATAGAAGTACCTCCCGAATAGCTGCATTTGTCTCCAGCATCTTAGGAAATTCATGAATTGGCCCAAGGTTCAATCTTGTTTTCGTGTTGTCCGAGCTCCCTTGGTCATATTCTAAGTTGTAGCGTACCTCATAGCAACCTCTCTCGTTCTCAACTATCATGTGGGTGGCTTGGCGATCCTTGTTTATGTACCTTCTATGTTGCCTTTTGCGCTGATTGGAGTTACTTGCTAGTTGCCTTTCAATTTGAGCTTCAATCTTGGCTTCGATTTGATCATCCATCGGATCATCAATAAAGTCTTCATCACTGGTAGAGCTAATTGAAAGGGAGGATAGAGAGTTTGAACCTGTAGACATTATGGTTGTCTACAGATTCAAAATAGTGGAGTGTAGACTGGTAGCAAAACCCATCTTCCTCTATTTGTAGTTGTAGTTTTCAATGGCTAGTTTGTTTGATGTAGTTTTCAACGGCTAGTTTGTTTTGGATGATGTTCTCAGTTGATAGTTTCAAGGCAGGGCCAGAAGAAGAAGCGCAAAGCAGGGCCAGAAGAAGAAGCTAGAGGTACAACAGCATTAAAAATCAATTCTTAAGAGATACATTATGCTGGAAGGCAATATGAAAATTACACAGTTACATTGCACAATAGATGTAAGTCCCCGATTCAGTCATCTTGCCTTTCTTCCTCCCGTCACTGTTCTTCATGTAAAGCCTTTGCCATTTTGGTTGGTCTTTCACTTCTTTCCACCTGTAATCCATAATAAATATTTTCCCTTTGCCATCATGTTTTTTGGTATCTTCTTTGTACTGGGCCTTTGCTTTTTCCATAAGTTGATCGTCAGATTGACCACTAGCATGCACGTTGCTTTAGTTAATCCAGCACCCATTGAACTGTGTCACGATTTGGTTAGCTTTACTCCAATGGTCTTTCAATTGCTTGGGTGTTCTTCTCCTGTCTCTTGGGCTGTTGCTGTTGTACTCTTCTGCAACTTGCTTCCAATAGTGCTCTAGTTTCTTTGAGTTACCCTTGATTGGATCGAGGGAATTGCTCAACCAAGCACTAACCAATCGAAGGTTATTCGCTTCTGTCCAGTTCCTTCTCTTGCATTTTTTTTCTTCTTCTGCACTGCTATCACTCGATTCGTTGACATTCCCTTCTTCACTTGTTTTTGCAGCATGCCTTGAAGAGCCTGAGCCTGGACAATGAACATTGCAGATGGCCTAAAATCGGCTTGGTATGGACCATGGAAGCTTGGGGGTAGGTGGATACGGATGATAGTTGTTGGAGCAGAAAATAGAAAGAAATTTTGTGAATATGGTGGCTGGAAATGATGGCCATATTGAGAGGGTGTGAAATTTGTGGGACATGTAGATGGTGGGAAACTAGAGTAACAATGAGAAGCTGTTGTGTTGAAGTTCTTGTTTGTATTGTCTACATTTTGTCTAGGGTTAGAAGAATTCAACAAATTGGTGAAATTTGCTAAAGATGACTGGTCCATGTATTTGGATTGAATAGTTGCAGCTATCGCATGGACGAGTGTGAATATGAGGGTTGTATGTCAGCATTGTCATATATATACCATGTCTCTACCAGTGTTCATGTTTTCCAGTAGGGATTTCAAGTTGCAACGAATACATGCAACGGTCGGAAATTTATTCATATTCTATTCTTAGCTGCTGTCTCCAAGTGAAGAGACAATGCTAGCCGATTTTGGTTAGAGGCTGTGATGTGCAGTGGTGGAGGCTGCCTCTAAGCTCTTCTCTCACTTCATTGAAAGCAGTTTTCATACATACTGCGTATGCTCTAAGAGTCTTTCCTCACATGATATCTCTTTTCTCCTCGACAAACAGCTTGTCCAGAAGGATATTACTTCTGGAATTGATGCACATCTTCCCAGAAACAACGGACCATGACGGCAAACAAGGCTGGCAGGAACCGCAAAGACAGGCTAATAATAGTCTGTTCTTTTTGGCTGTGGTTTATAGTTTTTGATTGAAATTTTTGAAATTTAGCTGTTTGCGACAGAGATTACAGAGAAATAGATACTCGCTTGTGATTTTGGATGGTACAGATATTAGACTTTTAACATGTACTATAATTAACATATACTATTAGCCAGCAAAAACCGATGGGAGTAACATATAATACATATAATACTAACATATACTACATATACCGAAGTATAATACATATTTACCAAAGTATACTACATATACTACTAACATATACTGCTACATATACTACTAACATACACTCAACTTGTACTAGTTCGGTTTTTTCGGTTTTTAGCCGGTTTTTCCCGAAAAAACCGAACTAAAAAAAATTCTAAAATTTGATAACCGAACCGAATACCGAAAACTGGTCAAACCGAGTTGACCGGTTCGGTTCGGTTTTTTCGGTCCGGTTTTTTCGGTTCGGTTAAAAAATGCACAGCCATACGCCATGGGATATCAGGAGCCTTGCGACCGCGCGCCCACATCTGTTCCCAAGGAAAGCGAGACACGCGGCGAGCCATCCGCGGTCAGTTACAGTTCCCGACCGTGGGCGGGACGAACCGACGGCTCCCGTCGGTTGCCCTCCCGATGGCGGGACGTGAAGGGGCTGTATAAAAGGTGATTTATTGGCACACGGGCGTGCATCCCGTTCGCGTGTGCCCAGCTTGTTCCTTGTTGCTGCGCGAAATCCACTCGCCGCTGCTCCGGCCCTTCCGTTGTGCGGAAAGAAAGATGGCAAGCCACGGAGATTCCGGCCGCCGGCTTAGTGGCAGCGCTTCGTCGGGCCAGCGCGGCTCAACACCGCCTCAGGCGGAATATTCGGTGGTGGCTCGTGAGCCAATGCAGACCCGAAAGGTGTACAACACCTGGCAGAGCTCGCAGGGGCGGTGCTCTGCGGTGCTGGGGCAAAGCCATGCCACCGAAGAGACAATCGAAGCTCTCGTGCGGGAGAAGAAGATAGACGACCGTTACGTAGCCCGCCTGCCCGCTCGCGACGAAGTGGAGCCCCATCCGAGGAGTCAGAGGCGATTGTCTTCGCCGCCTTCTTCGAGGTGGGACTCCGGATGCCGTCGACGCTCTTTGTCGGTGAGGTCCTAAAGGCTTATGGATTAGAGCTGGCACGGTTGACCCCGAATGCGGTGTTTGCTTGGGCCATCCGCGTGGAAGGCGGTCATCCCCGCGCGAGCGTATTCACCCTTCTTCATGATGCGCGCTGCCAGCCAAAGAGAGTCGGAGAAGGGGCGCTGTCCAATTTTGGCAGCGTTCACTTCGTGGTACGGTCGGACTCGCGCGATCCGTCCCCGCTCCGCGGCGAAGGAGAAGTGGGAGGGGTGGATGCGGCAGTGGTTCTACTGCCGCGTGACGCCGACCAGCAATCTGCGGTGCCGGGGTCAGCCGATATCCTTCGACTGCTGCCCCGGGCTAAGGCCGAAGGGCGAGGATCAATGGCAGGTGCAGAGGCTCGGCGGCGTGACCCTTCGGTTCAACATGCGCGATCTTGCCGAAGAATTTACCATGTACGGGGTGTCTCCGCTCTCCGGCCTATGGAAATATGAACGACATGATACGCGGAGGGATGGCGTCCGCCACTCGGTGTCGTCGCTGCAGGAGCCCACCGGGTGCGCAGTGCTCTCGTTGCGAGACGCTGAGCGCGCCGTCGATGCCTTCCTAGGGTCGTACACGTGGAAGGAGCACACCTTGCGCGAAGCCGCGACCAGGCCTGCGGGGTTGGAGCGGATAAACCGGGTGTGCGAGGTCCTAGGCCTCGCTGTGCCCGAGCGCCCAGTGCCGGTGCGGAGTTCACCCTGTCGTCGTGACGGTGTCGGCGGGGCAGGGGGGTCTTCCCAGCGGCAAAGGTCCCGGTCCCAAGCTGCTATTTCTGACCTGTCCGTCGGCTTGGCGGCAGAGGCCGTTGATCCGGACGACGTGTCCGGGGTGGGTCCGAGCATGGCAGTGCGGAGGGTCACGCTGCGGCCAGCGAGGACCTGGGTGGCGAGGCGGGCCTTGGCGGCGACGCCGCTGGAGACGACACTTTGTCGTCGATGCCCGATCGCGAGGACACGCCTCCCGCCGCCGTCGCGTGATGGTCGCCACAAGCCTTCCACCGGCGCCAGCTCGGCGACGATCGAGCAATGAGCACTCGTCGTCGTCACCTACTGCAGCCGCCGCGATCCTGCTGCCCGCGCCGGAAGGTGCAGGTACTGGAGCGGTCGGGGGTGCATCTTCTGGCTCTCCGGTGGCGAAATGTCGCCGGGTGCAATCGCCTTCGCGGGCGGGGCAATTCCATGTGGCGGGCACGGTCGGCGGTGGCCTAGGATTCGACCGCGAGGCCACCCCGACTGAGGAGGGGGTTATTACTTCCTAGGCAGGGGCTGAGCCGACACCTCCCCACGCCATAGTGGGGGGTGGCGGAGGTAGGCGTAGCTCCTTTTCTCCTCGTGACTTCGCGAAGCTCTCTCCGATTTACTCGCTTATGCCGTCGTCGACGTCAGGAGAGGGGAGGTCGCCCGGGCGCG
The DNA here is from genome assembly GCA_036346265.1 of Melocanna baccifera. Lineage (NCBI taxonomy): Eukaryota > Viridiplantae > Streptophyta > Magnoliopsida > Poales > Poaceae > Melocanna > Melocanna baccifera. The sequence goes on from CM070683.1 coordinate 35,268,476, forward strand.
GGCAAGGATCAAGCAGCGGTGGTGTCTGCGCGGTCGGTGCAGACATTGCGCGCAAACGCAGCACGGACACCGATCTTTGCCGCGAGGCCCGCACGGCTCACCGTGTCTGACTTCGTGCCACAACCGGAGGCGCTCCGTGCCCTCAACGGAGCTGCGGAATGTGGTGACGGCAGGCTGGATCGGCGAGCGCTGTCGTCATGTGGGGCGGACCTGCTTGCGCTTGCACTGGGTGCCGCGGGGATGAAGGTAAGCTCTTGAGCCCGCCATTGACATTACCGCCGCGTGCATGCTAAGCAGCCATGTCTGTCGTTAAGCGTCGCCATCGCCGGGCTCGATGAGGCGCGCCCGGAACGGAGGGCGCTGGAGGAGCGGCCGTGCCGCCAACGAGGCTCATGCCGCGAAGGGCGACGCACCGTGTCTTTGGAGGCGGTTCGCGCGGCGGGCGTCGCAACGCATCTTCTTGAAGAGGCCAGCGTGTCGCGGCAGAGGATCGTGCCGCTTACTTGGGCGAATCGGCGCGTTGGAGGAGGAGAGGCCCGGCTTAGCGTGGCCACGGAGGAGAAGAGCGTGCTCGGCGGCGTGTCGCGTCGGCTGGAGAGGCCATGGGGTCTTTGGAGGGCCTGCGCGGGCCTTTCCGTCGTCGTGCCGGACCTCACCCACGACGCCACGGACGTGAAGCAGTCGTTGGCGCGGATTGAGGAGGGCTCGAGCTTGGCATTTGACGGTGCGAAAGCCTTCGGCGATCACTGCGGCTACGCCAGCGCGTGCCTTGCCTTTGCCACGCTCCACGCCCGGGGGTGCGAGCACGTGGAGGGGCTGGTGTCTCCCGGCTTGAGCGCTCCGGCCGGGGCTGGGGTATGGTCCGGCGCAGTCCGCACCACCATGCCCGCCGTGCAGAGCTTCTACGAGGGGATCTGGCGCCACTTTGGAGAGGAAGCGGCCAAGGCGTTGTTGAGGCGGACGCTACACCGGGAGGGCAACTTCCTCGAGTGGCTGGAGGAGGCTCGTCAGCGCGCCGAAGACGGTGCCGACTCCTAATGTCTTCCGGGAGCTGGTGGTGTGGTGTGACTTGTGCTTTTGTTGCTGTGTTCTTTTGCTTATTAACGGAAAAGAGGACCGTTATGTCGAGTACTGCACAATTGCATGCTGCTTGTACGGTTGATGGTTAACACGGCGGAGGTGGGCACCTCCCCCCTGCGTTCGTTTGCTGTAGAGGCAATGGTGCAGTTGGAGTAGACGCGATCGTGCTCCGTCCCCTACCCTTCAGAGTGGTGGCAGCGGAGCTGGCGCCTAGTTGGAGTAGACGCGATCGCGCTCCGTCCCCTACCATTCGGAGTGGTGGCAGCGGAGCTGACGCCTAGTTGGAGTAGACGTGATCGCACTCCGTTCCCTACCCTTCGGAGTGGTGGCAGCGGAGCTGGCGCCTAGTTGGAGTTGACGCGATCGCGCTCCGTCCCCTACCCTTCGGAGTGGTGGCAGTGGAGCTGGCGCCTAGTTGGAGTAGACGCGATCGTGCTCCGTCCCCTACCCTTCGGAGTGGTGGCAGCGGAGCTAGCGCGTACGGGTGCGCGGGACGTCCGCGTCTAGCTTATACTCCGAAGCGTGCGTGGGACTATCAACCGCGGCTTAGCTAGGCTCCGGAGGGTACACCAACGCATGCGCGGGACATCCGCGTCTGGTTTAGACTCAGTAGAGTGCGCAGGGAAAACACCCACGTCTAGTTTATACTCCGGAGCGTGCGTGAGACTATCAACCACGGCTTAGTTAGGCTCCAGAGGGTACGCCAACGCGTGCACGGGACATCCGCGTCTTGTTTAGACTCAGTAGAGTGCGCAGGGAAAACATCCACGTCTAGTTTATACTCCGGAGCGTGCGTGGGACTATCAACCACGGCTTAGTTAGGCTCCGGAGGGTACGCCAACGCGTGCGCGGGACATCCGCGTCTTGTTTAGACTCAGTAGAGTGCGCAGGGAAAACATCTGCGTCTTATTTATACTCCACAGAGTGCGCGCGAAGGCGTCCCCCCGCTGCGTCTTGTTTATACTCCATGGAGTGCGTGCGGAGGCGGACCTCATCGCTACGTCTTATTTATACTCCGTAGAGTGCGTGCGGAGGCGGACCTCATCGCTACGTCTTATTTATACTCCGTAGAGTACGTGCGGAGGTGGACCTCATCGCTACGTCTTATTTATACTCCGTAGAGTGCGTGCGGAGGCGGACCTCATCGCTACATCTTATTTATACTCCGTAGAGTGCATGCGGAGGCGGACCTCATCGCTACGTTTTATTTATACTCCGTAGAGTGCGTGCGGAGGCGAACCTCATCGTTACGTCTTATTTATACTCCGTAGAGTGCACGCGGAGGCGTCCCCCCGCTGCGTCTTGTTTATACTCCGTGGAGTGCGTGCGGAGGCGGACCTCATCGCTACGTCTTATTTATACTTCGTAGAGTGCGTGCGGAGGCGGACCTCATCGCTACGTCTTATGTATACTCCGTAGAGTGCGTGCGGAGGCGGACCTCATCACTACGTCTTATTTATATTCCGTAGAGTGCGTGCGGGAGCAAGTCTCCACACACTGTTGGTGGTGGGGGGGCATCAAATAGCCTCGCAAACGGCGAACTTTATTAAATTCCTATTTGCCTGGGTGAGCGAGTACAAGCAATCAGGGACTAACCGTTGGACTGAGCTTAGACATAATACTTCCGCAACCTGTCCGCATTCCATGTGTGGCGGAGCGTCTGGCCTTCCAGTGTGGCGAGGTGATAAGCTCCTCGCTGCAGTGCCGTTGCGACAATATACGGGCCTTCCCACTTGGACTCCAGTTTGCCGACCGTGTCCGTGCAAAGCGCCCTCCTGAGGACAAGGTCCCCCGGCTGGAACGCTCGCGGATACACGGAGCGGTCCTGGCTGCGAGCCATTTGACGGGCGTACTTGGCGACATGTTGGGTGGCCTTGACGCGCTCTTCATCGAGGAGGTTGAGGGACAACTGGCGCTCTTCATCTGGTGCCTGTGCCCTTCGTAAGCCAGTCTTGATCTCCTCGGGCGTCATTGCCTCATCACCGAAGAGGAGTTTGAACGGCGTGAACCCCGTCGGATGTGTCGCTGTTGTGCGAAGCGACCAGAGGACGTTGTGGAGCTCGCCGGGCCACTTGCCTTTTGGTAGCCCGACAAGGCGTTTTTTGATTCCGGCGGAGATGGCGCCGTTCGCCCGCTCGACCGCTTCGTTGGACTGTGGGTGTCCGACCGAGGCGAACCGAAGCATAAGTCCCATGTCGTCGCAAAACTCTCTGAACAGAGCAGAGTCGAACTGCAAACCATTGTCGGCAGTGATCTCCTTGGGCACTCCGAAGCGGCATATGATGTTCTGCCAAAGGAAGCGCTGCATGGCTGTCGAGGTGATCTTGGCAAGCGCCACAGCCTCTGACCACCTGGAAAAATATTCCAAAGCGACCACGATGAAGCGCAAATCTCCTGACGCTCGGGGCAGAGGTCCGACCACGTCCATGCCCCACCGCGCCAACGGCCATACAGGGGGGATGGGGTTGAGGCTGGTGGGGGGTCTATGAATTACCCGCCCCATCCATTGGCAGCCTTGGCACCGGCGCACCAGTTCTTGGGCATCAGTGACGGCGGTTGGCCAATAGAAGCCCTGCCTGAATGCCTTGCCGACGAGCGATCGTGGCGCCAGATGTGAGCCGCAAAGGCCCGCGTGGATTTCTGCCAGGAGGTGTTGTCCTTCTTCGCGTGAGAGGCACCGTAGGAGCGGTGCACAGACTCCTTTTTTGTAGAGCACTCCGTCGAGGAGCTGGAAGGATCGGGCGCGGTACTGTAGGCGGCGAAGGTCAGCGGGGTCGTCTGGCTCGACGATGCCCTGTAAGAAGGCGTGAATTGGCTCTTGCCAGTTGCCCTGATGGGTGATCTGGTGGACTAGGGCCGGGTCGCGATTGTCCTGCGCGATGGCCGCCGCGTGCAGGACCTCGTAGAATGCGCCTTCGGGGGTGGAGAGCTGCTGGCTGGCGGCCTTTGCAAGAATGTCCCCTTTCTCGTTTTCTGTGCGGGGGATAGCCTTGACCGTGACACCCAGGAAATGCCGCTCCTTGGCTTGCACGGCTGCCAAGTACTTGGCCAGGTCGGGGTCCTTGGCCTGGTAAGACTTGTCGACCTGCCCCGCCACCAACCTGGAGTCTGTGCGGACGAGGACTCGCCACGCCCCCAAAGCTTTGAGCTTTGCTAGGCCGAAGAGTAGCGCCTCGTACTCCGCGGTATTGTTGGTGGCAGGAAATGCGAGGCGCGCCGAGTATAACAATTGGCGTCGCTCCGGGCTAGTGACCACCGCCCCCACGCCCGCGCCGGAGACGCAGTACGCACCGTCGGTGTCGAGCGTCCATACCGGGTCCTCGGGCTGCTCGGTGTGCTGGACCGCTGGGGTCCACTCCGCGAGGAAGTCCGCAAGGATTTGGGACTTGATTGCCGTGCGCGAAGCATATGTCAGGGAAAAAGGGGCGAGTTCGGCTGCCCACTTGCTGATGCGTCCCGTGGCCTCTTTATTATGCAACATCTCCGCTAGAGGGAACGAGGACGGCACAGTGATTGCATGGGCGAGGAAGTAATGCCGGAGCTTTCTTGAGGCCATGAGTAAGGCATAAGCCAATTTCTCAAGCTCTGTGTACCGCGTCTTGGCGCCTTGGAGGGCTTCAGAGACAAAGTAGACTGGGCGTTGGCGGATGCCCTCCTCGAGAACGAGAACGGCGCGACGGCTGTCGCGGAGGCGGCAAGGTAAAGTAAAAGGGGAGCCTCTGGTGCCGGGGCTACCAATGTGGGTAGGCTTGCAAGGTGCTTTTTGAGGTCATCGAAGGCACTGGCGCAGTCGGTATCCCATCGAAACCCGTCGCAACCACGCAGGATTTTGAAGAAGGGCAGGCTACGCTCCGCTGCCCTGGACAAAAAGCGGCTTAGTGCGGCCATGCGGCCGGCGAGCCTCTGGACCTCCCGTGTTGTTTTTGGTGGTTCCATGGCAATGATTGCATCGACTTTGTCGGGGTTGGCTTGGATACCGCGCCCGGACACCAAGAAGCCCAAAAGCTTGCCCGCCCGCACACCAAGAAGCCCAAAAGCTTGCCCGCCCGCACACCGAAAACACACTTATCCGGGTTGAGCTTGATGCCTGCCTTCCGGAGATTGTCGAAGGTCTCTTGGAGATCGTGGCCGTGAGCCGCTAATTGCTTGGTTTTGACTACCACGTCGTCCACGTACGCTTCGACATTCCTCCCTAGCTGGGAGGCCAGCGCCAGCGCGATTAGACGGATGAAAGTTGTGCTGGTATTCTTCAGGCCGAAGGGCATTCTGACAAAGCAGTATATTCCTATTGGAGTGATAAAGCTGGTTTTGTCTTCATCAGCCTTGGCCATGTAGATTTGATGATAACCGGAGTAGGCGTCCAAGAAGCTCATGAGCTCACAGCCGGCCGTGGCATCGACTAGTTGGTCGACGCGCGGAAGGGGGTAGTCATCCTTCGGGCACGCCTTGTTGAGGGCGGTGAAATCGATGCACATGCGCTAGGCACCGCTGGCTTTCTTCACTAGCACCGGATTGGCGAGCCAATCCGGGTGCTGAACTTCGCGAATGACGCCGGCATGCAGGAGCTTCATTACTTCCACCTTGGCCGCCTGCTGCCGGTCCGCGGACATGCGTCGAAGCCTTTGCTTGACCGGCTTGGCGTCCTGACGGACCGCGTGGTTGTGCTCGATGAGGGAGTGGTCCACACCCGTGAGGTCCCCCGGGGACCAGGCGAAGACGTCTGCGTTGTTCCGGAGAACTTGGAGGAGCTCTCGCTCCATCTCCGGGGGGAAACCATCGCCTATGGAGACGACTCGGCCGTCGGCCTAGAGGGGGACCCTCTTGACTTCGCCCTCCGGTCGAGGCTTAGGGGTCCACCCCGGGGCGGATGGTGTGCCCGCCTTAGGCTTGGCTGCGAGGGCATGCACCCGACGGTGGAGACTTGTGAACTCCGTGCGTCGGGCGAGGTCCTAGTCGCCGAAGACCGTGATGACGCCTCCCGGGCCCGGGAGCTTCAGGCATAGGAAGCCATGATGTGGGACCGTCCCGAAGGATATGAGGGTAGGGCGGCCCAGAATGACATTGTACGGGCTTGGGGTGTCTGCGACGTCAAAGACGACACCCTCGGTCCTGACATTATTGCCTTGATAGAAGGAGACTTGGAGGTGTATTTGGCCTAATGTACTTATGGGTTGGCCGTCGAGGCCACATAATGGGGTCCTGGATGGTTGCAATCGATGGTGAGGGATTCCCATGCGGCCGAGGACCTCCGCAAAAAAGCATGTTCGCCGAGCTGCCTCTGTCGATGAGGACACGCCAGACGTCGCACCCTGCAATGTTGACCCGGACGAGTAGAGGGTCGTGGTGAGGAAACTCGACGCCTCGGGCATCGGCGGACGCGAAGGTGACTTCGCCCTGAGCTACTTGCAGCTGTGGCTGCTGCGAGACTCCCGACGACGAACCCCCAGAGATGACGTTGACGGCCTGAATCTGCGCGGGCGCCTACGGCGAGTGCTGTGGACGGGCTCCCGGCATGACGGCCATCGGGATCTGCAGGCTCGAAGCCTCTTGCATGGCGCTTACAGTGTCGCGGAGATCTGCCAGCTCCGCTGGAGCGCATGGGGGGCGGCCAGCAGGGATCTTTGCGCTATGGGCGTAGACGAAACGGACGGCGCACCTGGTCGCGCTGGTTTGGCAGCCGCGACTAGCGTCGGCGCCGCCGGATTGTCCGCCCCATCTGTGTGGTGGATTCCTGCGCTACTGGCCCGAGTCGTAGTATGACCGTGGCCGTTGGACATTTATGTGTCGCCTTGGGTGTCGACGTCAGGGCCGTGTACGGGGTTGGAGTCGACGGCTGCGTCGGCGGAGGCGGGGTTGGAGTCGACGGCTGCGTCGGCGGAGGCGGGGTTGGCGTCGACGGCTGCGTCGGCGGAGGCGGGGTTGGCGTCGACGGCTGCGTCGGCGGAGGCGGGGTTGGCTTCGATGGCTGCGTCGGCGGAGGCGGGGTTGGAGTCGACGGCTGCGTCGCAAGCGTTATCGTTCACTCCTACGACCGCCCCTGTCGACGCCGCGGTGCCGATGCTGACGCGAGGTGTCGCCTCCGCGACCCCTTTCTTCCTTGCCGCCGACAATATTGGTGCCATCCTTCTTGAGGTCTTCTTGCTTCCGTTGTCCCCACGAACGGTGCCAACTGTTGTGGCTACAGACCAAACAGAGAGAGTATGGTGGTGGAGAGTTAGGTAAACAAATGACCTCTTGGGTCCTTCCCAAGGACCAGTCACGATACATAAGTATTCCCCCTCGCAAGGGGCGACTTTACCATCGTAGCCTTACACGGAGTCCCTCACTGAGGATAAGTATGTCATTTGTATGACTTACAACCTTCCAACAGGCTAGCTGGGTTTAGGTGGGGGCCACCCCTACAACAATTCTAAGAAACACTCTGATGATATAATAGGATACTAATTTTATAGTTAACAATTGATCTGACACTGTATCTTGGTCATGAGCGCGCTGCGATGGGCTTCTCCAGAAGCTAGCGCCGTAGAAGTTCGCAAACACCTCCTTGTCCACCTCGCTAAGCTCCTATCCCACTGCCTCCACCTTCTTGGCTTTCACCACCGCCTCCACCTTCTTGGCCTTCGCCACCGCCGCCAACAACTTGGGGCATAGTCCCCAGTGGGGAGCTCCTCCATCTCATTCCGCTTGATCGCGGCTGCCCGTGCCATGCACCAACACCGTCGTGATGTGTAGATGGCAAGGCAGTAGAGTGCTGCGGGAGCGTGTGACGCGGCGAGGACGACAAGCACCTTGATGGTGCATGAGAAGCAGAAGCAAACACATTAGCACAACTCTTTTCTCAATGCTTCACTAGTCGCCTTCGCTTGTCATGCCACTGATTCCTCCAGCCTCTGCTCAGACACAACACAGCTAACCTGTCGGGCCTCACAGCCTTCACCCCGCAGGAGCCCATCGCCCGCCGACCTTGCTGATATGATGTTGCACTAAGTCGTGCCCCTATTGCGGCATGTATCTTCGCTCTTTCCCATGCATGCTGCCATCTCTAATGCACATTACATTGGCTTTGATGACCATGAACTGGGTGGTTATGATATGGTTAGGATGGGATCGTGGGTGTCATGGTAGTTGGAGAAGATGTGGAGGCATTTGACAAGGGGAAGGAAACATTATAGGAAATCACTAGCTCCTACTGTATTTTCTTGCTTTCTCCAATTTATTATTTTGTTTCGGCATGGGAGGGTGATGGTTTTTAGGGGATAGTATGCTTGCACGGAAGATGGGAGGAGGGTGGTTTGTGGGGGTGGTTCGATCATGAGAAAGGGGAGGGGCGCGAGATGGATGGCCCATATCCTATCTTGTGGCTCGATCGAACGACTGTGGAGAGGGGAGAGGAGGGGAGAACGGACTACCATCAACTCATATTTTTGAGTAGTAGAGATATCATATATTATATTGTATTGTATATGTGTATTAAAAAAATGACATGCGCCGGTGATTGAACACATGACCTGCACCTTGTTGCACGCACGAGCCAACAACTGGGATGGGTGCTTTGTTGTTTGCTATATTGAATCAAAAGTTCAAGATTTGAGCAAGCACTACAATGGTGGTTGCCCTCCTAGCATTTTTGTTTCCTAGCATGGCAAACTTATTAATAGCCTCTTAGAAGACCTGTCAAAGAAGATAGAAGACCTCTAGCGTGCCATCATGGGCCCCTCAATTGAAGACATATCAAACCTCAATATTGAGGATTTCCCCATCATATAAGGACATGTTTCATACCCAAATGATGATGATCTGAACTACAAATTGTTCCTCTTAAAAAGTCAATTTATGTAATTTTAGAATGGTGTTCAAATTAGAAAACACCAAGTTTTGCCTAAGAGTCAGCAATATTAGGAACTAAATGTAACTTTAGTTCAAAGGAGTCTTAACAAAGCATTTTCAGTTTGTGTGCATGATTTGTATTGCAATGTGCAATGTTTTAGTTCATGCAAATTTTATCTCCTGCTTGTAGAGTACAATCAATGGAGAGGGAGTAAGAAATCTGTCTTATTGATAGTTGTACCACAAACACTATCCTTAAAGATATATGGTACTTCCAGACTTTGAGTAAGAAAACTGCAATATGATAACCATAGTTGGCAATTGTGGTAATATTGTCAGATTTGGAAGGACTACGGTTGTGTTACCAATGGGAACCCGAATAATCATCGATGGTGCATTATTGTTCCCGAAGCCAACATGAAATCTCCTACATTTTAGGGCTGTCCGCTATAATGGTTTCCACTTGAAAACAGAGGAAGAGAATGGTTCTGAGTACCTTCTCATCACTAAGAGAGTGCGATATCAAAAGGAAACTTTAGAGAAGCTCCCTAGGTTTTCATCAAGATTGTACTACATGTTTATCAAATGTGCCGAACAATATGTTACGATGAATACACTCCTGAAGGATTCAAACTTGTTCAAAATGTGGCACAAACATTTGAGACATCCCGGAAAAAATATGATGCACCTGATAATAAAGCATTTTTTGGTCATCACTTAAAGAAGAATATGATGCGCCTGATAATAAAGAATTTTGTTGGTCATCACTTAAAGCTAAGTGACATTCTTAAAACACACCAGTTTGTGTGTGAGGCCTATTCTCAAGGCAAATTGATTACGAGACCCTCGTATCATAAACTTAAGGATGAACTGACCAATTTCCTAGAGAGGATTCAGTGGGACATTTGTGGACAAATTGAGCCCGTGTCAGGGCCTTTCAGGTACTTTACAATACCAATAGATGCATCCACACAGTAGACACATGTGTGCCTACTATTCCCGGATTGAAGAATCCAACCCATACAAATGGATAATGCTAGTGAGTTTACCTCCAAAGTATTTAATGATCATTGTATGCCCTTAGGCATAACAGTGAAACACTATGTCTCGCATGTATGTACACAAAATGGACTTACAGAATATTTGATCAAGAAGATCAAATTGGTTGTTCCACCTCTATTGATGAGGAGCAATCTCCCTACTAGGTGTTGGGCACATGCTGTATTACATGCCGTAGCATTAATATAACTCTGTCCATCTACATACCATGAGTATTGACCTTTCTAGTTAGTGTGTGAGAAAGAACAAAATATTTCTCATCTGCGTACATTTGGTTGTGCCGTATACGTACCGATCTCACCACCTCAGCATATATCAATGCCCTCCACCGTAAAATGAGACTTATCACGGGATTTGATTCTTCGTCTAAAGTCAAATATCTAGAGCCAAGATCTCTTGAAAGCAAGATACACTGATTGTGTATTTCTTAAAGAATCATTCCCAGTATTAGGGGAGGAAAGGACCCTAATTTGAAATGATAGGAGTTATCATGGAATGATAGTAGTCTTTATAATGTGGATCCACACACAAAAGAATATGAATAAAAGGTTCATAGGATAATTGAATTGCAAAAAATCTTGCAAACAAGCTACTTGAATCATTCATGGATCATAAACAAGTGATGTAGTCGCATATACCAGCATTGGATGCACCTGTTAGAGTTGAACCACCCTGGGCTTTGGGTTCCATTCATGAATCTCCTGCCTTGCGCAAGAGGGGGAAACCTCCTGGTTCAAAAGATCTCAGAAGATAGAGACATCCACAAAAGAGACATATCAAATAGGGGGAGACACTCCGTGAACCAAATACAAATGAAGAGCGTGCGCTCATGGACATCACGCCCCACCAAAGAATGGAACTAAACTTGCTAAATAAGAGGAAAGTCCTTAGATCTATGGTCAAGACACCTCAAGACATCATTTTTGTTGGACACAAATGGATCTTCATAAGAAAGTAGAATGAACGTAATGCAGTGGTGAAATACAAAGAGAGATTAGTAGAAAAAAGGTTCATGCAAAGACCCGATATTGATTACAATGAAACATATTCTCCTGTAAATTGTAATGGATGGCATTGTGTTCTGTTATTTGATATCATTGGCAACAGACATGACTCTTAGTAAGAAGCTCATGGATGTTGTGATAGTATACTTATATGGGTCACTTGATTCTAAAATCTTTATGAAGATTCTAGAGCGACTAAAGATCCCATGTATGAGCACGAATGGTAATTGTAATATATATAGTGTGAAATTGCAAATGTCACTATACAGATAGAAATAGTCAAGTCGTATGTGGTACAATCAACTGAGTGAATTCCTTCTGCAGAAGGGATCGTTAATAATGAAGTATACCCGTGTGTGTTCATCAAGAAATCCACTCATGGATTTTGTATCATATCTTTAACTGTTGATGATTTGAACATCATCGGAACCATGGATGACATACTTCAAATGAGCTCATACTTAAAGATGGAATTTGAGACAAAAGATTTAGGTGAAAACAAATATTATCTCGGTTTGCAGATTGAATATCTATCTAATGGGATATTGTTGCACCAGACCACCTACACCAAGAGAGTGCTAGAGATATGATCAATTTCATCCACTTGGTACTTTGATGATCGTTAGGTTGCTTGAAGTGGAAAAAGAACCATATGGACCTAAGTGTGAGAATGACAAAGTATTGAGACCAGAGATCCCTACTTAAGTGCTATTGGAGTACTTCTATATCTTACAAATTTACTAGACCTGACATTGCTTTATAGTGAGTTGTTTGGCAAGATATACTTCCAACCTACTAAGAGACATTGGAATGGGATCAAAAGCATTCTCAGGTACATACAAGAAACTAGTAATATTGGACTCTTTTATCCCAAGGGTCAAGATACTAAAATCATTGGATACTTAGACTTGGCTATCTTTCTAACCCCCATAATACCAAGTTACAGACTAGATATGTCTTTCTAAGTTGGAATATGGCCGTCTCCTGAAAGTCTATTAAGCAAACAGTAGTTGCTACGTCAACTAACCATTCTAAGATAATAGCATTATTTGATGTCACTCTGTGCATAAGTTATAGAGGTGGATAAAGCTCCCAGAGTCCTTTATAAGGATAGTGCTTCTTGCATCGCACAAATGAAGAATAGCTACGTCAAAACTCCTATGTCAAAGCATTTATACTCCCATAAGCAGCGAGAGAATGAAAATATAGAAATACAGAAAATCCAAATTAGTGATTATCTTGTGGATTTATTCGCTAAGACATTACCAGTTTCTACCTTTGCAGGAGGATCCGTGATAAAAATTACAAAAGCAAGATTGAAGTGGCTGAGAAATTAAGGACTTAAGGTAAGTAACTACTCTGGTATATATGTAAGAAAATTTTCAAATATTTTTCATACTTATACATCAGAAGTAATTTGAAATTTCTTCACAAAGAAAGTAGTAGTTTGAAATTTTGACACGGCCACAATTACACATGATCATTCTATATTTTTTTAGGTCATTCTGCAAAAGCGATTCGTCTTTTAATACCATGCTACATGCGTGTAACAAACATGGAAGTGTGCTAAAAAGGAATGATTTGGGATCATTCTCATCTTGTGGCAAACATGAACATTTCATTCACATTGCAAACAGCAGTTGCCAGAACACAGCAACATCAAAAAGCATTACATGTTTACATCCATAAGATGAAACGATACATCGACCAAGTAGTGAGCCTATTATTCTTTCTGCCAGGGCAGCGAGACACCAGAGTGAACTACACGTCTGCACTACTGATGAAAACTGCAAAATAGACAGATACATAACGAGAACCTACTCTGCTAAATCGCCAACACTTTCTCCTCCAGTGCTCATTGATTGCACAATCACCGAGAACTACTCTTCCATGCTTTACTTCAGAGCATCTTTGCTTCCAACAGCTTTTGTGGCAGCAAACAAATTTTCAGATGGAGCAACCTACAAATATAGAACGCTAGGGTCAATGCCATCGATATTCTGATTCTTTTGAGTGTGTTGTTGCCCTTCATCTCAACACTTGCAACAGACTAAGCTAATTACCCCTGTGAGCTTACTTGATCATTCAGTCTAGTAGTGGAAGTACCAATTAATCTCCTTTTCTTGTATTCTTTACTTGATTCTGCATCAACTTCCACTTCATCGTCAGCAAAATTCTGATCAGAGACCTCTGGAGAGAGAAAGGGCATCAGAAATTAAGTTCATTGTAGGATGTTGCTTTGGAACATCGATAGCAGAATTCAACAGCATCCATATGTAACTGTCATGGGCTTATGGCTACCATAGATATATTTAAAAATACATACAAGATCTTGGAGCTTAAGCACAACTGATTTGTTATTAATCATGCCTCTTCCATAAACTCAGTTAATGTTTAAAAAAGTATGTATTAGATGCACCAGGTGTTGAATACCAGGAAGAGCCATGGAAAGCTACTCTAGATAGACTGCATGAAATTATAACCTATCAAATGCATGGCTATTTGGAACATTATATCTGAGCAGTGATATTCAGTGAAGATGATGAAACAACCGACTGCAGAACTTTGAGCATTTGTCAGAGTGAACTAAGGTAATTGATTTAGCCACCTGCACTTTCATCAAGATGGTTTTCTCCCTTACAAGCCTCCCATTCCCTTCCATGCGACAACGGGGTCCTCCCTTGGATAGTCTGAATACCCGATTCATGATCATCCACTAAAGCTTCTGCCCCATCACCTCGTGCATTGCTACTGCAATCACGCGGCCTAAAATGCTTAATCCAGGGGCTTGCAGGAAGGTGGCGCTTGCCCCCAATTCGAGCACAAGCATTGGTCCTCCCAAATTTGAGTTTCTCCCACACTCCACCGCGGAGAACCTTGAACCCATTGCCAATTGAATCGTTCTGCTTCGCAATGTGTTCGTGATTGTAGAGTTGCTCGACGAAAGAAGCCTCCATGGAGCTTATATAAAGCATGTGCCTCTCATTTGTCCACCCTGCCGACATCGTGTCCAGGTTTCGATTACCCTGTCGAAGAACCACAAGACAACAATCATTTTATTTTCAGGGTCAAGGAATTTGCTAACAACATGAAGTAAAAAGGGATCCAAAATTCATGTTCGACGAGCACAGTATATGGTAATATTTCCACGACTTAAAATTATGTGTGCATCACGAGCAGGAACGTTATATTTTGCAAAGATCTTTTCTTGAACCATGGCATGACGATTGAGACAAACAACAGGTGTCCAAGCACTTAATGAACATAATTTTCAACTTGGAAAAGGGCGTGACAAGCAACGATAGTTCATGAATTTATCGAATATGCCACAGTTCAGTAGTCGCCGTAAAAAGTCGAGAATAAACAGGATGTGCCAACAAAAACACTTTGTAATTTAGTACCTGGGCAATGCGGCCGGCAGCTAGCTCTGCCTTGATCGGTGGATTCAGTGACACATCACCCATCTGATTCTTCTCAAGGAAAGCCGGAACCAGCAAGGGGAAGATAATTCCAAGGATTTCCTTATAATTTCTTGAAAGAGTAAAACTATAAAAGATGGCACAATTTTTTTCCTTTGAATTTTTGGTGAACCTGCAGAAAGGTAGGAGATCAAGAAAGAAGCGAATCGGGGTGAGAAAGGAAGGAATTCCCTCGAGATTCGATGATTATGGAGGGAAAAAACAAAGGTGGAAAAGATTTGAACCCTATGAACCAAGAAACCCCAACAGTCAGAAAACAAAAACACACCTAGATCAAGAAAGAGCCAAATTTTCGCAGGATTTAGAGGGAGCGTTTGACAGAAACCAACGAATCAAACAACCTCTTACAGAAAGAACAAGAAAGCTATGGGATTTGGCTCAGTCGAAGAACGAAAGGGAAGGGGAGTAGAGAGTAGTACTGTAGTAGTAAGAAGAGAAGCAGAGAAAGAATGAGAAACGGACGAACAAAACCACACCCGTAGGCAACAAATAAAGTCGGCATTTACGCGAGCGGAGCCGTGGTGGCCCGGCCCCTGGCCTTTACGTCTACGTGCCGGCGCTTTTACACGTGGCAGGACGACACGTGGCGCGTCCAGGAAAATATCTCGCCGCAGATATTTACTGGCGCCAAAAAGATCTGCAGGCTGCAGCTGGGACCCGCCGCCGCTGTCTGTGTGCGCGGCGCCGCAGGAAGAAATCGAGAGAAGGCTGGAGGAAGATCTGATCTGCTTGCGCTTTCCTCGGTAAACACTGGCCGGCATGCATGGCTTACTGGTTATTGATTTTTAAAAATTATTTTTTATAGTAAATAGTTTTTATTTAATTTTTAAAAAGAGTATTTTTTAAGATAGAGTCTACTAATTAATTATAGTAAATACTATATATACGGGTATCTCTCTGCATAAATTTTTTTATAAACTATTACTATTTATCAGTAAAAGTTAAAAATTACCGGCAAAAACCAATATAAACGTTCGCTCATCCTCAAATGCCTTTTTATCTTTGCTGCCATATGATTCTGTAATCTGTCAAATTGTCCTTCTGTATTCAACCAGTATTATCCAAAGAAAGTCTTCAGATTGTTCTCTCTGTCGTAGTACTGTATAAATCTGCAAGATTTTTTTCAGTTATCCACAGGAAGACTTCAGATGGATGGAACATCTACGCACCCATCCAGCATACTACAAGACACAACCAGGCGATATGCCTTACATGACATATGGACCTAAAAAAGTACAATTATTGAGACCCCAGGAAATATCTAAGGGAAAAAAATATCTGAGGGCCTAATCCAGTCTGTGCCTCTTTCTTGTAATTGCAACTTGGTAAATATAATATCCCATGCAGACGAAGGGCAGGCAAGAGCTTAGGTATTATCCATGCTTTCTTTTCTTATCCTTCTCTGACACAAACCTTAAAAATTGCTTAGTGAATGCTATCTCAGTTCTGCTATGGTATAAAGTTCAGGGATTGCTGATGCAGTTTAACTTAAACAAAATGGCTAGCTCCCACGTGTGGCAGAAGCCACCATCTAAAAAAGTACAAGGAAGATAATATCTAAGACCCCTTTATCCCTTTTAGCCTTTTGCAAAGGTCAAAGAATTGCTATGCAGGTCGTTTTTCAAATTTTCTTTTTTTCCAACATGGTATCAGCAGCTCGGTCACAATTCAACTCTACAAAAATGTGAAAAGACCATAATAGGTCCCTCAATCATGAGTAGCAGGTTGGCGTCCACTAAATAGAAAAATGACTAGGTGATGACACACTGCACTGGGAATAGTGGTAACTAACTACAACTAGGAAGCAACAGGAACTTTGGATTGCAGGCTTCTCTGGCTCCTACGAGATAGCATATTATAGTCCTGAAAGCAGCAAATGATAAAGCATTAGACTACAAATACGTACCATGTTAAAATGCTCCAAGACACCAGTAGAAGTTTGATACTTCCATGCACAACCAGAACCATGGAGAGCATTTACCTGCACTATAGACTGAGCACAAAGCTTTCCAGATTGAACTGCACCCTCCATGGAAGCCAAGTATTTCTGCTTTGTGTAATCGCCCGCCAGGTAAAGCCCTTCAATTGGTGATCTTTGCAGAGGTCGGCATGGTTCACAATTCGGGACAGTTTTGTAAACAGAACTGTAACAGCGAGCCAGACATGCATGGCAATGTAAGAAAAGAGCACATCAAACTATCAGACCTACCTATAATTAACTATCAGGATCTTCGTAAAATATCCTCACCTTGGTGTCTTCACAACATGATACTTGAGAATCTTTGCTTTACTCTGATCGGCAGCAATTTCATCAGGAAATAACTTGGCTAGCTCTTGCATAGTTGCATCGATGATTTCAGTGTCACTCCGTCCAATCCATTCCTCTGCTGGAGCAAAAACCAACTCCAGCATTGAACGGTTTGGATCATACTATTCCTGTAAACAGTTAGAAAACAAAAGGAAAATGTTTGAGTATGCATTCATTTCCTCAGTTTTTTTCCTGAGCTAATGATTCATGAAATTTTCTGCCAACTGACATGTTACCAATGACAAAAATGCTACACTTCAATACTAATGCACATCCACTTTTGAGCCTTTGTCATAATCACTAAAATGAAATTCAGGTAAACCCGCATATGATAGTTGAAGATGGTGGAGCCCCTGGAAGTAATACAGGATTATATGACTCATACATTAGTATCTATATGCAAAACTAATAAGGTCCTCAAGTTACCTTGCAAATTACTGACATGTCTGCATAGACGCTTAAAAGTGAACTCCTGAAAAGAAAAGGGAACAAGATTAATATAAGGGGCACATGGCATTTAGTATCAGACAAGAACGTATTCAAACATGTAGGATAGAATGTGCCCACTTTGAATAGGATATGAAACATTTCAGTAGATAAATTAGTTATACTACAAACAAATGCATCAGGCATCAACAGGAAGACCAGTACGATCAAAAGACAGACCTGCTGAAAAGAAGGTGGTCATATGTGTTCTTCAGTTTCCTGTCAAACCTGAAGTATTCAAATGAACCACAAAACAGAATGTTGGGGGAGTGGCCCCCACCTTTACCCATTCAGCCTACCCATTAAGCATGTAAAAGAACATTTGTAACCCTAGCATTGTGAGCCATAATAAGGGCATTCTTGTAATCTGGTCTTAAGACCATATATATAGTCTTGGGGGAGGAAGGAGACGGCCAATTTATTCACCCCCACTTCTAGTTTATACAAGTCTTTGGGTAGCCTCCAGCGGACTCCCCATAGCCCCTCGTTTACTATCTGGCCCATAGCAACAACAGTTGGCGCCGTCCGTCGGGACCGACATAGAAGCTACAAGCTAAAAGAAAGATGGCATCGAAGAAGGCGGCAACGGCAATTACTGGAAGAGAAGCACGACTACAGCAACAACCGAGGCAAGGACACAGGGGCTGGTGGTCGAAGGACCCCTGCCACGGTGGCAGCGACACTACAGTGTGACCGGCAACGAACATCACCCGCCAACAGGCACGCAAGCGGCGAAGCAAGAGGCTCTGCGAGCAGAGGATGGAGCGTGCGTGCCCTTGGTAGCCTCGACAGCACCTGCGCCATCGCCTCCAACGACCCCGGCACTCGTGCCGCCACCTCCGACGAGCACGTTGTCACCTCCAACGGCTCCTGCACTCGTGCCGCCACCTTTGACGACTGTGTCGTTGCCTCCAATGACCCCGGGACCCTCATCGCTACGCGCAATGGACCGGGGCCCTCCCCAGCAACCCCAGCGACACCCACGTTGAGACTCCGACTGGGCACAGCATCCTCGCCGTTGTGACGTGGCAGACGGAGCGCACTTTGGAGACGGTCCCCGGGACGCTACAATGCGAGTTAGCGGATCTGTGGAACACCATGCATGGGATACAGGAAGCACGGAGTCAACAAACGCCTACGACAACAGTGGCGGAGGTCGCCACGGAGAGGGCGGAAAGCCGAGAGGCAAATGCTGGTGCTCGCAGCACCCTCCGACGAGTAGACTCGGAGTTCCCTTTGTCTGCCGGCCTGTAGCAATGCGCCTGGCCAGAGAACTTCAAGATGCCTACGATAGAACCGTATAAGGGCAATACAGACTCCTACGAGTTTCTACGCGTCTATGAAACAACCATTAAGGCAGCGGGGGGCGATGAATCCACGAAAGCGAAGGGGCTGCCGCTCGCCCTCCAAGGGATCGCGCTCTCCTGGTTCTTCACCATCACACCCGGCTCCGTATACCTGTGGGAACATATTCGAGACCGGATGCACAACAATTTTCAAGGTATTTACATCGAGCGGGTCAATGTCGATCAACTCTTTGCGATCAGGCAGAAGCCAACCGAGAAGCTGCGAGAGTACTTCCGGCGCTTCGCGAAGGTTTGATGCCAAGTGAAAGACGTGAACGAGACCACCATCAATAACGCAGCGATACGAAGTCTTCGCAGCGGGCCCTTAGCCGAATATAATGCGCACAAGCCCATTAGAACAGTAGCAAAGCTCTTCGATAAGATGGAGAAATACACCAGGGTAGAAGAGGATGTGCAACGATGCGAGGTTTACACCTCCGAGGCCAAGCCCGTGCCCGAGGCCTCCAGGAAGGGCTCAAGCCGCAAGCAGCGTAAGGGCCCCGGTCCAAATACGTCCTCGACATCGAAGGGGACAGTGAGGGCAACACCACCCCCGGTGGGTGAGGGCACGGACGGAGGGGCCGCGGCCATGGAAGAGGCCGAGGCCTGGAGGATGGACAACAATAGGGATTATGGTGTGAGGTCCACGATCGGGGGGAGCACCTCACCTGTGACTATCCCACTATCACAACACTCTATGAGAGCGTCGCTAGGGAGAAAACCCTGGATGTAAGGGCGCCATTAGTGGCACACGTGTAGCAGCCCCGGAGGTTCAGTTCGTCCAGTCCACCCCCAACGCCTTGTGCATACAAGCCCTGGAGGCTAGACCTTGTTGAGTTATCAATGTCATCACGGGAGGCTCGTCATTGGAGTTCTTCTCCAAAAGGCAGCATAGAGCCTACGCTCGTCAGCTACACCACGTTGCCGCATACCCTGCGCAACTCCCCTTGAGGGGACACAGGCCGGCATTACCAGTGGCGGACATAGAACGAAATTTTAGGGGGGAGGCTAGTGGGATATGAGTAACAAAAAGGTAAAGGAACTAAATATAAATCGAAATACCTTTTACAATCTAACATCATCCATAATTTGGACAAGGACATAGAAAAAATGCAAAATATAACGAAGATTGTACCTCGGTAATGGGTAATGTGCCTTTCTAAGCCCGTAAAAATATGTAAGCAGTTATCTGTTCATCAAAATTAGCAAACTCAATGATGAAACTAAACAGTGCATACATATATATGAATATTGTCTACTGAAATTGAATAGTGCATACATATACATAACACATAGAGGAGAGGATAAAAGGAAGGAGTCTGAAGTACCAACCCCAACTGCCAAGTAGCAAACTCCATAGATCGGTCACCAAGATCCGCTAGTTGTGCAAGTAGGTCCGTCATTGGGCATTACCTTAACAGTAGAGGATGTGGCGGGAGTGGACTTCCCTCACCAAGATCCGCTGGTTGTGCAAGCATGCATCGCATGGTGCGACATAAGGCACATCCTTGTAGACGGCGGCAGCTCGACAGATATCTTGTTCATCAGTGCTTTCGACCAGATGGGCATCCTCTGAGGCAGGCTGGAGCCTCCGGGTGTGCCCCTACAAGGCTTCGAAGGACGTCTGTCAAGTGCCCTGGGCTAGGTGGCGCTCAAAGTATCCTTCGGCCAAGGGGAATAAGCGAGGAAAGAGGTAGTCACCTTCGATGTGGTGGACCTCCCTTACCCATACAATGCCATCTTCGGCAGATTAATGCTCAACACATTTGAGGCGGTTCCGTACCACAATTACCTATGCATGAAGCTCCCGGGTCCAAAGGGAATCGTCACGGTGCTCGGATACCAGGACCTTGCGTGGCAAATAAAAGTGGGCACACGAGGTCCCCTCCAAAAGGTGCACGCTGTGAGCGAGACCACTGCGACATCTACATCATCCTCGCCATCGGCCCTGGGGTAGATGCCCAAGCCCAAACCGGAGGGTGAAGTCAAGAGGTGGCACTCAATGGGGCGGACGCCTCTCGACAAGTTTCCATTGGGGAGGGACTAGCCCCGGAGGCCGAGCAAGGCCTCTTGGGGGTCCTATGTAGGAACACGGATGTCTTCGTATGGTCGCCCTCCGACATCATAGGGGTGGACCGTTCCATTATCGAACATAAGTTGGCGGTATGCCCTAACGCCAAGCCCGTCAAGCAAAAGTTACAGCGCATGTCTGTGAAGGTGGTGGCCAAGTTGGTCACCTCCGGCATCGTACACGAAGTGCACCACCTAGAGTGGCTCGCCAACCCAATGCTTGTCAAGAAAGCCAATGGCACATGGCACATGTGCGTCGATTTCACGAACCTCAACAAGGTATGCCTTAAGGACAACTACCCCCTTCCACGAATCGACCGGTTGGTGGACGCCACGGCAGGGTGTGAGTTCATGAGTTTTCTGGATGCGTATTTGGGGTACCACCAGATCCGCATGGCTAGGGAGGATGAGGCCAAAACGAGCTTCATAGTCCCAGGGAACTTACTGCTTTATCAGGATGCCCTTCGGTCTCAAAAATGTAGGAGCCACCTTTACTCGGTTGGTAGCCCTCACCCTCACCTCCCAACTCGGGCGGAATGTCGAGGCCTACATCGATGATGTTGTAATGAAAAGCGAGCGAGCCGCGTCACACAGAGCAGACCTTCAAGAAACCTTCGACAATCTCCGCCAGGCCGACATCAAGCTAAATCTAAACAAGTGCATCTTCGACGTACGAGCAGAAAAGCTGCTCGCTTTTTGGTGTCTAGTTAGGGGATCGGGGCCAATCCGGATAAAATCGACGCAATACTCTCCATGGAGCCGTCCAAGACGGTCTGGGAGGTCCAGAGGCTCACGGGACGACTCACTGCCCTCATCCGCTTCTTGTCAAGGGCTGCGGAGCGAGGACTCCCGTTCTTCAAAACCCACCGCGGATCCGATGACTTCCATTGGAATGACGACTGCCAGCAAGCCTTCCGCCAACTAAAAGAGTACCTCGCCAAACTACCCACGCTGGTGTGCCCATCACCAGAGGCTCCTCAGCTACTGTACTTGGCAGCTGCGCCGTACGTAGTAAATGCAGTCCTCGTCTTGGAGGAGGGGCCCGTCTAGTGCCCAGTGTACTTCATTTTTGAGGTGCTCCAAGGAGAGAAGGCATGGTACATTGAGTTGGAGAAATTGGCCTACGCATTGCTTATGGACTCATGTAAACTCCGGCACTACTTTTTGGTCCACAGCATCACGGTGCCCTTGTCATTCACTCATTCCCCTTGGGGCGCATCGGCAAATGGGCGACCGAATTGGCACCATTCTCCATAACCTACACCTAGCGGACAGCGATCAAGTCACAGGTCATCGTAGACTTTGTCGCGGAGTGGACTCTGCCAACTCAGTCGGGAACTTCGTCGTGGAGTTCATAGATGACAGGCAGCCAGTAACCATACTGAAGCAACTCTTAATAAATTGTTGACAACTCTGATTTAATCAATAAGCACAGGAGGAAAACTTCATATCAAGAGGAACCTTTAAACTCATAGCTCATGAGGTCCTTTGCTATGTGTCAGCCGAGAGTCATAAGTAAATTGATCCAGGCTGTAATCACTTGAACAAAAGTCACTCTTTGGTGAAAACAATTATCAACTAGCCAAACAAAACAGATGATCCACTCCAACTGTGTGATCCTTCAATTTGAGCAAATGTAGCATCAAGATGAAGAAACTGATGCAAAAGAAAAGAAGGAACAGGGCGGCTGTACACCTTCAATTTCAACTATGGTTATGCAAGGCTTAGGAAATCTATTTGCATCACGACAACAAGGGCAGTGGAGATATAGATTTGTTCCCTAATCCTATGCAAGTCGTTTCGTCTTACCCATCAGTTGCAGAGTCTCTTCCGCTGTTTTCGTCAATGGGAAAGTTGGGAGCCTCTATTTTCGTTTAGTCTTACATCCCTATTCTCTATCGTGCGTCCTAATCTCCATGGTCAAGCCAAGCCTCTCCAATCTCCACAACTCCACTACCAGCCGGAATCAGTGCTGTACTGCAGCCTATTCCCTCCAACCACAGAACCACTGAAATCTCCAATGCCTCCAAGCTCCAAGCCCTAAGAAAAATTCCCAATTCTCGCACTGATTCTCCCTAGAAGCGCAGCCAATCCAATCACCAAACCGATCCATTCCTAGGAACTGAATCTCGCCGTAACCACGCGGCGGAGGAAGAAAACCTCAACCGCTTGTGTGGGGAAGGCGTGGAGGAGGCTTACCGGCGGAGAGGGAGGGCGAGGCAGAGAGGGGTTGGAGCGGCGGTGGATGATGCCTTTTGGCGCTCTAACAACTTTGTATGATGCCTTTTAACTAGGATGGATGATTTTTAGTTTAAAATAAATAGAAGTGGTCAAAAAAATAGTTTTTTTCAAAAAAGAAATAAGCGATAGAGAAAATGAGAGAGGTACGTGCGCGAGGTGAGAGTAAAAGAAGTAGGGTGCGTAATGCGCTTGTAACCCCTAACTTATTTCTGAAGCGAGAAGAGTAGAGAAACCGAACATTTATATTAGTTTCTATCTTTTTTAAATAGAAATCAATTATAAACACACCCTACATTCCTTTCCGACTTGCCAAGAAAAATCCCGAATTGAATCCAAAATTGATGGTTAATGTAGTGGTATATACCATCACCGCTCCCATCAACTGGTAATTATTATAAATTTGTTCGTCTTCATCTGTTCTGTTGCTTTTATGGCTCATCTGGACACTGGGAAGTTTTAAAGATTTTCGCAGAGATTGAATTTGTTTGCCGTGAAATTCCTACTCTTCAAACAGGATTTAAATGGGATTTCCTATTAAACTTTTCTGGAAATTCCGTGTTGCGAAGATAGCTCTGAGCACGGTACCGTGTGACGTGGTGGGTTGTCTCCATGACTAGTGTGCCAAAAAAGGCTAACTTTGTCACCATTAGTCAGACACAAGAACACAGCAGCGGGATGGTTGCAGTAGGGCACTAGATGCGACACTCAAACCATACGTTTCTCTCATCTGTGCATTTTATTTATTTATCTGTGTCACCACCAAGCCTGTTGCTTCATTAGATTCGTGTTTAAGCTGAAGTGCTAAACATCTCTACGGGTGCAGAGACCAGCCCCAACTGGTGACACCCAACGCGATACCACGCACGCGTACGTCTCTCTGCACACGGCCAGCCTCCGCCTATAGCCACTTCTCAAGCTCAGCGAAGGCGACCGGTTGGTTTGAGGTGACCGTCGGCTCACTGCCGAGGAAGTTTGAACGGTGGCTGCAGCTATCCAAACGGCGGGGAAAGGATACCGGCCCAACTGCCTGCCAGCCCCCCCTCCCTCTCGACACCTCAAGAACCACCACCAGTTAGTACTTATGGTAGCAGCTTCTGCCCCATCAGATTCTTGAATGGTGGGTTCTTTGGTAAGGTCTCACAGTGCATCCTTTTCCCCCTTCCTTGAAATGAATATGCAGCTCTGTTCATAAAGGACCTAATTCTGTTCCGATTGATGAACCGCAGATCAGCACTAGAAGCTGAGCAGTGGATGAACTGGGGAAAACTTTGCTTGGACATGAGAGTTTCAGCACGGAAGATATTGACTTGGTGAGTCGATCAGATTAGTGTATTGCAAAGTTCTGTTTCGAGCATACTTTGGTTTCAAGAAAAATAAACAAGCATCCTGTGAAGATGCCGTGCATTGCTGCGTATGCAGGGGAATCTGCCCCTGGAAGACGTTCTTGAGCAGCTAAGTACTTCTCGCAGTGGACTTTCTTCAGCGGATGCTGCAGAACGCTTGCGGCTGTTTGGTGCAAACAATTGGTATGTGTCTGAGCAAATCAATAGAAAGAGTAAAACTGCATCAAGATTTCACATTATACTCACCTTCACCCTAGCAAATTCGTTCCATTCACCTTCTGCTGAAACTTTCTCACTAATTGTAACCGGCAAGGTAAGGTGAGTTCTTGATCATCTGCAGGCGGCTACCTTCGTTGCTGTCTATGCGACCATTAGCTTCGCGTCGATCAGCGCGATCGGATGGGGCTGGACAGGTGTCATATGGCTGTACAGCCTAGTGTTCTATGTTCCCCTTGATCTGGTCAAGATCACCGTTCGGTACATTCTCAGTGGCGAAGCATGGAACCTGCTATCCGACAGAAAGGTACAGTACATTTCTTCTTGCTTCTATCCTAGTTCAAAGTTTGTTCATGGCTGCATCTGTTCATTCTTCAGACTGCATTTACAAGGACAGACTACGGCAAGGAGGACCGGGAGGCGAAGTGGGCGCTCTCTCAGAGAGGAGCTCAACGGAGGGCGCTCTCCGATCATCTACTCAGCAGTGGAACGCCGCCGTCTTCTCTGATTGCAGAGCAAGCAAAGCGCCGTGCCGAAATCGCCAGGTAGAACTGCGAAAATTTGGAAGGTCTCTCTTCTTGCTAGGGCAATTTCATGGCAGACCACTGAAGAAAAAAAAATCCAACCTTTTTCCTCCGTAGGATGGGAGAAACGCACGCGCTAAGGGCGCATGTCGAATCCGTGATGAGGCTGAAGCGCGTGAATTCTCACGTCATTCGGTCCGCTCGGTCAGTTTGATCTGCCTGAGGAGTCTTGAGGTGGTATGTTCAGAGGAAAAGGCCGCAGCTACCCCTGAAACACTGTTACTTCCCCTCATGTTTTTTGTGAATCCATATTCGCAACTTCATAATAAGGGATGCGACATGATCAGTTTACCTTTGAGATTTGATAGAACAGATTCGAGATCAATCATCATATCCAGCAAAGTTGCAATGATCTGATGCATCTTTAACACTCAGCTGATACAGACAGCATTAACGAGACTTTGATATCTTAATAATCAGCAAACTTGATGCCATAGCTATGTTTATTTGGATGACTTGTAGTTACTTAATCAAAGAGTCTAAGATTCATGGCACTAATGTAAGATCAAACAACACCAATCCTTTGTTGTCAAGCAATACCTGTGATTATGTACTGATGAAACTGTATTTTCCCCTGCTTTCTTCGTCCATTTTTCTCTCCACTAGGTAAATACAATCTGAGATGCAACAGAAAGCGTAGGGTTTTGCTTGCGTCATATGAAATCGTGGTCCTGGTCATCTGCTCGCCGAGAAGTATCCCCATCGAGCATTCTCTTCGTCATGTTGGCCCTCTGAACAAGACGAACCAATGCTTGCACCACCTCCGACATTGGTGGCCTGAATTCTGGTTCAGGCTGTAACATAATTTGGGGGCTCAGATATTATTTACACGGATATGTTTGGTTTTGCATAACAAATCTCAATAAGGTAGTGAGTGAAGCCCTACCTGCACACAGAAGGCAAGCACGTCGGCAAATCGGGACAGAGACTTACAGACCCTTGAGTGCAGGATCGACCATCCTGTCCAAAGCATCAATGTCATGCAGCTGGGGAGTCGCCCACCGCACAAGTGACTGCTCTGACCTGGGTCTACATCTGTAATGCAAATAGTCACACGATCACATTTAGGATCATCAATTACCTTATGTAGGGTCTCTTTTTTTCAGCTTCTAAAAGTTGATTTTCGATTTTTCTACAGTAACTAATTTTCAAACGATTTATCTCTTTAAGACAAGCTCTATAAGTTGATTATAATATATACTATAGCGACTTTATTTATATTAGTCAAAACTACACGCGAGTTTCAGTTACTCCATACTATCTCTCACGAATAACCTAAAAATCATAAGCCGAAGCCAGAAAGAATAGGCCCGTATTCTACGTTCTTCGTCTTCTTGAGACCACTGGGATTGTTGTGGCTCCTGGATCTGGTATTGGGCAGTGAGCCTTTTCTCTTCTTTTTTCTGTAGGTTATAATATGCTTTTGTGGGACCTCATTCTTAATATTTGAATCCCATAGTCCATAGCATAAGGTGAAATTGCTTTTTTTTTGCTTATATCTGAAAATTACCAATTTACCATGCAGTCATGCACAAACTCAGACAATAAGCAGTGGAAATTGCGTAAGTCCTGCCATTCTTGGTTGTTACTGGGCTATTCTGTTTATACTTGGTGCTTGTCTGTGATTCTGAAAGGTTTGTTCTGGCATCCTGATGTCATTACCCTGAAAAAAAATTATGATGCTACCGTTGTCTTAGCCTTGTTTCACTAACAACGGTCATTGGCTGTATCACCAGACAATTCTGATCATGCCCTTGTTTGTACTTGTGAAAGGTTCCCAGGACAATGGCACTTCATGTGCACAATCCTGCCGCAGGAGGAGAAGATCCCTTCCACGGGTAGCTCACGGCGGAGCATGGCGAATGAGGAGTTGTGCCGAGCGAAAATTCGGAGGTTACTAGTTACTACAACGCCGGACAGATTTGCCTACTCCTTGCCTATGTAACATCACCATCCTGTAAGTGTAGACGAAAAATAAAGCACCGCCTGCTACCTAGATCTCAACTTGAACATATAGTTTTTTGGGGGTTAGAAAGTAAAAAAAAAGAATTTGGATTCAAAAAAATAGAATATTTTGTCACACACTGTCTACGGTGTAGAAACGTTTTCTGGGGAAGATCTTTGTCGATTTCAGAACTTGCGGCATGATAGATTGATTCTGCGTCAATGCTACCCAACTTTTCTGGAATGTTTCGCGAAACACGGGAGCACGTGGAAATGCGTGGGATGACCGTGCCCCGGCGTGGAGGCATGCCCCGTCCGGGCGTGTGGGCCAACGCGCACCCATCCGTAGGCCGTAAGCCCGCGCGTCCACCCAACCCAAGGGTGGGAACACGGCTGCGCATGCACGCCGCGCGCCTCTCGGGCTTCCGCCGAAACACCTCGTCGAAAATAGCACGAGCGCGGCCGGCGTTGTCGTGCGCGGCTCGGCGCCTGCAATCCTGCACGCGGCATCTCCCGGGCGCGGCGGTGCCTGGGGTGGCCGAGCCTTGCGGGGCGAACCCGTCGTGCGTTGACGTTAGGCGTTTGCCCGTGACGGCAACCTTGCCTCCGTCGTGAAGCACCTCTCCCGACGACGGGTAACAACGACTAGTTGGTGGGGTTCTTACATCGTCATACATGTACCAATCCACATCGTCGACGAGGTCCACAAACCTGCTACCGGCTGTCGCAGTGTCACGAATAAGATCTCTTCAGGAGGAAATTTAGGCACCCTTCTAAATGCCTTCTGGCTTTAGAAACTGTTTGAAACTTGTCGGTTTTTAAACGTAGTTTTTTTTTCTAATTTTTTCTTTTTCTTTGCATTATTTATAGAGATATAACAATGTTTTTTTTATTTTTTTTCTTTATTTTTTAATTAAATATATCAGAAAAAACTAAAGTTGCTATAGTGTTATTTCTATTAAAAATCACAACACTTTTGAACGAAACCTTAAAGACACTCAACAAGGATACATGTTGGAGCCTACGCAGATAAGGGTGGTTGCAGTTTGGGGTGAGAGATCATGGGAGGAGAGAGTGAGAGGTAGGTCAAGTTAAATGGATAGGCTTACAGATAATCTATAAAGAAGGATATATCTGTTTCTATTTCTTGATAGAGTAAATGATTTGGACATTGCTATGGTATGTCTTGTATTGGGAATAACCAGGGCAAGAGCATGCAGGGGACAGACATGACAGGAGGAGAATGAAGGGCCCCGTGCCCCCGTGTGCAGCGTCCAAAAGCGCTGCTTTTCTTGCTCTTAGTGGCAACACACCTAAATTAAGCAGATGCTACCGCTTGCTTCACATGGGCTATTTGGATTAGCTGAGCTCCTAGGCCGTTGCTAGCAATTCTTTATGCGAAAACTTCTGTTACTTGTCTCGACTGCCGAAAGTCGAGACACCTAAATTAGTTCGCTCGGTGGCTCGGTCGCCACTAAGAACAACTGTAATTCCGAAGCAAAATAATGCCTGCAGCATGTGCTAAGTATTAACCACTAGCATAAAAAAATATCGAGCAGTGTTTTTATACTTTTCTCTTTAACAAAAGTAGCATTAATCTCAAAACAAATAAAAAGATAAGTAACATTTATCCACTATTTATAATGCTTTAAAAATTATGTAAATCACTGTTAAGAAAATCATTGAAGCACCTCTCAAAAATATCTTGTTAGCTCTATAAAAATGGTACGACTGTCAATAGAACTTTCATAAGATTAGTACTTTGTAAACGTTTTGCAACTGCACAGTTTTTAAAGATGCACGTCAAAAGCTACGTTTCGATGACTATGCCATTTATAAAACATCACACATTTATAAAAACGGACGAGTGAGACTTCTTTGAGAGGAATGGTACCAGTTATTTAGCGTGATCATTGAAGAAAATTAAGTAGGCAACTGATGTTAATTGGAGCAAGCAGGTTTCAACCGCTAAATTTTTATCTAGCTCCGTGGTGATCAAAGCAGATATCTTATTTAAAAGCAAAAGGACGTTTTGTTCTCTTTCGCGACGATAAAGATAACATTCCACATGTCAGGTATGATGAGGCTATCTGTACTATGTGGCACCCACAAAGCCAGCAGTGCAAGTGTGCAAGGCATGCCACAAACTGTTGTGGTTTGTGAGCCATGTGTAACATATGCGAATATTATATGTGCAAACAAATCTTTCTTTTTGAGGCCTGACTGACAAAGAAAGAATATTACTAGTTTTCCTGACCCAACCAACTCAACTAAAGCCACAATTCTTCACGCGTGTATGCACGCTGTCGTAGCACTGTACGAGACCACATGAAGATCACTTTACTTTATGTTGTGTAGTTAGTACTTGATTTTGTTATTTTTTTAAAAAAAATATTTGATTTTGTTTGTGCTTTGTTATGGAAGTTTAAGTTTGATCTTGTATCATTTGCATTCTCTGGTGCTGTTGTTAGGTATTCATCGGTCTATAAGTCTGTGTGAGATTACACCTAAGACCGCGTTCAATGTTGTGTCCAGAAGCCGCATTCAGCGATCAAAACACTGTTCACGCGATAGAATGCACTGTGCACTATTTTGTCATTTTTTTGGTATTTTTGTGTTTATTTTTTTTCGTATTCCTTTGCATTGTCCGCTTTAGATTAGCATGCTGTTTTTATTTTTATATTTTTTTAAATTTAATTATGCCCAATAAGTCAACTCAGCTATAGTAAAAAATCAGCCAGCTACAGTAAAATTTCAGTCAGAAGCCATCGCTATTCCGAACACCCCCTAATGTGGATTAAGTTATATCATGGAGGATATAGCGTCTTATTGGGCCATTAGAGTCATGTGAAAAATCACACTTTGAAAAGCATATAAATGTGTGAGTGTAAAACCCGTTTTTATATGGGTTATTGGCTGATTGTTATGGTTAGACATGAGGTGAGGAGTCTTCACTATATAAACTCATGTGTATTGAGAGAAAACATCTCTTGTGCTTGGAGAGTCACTTTAGGGTTATAGTTTTCTTGTGTTAAAAGCTTTGTATGAGTGCTCTAGAATTAGAGGTCTATCTTCTATGATAGAGTGTTTGCAAGTATTTATCTACAAGTATCAACAGATCCACTAAAGTCGTAAGTCTTTGTACTCAAGTTGAAGTTCTTAATTTAGCTTGATTTTTGTTGTTTCCTTCTCTCCTTTTGATCTTTCTTGATGTCAATGATATGTAAGTGATAGAGATATATCTTGAAAATCGGAAGCCATTCATCTAGGTATGTTCTATGAAAAGTTCTTAAATTTGTCTAGTTTTAGCTTGATTTGAGACTCTCGGTGAGAGATCTTGACCCTAGGATCTTTACTATGACTCTTGACGTTGTTTTGTTTGTTAGGATATATGAGAATTGATCCAAGTCATCTAGAGCAATCTTAACCCACAAGCAAACCTTTTGCTCCAAGTTTGATTTTCATCTGATTTTGATGTAACATTTCTTGTTTTGGATAAAAGTCGAAACTTTATCATTGATGTTCTTAATCTTTGCATAGAATAGGTTTCTGTTTGTTCTAAGTTTCATAAGATTTAGAGAAGTGATTTTTGTATTGACTCTTTTAAAGATTTGAACCTGAGTTGTTCTTACCTTTACCCGAGCTCTGATTATACCGGCCAAACAGTCGGACTATTACCTCCTTGTAGTCAGGCCATCAGAGAAGTGTTTTGGTTTTATCTTTATAGGTTTGGCTTGTAGGCTTTATATATTTGATCTTCTGCTGTATATTTCAAAGCCGTGCATAACCCCATAGATGTGATTTAATATTGAAAAAGAGTAGGCCCCTATTTACCCACTCTGGTCGTCGCCTTCGTCCTACTCACTGGTATCTATATAAGAGCAACTAGCCGCTCATCTCGCTATATTCTTCTCTTGCAGTTCAGTGATCTTTTCTCTCGGCCAACACTTGACTTCAAGAAGCACACACTAAAGTACTCTACGCGCAGCGAACATGATTCTAAGGGCTCCAAGCCTCTTCCACATCGAAGAGGGGGAGGCCGTGAAGCAGGTGACGCCAGTGGCGGCATCCGGCGAGCTCGTCGGGCTCCGGCTGATCATACAGTCGTCGTCGCCGAGGCAACAGCGGATGGCCGTGCTCCGGGGGTCGGCGATGAGGTTCCCGGCGACAAGCGCGTCCAAGCGCAAGGAGAGTGGCCCGCGGTTCGTGGGGCTGGAGTTCTTGAAGTGCTGCTTCTGCTGCCACAAGAAGCTGGACGGCGACATGGACGTCTTTGTGTACAAGTAAGAGATGGCCTTCGTTAGTCTCTCTGATACTAACTTAGCACACTGTTGATTATGAGCTGAGGCACTTACGGTTCTTGGGGTTTGTGTGATTTTTGCAGGGGAGAGCAAGCGTTTTGCAGCGCTGAATGCCGGTGCCAGCAGATGGCGAAAGAGGAGAGGCGAGAGATCGAAATCTGGGTCAGGAAACGCCGCGACGCCTTTCACAGCCGGCGTGCGGCACCGGCCACGATGAGAGGATCGAATCGGCACACGAGAGCGCAAACAGCTGCATGATGATCGATATACATACTTGTGGAAGCTAGATCGAGCTCGCTCTCCGTTAATTTCTGAAGAAGTTTTCGCTACCTCCTTAATTTGCAGGAGAGATCAAGGAGGTCGAGGACAATTTTTATTAAGTCCTGTTCTTTACGGCTTCTAAAAATCGTTTTTGATTTTTACTATAGTAACTAACTTTTAAACAGAGTATTTTTTTAAGATAGGGTCTACAAGTTAATTGTAGTACACGTTAAAAAACTAATATATGTATCATCAAAAATTACAAGCAAGTATCTCTCTTTCTGTAATCTCTGTCGCAAATAACCAAAAAGCCATCAGCCGCAGCTAAAAACTATCAACCGCAGCTAAAAAGAACAGACCCAGTCTAGTTTTTGTTGTCCTCCATTGGTTGTACCTGTAGACTTGTGTTTTCTGTTCTAACCAGCAGTAGTAGCCTTGTAGGTTATACTACATGCTACGGAGTAGGAGTGTACGAGAAAGTGGTTAAAACTGACAGACTCAAAGATAAAATGGACAAATGACTCAAATTACATGGAGCCTGCTTGGTCGTGTCTACTCTGTTCACAGCTTCTTATATGGGGTCTGCTCCTTTTAACTTATAATTTTTTTAAAAATAAATAAATAAGATAATTTTTTTGTTATCGTTTTAAAACGGTTTATCGGTTTTTGATTATTTACACGAGTGTTCAAATTAAGATAAAAAAAATTATAAACTATAGTTATAAGTTACAGTAAAAAAAGAATATACCCACGACTCCATATATTGTTATATGTCTAGACAAGAAAACACTGCCCGTTATGTGGCAAATGACAAAATAAGAGCACGTAAATGTCACGCGCCTTTGATGTAGCAAAGCAAGTACTTTTTGTTCTCGCAGGATGATCGATGTAGCAGTAAACCATCCATGGAGTTCCTAGAAATTGCGACGATTTAGTATTAGAACAAAGAATCTCATACATGACCACAGTTGGTTAACACAGTTTGGCAACCCAGAGGTCACGTGATTTTTTAGAAACCTGCGAGAGCCCTCTCTAAACGGTTTGTTTATGATTTTTTTTACTTTCAGCATTTTTAAGTTAGAAATCAATTGGAACACATTAACTTGTAATTTTTTTTGGTTTTTTCAGCTTTTGCTTTTTCTCCCTTTTCTCTTCATTATCAGTAAAGATATAACAATATTTTTATTTTTATTTAATTAAATAATTTTAAAAAAAATTAATAGCTGCCACAGTACAGTACAATTTGGTTAGCGTGAGTACTCGAATTGTATTCTTTAACCAAAGCATGTGTATGCTCGAAAAAAATGTGTACCAACTTGTTGATCTAACCGCCGGTTTGACTCGTCATAACCCAAACTTTGGAACGAACGGCTCTGATCAGGCTGGGACACGCACTGGCCCCATACGCACTCTAGTTTGATCCAAATCGTTCGTCCAAGATCGGACAGCCACAGTGCCTCCCACCGTACTGCACGAACGGGCGGGATTTGCGACTAAACATTCCGTCCGACAACGTCCAACCTCGAAAAGAGCCGCCGCGCGCAAGCCCAGCCTCGTCCCCGCCTCCGGTCGCCGTGCCACCCCTCCACCCCCGGCATCCAATGGCCGTAGGTTCACCCTCGCCACCTATCTCTCCCCGCTTTGCCCCGTCCCATTCCCTATCTCACGATCTGTCGCTCTCTATCTCTTGTCTCGCGCAGTGCGCTGCCGCGGCCGCCGGAGCGGGCCTGCATCACATTATGTGCACCCTCGTTGCGGACCCCGGAGACATACTTGCACGCGCGCTCTCCGTTTTCTTCCTCGCGCTCTTCGCCGCCCACGAGCCCCAGACCGATGGGATCCACTCCAGGTTGTGCGCCAAGTGTTCGATTCTTTTCCCCAATGGGATAATTAATAGTTCTATGCCCCGGTTGCTATTGGCTAAAGTTGATTGTAAGGCACTTACTGCATATTATTACATGTTCGAGTATTTGCAAGGCTAAAAATCCCAACGTTGCCGCGCTCGCATGTGATTAGCATGTGCATCTTCACTAATTTCTGCTTAGTGCTTACAGGCATTGACAATAGCACTTTGACTGATAAACTTGTTTGTGGACTAATGGGTTGATAGAAATACCATCTTTATAGTTTTGCCAAATGATCATTCAGATGTAGCATCTTATCTTTGCCCAGTTTGCCCTGCAGCTAAGCGGGCCAAAAAGCTGTTTTCCCTTCCCAGAATTTATGTTCTTTCTGTTGATAGCACTTGACCTTGCTCCTAATTTTGTTTGCGAAAGTACACTGGTACCTTCAGTTGAGTGGATTTGAGCAAATATAGCTGACGGTAGCTTACCAAACTTTTTGTTAGTGAGTGATCAGTTTTCTCACTAACCTTCTATCAGACCACAGGGCGATGACTCCTGATCTTATGTGTAAATTGTACTAGTTCAGGATCAGCTAGTGCACACAGTGGTAACAGGGATAAATATCAAGCACAATAACAAACTTTATTAAATAAAAGAGTACGGTCTTATGACCAAAGTTTGCATCAATGCTCATTGGCAACAATAACAAAGGAAAAAAACTGCGGAAGCAAATTGATAAAAGCGAAACATAAGCCTATTGCTGTGGGGATGGTCTAACTCCCACTAACTAGGCCTTGGAATGGGCCCAGTATGTAATAGGCCTAATAGTATAGACGAATGTATCATCACTTTTTGTAATTATCAAGGGGTAGAATGGGGATTTTTCATTCTACCCCATTCATATATATAAACCCCTAAGAGAGTATGAGAGGGTTAGATTCACTCATTTTACATACAAGCTCTCTCTTCTTTGGTTAGCTCTTTTTCTAACTCTTACATCCTCCCATAGATAAGGGTACCCTGTACTCCTTGTTGTGCTAATACCACAACACCTGCCCACAGACAGACGATAGTAAGACACGGCCTATTCGTCCTCGTCTTCACTGTAGTTGAAGTCGTCCTCCTCTAAGATGATGATAGTAAGGGTGATTACAAACTTGTACTCGGCAATCACACCAGAAAATGCAATATAATAATAAGGGCAACAAAAGAAGGCTTAAATTGTTATTTGAGCATAAACAGTATTTAATAAATACAATAAATAGATTGAAATTGTTGAAATTAATACTGTAAGTAAAGACTATAATTCAAAATAATAACGTTAGTGCAAGCATCGACCTAGTACTAACCTAATCACGGTCATTCCACCTGGACTATCTTTCTTCAAAAAGATACTATAATTTTAGCTAAAACCATTTTATAAAAAATAAAGTCTAATCCATAAAAAACTTTACTTAGTATGCCATGACCGTGGGTACAACTATCTAGGATAGTTAATACACTCTACAGAGATTATATAGTTTTACCTACAAGATATCATTAATTCATTGCGTCGGCCATTACACGCTTCCTTGGGATGCGACTGAGTAACCATAATAAAGCCTTTACAAAGCTAAGCCTTAAACCTAGCCAAGCCGACACTAAGGTTTCATCTTAATAAGGAATCCACTAAATCGGGGCCCCTCTTATGCCATGCGAGACTTTCCATGACCTACGCCACGCTCACATTCAGCCTATAGTGAGACTCAGATTAGGGCTCGCTAATTAGTCAGCCAGAACTATTTCATACCAGTCTTGCGGTAGTACGATTAGGCTTTGTAGCAGTAGCTCACAGATCGATTCTTAATTGACTTAGGCTCTATCCACTTCCCCCTCGTGCCTAGTATCCACGTTGAGCCACTGAGCTACAACATATACTAACAAGCACCCACCACCTTATCTTTGACCTAAATCTAAATCAAGTTTTATATTTTACTTTGAACTATTCCATAGACCTTCTTGACTGACTGAAGTCAAAAATACATTTTAAAAGCTTATCATTTCATATGAAAAAATTATTCCAACCTAAAGTTATATCTATGCAGATATAAGTTTTTACTACAAAAATTTTCTAGTCATAATAATATGCTAACTAGAGTTTTAATCTAAGGTGACAAGGTACAAGAATTTGCAAAGTTAAGGGAGTCATAATAATTGGGTATTAACTAAAGTAAAAACTGAATTTAAAATATAGAAAATAAAAATTAAGCATGCAATATAATTTAAAACAATATAAATTATTTGTAAACAATGATCAACATGTTCAAGGGTGTGTGACTTGCTTTACTCTGCAGTTTAATGCGATTCGTCGTTGTAAAATTCTACGGAATCGTCGTAGTCTATACGTGAAAATAACTCTCTAAATTTAAATAAAATTCAAATAAACTCCAAAATTTGAAAACATTGCATATTTGGATAGATCTTAATTTTAGATGAATTTAAAATTTTGAATGGGCTCAATCGGGGTTAGGATGAAGAAGAACGAGCTCTTGGAAGTTTAAAATTCTAAAACAAGAAAAACTGAAAATTCTAGAATTATTTTTCTAAAGAAAAAGATATTTATGATGTCAGTAGGGAGTTACTGGAATTATTTTTCTAAAGGAAATTCAGAGTTATGACGTCAGCAAGGAATTTAATTTTTGGCCAAATTAAATTTCTAAAGGAAATCCTGATTTATGATGTCATGCTGACGTTGGCCCTACACGTGGCAAGTAACATGACAGATTTTGCTAACATGGCTACCACGTGTCTGACATGTGGCATTGACGTAGCCGGTGTGTGGCTCAGCGCTGACGTGGCGGCCACATGGACCTATGCCATGAGGTGGCACGCCACATGGTTGCCACGGGGGCGTGCGGTATGAGCTGGCAGCCGTGGGGAGGCATGGCTGCCGTGTGGCGGTGCTGCGCTGAGGTGGGCCGCCATGTGGCGGCTACCTCAGCTATGCCGTTTGACGTGGACATGTCGGCAAGGGGCATCACTCTGGGCCCGATGGTCTCCGTTGTTCCGGCGGGCGACGACGGCCTGCAAATGGCGCACTAGAGAGAGGAGGGCGAGAGGATTGTAGGGGTGCAAGT
The DNA here is from genome assembly GCA_036346265.1 of Melocanna baccifera. Taxonomy (NCBI): domain Eukaryota; kingdom Viridiplantae; phylum Streptophyta; class Magnoliopsida; order Poales; family Poaceae; genus Melocanna; species Melocanna baccifera. The sequence continues at coordinate 35,304,985 of CM070683.1, forward strand.
GAGCATTACCAAGGATGGCCGGAAGACTGCCGACGACGCGAAACGAGGCTCCAACGAATTGGGTCCTCTGGCTACGCTCGAGCTCGGCCGGGAGGTGGATGAGGTTGGCGAAGGCTTGGTGAAGCTTCTGGTAGCGATAGCAAGGCTTGAAGGCGACCGGAGCGATGGTGATTCCTCGCTGGAGTTGGGATGAGGCACGAGTGTGGAGGTGCACGGCGCTAGACCTTTGATCTACTCTTGGGGGCGAATTGGAGGCGGTGTGAGGTGGTACAGGTTGAGGAGGGGGCCTTGGGGTGGTATTTATAGGGTGGAGGGGGAGACACGATGCGCAATTCCTCACCGGATTTGGTGGCAACGGAGATTCGGGCGGAGGAGAAAATGGAAAGGAGGGGGAAAAGAAAGGAAAGGAGGGATGGGGATTAGGGGACTCGGTCACAGCAGTGCGCGGGGTTTCCAAAGTAGGGGACAGGCAAACTAGACAGTGAAATCGACAACGGTAATCACTGAGGTAAAACGTGCAAACTAGACATGAGTACTTGTTTGAGGCCATAAAGAGCATAACAAAGGCGACAGACGTGCCCATCGGAAATAAAATACCTAGGTGGTGGCTGTGTGTAAACATCCTCATGCAAAATACTATTATGAAAGGCATTCTTAACATCTGTTGAGAGATAGACCACTGATAAACAGAAACAACTACAATAAGAGTGCGAACAATGATCATATGGGCAAGGGACAATAGTCTCATTGTGGTCACGACCGTACTCTTGCTGGAAGCCACGAGTCATAAGACGAGCCTTGTAACGCTCAATAGTACCATCAGATCGGGTTTTAATCTTGTACACCTATTTGCATGTGATAAAGCAAGCATGCACAGGTATTGATATAATATCCTAAGTCTTCATACGCCCAAGAACATCAAGCTCCTTTGTCATAGTGAGCTGTCACTTAGAATAAGGAGCAGTCCCATTATAAGAACAAGGCTCAATAACAAAGAGAGCATAAGCCGTTGGAGCAGAACTAAGGCTATCAGGAGGTCGAAGGGATGTCAGGTCATGAAAGGCGTAACAAGGAGCATTATTAGGAGAATCAAATGAAGGTGTCAGCAAGATATCAGGAGAGGAGGCTGTTGAATGACAAGGATGCCTGAAATAGTGAACACCAGAAACTAGATAGTAGTGCTGCGTAGTGAACATCAGAAACTAGATAGTACTGCTACAGGAATAAGAGGTGGCGTTGTAGGAGGCAGCACAGAAGGCGGGTGTACAAAAGGATCACTGGAGATAGATTAGGGAAAGACTGTGATAGTGGAGAAATGGGTGAAGAGTCATAAAGAGACAACCATAAGATCATCTCAACGATGGAAACAGGACAAGGAACCATAAGATCATCTCAGCAACGACAACAAGGAAACGATGACAGTGGCCCAATCTGGGCTTGGTAGAGGTCCAATCTGAGTGGTGGTGGCCTTAGGTTAGGTGACAGCAGCCGACGATAGCGACAGAGGCGGCAGCCATCGATAGTGGCAACAACGATGGTGGGATGATAGTGGAAGAAGCTAGGTTAGTGTCATAACCATAATATCATGTTATGAATATTATGTTTATATTTAAGAGGCTCAATGGGTAATATACAGAGAGAATATAAGAACTATATATAAAAATCATCCTACACAACAAACTAAATTCAGTAGAGATAAAGCTACTCAAACAAGACTAACATTGTATACATAGAGAGCTGTTGGTTTACGAATCAAGTCTAAATGTTTATCTAATCTAGTTAATAAAATCAACTAGCAGTATAAGCGTGGCGCCACGCTACGCTAGCTACTGTATAGACCGAAGTAAAAGAGATAAAAATTTGTAAGAGATTATATGAAAAGGCAAGGACCCATATGTATTTTCAGAGAAAGTGAAGGGTTTTTCCGCATAAAATCGAGGACTCATGCATAATTTTAGAAAACCACAGGGTGCTATCAAGCAAAAGGAAAGGCTTCTATGAAAAAACCGAGGATCTGTTCATAATTTTAAAAAAGTGGAGAGGTTTTTTTGTAAAAAAACTAAGATGCCAGAGGTTTTCCTACGAGAATCAAGAAATATTGGTAGCGTTCGAAATAGCGATGATTTATGGTTTTGACTGATTTTTTACTGTAGCTGACTGATTTTTTTACTGTAACTGAGTTGGCTTATTAGGTATAATTAAATTTTAAAAAAAATTAAAAATAGAAATAAAATGTTAGCCCATTATGGATTATACAAAAAAAATACAGAAAAAAATAAAACACAGAAAAAATCAGTGCACTCGACGCTAACACCGAGTGCCTACGTCTCCTGAGCAGGGCTATAGGATGATTGGTCTATGTACCTAGACAAGTTGCCTTGGTATACTGACAAGGAGGAGGTTCATAGTATGTCCGGGCCCGCCGAAAATGCTGAGCCCTCCCCAGCTGATAACTTTGACTGTAGGTCGGTAGCCACATTGTCGTTGGCTCAGTCTAATCAAGAAAACACACTTGGCTTAAAAGAAAGACCCACTTGGCCAAGTTGACAAAACAGCCTTCCAATAAACTGGGGGGCCGAAGGTGGTATCGGTATGGCAAAACCATCTCAGGGGATGCAGATGCGACCAATGGGTTTCAGCGTGTGAAGATGTCATTGGTTCCAAGGGTTTGCGGGCCTGGACACACGTGTTTTTAGGTGTGGCCATGCGGCAACACTGGGGTCGCAGAGTAGGTGGTTGCCCTGTATTGTTTGGCTTATTGGGTTGTGGTTATTCAACTGGCCCAATGCATTCGGACCAGTTGTACATGGCAAAGGTAAAACCAGCACGAGTTTGGAGAACACTTTGGGCCCGTTCTCTTTGCTCGCGGCTGGTGGCCTATGTCTTTGATTTGATTGATAGTTTTTTGCACTAGCATCCAATCCGATGGCTGGCACTAACGGTAGCAGTGAGCCTGCTGTCCATCCAAGCCAGGTAGGCAACCTCCCCTGCCCTGCACCAGCCAGAGGCAGGCGCGCGCGTCCAAGGAGACGTCGCCGCTACCGCACGGGGTCTACACGGCACGGCCGCGCGCTGCTCCCGTCGCCTCCCCCGACCCCATCGCGCGAGCCGACAGGACAGCGGCAGCGCGCGGGCACATGCAAGGGGAAAGAGCAGAGCAGAGCAGATTCATCGCACCTCTCCGAAGGCGGGCCCCGCCTGAGCTGTCCCCGGCCTTATCTCCTCTCTCCTCCCCTTCCCGCGAATTTTGGAGCCTCCGCCGCGCCGCTTGGCCTGACCCCTCCCCACCTACTTAAAGAGCGCCTCGCCTCCTCCCCCGAGCCCCCAACGAAACGCACAAAGCCCAAAATTTCCAAGCCTTCAAGAGTAGCAGCAGCAGCACAGAGTTAAGAGAGAGCAAGATGTGCGGTGGTAAGATCCTCGCCGAGCTCATACCGACCGCGCCGGCGTGGCGTGTCACGCCGGGCCACCTCTGGCCCGGCAAAGGCAAGGCCAACCAGCGGAGGGGAGCCCCCGCGGCCGACGACTTCGAGGCGGCCTTCCGGGAGTTCGATGAGGACTCCGAGGAGGAGGACGACGACGAGATAGCGATGGAGGAGGTGACCGAGAGCAAGCCCATCGTGTTCGGCGCTTCTTCCAAGAAGCCGTCCGGCGGGAGGGCGACGAGGTGGCGGCCGGCGCCCAGCCGACGCACGAAGCCCACCCAGTACAGGGGCGTCCGGCGCCGGCCGTGGGGCAAGTGGGCCGCCGAAATCCGCGACCCCGTCAAGGGCGTCCGCGTCTGGCTCGGCACCTTCCCCTCCGCCGAGGCCGCGGCCCTCGCCTACGACGACGCCGCGCGCGGCATCCGCGGCTCCAGGGCCAAGCTCAACTTCCCCTCCGCCTCCCCGGCTTGCACCCGCAAGCGTGGCCGCGCCGGTGCCGACGCGGCTACCGTCTCCAAGGCAGCACCGGTCATCGACCTCGTCGACGAAGAGGAGGAAGAGTGCACCACCGTGCACGCGACATCCATCAAGTACGAAGCCGAGGCCAGCGAAAGCTCCGAGTCGGGCGCGCTCCCGGACTTCTCGTGGCAGGGCATGTCTGTGTCCGACGAGGCCACGGCGCACTCTGTCCTCGAGGTCGAAAGTGACCAGCCGGTCGATCTCGGCGGCGCCAAGAAGCGGCTCAGGACCGAACCTGAGGACACCAACGAGGCGTCGTCCCGGGTCTCCGACTCCGGCGACGACACCGACGCGCTGTTCGACACGTTCCTGTTCGCCGACCAGCTCGCCTATTTCAACGGCGCCGCGTACGAGTCCCTGGACAGCCTGTTCAGCGCGGACGCCGTGCAGAGCAACGCCGCGGCGGACGAGGGGATGGGGCTCTGGAGCTTCGACGACGACTGCCTCGTCAAGGGCAGCTTGTCCTTTTAATCTTCGCCTCTGTAACCATGCCATGTAAATAGAGTGGTTTTGCCAAGCTTGTACGTGTGGGCTTTACTTCTTGGATCACGGAGTAGTAGCGATGGAAGAGCTGAGATCGTTGTTCTTTAAAGATTTTGCCTGTGCCGTCCACGCAAAACCTGACTTTCAGTTATTGCTTTTCTGAAATGTTCCAAGAAAGGAGTAATCTCATATCATAACCTACGTAGATTTAGTTGTACCGGCTGATACCCGTGAGCTTTATGAACAAGGGCAGTGTCATTACAACAGAGATATCTTTCTATGTCGAAGTGCAAAGGTAATGCTTGTCATCTGTGCAATGTTCAGTCACGGACCCCCGGCTAAGAACTCGACAAATATCATTAGTTAGGGCGTTCGGAATAACACTAGCTGCTGGTTGAAATTTTATTGAAACTGATTTATTTTTATATTGTAGATGAATTAGTTTATTAGACATAATAAAATTTAAAAAATATAAAAATAAAAGTAATATATTAACCTATCATTGATAATACAAAAAAAATAAAACACAAAAAACAAACAAAAAGCTACAGGAAAAAAACACCGAACGAATCGCTGTCGCCGAACGCCACAGCCGATCTGAGCACGGCCTCAGTCGTTTACACTGTTACACGGTTGTAGGGCCTGTTTATATTGTGTGCACGGTTGTATTGTGAGGTTGATGGTTTTTAGTTTAAAATAAATAATAGTAGATAAAAAAGTGAATGAAAAATAAATAGTAGTTGATGAAAAATAATAATAAGATAAGACATGGATCTAAAAATAATAGGAATAATAGTTGTCTTATTCCTAAGATTTTTAGCTGAAAATAAATAGTAATTGATGAAAGAGATAGTTTTAAAAGAAAAGGTACACGATGAGAAAAGTGTACGAGAGATATATGTTTGAGATCAAAATGAGTGAAGTAAAATATATGATATATTTATGACCTGTCTTATTTTCTAAATAAGATGTGGTATGTGCCTTATTCTCAAAGTGAACGAAAGAAGCGACAAGTCATCTCGGAAAGCCAAATAAATGGAGCGAGGAAGTTGTCTTGCTCCGTTCGTTTCGGTTTTTTTTCGGTTTCTGTTTCTAGATTCTGCTTTTTTTCACTATTCAATATTTCGTCTTTTTCTGAATTTTTTTTAGATATTTTAGGTTTTTTTGTATTTTCTTTTTTTTCTGTGTTCCTTTGTATTGTCCCTAATGGATTAACATGTTTTTTTTATTTTTACATTTTTTTAAAAAAATTAATTATACTTAAAAAGTCAAATCAACTATAGTAAAAAAAATAAATTACAGTAAAATTTTAACTAAAAGTTAAAAATTATCGCTAAAATAAACGGCCCTTAGAGACCGGATGTGATAGTTTTTTCAAGCAAGGCCAATACGAAGTAATTACAGGGTTCTGTTCCAAGAGAAGATTCGCGCTGATTGCTCCGACCGCTGATGCCGATCTCCAAAACTTGCTGGCAGCAGCTTGGCACGGCTTCCAAAAGAGACTGGAAGCAAGGAAAAGTCGCAGATAATCTTTGAGTGATGGATACATATGCCGACCTCCATTAACTCTGACGATCTCCTGTCAATTGTCATGCAATACTTCTGCGGTGCTATTGACAGGACCAAGGCAAAGCCATAGCCCATACGGCCATACCGTGTTCTCCGTGTCTTGTCAGGGATCGATTCCCTTTTGGTGAAGGCAGGCACGCCGCACCGTGTCACTGAAGGCAGGCACAGTGCAGCGTTGTACAATTGGACCTTCTATGAACAGGCGTGTTGAAGTTATCCTGTTCAGCTGGGTTTTTAAAACTAATTTATATTATAATTAATTTATTTTATACTACAACAAATGATATAATTAAATTTAAAAATAAAAAATATTAGTCCATTATAGAAATGCAAACTAATATGATAAAGAAGAACTGACAAAAATCTTAAAAAATAAAAAATGAAAAAATGAAATTGTTAAAAAAAACTTAAACTGAAATGGGCGGATGCCGATGCTGTGATAACGCAGAAGGTCAGGCTGCTTTCGTGCTCCTCTCCTCTGACTATAGTGGGATTTGTTCCATTTTGGAAGATTTCATGAAGTCAAGATTTTGGAAATAGCAATAGTGATTGTTTAAGACCCACCAGGAAAGAAAAGGGTGAGATTACTAAAACGTGTTGGCCGCAACTGCAAGCCCACATGCAGTGCCCCGAAAGATAGGAAAGACGTTTTTAAAATTAAGGAGATAATGAGTCTGTTTTTTTCAAAAAAAATTTAGCAGATATTTTATAGCTGTGATTGATTATTTTTGTTTATAGAGTAAGTTTTTATACAAACAAACTGATGCCAATAAATTGTTTTAAAAAAGTTATTCCGATAAGTTGCTTTGAAAAGATGAAAAAGAAATCGTCGTGTTTATTTATTTAGAGAAATCCATAAGATATAGGCCCCGCTCATGTGAGTTTAGGTTTTTGACTTATTTTTCACTGTTCATAATTTTCGTTTTTATTTTAGATATTTTTTGAGTTTTTTGCCAGTTTTTTCTGTATTCGTTTACATTATACGTGATGAAATAACATATTTTTTTCTCATTTTTAGTTTTTTTAAAAAAATTAATTATGTCAAATAAGCCACCGTCAGCTACAATATAATTTCAATCAGCTATAGTGTAATTTCAGCCATAAACTACTAAATTTCAGTCAAACTAAGTGGTCTCGTAAGCTAAAAAATATTATGGGGCAATATTGTGTTGTTAGTAAGCCATGGAAGAGACAGCGAACTTGTTCAAGAATCTTTTTCTTCCTAAGGAGCTTCGCAAGTTGCACAATTGTGTAATCTACGAGTCGCACTCTCATCCCCAAGGCCAACCGAAAAAGGTATCGACACGCATAATAGCTCCATAAAACAAGCCAAAATGTTGCCGTCATACCGCCCATCAAGGGGCACCAGACACATGCTTGCTTATATACCTCTTATCTCCAAAATCAATAAAAAAAATCAAATCCTTTTTTTTCTGAACTAAGAATAATTTTGACTCCAATATAATGTGCTATCATGTAATCAGAAAGGGATAAGATGGTGTAAAAAAGCTTGAAGGCCCTGCTTTAGGTCTTCAGGTGACTTCAGTTTCTGACTTCTAGTCTAATTTAGGTTTTTTTGTCTTTTACTTTTTTCTCTTTTTCATTAGTATGGTTCGTAAAGACATTTTTGAAGTGTTTTAATTGACCACAAAACGATCAGCTGCTTCCTAAAATTGTTCAGCTGATAGATGCAATTAACTTCTTGCCACCTCGGTTAGGCTGTGCGCGATACCGCTTTCTTCATACCTGGGCCTGAACCGTGGTTTCGTGCTGCTCGGTGTGGACCGCCGAGTCTATCCTATATGATCAGCACAAAAGCTGGTTAACACAAGTGTTGATAAAAGATTAGGTGACTAGCCTGTTGATATAAACAAACTACAGCGTACTTTAAGCACTGGCCGTGATAGCAAGAGTTCGCATTAACCCTCCAATGGTACGAAGCTAGTTAGCTTTAAGCACTGGCCGTGATTAAAGTAAACACCCACTTGGTGATGCAGCTTTCCTGGGAGACCCATCACGATTCTAAAAATTTTTTTAGATTTTTTAGGTTTTTTTTGCATTTTTTTTCTTTTTTCCCCGTGTTCCTTTGCATTATTCATGATAGGCTAATATATTTTTTCTATTTTTATATTTTTTAAATTTAATTATGCTCAAAAAACCAAATCAGATATAGTAAAAAATCAATTATAGTAAAATTTAATCAAAAATTAAAAACCATCGTTAAAACGAACTCCCCTGAAATAAACACCCGCTTGGTAATGCAGCTTTCCTGGGAAACTGGCAGGCCGTATACATGGAAGGTTTCGGTATCGCGTGACTCCGGTGCGCATAGCATCAGCTCGTCACCAGCGTGGCTTGTGTGTTTCACTGGTTAATGAAGGAGCTTAAGCACTTGACATCGTCTTGACTCTGGAGTGTTAACCGGGGAGGAAGCTCTGCTCTGAATTGCTAAATATGAAGAAGCTCAGAGCCCCAGCCAGTCCGCGCTAGACGCGCGATCGGGAGGGTGGAACCGCCGGTAGTGTTTGCAGTTTGATGCGATACAGTGCGCATCTTCACTGCAGCCGCAGCTATAGAAAAAGGAACTCTGCGGCTGGGTTCGTTTGTGCGTATAACTTATTGCTTATGTATGGATAAACAGTATCTAGTTTAAAATTAATATATTTTTTAAAGATAAAATCTATAAAAAATTATAATTAAATTATATCGAATTCAACTTACTAGTTAAAATCGTATACAAGTATTTTTCTCTATATATTCTTTCATAAATAAATTAGAATTTAAAAATTATAGTTATAAATTATAAATTATAATAAAAAAATCCATCCAAAGTGAGTGGGCCCAACCTGACCTGTCGTCTGGTAGCTGGTGTGCAGGCTGCAGGTGCAATGCATCGGCCTTGGGGTGAGTCGCATCCGATGTATTAAATAGCTTTAGTAGTATCCGCAATTGTACGGCGGAATATAAACTTCTATCGATACAAACTAGATGTCAGGATCAGCGGTTTCGAACTTTGACAAACGTTAAGGCGGTCGCCATGTAAAGGTGGTGTTTAAAATAGCGTTAGAATATAAAATTTTATATTATATCTGATTTATATTTTATTGTAATTGAGTTGATTTATTTAATATAATAAAATTTAAAAATAATTAAAAATAGAAAAAGTATATTAGCTCATCACGAATAATGTAAAGGAATATAAGAAAAAAATAAAAAGAAACCTAAAATAAAACAAAATAATCAGAAAATGATAAAAAAATAAATAGTAAAAAAACTAATCGCTAACGTCGGACATGGCATTTTCAAACGCTGAGCGGGGCTAGAGACATATTATTCTCGTGCAAAGTGTACTCCCAAAATAGTAAGGTCGCCGCACTCCATACTCATCTTTCTTAGCCACCATATCTTAACTTTTTACTCCATGGCTAATAGTGCTTGCCATCGATCATACTCGTATAGTGTTTAGTTTAGTGTTGGCTTATGATTTTTTTTACTGTACCTAGCTTATTTTTTATTGTAACTAAGTTACCTTATTTGGTATAATTAAATTTAAAAATTAAAAATAGAAAAAATATATTAGCCCATCATGGACAATACAAATAAATACGAGAAAAAAGAAAAGGAAAAAGCCCAAAAATCTAACAAAAAATCAGAAAAAGACGAAATTACTGAATAGTGAAAAAGCAAAAGTCAGAAGCAGAAACTGGTTTTAAACTGTTTTGAGCAGTGCCTCAACATGGCCGCACCTCATGGCCCTTCTCTGCTGCTTATTTGCTCGCAACTTGACCAATCGATAGCCGCCGCCAGTGAGCAACTAAAAATGAGAGATACGCTTGCAAATTACAAGTCGTGTCTAGTTCGTCGTTTTCTAACGTTCGAAGTCTTAACTGATGCTAAGATCATGTTTGAAATTTGAAATCTGAACTTCTATTGTTGTATTATTGCTTGATTGCTCTAATATTGATCTTATGCAATATCTAGTCCCGACTAATTTATCACACATGTACTAGTTATTTCTAAGTACCTAATTGACTTGGTTATCTTGTATGTTGTAGTTGTTTTTAGGCCCTGATCGTTTCGGTTTTTTTCGGCTTCAGCTTCTAGCTTCAGCTTTTTTTTCACTATTCACTACACTATCCACTAACTCAGCTACAGTGTTTTTTCAGCCAGCTACAGTATTTTTTCAGCTAAAAGCCAAAAGCCATCGCTATTCCGATCACCCCCTTAATCATGATAGAAAGCTATAACGTATTTAGAATCCCAAGTACATTAAAATTCACTATAAAAGTATAATATCCACTATATCATCCACTATCGGTTGTGCACATACTAATTCACTGTGAACCACTATCTGCTATTTAGGTACTCATCCTATCCTAAAATATAGATAGATGTATGTTCCGTGCGATCAAGTTTTTCAAACTTTTAATTATTAATATATGTTAAAACATATAAATTAACTATATAAAAATAATACTATTAGATTTGTTTTACAAAATCTTTTCATAATATATATTTTATTATTTTTACTAGTATATTGTGATATTAAACTATAGTTAAAGTTTTATATTAAAAGTTATAAAAAAATAAAAAAAATAAGTACTCTCTAGTACCTATCGCCCTCGTCCCCATGAATATTGGAGTCACACGCTTGCCTGTGACTTGACTTTTCCTTTTCTTTTTTCCACGCTTGCCGTGACCCTCTATATATAGATATGTTCTTTTCAGTTTTTTAAAATAATTTTTAATTTTTATTATAGTATCTAACTTTTAAATAAAATATTTTTTAATATAAAATCTATAAGTTAATTATAGTACACCTTAAAAGTCTAACATCTGTACCATTTAAAATCGTAAGCGAGTATCCTTCTCCGTAATCTCCGTCGTAAATAGTTAAAATTTAAAAATTTTAACCAAAAATTATAAATTACAGTTAAAAAAATAAACCCATAATCAAATTGATTCAATGATAAATGAGGAGAGGCTCACGCGTAGAATTTGCTTCCCCTCCAAGCGGCTCACCACTCACCAGCGCGCTCTATATAATCGCCACCGCCGCGCCGTACCTCCACGGCACTACACCAAGTTCAAGCTGTTCTTAAGTCTTTACTCCACAAGCTCGAAAGAGAGTAGCCGAGGGACAAGAAAAAACACCAAGAAGAGGGAGAGCAAGATGTGCGGCGGAGCGATCCTCGCCGAGCTCATACCGAGCACGCCGGCTTGGCGTGTCACGCCGGGCCACCTCTGGCCGGCCGGCAAGGCGGGCAAGAAGTGGAGGGGAGGCCCCACGGCCGACGATTTCGAGGCCGCGTTCGAGCTGTTCGACGACGACTCCGAGGAGGAGGTGCTCGAGCGCGACGCGTTCCGGATTGGCGCGAGCGGGAACGGGAAGGCCGCGAGCAGGCAGCCGCCGCCGAGCCGCCGAAGGAAGCCAACACGGTACCACGGCATCCGGCGCCGGCCGTGGGGCAAGTGGGCGGCCGAGATCCGCGACCAGGTCAAGGGCGTCCGGGTCTGGCTCGGCACCTTCCCCACAGCCGAGGCCGCCGCGCTCGCCTACGACGCCGCCGCCCGCGACCTCCGAGGCGCCGACGCCAAGCTCAACTTCCCCTCCTCATCCTCAGCCACAGCATGCGCCCGCAAGCGCCGCGCCGCCGCCGCCATGGCAACACCGTATGTTGTTGACCTCGTAAACGAAGAGGATGATGACGCGCACGCGCTATCCGTCAATAACAAAGCCCGAGCGGAAGCCAGCGAAAGCTCCGAGACCAGCAGCGCCCTTCCGGACTTCTCGTGGCAGGGCATGTCCGCGTCCGACGAGGTCATGGCCCAGCCCGTTCATCTTGAAGTGGAATCCGACCTGTCCGTCGATCTCGGCAGCGCCAAGAAGCGGCTCCGGATCGAATCTCAGGAAGCCAACGAGGTACTCCCCGCAGCGTCCGAGGATTCTGCCGACCTTCTGTTCGAGGACCCTTTCGTGTTCGGCGATCAATTCAATTTCTTCAACGGCGGCGCGTACGGGTCGCTGGACAGCCCGTTCGGCGGCGACGCCGTGCAGAGCTACGGCGCCGTCGACGAGAGCCTGGGGCTCTGGAGCTTTGACGACGACTGTCGCGTCGAGGACAGCGTGCGCTATTATTAGTTAGGTTTCCTTCATCTTGTTCATGTAAAAATCGAGTAGTTTTGTATTAAAATGTTAATGTTCCAGTTGAATGTACTAAAATGTTAATGTTGTCATAAAGCTGACCTGCTAGTTTGTGATTCTGTCATTCTGTGCAGTTGATATGAAATTTTCATGCCTGTATACTTTTTTTATGGTACACCCAGATTAATTTGAAACATCCATTTTGCTTGATCCGAGGGCTGATATTCCATTTACCTCATGGGAGGTAACATGTCATCTATTTTACTTCAAAGGCTACTATTGTCAATCGCTACACAGTAACACAAGGAAACAAATCATATTTTGGTAGCACGTTGGTTTATAGTTTTTTTTACTATATTTGACTTATTTTTTTACTGTAGCTGAGTTAGCTTATTTAACATAATTAATTTTTTTAAAAAAAATATAAAAATAAAAAATATGTTAAACCATCACAGACAATACAAAGGAATACGAAAAAAAAAGAAAAGTCAAAAAAATAAATAAAAACTAGAAAAAAAATGAAATTACTAAATAGTAAAAAAGAGTAGAAATCAGAAACAAAAACTGACTTTAAACTAAAATGAGCACAATTTTTAGCTTCTATCATCAAAATCATGGCTGCTAATAAGGTAAATATTTACTGATAATGATCTTGACTACTACATTGTACCGTACAACGTTATTTTGTAATTTTCAACATCATATTAATATAGTTTGTACATTCTCACTAAGTATTTTAAATTCAAAATAAAATAAAACATAAATCATGCAAATTTACGAATATGATATAAAGTTGCAATATTCCTACTATAAAGAAAATACGTCTAGATTTTCACTTTCAATTTATAATGGAGTTTTACAAGTCAAATTAAAATACTACGTCAAACTTTATTATTTTACTCAATGGAGGTTGATCTTAACAAATTTTATGTTCGAATAATTCTTGAGCAAAATTATTGGAGCCATTTAAGACGTTCTCTCTTTTGCTGTGATTGGGTATGGAAGGTTGGCATTATTATTTTTTACCAAAACTACCCTTGAATAATCAATAGCTAGGATGCGCTCAATAACGTGAGCATTTGCGTTTGGCGTCAAACATCGCATTTTTTATTGTACATATTTTTATTTTAGGTTTTTATTTTTTTCTATATTTCTTTACATTGTTGTGATGTGCTAATATTTTTTCTATTTTTAATTTTTTTAAAAAATTTAATTATACTAAATAAGCCAACTCAGCTACAGTAAAAAAATAAATTTACTATAGTAAATAAACCAACTAAACAACCATAATTCTGAACACCCCATTTATCTTCGATCAGTCGTGATGTTGTTATTAGTTTCTTAATGCTACCATCGCCGAACGTCTCCCCTTTTTTTGCTGATGACTTGTTAGTACTTTGATTTTCATCACCTGTCCTGACGTGCCCGTTCTTGATACGTGCAGGACTCCAGTCTCCAGATGCCTCCTTTAACCTCTATATAAATTGTGTTTGACATCTCCTGTGGCTCTGTGCATAATAACTCAGATCACTCAGTAGGTTTCCTGCCTTGAGTTGTTTCTTTTTCCTACTTAATTTTGGCCCGTTCTTTTCATTTTTCAACTAACTTTTAGTTTTAATTTTTTTAAACAATTACTATTTTATTAGATCAGTAAATCACAGCTAAAAACATTAGCTACAAAGCAAAATAATGCCCCTTTCTTGTTGGTTGTCTTAAAACCACCTCCTGCTCAACTACTCAAGTATAGTTTTTGTACGGCGGTTTTGTGTGTTATTTTCATTAACGTTAGGGGACGTTTAGAATATCGATAGTTTCCGGCTGAAATTTTACTGTAGCTGGTTTATTTTTACTGTAGCTGAGTTGGTTTATTAGGCATAATTAAATTTTTTTAAAAAATATAAAAATAGAAAAAACATGTTAGCCCATCACAGATAATACAAAGAAATACAGAAAAAAGAAAATATAAAAAATTTAAAATATCTTTAAAAAATTAGAAAAAAACGAAATTACTGAATAGTGAAAAAAAACTGAAGCTGAAAAAAAAAGCTCAAATGATCACTCTTGGTTTCGTGTGTACGCCTGACGTTTTGTTGCATATAGGAATGACACTGTTGAGGGGAAGACTGCAGTCGTCTGAATAATCTTGCTGGAAGGGCAACACAATCTAGATGCCCAGTCCGAGCAACTGAATCAAGGCCGAAGGGGAATTTCTACCGTAACAACCGAAGCAAGACTCAAGACTACATACGGTCGTGTTCAATACATCTAAGGCCGAACCCTTCTACGCAGACTTGGCAAAGTTTCCTTGGACTTCTGTAAAGATGAAGCACTTGACTTGTACTACGCTCTAGAAGCCGGCCGGGTGACGTGCACATGCTCGATCACCCAGTCTCAGCAGCCACAATAACATTGTGAAAATTGCTCCTCTTGCTTGCTGCCATCTTCAAGGGGAGGAGGACGAGCATTGTAACACTATGCCCTTACTGCATCACGCCTTCGAGGGCGTTTGAAACTACTTAAACTTCTGACTTTTGATTAGAGCTTTTGACTTTGAAATAGTAGCAGTTGGAAGCAGAAGTGATTGAAAATGGAAGATGTTTGATTCGGTTAGAACTTCTAGGTGAGCTGATTCGCAAAAGATCTTACCTCTCCACTCCACCACTCCTTTTCGAGATGTTCACCACTCCACTCTGACCGAGATATCCACCACCATGGCCCTTTGCATCCTCCTCTCGCTTCAACCACCACTCCCTCCTAAACACTTGTCCGCCGCTCCCACTTGACGTGGTGTACTTCGCCACCGCCTTGCAACCGCGCATCGCGAGATGCCACTGCCCACATGGTGGACTACGTTGGCACTGGCACCGACATTGAGTGCTTCGCCGACCCACAGACTAGGGAGGAGGGGGAGAAAAATGACGAGCGCCACATGTCCCTATCTCTGGTTAGAAGTCGCCGATGCCATTCTTGCTCCGGTGAGTCTCCCTCCAATTCCTTCAAACTGGAGCATCTGGACAACATCTCCTTCCTTCCCCAAATCATTAATTTGGTTTGCCCCCACCCTAGGTCGCCGCCCCCGACAAGCAGTTCGTGCCACCATCTGCTCCCATCGCTAGCCTGCCTCGGATCTTCCCCGCCTCCACTGTCCACATCAGTGAGCTCCTCTCGCTCCTCTGATACTCACGCTACCCCTAATATCCCCCTCTCCTCCCGGGCATTGCCACCCCTTTTCTTCCCTGCGGGCAGCCGTCGTGCGCCACCTCTCGCTTGTGGTGCTCGTTTGCCTGCTCCTCTGTTTTGGCTCATGTTTGTTGTGATTCTGCTTCCAAAAGCCGCTTTCAAAAGCAGTTTCTAAAACCCAGCCATTTCAAACATCCTGGAACATTTCTCAAACCAAGAAAAATAGAAACCGAGATCATCTCTATCTGACATGCACACAAAAGAGTGACATTTTTCTTTTTTTAGAAATACGCTCAGATGGTAATCATAATTCATACAGTGAGAATCCTCCTCTTCCTTTTGGCAGCGGAGAGTGGAGTGTGTTGGCCACAAGCCAGCTCGTCCTATGTTACTCGGCACGTGTGTTGTACTGTCGATTCCTGATGACGCAGATTTATAGTCTGAGTGTGTTTTTTTAGTTTGGAGTTTTTTTTGGAAAGGGTTATATACATGAAAAAAAGAGTATTTTGAACCATAAAAAACATCCAAGTGTTGTTTAGCAATCTCCTAGATTTATTAGGTATTGTACCTATTTTTTTTAAAAAAATTAGTTTTAAACTCTGTTTTATAAATCTAGTCTCCATCTTGATCTCGACAACTACTTACATTCCGAGCTCTCATCGCCGCATAATGATTTGATTAACAATTAATTAGTGTTAATGATAATTAATGCTAATCAAACTTCGATTGCAAACCACAAGCAACTTCGACTACATTCACTTCCGCCTACCAGAACTCTCGATTCTCGATAACTTCGAGTACGTTCGAGTTCACCAAGCGCTCGATATCAATGTGCAACTCCTCTTGACTTTTTTCGAGTATGGCGGTGACAACTCAAAAACAAGTGAGCGATAGAATAAACACAAATTTTTTTGTGGTGCTCAAATCATCACATTTTTTTTTGTTTTTCTCCACTATTTATACATAGCTTATAAGTTAAATATCGACTATGATTCGGATACCGATATCTACTCTGAAGTAGAACTTTTATCTCTAAACTAATTTGAACTTGATTCTAAAAGAATTCAGCAGGATTATTTTCAACAGAGCTGGTTATCAGGCCTGAGATGATGTTCTTACTTCGACAATCGACATGGACAGCGTCTTCGACTCGACCGCCGCCGCTGCGGCTGCGCTGCCACCGGTCTTGGAGAGCTCCTTCACCAACAGCGCCGAGTCGGAGTCCGGGAACCCTGCAAAGAAGGTGAGAGCCGACGACTCGTCGGAGGGGAGCGGTGGCAGTGCCGCGCTGGGGTTCGCGGACAAGCTGGAGTTCGATCCGTTCATGCTGTTCCAGCTCCCCTACTCGGACGGATATGAATCCATCGAGAGCCTCTTCGCCAGCGAGGCCGGCCAGGATGTGAGCAGCTTGGTGAACAACGACATGAACAACGATTCCTTTCTCAGATGTTGTTTCTTGGTTCAGGAACGTCGTTGATCGATGTTGAAACGGAGGATGCAGCCGAGTTCTACTTTGGGATTTGCTTGCTTGCTGATCAAACTATATTGTACTGTTTGACCTTGTTCGTTAGATTCTGTATCTGTACTGCCGGCCTTCCGATCAAATTATATTTGGAATCTGTGATAATTTGTGCTACTCGTACGTGGTCTTTCGTACTTTGGTCAATAGTCCTATGAGTTGATCATGTCGGCAATGTTGTCGATTGTCGTTGTTGTGATTGTTAATGACAAATAAGGTTGTGAACCTGGTCCTCTCGTTTGTATGTTTAACCTACCCATCGTGTCATTGTTGAGTTGGATTATGTGAGATGATCATATTAATTCAGTCAAATGGTAAATATTTGATTGCACAACTACGAATTGGCTTTTATTCAGTAAATATGTTTATAGAACACCTCGCCGTTTCAATTATATTGTTTCATTCATAAATATTGCCGAAAAAGATTGATCATCTCAGTGGACAGTGGTTGATATGCCAATTAGCACGCCTGAAGAAGTTCAGAAAACACACGTATAGTCTTCCCATCTGCTCGCAATCCTTCTTTGGTATGCCATTTGATTCTCACGTCTTATGTTGAAGCTTGCAAATAATTCTCTCTTCATTAGCCTTGACGCTTTGCAGGAAGCCTTGTGACGGATACGAAAACCGCCTCGAAATCCGGTGGGCGCCTAAAGGCCACCGCTGGTTTCGTGAGCTTGGCTGCAATTTGCACATCTTGCCCTTATAATTCTCGCCTCGATGCGGCTGTGACAGCGACTCCGCTGAACTATATTCCATAGTAAGTTGGGTTGCAGGATTCTCAAGCAAATATGATAAAATTCAGAGGTGGAAGCACAAGCAAAGGACATTGCATCATGAGGAGAGCCTGCTAAGGTCTTCAGACTGCATTGTTTACCTGCAAGTTGAGTGCCGTGCCATTATAATTCAGAACCAATACATGCTACCTAATATTTCCTTCAGGAAACTACTAGTTGCAGCTCTTCTGGTATGCACATAATTTGCCCGGCATGATGGCCCAATTTTGTGGTCCATGATTTTTTTTATAAAGGATTGGATCTGCCATATATAGTTCTTGGTAAAAAAAAAAGTTGTGTGGGTTTTCAAACAATTAGGATGGCTACGTGCACCTGTTCCACTATCTGGAGATTTTCCCTACACATCCTAAGGAAAACAATAGAATCTTCAGCCTCTTGATGATAATTACTATTGGCCTAAAAGGTCCTTACAAGCTTTCCTGGCACAGAACTTGCAGGATCAATTGAAGGATCATTTTCCCCACTATCACCTCTTCTTTCCCTCGGAGTACTACTTGGCTGTGCTCGTGGAATTGCGAATAACTCTAGGTTTTTCTCTAGCCAAGGATTCTAGATGAGATTTTGGATTTGGTTCTGAAATTCCGTCCACAGACCGAAATCCTTCTGATCGACCTTCTATTCCATCGAAAGCACCCTAGAAAGTGACCAGCTGCACATACAAAAGACATGAGCTTTGTGCAAGAATTTGTTACTCCACAAACCAAAACTGGTCCAAAACAACAGCATTTCCTACAAATGCTAAGAAAGAACATACGCAGTATAGATGGCCACTTACATGTAAAAACAATGATGCATGGACCTTGCAGGATCACCTCTTGCTGCTGAAGCAATGCACTTGATGGAGAAAACAGCCTTAAAGAGATCAGTTCAGACATCACGTTAGACAGAGTAGGCATCTGGCAAGAGCAAATGAGAAATAGCATCTGACTCCGGGGTGCTACAAGTAGCAATGCCACGTTGTGGTGTATAATGGCATGAAACCGAAGGGTTTCGATCCCTTTCTGCAAATGAGGACAATTAAGTGTCACACCTCGTGGTTCCAAATTCTTGACTTGATGCAAGTCTATGGACAATGGGAACCAATGGTACCCCCAGACAGGATATGGGCTGGAAAGAGAGCCCATGGTATATGTTAGTTTGGAGAACACACGGCACAGCCGGTGATTTGCATTGGTGTGTATATGTAATACATGTACATGAGTTAGGCCCTGATCGTTTCGGCTTTTTTCGGCTTCAGCTTTTAGTTTCAGTTTTTTTTTCACTATTCACTACACTATCCACTAACTCAACTACAGTGAAATTTCAGCCAGCTACAGTGAAATTTCAGCTAAAAACCAGAAGCCATCGTTAAAACGATCACCACCTTAGTTTACAAGGAAGGAGATATCTCAGGGATACAAACCAAGATAAGCACCCATATACAGCTATACGCAATCCTAGCTAACCGATGATAACAGATATCTGTTGATATATTCCAAGTATAACTAACAGTATATATCCCTTCCTCTTATCCTGTCATCTTTTGCTATACTACTTACCTTTCAAGGACAGCATCTGAATTTTAGTGCAGTAGCCGACCAGCTCCATTGTAAACTTAATTCAAGGTGCAGATCAGCTCAAATGCAACCAAATTCAGACAGTACCGTATCATAAAATATCTGCGTTTTTTTTTCCAGGAAAGTTCACGACATTCAACATTCAGCTTGGAGCCCGCAGACTTGGTGCCCGCCCACAAGATTGGGAGCCCACTGGTCTAGGCAGCCCACTGTCGACGCTGCCCAAACACCTCACCCGGCTCGTCTATTTACGAGTCCCACCCAAGAACACGAGTTCCGGTCTTCTTTTGTGTGCAAATACCAGCGACATCAAAGGTCAGCCATGTGCGGGGGTGCGATCATATCGGAGTACACTCCCGATCGGGTGCACCGGCGGCTGACGGCCGCCGTGCTCTGGCCGAACGCGTTCTCGGCCGAGAGGAAGACCACCGGCAAGAGGAAGGCTGCTCCCTCGACTGACGACGAGTTCGAGGAGGAGTTCCAGCTTTTCGACGATGACGACGGCGACGAGGAGGATCCGGCCGTGCCGTCTGCAGACGGAGCCTCCAAGTGGAAGGCACCTTCCTTTGCTGGTACAATCAGACCATGAACTTTCTTCTTCTGAGCAAATCCGGTTTCTTTCTGAAGAATATTTTACTTGCCGGCAACTCACATGCTCTCCTCCTGTTCCTCGATCGGCAGTTTCAGATGTTACCGTTTCTTCGGGCTCCAAGCCTCGGGTGGTCCGTCCAAAGAGCAAGAAGTACAGAGGCGTCCGCCACCGCCCGTCGGGCAAATGGGCGGCGGAGATCAGGGACCCTCAGCAGGGGCGGCGTGTGTGGCTCGGCACGTACGGCAACGCCGAGGCGGCTGCCAGAGCCTACGACCGCGAAGCCCGCCGGATCCGCGGGAAGAGCGCAAGGCTCAACTTCCCACACGAATGCTGCCCTCGCCGGAGAAACGTGCCGGAGTGCATCGACCTGAACTTGCCCGCCGTTTCCGATGATGACATGATGGCCGTCGACGCAGTCGCAGAGACGGGCAATGAGCCGGTGGAGAGCACGCCGATGATGAAGATCAAGAAGCTGATCGTGCAGGGTCCTCACGACGGGCAGTTGGTGAGCATCATATCTGATCTGATGAACGGAGCGGACAAGAGCGAGACCAGAGTGTCCGGAGTGCTGCAGTATGCGGCGTTGATCTCCGAATGCAGCCGTCAGGTGGAAGAAATTGCTGCCTTGAGGAGGGACCTGGAGAACCGCACGAGGCAGCTGGATGCACATAAAGCCCAACTTGTTAGGATAGCTGCTTCCCTTCTGCTTGACTGATCCTGGAGCTGAACTCTGAATGCTTGAACTTGTTCAGTGCAGAGTTGCTTCAGCTTATTAGTAGTAGCAGAAACCAGAAAGGGGGCTTAAGCTTCCGATGATTGAAGTTGAAGCTCCCTCTGGTAGGGCTAAGGGACTCGTGTAAAGTTGATGTGGATAAGTGGATTTTATAATTTTACAAACAATCCGTTTGTGAGGAAGAGCAGCCATGAAGCTCTCTTGATAAGTATAAATACCAACTAAAGCTTCAGCTTTTATGATGAGATCTTTCCTGGGCAGTGAGAACACTTTCGAACTTCAAAAGGCATGTACTTTCAAATACGTTACAAATCAGATCCTTTTGTTTTTGCGACGACAACGGCAAATGCTGTCTTTTTCTTTCAAGGGGTTGTCTATTTGTAAGGCATCCGGAAAAATTCTTAAGCATAGATCAAATCAACATCTAGTCATGTGGTACATCAATCAATCTTTATACAAAATATAATGGTCACAAAAAATTGACTTAGACTTAAGAAAATTTCAGGTAACTTAGAAAATAGCAAAATTGTTTTTTCAATTGCATCCCAATGAACCTTGCTCTCACCCTTCGCCTCTCTGCGCTGGGAAGTCACATCTAATATCTCTCCAAACAACGGGCATGATGGCAATTGCAATTAGGTCAACCCCTTTGACCCTGATCGAAGGGGGAACTTCATTTCCCCTTTTGGTGTGGCAATGGAGCAACCATCAGAGCAAATAATGTGTAAACTTCAACAAATCTAATGTCAAAAAAATCAATGCTGAACTTTGTTTGAAATGTTCCATCTCTTGTGCGATTGGACTGCTCTCACATTTCTATTTTTCCCCCCTTACGTCTAGCAGGGTGCATATGTAATATCCAAACTTCAGATGTACACCAACGTATTTTATTCTACAATATTTTGCAGCTATGTCTTCAGTTTAGCCCCGTTTCAAACGACTTCGACTTCTGATTTTTTTGTAAACTAAAAGTCACTTAGAACACGTTAGAGTTGCCCAAATGGGCCGTGCTTGAGCGGACCAGACCGTGGCCTGGTACTGTAGGTTCGGCCCGAGCACGATACGACCTGTTTGGACGATGGGCCATGCCTAGGTCGAGAGGGCGGCACGGCACGGCTGACCCGGTTAAATTTTTTTTGTATTTTTTACAATTGTTTTACATTTTTACTTATTTTTTCTACTTTTTCTACAATTTTCTGTATTTTTTAATTTTTCGGGCTAAACGGGCCAACCGTGCCGGTATGGCCCGTTTAGCCCTAATCGTGCCCGTGCCAGCATGGCACAGACACAGGCCGTGCCTGAGCCCGGTCCTCGGCCCGCGGGCTTTCACAGCACAACCCGTTTATTAGCCGTCATCGACTCAGTTCAGATCAGGCTTTTGCAAGACTACCATCGACAAAGACTAGAACACGTCGACTTCTATTATTTATTTTTTAGTTTTTTATTTTATTTATTTGTATTATCCGTGATAATATAATATTTTTTATTTTTATTAAATAATTCAAAAAATAATAACCATTACAATATAATTTTAATTACAAATCAACGGCCAAAGCTAGAAATCATAGAAGTCCTCGGAGCGGCCCCTTAGTATGCAGGGCACGGATAATCGAGGGACTAACGCGATAAATTTACGCGACCCCGAAAACCCCTTCCATTGCCTCCCCTCCTTTGCGCCGCCACAACTCTCACCTCTTGCGACTTCCAGGGTTTCGCGCGAGACCTAGCTAGCGTTAGGGTTTCCGAAACCGGCGACCATGGCGAACGAGCAACCGGCGGAGAGCTACACGGTGGAGGAGCTCGTGGCCGTGAACCCCTACAATCCTGACATCCTCGACGACCTCGAAGGCTTTGTCAACGAGCAGGTAAACCCTAGCCCTGGGATGCGGTTACCCCTGTTCGTTTCGCTCCTGTATTTGGTGGAACT
Organism: Melocanna baccifera; assembly: GCA_036346265.1. Classification (NCBI taxonomy): domain Eukaryota; kingdom Viridiplantae; phylum Streptophyta; class Magnoliopsida; order Poales; family Poaceae; genus Melocanna; species Melocanna baccifera. The sequence goes on from CM070683.1 coordinate 35,327,430, forward strand.
GGCGAAGGCTCGTCCCGCAGGTTTGGTTTTTGGTTGTGCTTAAACTAGCGTTTCGTGTTTACGTTTGAATGCTGGCGAAATCGGTGGGTTGGTGGTGGAGTGCTAAATTGTGCGGCGTTTTCAGTTGGAATCCATTCTTAGCAATACGCGGACGCTAGAAATTAGCAGTATTTTCATCTTTGCTGGTGGATTGTAGTGTATTTTGTTACTGGGGAGCGGTAAATTTACTGCTGTATTAAGCATAGAGGGTGGCTGGGTTTGTGTGGAGGCGCCAGGACGCCTAGGCAATGATTAGACAAGGACAGGAAATTAGGAAAATGTGATAGTTCATAGTTGACACTTGACAGTTGATGAGTTGACATTTGCATTATTGTAATGTATAGACTATAGAGCTATAGACTTGAGCAAGTGAGCAGTCAGCTCCAATGATGTATAATGTATATGTATTGATGTTGTCCTACATGAGAATAAAAGGCTTGAGTTATATTGAGTACATGAGAATGAATCAATTAAATGTTGTTGTCATGACTCATGAGTAGCATATGCTTGCTTACCTGTTTCCTCAATCAGTGGCTTCTTGCCAAGTTGCCATGCCCATGAGTAGCATATCCAATTACCCATACTCCTTTCAATCTGCACAAGAAAAAGATCAGCATCATAGTTAGTATTCACTATTCAATAATTAGTACATATTTAAACATCAATACAAAGCCGGGGCGAAGGCGTGGAGCCGGTGCCGGAGCCGAAGGCGGTGCGGAGCGGAGACGCAGGGCGCAGGTGCGGAGCCAGAGGCAGCGGGGTGAAGCCGGGGCGGAGGAGACTCCATGCTGGTGGCAGGTCGGAGCCAGGTTGGAGTGGCGTCGGGGCGAAGGCGCGGAGCCAGAAGTGGAGGGCGGCGCGCCGGCACACGAAGCAAGCAACACGAGGGCGGAGTGCCGGAGCTGGTGCGGAGGCGGAGGGTGGCGCAGGACGCAGTGCGGAGGCTGACGCGGAGGGTGGCGCGCCGACGCACGAGGCTGGATCTGTTTTCTCTCTCTCACTCCTTTCCACCCCACCCCTTTTTATAGCCTCATCTTCTCCAGACGAGCGCCACATTTCCGCCTGGACACGGCATCTTCCGCCTGGATGCCTGGAATGGCTAGTCGAGCGCTTAACTGCGAACGACCTAGGCGACGGACCCTGGCATCCACCCTAGAGCGCCAGGATGCCTAGGTGACGCCTTGATAACATAGGGAGTTTTAGAGTATGTACTTCGTAGAAGTACTAGTTTGGGGCTTCTATGGTGTGTGCAAAACAAATTATGTGTTTGGATGCTATTAGAATAGGCAGATTAGTTTTGCCTTTGCTGTTACAAGATGTTAAGTGCATCTCTCTTGCGCAAATAGAGAGATTTGCTGTTGGGAACAACAGACATGTGTTCGTAACTCATTAGGAATGGTGGATGGATGGATAGATGAATGTGTAATTGGTAAGATCTGTGGTCAGTGGTGACAAAGTGGCAACATTAGGTTATTGTGCAGATTATACCCTTTGAGCTCACTGGTTCTACTGATACAGCAACTGTTCGGATTGTGACTTTTACAGAAACAAGTTTGACAAGACTTGTTTTAGATTCTACAGTGTACACATTCGTGCTAGCCCTTTAGTTTTATTGCAACATTAGTTATGTCATGTTTCAACCCTTTCAAATTTACAGTCTTTTTTTAATTTCTATTTAGGTCTCTTCTCAAACATATAACTTGGATGCAAATCTCAGCCTTCTTCGTCTGTACCAGGTAACAATGCATCTCCATATGAACGATTTTTATCCAGATTATGGCTCCATTGATATGTCTGCTTAATGATTTATTTCCCTTTGCAGTTTGAGCCAGAAAGGTTGAGCGTACAGATTGTAGCTCGCATATTGATCAAGGTAACATAACAACTAATGTTTACATCAGTTTTATTAATACAATCTTTCTTGGTTCACTACCAACTGTTTGCTCTGTGTATGTTGTTCTATTGACAGGCACTCATGGCAATGCCAGCGCCTGACTTCAGCCTATGCTTATTCTTAATTCCTGAACACGTGGTATGAAAAAGATATCCTGCCCTCCTGTGTGTTTCCTATGGACTGTTTTCGTCACTTACTTATTTATGTTTTGCAAGCAAATGCTAATGAACATGCAACTTAGGACTGTCTAGAATTTAGAAGTGTTGAATTATGTGTCAATACTCATTGATCTGTATGTCATGGAAATTGATTGTTATGTTAACCTTCAAATAATACTGTCAGATTTGTAGACCTGGAGATGTGCAATATTTGACAATGACTTGTAGAGTTGTAGTTGATGCAATAATCATATTCAATTATTCACTTTATATTCACTACATACTCATTTCGAATTCAAGGATATCATGCAAAGGAACATGTATTCCCATTTTGAAGTATCCCTTGTGGTTGTTTGAAAATTTTAGTTTTTGCATCAGACAAATAATTATTACAGATTAAGATTCCAGATTTGATCTGTCCTGTTGCCTTTTAATTGTGCGTCCTTTGCTCCTTTTTTGTTGGGTCTCCTGAAATGTTATACTATTATGTGGAGTTGACTTGTATGCTCTTTTATGTTAGCAAATGGAGGAGCAATTCAAGGCATTGATAGTTCTTTCTCACTACCTGGAGGTACATACTTGGTCTTACTAAGTGACTATGTATAGATGTCTAAGAACTAATGTAAAATCCACTGCTAACCTCAATTAATTCGCTTACAGACTGCTAGGTTCTCTCAGTTTTGGGATGAGGCAGCAAAGAACCGCAACATGTTGGAAGTTGTTCCAGGTATATATATTTCTTGAGGCACTGAATCCATTGTTCGTCATCTATTGTAAAATGAACTTGTTGCAAGCAATTGCAGTCTTAATGCTTGTGCATGTTAATGCCTGGGGGTGGCAATGGGGTCGGGGGAGGCCCCCGCGGCCCCAGCCCGATCCCCACTAGGCTTGGGTCTGTTCTTTTCGGTTTCTAAAAGCAGCTTTTGGCTTTTGCTATAGTACCTAACTTTTAAACGGAGTATTTTTTCAAAATAGGGTCTACAAGTTAATTGTAGTACATGTTAAAAGCCTAACATTTGTACCATCCAAAATCGTAAGCGAGTATCTCTTTCCGTAATCTCTGTTGCAAACAGCTAAAATTCAAAAATTTAGCCAAAACCCATAAGCCGCAGCCATATCAAACAGACCTCTAATGTGCGTGCACCAGGGGGGTGGATTGCCCCCGTCCTTGGTCCCCGTGGGGATTACAAATAAGCTAAATTATTTTTGAAAAAATAATAATGGGGCTGCTCCAAACGGCTTTTAAGTCGTGGCTTCTGGCTGTTGGCTAGAAATGCACTGTAGCGGCTGTTAGTTTTTTTGAGTTATTCAATTAAAAGGATTTTTTTAAAAAAGAAAAAACTGTTATATCGTCACGAACAATGCAATGAAAAAAAGAACAAGCAAAAAAGCCGAAAAACCGAAATTAAGAAGCTAACGTGTTCCAAGTAGCTTCCAGAAGCCAGAAGCTGTTTGGTGCAAGGCCATTTGTGACTTTGTTTATTAATTTATAATTGTTTAGGCATACTTTTTTTTTCAAAATATATATTCTAACATATAGATTTAAGTTTTAGTCTAAATATAGAATAGAAGAATACAACCCATATTTAAAAACTATAATCATATAATTTTTTTATTTTTATTGGGTCCCCATGGGACCCTGCAGGGGGAGATCGGTCCCCGCCTCCGCCCCCAATGGGGAAATTCCTTGCACGGCCCCACCCCCATAGGGGAAATTGCCACCCCTATTAATACCTATATAGGATTCCTAATAGAAGTTTTAAATCATGTCAGTGACAGTATTTTTCTTTTCATTTTCCATCATCGGACATGGGTATGAGTGATGCAGTATAGCTTTTCTGATTTACTGCATTTGCTAAAATAGTTTCTGCACAACTCTTTTTTTAATTAACCTTGTGCTTTTCATTATCGGTGTTGACCATGCATTTACATAGCATATTAATGCCCAACGAAATAATTTGTGTACTAATCCTGTCCCGTCAATAGGTGCCTGGAATTATCTCGGTGTCTTGTGTTAACTTCACCTTTTGCATTGTCATTTATTTTCACCGAAAAGGGTACCTGCTGGCTAGAAACTTTATTTTCATAATCCTAACATGAACTTGCTATGTAATTTTTCTAAGTTCTGTGCAGTTGGATGCTATCTTATGCCAATTGCTATGTATTTTTTTTCTTTTGACCAATGATGAAGTTGTACTGACACTATGAATCTTTTTGCAGGTTTTGAGCAGGCAATCCAAGCCTATGCGATTCATGTGCTCTCCTTGACATACCAGAAAGTTCCTAGGCCTGTTCTCGCTGAGGTAAAAATAAAATAAGCATCCTTTTAAATTAGTTATGGGAGTCCTCCAGGCGTCATAGGCTTTCGTTTGATCTTGTTCTTACACATTTTGGATGACCGTGATAATTCAAGTGTCATATTAGATGATAGCTGCAAATATTCTTTATGCCAAAAAAATCATCATCATTCAAATCGTGCAGATTATCCTATAGGGGTCATTGTTTGCATTACACATGGATTGTTTCTTGTTGATGTTACAGCCCAGCACTTTTGTTTTCAGGCCATCAACATTGAAGGTCTTGCATTGGACAAGTTTCTGGAGTATCATGTTGCAAACTCAGGTTGGGTAACTGAGAAGGGTGGACGTTCTCAACTGATTGTCCTTCCGCACAATGAGTTCAATCACCCAGAGCTCAAGAAGAACACAACTGACACTGTTCCGTTTGAGCACATAACTCGCATATTCCCTGTCCTGAGCTGATTCAGCAACCATTATCAAATTGACATTGAGCAGTTGTGTGGTCATCTTTTCCTCCAGACCTACTGGGTGTTTTATAGAACTGGAGCAAGTGAAGCTACTCTGGGCAGTTGTATTTTTTATGGCATACCACATTTTGAGGTTTTGGGAGTATCCGGATGCGCCTGTTTTTAGCTAAATGAGCATTGTCAACTAGTAGTGCCTACTCGAATGGCATATATTGCTAAGTTATGTTTACTATGAATTCCTGTCGAGATGTTACAGTTGTCTCGAGTAATTTTATTGCAGCAAAATTTTGCACATCACCTATGTGTTCGGGATCGGCACAAATTTGTATTCCAGTTGCCGGGGTCCAGACTATCCCTCACTGCCAAGTATTTGATGATGCCTGGTGTGAGTGCAAGCAGGAGGATTCATATGCAGCCTCTGGTGTTGCGTTGACATTTTTCAACCGAATTTTGCTGCCCGCATTATCTTATTTATCCCTTTATCCACCTCTCCGTTCTAACATGCAAAATCGTTTCATGGCCATGTTATCATCAATCTCCAAAAATAGGGGTGTAAACGGTATGGGTTAATCCTGATCAATTCGGTATCGAATCCGGTTGGTATCGAATATGGAAAGGTAATTTAGCATCTGGTACCGAATCTAATCCGTATTAGATAATTATTGTTGGATATAGTAACAAAAACGGTAGAGTTAAAATCTGACCAAATAACATCGCTAAATGATAAATTGGATATTATCTGACCAAGTATCCGAACAAGTAAGGTAGGACTCTTAACTGGCTCAGCCTATCAACTATTATTGACATCAACCGGTCTAGATTTTATCAAAGTCGTAATCTAACTCTAGAATCCAGCTACTCTAACTAGTCATTACCAATGATCTCTGCTTATGTTGAACTTGCATATAAATTTATTGGTTTTCGAACTAATGTATGAATTTATTGATTTTCGAATTAATGTATGAATTTATCGGTTTTCAAATTTATGTATGAATTTATCGTTTATATTGAACTTGTGTTGTATTAGTCATTATACTTAAGTAATCTAGATGAATTTATTGCTAGTTGAAGACTTAAAGTGATAGTAATATGGTTCAGTATATATTTTTTTATATATACATATACTATCTGTCTATATTATCCGTTTTCAATCCGAATCCGTTATGTATCTGTCCTGATGACACCATATTCAAAACTCCGAATAATCCAAATTTGTATCTATATCCGGTCTTACTGTATCCGATTTTGAATCTGAGAAAAAAATAAATTAAAATATGATATAAACAATATCCATTCGAATCTAATCTGATTACCCTCTATCCAAGATAAAAGGTTGGTCTAACCGTGACTCGTCAGATAAGCATTTTCTTGGAGTGTGTCGTGACCATGGTTCTCGTCGAAGAGTGCTGACAATATAAACTGCCAAAATTCGTCTGGGGAAAAATAAAACAAATTCATCTGGAAAGAAAAGGAGAAAAGAAGTCACACGTACATATTCACCTGGGCCGGCCCATGATTTACTATGGCCGAGAGCATTGCTACCTCGCTACAAAAGCCAATTAGGGTTTTGAGGCGCCGCCGATAAGACCGCCCCCTCCCCTCCCCTTCTTCCCCTTCGCGCCGCCACTCCCAGGCACCGAGCTCTCTCGCTCTCTCCTCCATCCCTTGGCGGCACCACCCGAACACTCGCATCCCCATCCACCATGGCGGCAGCGGCTGGAGGCGGAGGCGCCGCGCGGGCGCTGTCGCAGCGGGAGCAGGACATACAGATGATGCTCGCCGCGGACGTCCACCTGGGCACCAAGAACTGCGACTTCCAGATGGAGCGCTACGTCTTCAAGCGCCGCACCGACGGTACGTCCCTACTCATACCTTGTTGCCATGGAGATTCCAACATGGATGGGATGGGTCGCGTGCTCGTGTACTTGTATCGTGGTGCTAGCCTCGTTCATGCTTACGTGTTCTTAGTGATCTTGCTGTGTCCAGGTATCCAACTCGCCGTTGAACTCTAGAATTATCACGGCATGAATCACGTTTGGCAAGTTTGTTCAGTACTAGTTAGAGGCGATCTGCGTTGGAGTGTGTTAACTTAGCAGCGTAGTTGCCTTGCAACTTGTGGCAAATAATAATGGTTTAGTTCTTTGAGAGGAGCGGTTGAATATGGATATGTGATATGTCCTTTGGTTGCTGTGATTCGTAGGCATCTACATCATCAATCTTGGCAAGACATGGGAGAAGCTCCAGCTCGCGGCGAGGGTCATCGTCGCCATCGAGAACCCGCAGGACATCATTGTCCAGTCCGCCCGCCCCTACGGCCAGCGCGCCGTCCTCAAGTTCGCGCAGTACACTGGCGCGCACGCCATCGCCGGGAGGCATACCCCTGGTACCTTCACCAACCAGCTCCAGACCACCTTCAGCGAGCCCCGCCTGCTCATCCTCACCGACCCAAGGACTGACCACCAGGTGAATGGATTGTCATGCCTGAGTAGTACTCTTTCGCCTTAGGTGTTGCAATGTTGCTGACTGTGTCCTTGCGAATTGTGTGCAGCCAATCAAGGAGTCTGCTCTGGGGAACATCCCGACCATTGCCTTCTGCGACACTGACTCCCCCATGCGGTATGTCGATATCGGCATCCCAGCCAACAACAAGGGGAGGAGCAGCATTGGCTGCCTGTTCTGGCTCTTGGCCAGGATGGTTCTGCAGATGAGGGGCACCATCCTCCCTGGCCACAAGTGGGAAGTCATGGTATGTGAGCTTATTAGACCTTCCAAAATCATATTGCAAGTGCATTATGTGGGGATTGTTCTGTATCCTTCGCATGCTTATACAATGAGTATGCCTTTTGCAGGTTGATCTGTTTTTCTACAGAGACCCTGAGGAAGCCAAGGAGCAGGAGGAGGAAGCTGCTGCGGCCCCAGAGTTTGCTGCCGTCACTGATTACCAAGCAGCTGATCAATGGCCTGGCGACCAGTGGTCCTCTGAAGTGGTTGCGCCACCCGCTGCTACTGGTGCTGAATGGGGTGCTCCTCAAGGTTTGTATTGTTACCATCTTTTGATGAACGTTCATTATCTTGTGTAAAAGTAGCGATACATATGTATACACACGTACATATGTACTTACATACATACATGCATACATACTATGCCATATCTCACAACGTACGGAATATCTCGCGCAACGGAGGGTATGTACATGTAGTATATGAGACTACTAAGGTGATATATACTCTATATCTGAGGTGGTATATATATTGTTTTTAGACATTCCTTTTTATGTGCGGATATGAATGTTTGTCCAAATACGTTAAAAACTATGGTGTGTATCACATTGGAGTATCTTATAATTAGTATATAAGTGTACCTAAAGTGATAAAAAAAGTATTTTAAGTTCGTTTAGGTGGTATATCATGGGTGGAAGTAACTACACCTTGAAGTAGAATGTATTTTTCATGTGTGTGTGTAAATCCCATTTGAGTATTCAAATGAGAACTACAGCGCTGATTGTAGCTAACACTTTCTTTGCACTGTTTCTGATATTTGTTTGGAAATTTACGTCCATTTGCTTTACGGATAGTTAATCAATCACCTATCATATTGTTTTGGTAACTTTAATTGATCATATTTTTCTTTGTTCCTATGTTTTTGGTGGCAGCTGTAGTTGCTGCGGCTGATGGGTGGGATCAAGCAGGAGCACCTGTAGCTGTGGAAGGTGCCGTTCCTCCAGTGGTGCCACCTACTGGCTGGGACCCAGCAGCGCAACCCCCTGCTCAAGGCTGGGAGTAGACTAGGCTGTCACGATGAGATGTCTTCTGCAGCTTAAGTTCAATATTTTCTGAGGCATGAATATCTAAAATCAGGGGCGATCTTCTATAGTTATGCTATGAACACCTCTGTTTTAGGATTTTTTTTAGCTGAACTTGTTTGTCCCTATTTTCAACATTGCTCTGAGGGAGAGCTCGGGAGATGTGTGGTATACCCTAGCTTTCAAGTCGTTGGCCCTTTTATGTGGTGCTTATAATATATGGTTCGTTGCAATGTGATGGCTTTTATATGTGCAGTTCGGTTTAGCATATCTGATATGAATGTATCGTTATTTGCCCAATCTATCAAAGTTGTCTTCAGTTCTGAAATGGTATGTCGCTTATGGGACGTGTACTCTCTGGAATCCCAGGACATCTGTTTCATGTATTCTCCATGACCCCCATGTCATTTCTGTTGCTTCTGTCAAGGTATTCTGCATGTCACCTTTGTTGCATTGTTGTGTCCGTGTGTATTCTCTTGGATTGTTTCACGATAGATAATAGCGGTACCGTTGCCAGAGATTAACGCTTGTCGAATTTCACTACAAAGTTGAAGGTCAGTCTACTCCATCGAACACCATGCTGTTTTATCAGCTGCCCACTGCCCAGGTCTCGCTCGTCGTGCATTTGCTGGTTTCTTTGGGCCATTCGGTAGAACACCGTTTTAACCAATAACAAGTCCATCATAGTAGTTACAGCAAAACAATAATTAAAGATTAAAAATACTTTATTAATTACAAGCAAGGTAGGGTTTACGATCTGTACATACAGATACCTTGGGTTATTACAATATTTATTATCCATCACCACAAGGAAGTGTGTGTATGAAGCCTTTTCCATACTCATAGAAATACATACTTCGCCTTTTCCATACTCATAGAAATACATACTTCCATTTTCAATACACCACTTAAGCAAATATTTTATTACTCTTTATCATTTTTGATATACTTAAATACTAATTCTAAAATACTCTAATACGACTTGGTTGAAAAATTTTCATCGAAACTCTTTATTTTTTATATATACCCTTTTTCATACATAAAAAAATATAAAAAATTATACTATAAAAATGAATTTTGATGAAATTTTTCATGAAGCTCGAAAGTATCTTATAATTATTATTAGAGTATACTCAAATAGATAAAGAGGTATAACAATATCATTAAAATGGTATATGAGAAGTGAGAGTATGTATTCTTAGGAGTATAACCATTTTTCTATATGGAAGTCTTTTTGTACTCTTAGAGTACATACTCTTATTTTTAATATACCATTTAAATAAATATATTATACCTATTTATCACTTTCGGTATACATAAATACTAATTCTAAAATATGCTGATGCTATTTGGTTAAAACATTCCATTAAAGGCCTTTACTTTTGCTATATACCTTTTTCATATATAAAAAGAGTATATACATAAATTATGCTATAAAAAGTAGACTTTAATGAAATTTTTTATGGAACTCACTTTGCAGTATTTTATAATTATTATTAGAGTTTACTCAAAATAATAAAGAGATATAACAACATCATGTAAGTAGTATATAAGAAGTGGGAGTACGTATTCTCAGGAGTGTGGAACCATTTTCTATGTATATTATACTATATATGACGTTAAAATGGGACACCATGGTGATTGGGCACTATGATTTCAAATACGTGAATTCAACCCAAATTTGTTTTTTTAAATATCAGTTTTAGGGTATATATCAATCTATAACAATTCAAATAAAACACATACCTTTGAAAAAATTCACTCGATTCCAAAGTTTCGAACGAATTTAAATCACATGCTTTGCTAATTTATATATAATCAACGCATACCTACAATCAAACCATTATAAAAATGGCAATTATAATTAGAATTTTAGGTCAAACTTGTTTGAACTAGTTAGTAAATTAGTTAAACTCAACATCTAAAAAAATTCAAAAATTTTCACATATGATACATAGGAGAAATACCGATTTTAGACTATGGTGCACCAATTAATTATAATCAGCACATACCTACAATTAAACTATCATAAAAAAAGGCAATTACAATTTAAATTCTAGTTCAAATTTGTTTGAACTAGTTAGTAGACTATTTAAACTCGACATTAAAAAATTTCAAAATTTTTCGCACATGATACATAGGAGAAATACCTATTTTACACTATGGTGTACCAGTTAATTATAACCAGCACATACCTACAACCAAACTATCATAAAAAAGGCAACTATAATTCGAACATTAGTTCAAACTTATTTGAACTAGTTAGTAAACTTATTTATCACTTTAGGTATATCCGTATACTAATTATAAGATACTCAATGTGAATCACACGAAACAATTATAAGAGAGTCCATAAATTTTTACCGTATTTTATAAATACCTTTATATACGTATATAAGGAGTATATCTAAAAAATATACATACCACATAGATAGTCTTAAATACTCGTATACTACACGTGCATACTCTCCGTTACGCAAGATGCTCTCTATATTGTATGATACGATATAGAGAGTAACTACACCCGGAAATAGAAAAGAGACTATATATATGTGTGTGTGTGTGCGCGCGCGCGCGCATTTTTTTGGATTTTAGGATATCTATTTTTACATTTCTTAAGTTTGAAATGTATGACATATTTATTTGAGATCAGTGGCAACGCCCGGATACTATGCTAATATATATATTAATACGATGTCTGCTGTCTTAGTGGACACTCCCTTAATTAACCCTTATGCCCTGCATGCATGTGTGATTATTCGGAGGCACTACACTACTTTGCAAGAGCAAGTATCATGTATCCACATTTACAGGAGCAATGTTTTCCTTTTTATTTTTCTTTTTTGCGTGATTTTTTGATGTTTTTGTAAGGGGAAGAGAGATAAACTGAGGGGGTGATCGGAATAGCGATGGTTTTTGGTTGAAAAAACACTGTAGCTAGCTGAAAAAACATTGTAACTGAGTTAGTAGATAGTGTAGTGAATAGTGAAAAAAAAGCTGAAGCTGAAAAAATCCGAAACGATCAGGGCCTGACTAACTGGGCTAACCCTCGGAAAAGAATCAGATATATTTCGTCTATTTATTGTCTTCAGCATAGTAATTGAAACCTGCACCCGCAACCTCGAGAGCCAGCAAGCATGCTTCCATGCATTCCTCCTCGGAAGAACTCTCGAATTCTGATCAACCGTGCTGATGAGGATGCTTCTACCATGGCTGCCATCTTCTTGCACGCAGATGGGCTCATGCGCCTTGCCCTCGAGATTTTCCTTCGCTCTAGCCTCTGGCTGTGAAGCTTTTTGTCGCGGCAAAGTTCTTACAGATATGTCGCCACCTGGACAAAAGTATAGCACTCGTAGCAAACCATGCCAGCACAATGAAGATTGAAACAGGGGAAACTAGAGCCGTCCAAAACCGATGTGAGTAGCAAATATGTATACCTCTGTACCCATATTTACAGGAGAAGTGTTTTTCCTTTTTTTTTCGCGAGAATTTTTTTTCCTAAGGAGAAATAGAGATAAACTGTCGAACTAAGCCCTAACCATTGGAAAGAATCAGATGAGATATACTTCGCCTATTTATTGACTGCACTATGATCAATTCTCCACCATAGCAATTGAATCCTGTACCCAACCGAACCGAGCCAGCATGCTTTCATTCCTCGGAATATCACGTTCAGGCGTTCCGCTGATCAACCGCGCCGATGCTTCTTCCATCTTTTCGATTACGCGTCCTGTGCGTGCAGATGAGCTTTTCCTTTGCTCTAGGTGTCAAACTCACTGTCGCGGCAAAATTTTTAGGGAGATATCACCAGGGCAAAATTTTACCACTAGTAGCAAAGCATGCCTCCATTAGCCACCCATTGAGCAAAGCGGTCAGAATAGTCGCGAATGTCTGAGAATTGGCTGCTCGAGCGTGACAGATCGGTGTCATCCCTTCCCTGCTAAGGAGAAAAAAGTTTCAATATTAATGAATATACATGTGAGTAGACACCTGAACATAAGAATGCAGCGCTAGATTAAATCTGAAAAATATAAAAGTAGGATCGATGGAAATCCACTGTTATATATATATATATATATATATATATATATATATATATATATATATATATATATATATATATATATATATATATATATATATATATATAAGAAGCTTCTTTTCTACACCTGTGTAATTACACCCTATGTCGTATCTCATACCGTAGGGAGTATTTCGCGTAATGGAGAGTATGTACGTATAGTATACGAGTATTTAAGATCATCTAGATGGTATGAACTATTTTTTAGAAGTAGTATGTACATTTTTTTAGACATACTCCTTTTTATATACGTATATAAAGGTATTTATAAAATACAATAAAAACTATGTATTTCCTTACAATTTTTTCATGTGGTTTACATTGAAATATCTTATAATTAGTATATGAGTATATCCAAAGCGATAAAAGAGTATTTTAAGTTTGTTTAGGTGGTATATTAGAGGTGGGTGTAATTACACCTGGGTGTAGAAAGTATTTTTCCTATATATATATATGTATGTATATATATATATATATGTGTGTATGTATATATATATATGTGTGTATGTATATATATATATATGTGTATATATATATCATAAAACCTCGTTGCAATGTTGACCTAAATAAGCTTTTCTTAGGGAAAGTTAGAAAAATAAGCTGACCTCGTCATTGTGCCCTTGTTCACTGTATGACGTAGCTGATTCAACACTGACAACATCCATAGGTGAATTGATGAGCGATGACCTGTAAATGAGTTTGAAACACCAGTATCAAGGGGAGCCTAAGGTAGCGTTCAAAATAGCGATAACTTTTAATTTTTACTGAAATTTTACTGTAGCTAGCTTATTTTTTTTACTGTAGCTAAGTAACATATTAGACATTATTAAATTTAAAAAATATAAAAATAAAAACGACATGCTAGTCTAGAGCGAACAATGTAAAGGAATACGAGAAAAAAATAAAACACAAAAATACCAAAAAAAAACAAAAAAAAATTCACTACGTGACAAAAATTGCTACAGTACTCGCTAGGTGAATCTATCGCTAAACAGTGGAATATAATCTCTTTACTCTTAAGTTAACAGATCAAGGGGATGAGAATGTAACGAATGCATAAGGATATGCAAATTAATCCCAGTATATGTTACCTCTCAAATATTTCTTCGTCACAAGAATTTCCTGAAGATGACAACAAATCAAGATCGAGAAAATTTGAAGAATGCAACTCTGGGTAACCTAATCTTTTCAAATAATTCTGCCGCTCTTCTGAAATGGAGCGTCTTGCATGCAGTGTGCTATAGTTTGTACTGAACATCAAAAGATGCAGTTAGCTCATATTACATTCATGGACAAGCTGAAATTTTTGCAACGGCCAATTTCAAAAAAGGATTAACGCACCTGGAGCATGGGTTAGGTTCGCACATGGAGATCTCTGGTGCAGAATCAGAAGGTTCTCGAATGTCATCCAGCTGTTGCATTGGGAGCAGTTCTGAGCTTGCAATGTTGTTTTCTCCGACTTTACAGTCAGATACAGGTACAGTGTTTTCGCATAGGATATTACCATCCGACAGCGACCTCTTTATGAATGATCTGCTGATATGACATATGTCAATTACTAAACTAGACATGGAAACTGAACAGTTTGAGGAACCAATATAACAAAGTACAATCTACAGAACCACTGACTGAGTCTAGACGGCTTGAGTAAGTGATCATTATGTAAGCAATTAACACCAAGGTAAAGCTAATCAACATATTGTATTCTATCAAAAGATCACCTGGCATTTATACTCAGTTGGACCATCAAAAACCTAAGTTTTCTGTAATGAGTGAAACAGGTAACAAACATCTAATTTTTGTTGCTCTAAGCTCTCACAGCCCTAGGAATTTGCAGTTCCAAAACAAGTTCTAGTATTCCTTGATTAATACATTCCCTTATTCTGTCAAGACCATTTTCATGAAACAAGCAATACTATTTTTGCAGCTAGAGGAAAATGAAACGGTGACACCTTTTGCAGGTATTACATGGACTAAGAAGTGAGAACACAGTGATCAGTTTTACTTTGATATTCCATCTGATTCAAGTTAGGTAAAATATTTAAATAAAAGCTAATGTTGTACTGAATATTGGAGGCCAGCTTTTCAAGCACTATTTCTTAATGGAAGAGTTGACTTCAGTACCTTCCAGATTCTTCATTTAAAGTTCCTTGCCTTCCAATGTTGTAATGCTGATCCGAGTCCAACTTCCACAGTGCAGGTTTGCCTTGTTGAGGTTGGAAATGACCCAAGAACCTGTAATTTTTTAAAGACAGATAAACCTTTTGTGGAAATATACAAGACCAATATCAACATTTTCCATTAGTTGTCATTCGTACAGAATGATATTTTACAGACACGAAGAAGCTTACACATTTATAGCATCCTGTTTCTCAGGATCCGTGTAGGCATTATTGTAGTAACGTTGAAGGGTCCGAAGGAACTCCTGGGATTGGGTTGCTGCCTTCCATTGGCCTCTTTGCTCACAGAAGATCTGCAGCATATGCGAATAATATGGAGAACTTAGACCGATAATTATTAAAAAAAAACAGTTTGGACTTCGAAACAATATGCGTTTATTACTATTGACTTTACTGCCTAGCAAGAAGATTCAAATCATTTTGAAAGAAACAAATTCTGAATTAGCAACTACAGATATGACAGGCCATAAATGACTACCTACTACAATCAGTCCAAAATGCCTGTTATTTAGTCACAAATATTCTGCAAATATTTGTTGATTTACATTTTCTACATAATTCATAAAATACACTTAATAGTTAATATGGTTGGGTAGCTATAGATGTCCTCACCCTAATAACAACCTCCATTTCTTCACTTGTTTCCAAAAGGCAAAGCTACATGCACCAAATAATTTAGGAGAAATTCATTTATCATTGGAGATCTGTGAGAGAATGTGTCATGTTTTGGTAGAAGTTGCCTTAGTATGTGCGATCTTGGCTAAAATGACAAGTATTATGGACCAGCGGTAGAAACTAGCAATTGTGCTTTGACAATAACAAACTTTCCGAATTCTATTTTCAGGTTACAAGCTGCCTTAATGTGCATTTTTGACTTAAACATGTGACTACATAACTTGATAGAATAATAGGGAGATGGGGAGAAATGTCTCAAATAATAGGAAAAAGGAAAGGATGATGAAAGGAAATTTTAAACTACTGAAATGGGGTAAAGAACAAATTAAAACAGTTGTACACATCTTTCAGAGTACTCACATCGAGTTTTTGTGCGTAGCAGAACAATCATATCAGAGTACTCATAACAAGACTTACCTTGTTGTGAGCAGCAGAACCACCATATTGAATAGCTAACGTATCACCCATCCTTTCATATAAATCCATCAGATCATCGGCCAAAGAAGCATGCAATTCAATTTTAGGTGCTTCAACGAGCCGCAGCACATGAAGTTGACGCCCTAAAGCAGCTAAGCCATACGCAAATTGTGCAACATTTGTGCGGTCCAAGCAGTCTATGCAGTTTGTCCTGAGGACACCCTTTTGTAGTAAAAGAGGTACCATCTTAGTTGTGCAGAAATCTTGATCCTCGTTACTTTTGATGTCATATAGCTTGGCAACAGCTCCTTGTCCACTGTAAAACATGTAAAAGATGGCCATTAATACTGCTAATTGAAGTCATAAGAATAAGACCAGATCAGAGCAGCTACTCCCTCTTGTCCAAAAATTGACATTTTTTTACTACGAGTGATCTCCAAGATACAACTTCAACCAATCCAGATATGCAACAGAATCATATATCACAAATGAATATTTTACGAAAATGACATCGGCTAGTTTTCTTGTGGCCAATCCATATATTTATAAAGATATATGGTCAGATTTAGAAAAGATTATATAAAAATGACATGATTTTTTGGACTGGAGGGAGCAATCTCCTGTGTTTACTATGTAGAACTTGTGGATTCTTAAGGGAAGGTATTTTTAGAAAATTTCAGAATAGTTCCTAAGTCTGAAAGTTACCATGAGGCATCCTCAGGTTTTGATGATGTTGTTGTCTCACAATGGAGGAAGTCAGTTAGGTCCAACACATCTAATGCTACCTTGTTCAACAGTGCAAGCACATTGGTGCCTTTCCTGCAAATAGCATGTAGTACTTAACATTGTAGGTACTTTACAACATAACCAACTTGAATGGAAGAGGCAAGCTTGGCTAGAAGCTTATCTTTAAATACAATAGATTACCTTCGAGAAAGCTTACTCAGATCCATGTGTAAAAACTTCAGACGTTTGTCATCTGATAACCCCTTATTTATGTAATGGATAGCCTTAGCAAATTCTGCGCGGAGCAAAGATTCACGAGGCTTTTTCTCACGAGTCTGATAAATATACACACGATACAAAAGAAATAGTCAGAATTTCAGATTGATAACAAAGAGCAAAAGGCTATCAAGTTGACAATTAAATTGATACATGTGTAAGTCTGTAGTGATATAAATGGAAATTAATTCGCATCATTCATGTCAAAGTACAAACCATATTTATGTTACACACGCTCACCTTGATTAAGTTTAAGATGATTATTGGGTTCCCATATCTAAGTGCAAGGTTCTCAAAATGAAGGCGGGTCGCCTTGTAGTCCACATCCGATTTTACTGCAGGTAGCAAGGTGATTGGAGCATCAGAGAAGACAGTCTACAGATAGACAAATTCACAAAAGACTAACAGTCCAGAACTTACATATGATATCTGGCCTAATACTAAGTCTTGAAGTTTCCTGAAACCAGACAAGAGGTATCGATCCTCTATGTTGTACAACAGAAGCTATCTGATGTGGGATTTCATCAGGTTTGTCTTCAAAAACAATCTGTTCGGTCTCAACATCATTGGCAACCCTACCCTTTTCATTAATGCCTCGTTTCAAGAATCTATATTTCAAAATGATAAAAATAGATGCTGCAAGATCAGTATAAGATTTGCTTTTTTATCCAAATTAGGCCATTAAACCTAAGGGCTTGTGATACAAACCTGGTTCCAGCAAAATGGCGCGAGCGCCTAGCTATAAGTGTCAACCAGAAATCTTTCCCAGATACGGACAGCTTCGACTAAATGCACCAAAATATGTCTATTAGTTTGTCTTCGTATACCATTTGACTGGAAGAAACACTACTGGCATTAAAAAATGGTAAACCAAATAGCAACAAGCCAACAAGTTCTTAGTTTTTATTGGCGATTTACAATCATGGTGGCCAAAGAAGTTAGTGAAACGTACACAAAGATCTTAATTAACTGCAGATGTGATTAGTCTCTACTTGGAAAAATACATTAAAAATGTCAATTATACACGGTGTAATTCACAGGATTTGCACTAGGATCAAGGGACGGTGCAAATGCTTACCAATGCAGTTCCATATCTAAATTCTAAGCATTAGGATGTTAGACTGTACAATATTACTATGTACCGGCAACACACTAATGATGGATAAAAAAATAACTGAACAAAAGCGTTAACAGTCTGCTGAGACTTACGAGGAAATGTTTCGACTCGGGAAAGCCTCAAGCGGCTCAAACAGAAAAATGTCAGCAGGTTATACAAAGCCATGCTTTTGCAAACCCTTTATTTCAAGATTTCACTATGTGTCAGGTCATGAAATGTGGAGTAAAACACATATGTTAGTTGGATGGCATTGAGTTAGCACCACTGCAGCCCTACTTGTGGTCTTCGATGATGAATAGATGATAGTGGTGATATGCATAAACTCCTTAATCAGAAATGATGAGGAATCAAATAAAAATGCAGTGCCAAAAGACTTCGTACGTTGCAAAAGAATATACCTGTTTAAAAAATCCATGGATTAAGGCAACTGTCCAATTGGTATTCTTGAGATGGTTCCGAATTGCTCGTGTCAGAAACTCATTCCATACAAACATTGTTTCATAAACAACCCGCCCATTATTCTTGTCGGTTATGTTCTTCTGAAGGCTTCGCATGATGTTGTAAGAGTAGCTAAAGAAGAAGTCCTTCGACAGATCGACCGAGCAAAGCAGCCGTTTATATCTACAAAAAAATGAGGGATAAAAGCATAAATATCTGCAGATAATGAAAACGAGAAAAAAACATGCAAGAATATATTTGTAGTAGATTACACTGTTAATAAGTAGAATACAAATGAAGCAAAGAAATTTGAAACATTTCTATATACCTCTGACCATATGAACACCATACACTATGCTCAGAGCTGCAAGAATTGCCATGATGTACTGACCATATTAGTTGGATGCACATTGTTGTCAACAAGCAAATTTTGTACTTATAGGCAAAGTGACGTTAAATGCATACACGAAACAAAAGTTATTCTCACTGTACAATTGGACCAAATGGAATTGCCCATGTTCAACTAAAAACGTGAATAGATGAAGAAAAAATTATCTGAAAATATGCAAACTGTCATAAAACAGTGCAAATAATGAAAATAATATACATCATTGCCAATAAAGCACATTATCTCACTCTCATCACAATGTAGCAACATAATTAACTGAAATGTTCGGAAAAGAAAGGGGCCTATAACAAGGTAAATGAATAACAAAACTACAATATGTCCAAATACAAAAGAAAGCAAGCTGGCGGTTTTGATATCGCTAAGAACCAGCGATGGAATTACAACAGATAATACACAATATTTACATGCTGAAAAAACGAAAGACCTGTTCTCATCCCTAGAATAAGCCACGCTGGGCCAGACTATAGGGCTTGGAATTGCGATCATTTCACTCTTGCCAATAGAATAAATATCATGGCCACATATTGTGCCGACTTTCCTTCTCCTGGTTATTAGAACCATGTAATAGGGACCAAGAAACTTTATAAAACCTGAAGAAGCAAAGATGAAGCAAATGTTATAATTTGAACTGCTACAAGGTTGTGATTCATACACTCTGGGAATCTCAGTTCAGTTCATGTTGAATTACCAACTATTCCATAGCATTTTGTGACAAATTTCAGCCCACCAGTCAACCTATTCCCCTCATGAATCCGCCAAAGCAGTTCTTGGCATTCATTCTCCGTATAGCTAGTGGGATCTTCCTCGATGCCCAGCTCAGTAGATTCCAACCGGTCAATCTTTAGCACCCTCCAGAGAGTCCTGCCCTTGTCTCTCCCAATAAGATACAATTTCTACGCCAAAAAAGCATGCACATATCAACGAAAATTTAACAAGAAAATGTATAAGAACTTTTGACATCGAATATAATTTCCAATAAATCAGAAACAGTACATAAGGATCAACAATTAAACAGCCTCTATTGTCTATTGTACCAAGCAATAGTGAAATATTAAATTCTGTGCCATAAAGCTAATTATACTCCAATTTTGAGAATCATTAAGCATATACATAACGTCAACCAAAAGCCTGGAACATTGTATTTTGGCATTCGCATGACAGTAGCAAAGCAGAAGACAATTGCACATTAGATAGAAGCCAAACAGCACAACTGTATAGCATCGCTAAACAAGATCATCCAGGAAATATTTATCTTCCTGAAACAACTGCAGGGAAATAGAGGAGCAAAAAGGAATAGCCTTTTTTTTGTTACTCTTCCCTTCGCTGCAAAAGAAACAAAAAGAAGGATCTTTCCTCACCTTTTTGCAGCCTTTTACCCTTACCTATAAACAAAATTCAACCGAACCAATGATAAAAGAGATCCCCCACACAGCAAGCAATAAATCGCTCAAGAATCCAATTAATCATAAACAAGCAAACACACACACAATGCAACAAAGTCAAATACAGGAGGTTTGCTGACACAAAGATCTCCATGTTTAAGGAACCTACAATCCGGTTCAAACCAGACGAAATCAAGCGACTTAGAAAGCAAAATTGGCAAGAGATCCCTACCGATCTGGTCTCGTAGAGCCGGAACTTCTGAAGGAACTTGCCGCCCGTCATAGCCTCCATCGGATCAGATCAACAAACAAACACAAGAGCGCCGCGAATACAAACCGATAAATTCAGGAAAACCAAAACCTCTGTGCAGCTCAGCTCCTCGTCGGCTGCTTCAAGTAGAGCATCTTGCTCGCGCACAAAAATGCTCCAGGCAAAGAATCCAACCAAAGCTCCCACCTTTTGGATCAAGAACGGACCAGCGACCCCCAAGACGGCAACAAACGGATCGAAATCGATCCAATTCACACCCCCAACACCAAGAAACCTCCAGTCCAGAAAGGGCGCACCTTTGGATCTGCGCAAGATTCAGGACCAGGAAAATGGAAAGAAACCGACGCAAAATCAGCAGCTTGGCAGCAAGAAAACGAGATTCCGGCCGGGTGCAGTGAAAGAGGACAATTTCACGCAAACAACGCGAGCTTTGGCCGCCCCCGCAGGAGAGATGGGTCATAAATAAGAGGAGACTAAATTTCCGGGGTGAAATAGGATGGATTTTTCTGAGGGAACGCGAGGGAGGGGAGGGGGAGCCGAGAGCCACAGGAAGCTGGCGACGACGGCGACGCCGTCGTCCACAAAAAAACCACACGCAAGAGGAGAGGCGAGAGTGGCACGGCGCAAATACTAGTAATCATTGCAGCAAAACAGTATCTTTCTTAGTTGGCTTTAGGGGGTGATCGTTTCGGCTTCAGCTTCTAGCTTCAGCTTTTTTTTCACTATTCACTACACTATCCACTAATTCAATTCTGATGTTTTTCATCATACTGATGTTTTTCAGCCAAAAGCCAAAAGCCATCGCTATTCCGATCACCCCCTAATACTTAAAAAGAAAAGTAGAGAAGAAATTTGGTTTTGTTTTGTCCAAGAGGAAGCAATGGCCTCTTGGAGTACGACGAAGTAACAGTTAAGCATAGTCAGGATGTGTAAAATCAAAGATGATTGATTAAAGTGGGGTGGATAAAAGGTTATAAAAATTCTTGTCTTTTAAAATTAATTACTATAATTTATAGTTACATAAGATTTTAATATATATTAAATATATATAATTTTAGTAAACCTAAGACATCATAAGCACTAGTCTTTACCAATATCTCTAGCATAAGTAAATTAAATAATCATAATTATCATAATATACTAGAAATACAGGTGCGACAAGAGAGGCAAACTTGTCGGTTTCCTCTAATCCACGTTGAGGAAAACCCAAACAATTTGGATCGGCTCCACGAATTAAGCTTCACATTCTTAATCCACTAGTGATTATTCTTCCTCCTCTTTGAAGATGGTGGACACCAAACCACTCATAAGTTGGCATCAAGCCTTTTCATAATCTTCTTGAAGAGATCATCTCGCAATCTTCCATCAAACGATCTAGGTACCGACAAGCACCAAGTGTAACAAATCACAGTTTCGCTTGACGGCTATTAAGTGCTAAGGATCAATCTAGAGATGAAATACACTTGATATGACTTAACTTCAAATGAATGCACAATATGAAATTGAGGTGTGGGGAGAATGCTCAATACTTAAAGGATGTTCAATAGTCTCATCTTACTGTTCTTGAGCTGGTGGGGTAATATTTATACTTCCACCAACCAAATATAGTTGTTGCATAAAATAATCCTAAAAAATCAGGAAAATCAGTAGTACTACTGTGCAATTTACAGAACTACCGTATTATATTGTAGCAATAGTAACGGCTATGTCAGAGCGTCAGAACTAGCTGTTTGAAAGTCGGTATGGTACTACCGCCATTCGAATCGCAGTAGTTCTGATTTTTTGTAGTTCCAATTTATGGCGCGATACTACCGTTTGCTTTAAGACCAAAAGTTGGTTCTCTCTAAAAACATACCATTCAAATTTTTAATACATGCATGATCCTAAATTGATCAAAATAGTATAAGAATATACTTTCAAGTTACTTTCTATGATTTCTCTTAATAGTACGACAATTAAATTATAATCCAGTTTTTCAATCTTTCTCTTAAAACCGATAAAAATAAAAAAGGATCATAGACTACTTTATCTTTATCTTGAACCATCTTGATCTTCGTGTTAACCTTTAACATACATTTTTAATTTGTTATGTTCATCATTAGAGATTGAACCTATTTGATACTCGGCAAACATATTAGTCCCATATTGTCATTAATTATTAAAATTATTTTTAGGAGTCTAGATGCTTTCAGGATGTCAATATAGTATTAGCTATAATGAAGGGCAATTTAGGAAAACATTATATTAGGTTTTCTTCGTGTGCTTTTTAACTATCAATTCAAGCAAGCAGATGTGATTCATTAAGAGGAAATAACAACTTTATGAAACAACTTCCTCAAAGAAAATTCTGAAGCAAAAAGCCTTAGGCATGGAGAGCAAAGGAAAGGAAAGGTTAGGTCCTAGTGCAAACATCTCACATGGATAGCGATGGCTTTTGGCTACAATTTTATTGTAGCTGGCTTGTTTTTTACTGTAGCTGAGTTGGCTTATTGGGCATAATTAAATTTAAAAAGTATAAAAATAAAAATAGCACGCTAATCTAGAGTGCACAATACAAATGAATACGAGAAAAAAAGCTAAAGGACAAAATAGTACACAGTGTTTTGAACGCGACGTCGAATGTCAAAGCTCATCGCGCAGCTCTTTTGAGCGCTGCCTTAATGCAATATTCATGGAGTCATGGAGAGCACGCAAGCAACGAAATGTTGCGATTTTCGATAGGTGGGGAATAAAGGGTGATTTTTTTAGACTGTGACTTATATTTAAATTTTAAATTTTTGCCTATTTACGAGAGAGAGTACAGAGATAGATACTTGTGTATAATTTTGACCGATATATATAAAGTTAGAATAGTGTATACTCAACTTGTAGATCCCGTCTTAAAAAGATAATACATTTAACATATAGTTACTATAAAAAACAAACCATAAACCAAAAAACTCATCTGAAAAAGAGCAAAAATACTACATATATTAAAGTGGGGGGACCACCGGTCTATTCCTCTCCAGGACCACTGAAAATCATTTCATCAGTCAGCTTCAAAATTGCATATGTGTTCAACAAAACAAACATCTAGAATAGTCTACCTGATTAATTAGGGAACCACTGTTCATGCAGAGCTTCGATCTGGATCAAAATATTATCCATCCAGTGGAGGACTCATGATAAGTAGACCTTCAGCATAGTACTTCTGGCATATTAGAACATCAACATCGCTGTGTGTGATATAAGCCAACTTTTTTACGTGGTTAATTGCTTTTAACCTCCTCTCCGCTGGATTCTAGACAGGTGTTGCGTGCAGAACATCCTGCACACGTCGGAGGCACGAGCTGCTAATCTCGTACATGCGTCTGTGAGAGCCTTTTCGACGCCTCTTCTGCTCCTTTTTTTTTTCTCCCCTTGAATTGAATCTACACTATCTTTTGACCCCCTTTTTGGGCAGTTTGTTGCATCTGTGAGAGCACTCAGCACTGTGGAGTGAGACCTTGGGGGTTGGGTGTGTGACTGCCCCTTTTTCACATGGATTTGGAGGGGAACAAGTGGCCATGAGCATGGTCATGTAGCAGATTGGTCACTGATAGCAGCTAGATAGGCATCCATGCCGAAGACAAACGGTACCCTCCTTTATGACCCTTTTCGGTAGGTTGCTCTGGTGATAACAAGTTTATACCAGTACATTTTTTCTTTTGTAGTTTTAATTAATGTCCCTTTCTCTCTGAGACTTGGTAATTGTAGTATTGTTGATAAGTTCATAGTGGTAGTGGTAGCGGTAGCGTATTTGTATTTTCTACTAGTGGTAGTGTGTGTCTAAAATTTGCAAATATAATGAGTGCGTTCTTTTCAGTTATGGCTCTTTCTTTTAGAAGTAGTGCGTGTCTAAAAGTTGTAAATATAATGGATGTGTTCTTTTCGATTGTGGCTGGTTGCTTTTGGTCTTAGCGCGAGTGCTCGTGCGAATGAATAAAATGTTAATAAACCTCTTTGAAAAGAATGTCTCGATAAGCCGCTTTGAAAACGGTGACGAAGATATCATCCTATTTATCTATTCGAGAGAAATTATAAGTCGTAAATTGAAAAGAATAAGACCAGTAGATACACAAACAAGATGAGAATATGAGTGTGCACTGTAGCTTTGACTTTACAAAAACCAATAAATATAGTAGAAGTATTGTACTAAAGAAAAGAGTACATTATTTATCTAGGAAACAAGCTGTGCATCTGAGATCTGACGTAACTACTTCATCAGCTTAGTTTTGAGTTGCCTTCTCAGGTTGGTTTCCAGAAACACGACACCAGGAGAACAACTCTGGCTATTTTGATGTCCGGTAATTAGTAATTACAACCTGCAGGTCGAAAAGACTAGATTGCACAGCTGATACTGTAATTCTACTAGTAATGAATGCATAAAGCAGTTGCCTGTCGTGCTGCATGACTCTTGCTGGTAGTACCACTGCAATACTGTACTTAGCCGAAGATACAGTAGAGAAGTCAAGGTGTGCTACTAGTTAAAGGAGTAGTTAAGTTGATTTCAGCCTGGATATGCTGAAATGGTTCCCTCAAAGTCATGAACTTAATTATTTGATTATACATGAGTTCCATGTGGTGGTCCAACCTGACGAGAAAGACGCTGATTTAGATGGCCAACGGAGTTACTGGTCTCGAGCCTTCAAAGCGGCTGTTCAGAGTCTCTCTTGTTCAGATTTGCATTATAGATTAAGGTGAAAAAATGCAATGCGTGATGGATCGATGATCTGGCTCCCACCGTGTACTAGTACTTTCTTTAGAGATTTCATAAAGAAAATCATTCAGATATACTACATATGTGTTTGGGACAGGATCCTTTCGTTACTCGGTCTTTCAGTACACTGTACGTGATGGAGTACTGCATAGTCTTGTATTGTTGCATGCTTCCAGGACTGGTGCATGATTGAGTGATGCTACAAAAATGCGTCATCAATCGGTTACTTGTACAGATACACACGGGAAATTTTAGTTGAATAATCACTGTAGTATATACAATGCACAATGGCACCTAATGGAGAAGATCAATTGATTTCAAATCATGTCAAAATTTACAACTCACCAAATATAGTACCAAAACTGAAATTGTGTTATATACTTATAGAGATTTGTGTTGTGGTGCCTTAGTCATACTACAATTGTGTAGATTTGTATTGTCATATATATATATAGGAAAAATATTTTCTACAACCGGGTGTAATTACACCCACCTCTAATATACCACTTAAACGAATTTAAAATACCTCTTTATCACTTTGGATATACTCATATACTAATTATAAGATACTTCAATATGAACCACATGAAAAAATTGCAAGGGAGTCTATAGTTTTTAGGGTATTTTGTAAATACCTTCATATACGCATATAAAAAGGAGTATGTCTAAAAAAATATACATACTATCTCTGAAAAATTGTTCATACCACCTAAATGATCTTAAATACTCGTATACTATACGTACATACTCTCCGTTACGCAAGATACTCCCTACGTTGTGAGAAACGATATAGAGTGTAATTACACTGGTGTAGAAAAGAGGCTTCATATATATATATATATATATATATATATATATATATATATATATATATATATATATATATATATATATATATATATATATATATATATATATATATATATATCATTTAAATTGTGATGCTTAGTTTTAGAATGCAAGAATTTTTAGAACATCTTATTCACCCCCTCTAGTCGATTATCCGTGATCCTATATCTGGTGGCTTTTCTGGTCACTGGCGGCCTCCCCGGGCTAGCCTTTGGCTTACTTCACCTTGTCACCACCTTCTCCCTCCCCATCTCACTCCCTATCTATCCCTCTCCCCTGGGCACCATTGGCTCAATGTCACCAGATCTGACACCTCCTCGCCACCGGCCACCCCCTCCTCATCGCTATCTCACTCCCCTATCTGTTTCCCTTGCATTGTCGGCTTGATCTATCAACGTCGATGACCTCCATCATCGCCAGCCTTCTTCTCAGCCCTTGAGGACTCACCACCTTCTCCACCGATGATGGTCGGGATGGGCTCGTCGAGCCCTCCCTAGACGATTATCATCATCGCGTGTGCAACCCCCTTCGGCCACTGACATCATCCCCATGCAACGTCGACCTGTGGCCTTGTGGCTGCGCTGACACCGTCTAACCCAAGTTGGTGTAAGATCGAGGATAACCGACTAGAGAGGGTGAATAGGAGGTTATAAAAATTTTTATCTTCTAAAGCTAATTTACCATAAATTGAAGCTAGGCAAGATTTCAGTTCAAAATAAATCTACACAATTCTAGTATACCTAAAGTACCATAAGCACTCATCTCTACAAGTATCTCTAGCACAAGCAAATTAAGCTATCATAATTATCACAAAATGTTATGAATACAAGTGCAGAAAGAGAGACAAAGAAATAACTAATTAACACACAATATTTTACCATGTGTTTGAAAACTTGCCGGTTTTCCG
Organism: Melocanna baccifera; assembly: GCA_036346265.1. Classification (NCBI taxonomy): domain Eukaryota; kingdom Viridiplantae; phylum Streptophyta; class Magnoliopsida; order Poales; family Poaceae; genus Melocanna; species Melocanna baccifera. The sequence continues at coordinate 35,354,557 of CM070683.1, forward strand.
TAATCCACGTTGAGGAAAGCATAAGCGACTTGGACCGGCTCCACGAATTAAGCTTCAGCTTCTGAATCCACTATTGGTTGTCCTCCCTCCGCTCCGGAGATGGTGGATACCATACCACTCACAAGTTGGCACCGGGCCTATTCACAATCTTCTTGAAGAGGTCACCTCGTAATCTTCTGCTAGACCGTCTAGGTGCTGGCAAGCACCAAGAGTAACAGATTATAACTTTGCTTGATGGCGATTAAGTGCCAAGGATCAATCTAGAGATGAAATACACTTGATATGGCTTAACTACCTTAAATAAATGCACAATATAAAATTGAGGTGTGGGAAGAATGCTCAATGCTTAAAAGATATTCAATAGTCTCTTCTTACTGTACTTGAGCTAGTGGGGGAGTATTTATACTCCCACCAACTAAATATAGCTGTTGCATAAAATAATCCTGAAAAATCAGGGAAATTGATAGTACCGCTGTGCAATTTGTAGAACTACCGTATTGTACTGTAACAAGTAGTAATGACTATATCAGAATATCAGAACTAGCCGTTTGAAAGTCGGTGGAGTACTACCATCGTTGAAATCACGGTAGTTCCGATTTATGGTGTGGTACTTCCAATTGTTTTGAGACTAAAAGTTGGTCCTTTCTGGGAAAAACATAACGCTCAAATTTTTTTTACTTCCGAGGTTTTGTAGTTTTGTTTTAGAGTGCGGTTGTACCGCTTTGTGGTAGTTCCGTTGTTCATTTTTCAAGTACTATTAATATCAAGGAGCCTAAGTATTCAAGGGGGTGCTCTTTGAAAAAATATGCCGCTCAAAGTGCTAGTGCTTTCGAGTTCTGGTAGTACCACTGTGTACATGTCGGTACTTCTGGAGTTCGGTAGTTCCACTAAACACACTTCGGTACTTTCGATTTTTCTGATAGAGCACAATTGGCTTTTAAATTTAATACTAAGTGCATGCATAATCCTAAATTGATCCAAATGACATAATAACATGTTTTTAAGTTATTTTCTATGATCCCTCTTAATAGTACGACAATTAACCTATAATTCGATCTTTTAACTTTTTTTCTAAGACCGATTAAAAATAAAAGGGATTCTAGACTACTTGTACCATTGTTTTGGACCATCTTGATCCTTATATTGACCTTTAGCATACATTTCTAATTTGTCACATTCATCATTAGGGATTGAACCTCTATGATACTCAGTAAACATATTAGTCATATATTGTTATTAATTACCAAAATAATTTTTAGGAGCTTAGATGCTTTCAGTCGGCCATCGTACTCTCGATTGTAGCCTTTCCTTCCTCTCCCCCATGAGCTAAGTGATACCCCTGCGAGCTCCATATCTTTCCCCGAGCTCATTGGTGCCAAAGCTAAACTTTCACGAGCTCGCCGACACGGTTGTGGCTTCCCTCAAGATATTCAGCATGGATCGGGGCTTCCCTATGCTCTCAAGTTCGTCTGTTAGGCTTAGGAGAGTGAGGGGTTCTCGCGGAGAGAAGAGGATGTGGGTGCAGAGCGGAGGGAGCTGGGGACTTGGGAGGCATTAGGGCAGGGCACCTGTCAGCACGTGTGGAATCAGGAGGTGGAGGTAGATGAACTACCACCATCAAATCGGGAGTGGAGTGGAGGTGTGTCCACGCATGGGGTGAGCTGACTCACCAACTTTCTCTAGATGGTATTGCGGGTAATTATCTTGAACTTTAAAGGTGTACTTTTCTATAGAGAAAACAAGCGACGACCATCAACTTCTATTTCTATAATAGTAAAGACACATACATAGGCAACATATCCTATACACCCAAGTTTGGGGTACACTCACGGTGCAATCCAACTAAAAAAGTTACAAAAATATCCAAGAAAATTTCTACATGTAATTCTAAACTTGCTTCACCTATATATAAATTTCAAGTTCAGATTCATTTTATGTTAACAGTAACAAAAAAAGAGAAAAATCTGACAAATTTAAATTTATCTAAATTTTCTCTTTTTTGCTACTTTTAACATAGAATGGTTCTGAACTTGGAATTCTATATATAGGTGGATTAAGTTTAGAAGTACATATAGAATTTTTCCCAAAATGTTTTATAATTTTTTTAGTTATGGTGTACGATAAATATACCCTAAACTGCAACGCATAGGATATATATATATATATATATATATATATATATATATATATATATTAGTAGCCATACTTTTGAAATGAAGAGGCCACTGGACAGGATTAAGGGGGTGATCGGAATAGCGATGGCTTTTGGCTTTTAATGAAAAAACATCAGAATTTGGTGAAAAAACATCAGGTGAGTTAGTGGATAGTGTAGTGAATAGTGAAAAAAAAGCTGAAGCTAGAAGCTGAAGCCGAAAAAAGCCGAAACGATCAGGGCCTAGGAAGATTAGATCATGACTAAGCGAGAACAAATATCTTGACGTACATTTCTTGCCCTCCACTTAACCCACGCAGTACGATTGGCCCGTCCTAGTCTAGTCGCCTTAATTTAACCAAACAAGACCAATCTCTACGGTGCCAGTGAGCGATTGCAGCTCAACAACCTGCACAACGTGACACATTCATCCATCTGTCAGTGTCACTTGCGCCAATTTCATGCTTGCGTCCCTTTCGGGCTGCACGGTCAAGTCAACACAGGTTGGCTAAACCCGTACTATACCGTTTTATATTTTGCTAATGCGGCATCAATACATCCACCATCCATGGAGACCAAGGGTGTATTTGCGAGCGACGACACAGGATGTTCGCAAATTTTTTTTTTTTGGTAGGAAACAGAGCACTTTTCGTGTAATTCATATGATAAATATCCTTGGTTAAACGGGGCTAACATTGTTAACACTACGGTTTTTTTAGTCGATACCCAAAATTAATTGGCCGTAACAATGCGTGCCAAAATTTGGTATTATCAAAATTGGAATGATTTGCTAGAGAAGACACCACAGGAACAGTAACAACTAAACATCAATTACTTCGCCGTGTGATTAAATCTCGAAGTCTTTAATTATGGCTAGAAGTACGTAAGCAAGTAGCCAAGTAGACAATGCTGTGGCAGTGCTCATTCTAGCGTTCGGCGGTGGGTGTTAATGTTTTTTTACTATTCCTTTTTTCCGTCTTTTTTTGATTGTTTTGTTTTATTTTAGGTTTTATTTTTTTTCTCGTATTTTTTTGCATTGTTTGTGATGGTTAACATATTTTTTCTATTTTTATTTTTTTAAATTTAATTATATTTAATAAATTAACTTTACTAAAGTAAAAAAATAAATTAGTTATAATAAAAAAGACGACAATAACACCCCTTGCCAGTCTGCCACATTACGAAAGTGGACATTCTTTTGGCTCAACCGTATGCACTGATTCGGGCAGCCAGGCGTAACCGCTAAGCGCACGGCCGTCACTGTCTTATCATTAGGTTAGATTAGATTAAAGTAAATTAAAGTTACATACGTGATACATGCATGTGGGAAATATCTAAATACAACGCACATCCAGCGGCCGGCTGCGTCCAAACTGGCATGACACAGATCGATCGATGTGATGCCATTCCATCCCTTGCTTAACGCGTGGTGTATAAACTTGAGATCAGGAAGCCAATTCCATGGCAGATCTGGCCCTAGTGGGCTGAATAGCAGCTCACTTTTCTTTATATCAAATCAAACCTTTGAGCTATCTATGGCTTTAAAATTTATAGCCAAAGAACAAACACACAACGCCTATAAACCATTTCTTAAAAATCAAGCCTAAACACTCCTTTAGCGGTCTAACCGTAAGGTTGGTGCTTTTGATTGTTTGGCTGGTATGATTGCAGGTTATAGATAGTTGGACCACTCGATCGATCTAACCGGTGTCTTAGAATGATATGGCAGGAGCTTGAGTAGAAACAAGAGTAGCTCAATTTCAAACCTTCAGAAGAGCCAATATGAAAACTACAACTCCAAATCTTGTGAAACTTGAAACAAACCTTCACAAATATATCAGTAAACTATTCTAAGCAAAGATCAAGAAGGCCAATGTCAAAGTTTCGATCTTTATCGAAAACAAGTAACATTGCACCAAAACAGGGCAAAAACCAAATATGGAGCCAAAGGTTTGTTCGTGAGTTAAGAATAGTCAATATGATATTAAATTAACTTCCACATGTCTCGGCAACCAAGACCATGGCAAGAATCAGGGGCGAAGCTAGGATTTAGGAATGGGGGAAAAAATAAGTAATACAATGTAATTACATTTGATGAGGGAGGTCAAATAGCACTAACGATAACAAGTTTTTTTTAAAAAACATACAGGGTTACAATGCAAAAAATTTCAAAGCATAAGGGGGTTTGGCCCTGCCCTGACAAGAATCACAGCAAAGACACTAGAATTAAAATCTCTCATCGAGGGCCTCAAATCAAGCCAAAACTGAGCAAACTCAAAAACTTTTCATACAACATGCCTAGATGGATGGGATCTAGTCTTCAAAAGATATCTCCACCACTTACACGCCATTAGCACTAAGAAAGATCAAGAAGTAAGAAGGAAACACTAAAAACCAAGTCAAATCAAGATTTCAATACTTATGCAAAGAGGAGAAAGACTTGAACGAATTTTTGATATCCATTGATATCTGGATATGAATGTCTACAACCACTCCTTGACTAGCCATAAAGTTTAAGAATAACAAAAAGCTCAAAACAAAGTGTCACAATTCATCTCTTAAAGATACTCTCTAAGAACTCTAACCTCCTCCTCTTGGCTTCCTAGAAAGCTAACTCTAACTCTCTTCATGCACCTCCTAATAGTGGAGGCTTATCAGAGACCCTAACCACATTTCTAGTTAGGTTTCATTCACTTACATCGACTAATCTGTTACCCAATACTATATTAGATTTTACACTTACATATGCACGCTTCTCAAAGCACACACAACCATTAATCTGTTAGTGAATCAACACTTGTTTCACTTAATATTTTTAGCACATCCTTGATCTAAAATACTTCTTTTGTGCCTTCTCGCACCATGGTTGATAAAGTCTTCAACTTTCTAGTTTAGGGTAAAAAAATCGTTTTGCTCCAAAACCATCTTCCACAAAGTTCCGTGCTTCCTTTGCCATGATGCACCTCCATGATTCATCTTCCAACTCTATGTGGCTCTAATGATTTGTCACCAAATCTCTCACATGTCTAGATCCCACCAAACCACCCTCAGTTGCAAACAGTCATTTGGTGCGCCAAATGCCTCTCCATCCACTATGACGGCACCTGGCTTCCCTGATCGCTTTGAACCTCAGCTACTCCCTTAGCCTAGTCCTAATCCACCTTGTCGTTGCCCATCATGTCCACTACTGGTAGCTTCTACTCTGGCTTCTCATTTTTTAGCTTGTAACTACTCCGATAGCCATAATCATCTTTCGGCAACATCTTGATCGCTTTGGACCTCAACTCCCTTAATTTAGTCCTGATCCCTTCTGCCTCACTATTACCTAACTCCAGTGTCCAACAACCAACAATAATAAGTAAATCATCACACAGTTCTGTATGGTACAAAAGCTATCAATTTACACTATTGATGAGCCATGAGCCCTTATCTTCACCTCAAAACATCTTTGCATGCTTTGACATGCAGTCCGTAATACCCAATGACTAGCTGTCACATCTTCATATTTTCAAACTCTCACGAACCGTCTCTATGTGCACATGCACCAACTCGCATCTTTACGATCCTTGTTTTCTCCGTGTTTTCCACTTAAGCCATGTAGCCCCACATGGACTTACACGACTACTCAGACCTCAGCACCCCCACCTAGTCTCAGTCCATTGCCGTTGACTGCTAGCGTTCTACAGGCCACCTACGCATTTAAAGACCAAGCAACCACATCGAGCACAAGTTACATACACTTTACTCAAGTTAATTAAAAGCAATACATTATGCAACACACTACACAAAACACCGGCACCCATGCCATGCAGGCACATTCAAACCACTCTCCTGAACCATGTCTGGCCGATTGGACCACCAACCATTAGCCAGTCCGGCCGTGTCAGACAACTCCGGTCAAACTCCAGTAATAGAGGAGCTGGTCTGACCACGATAACCATATCGGTTAGACTGCTAAACACACCTCTAGTCGGACCACCATCATACGGCCAGTCAGACCGCACAAGTCCAACTTTGAAACATGCTATCTAAAAAAAAGCAATCGCCAACTAGAAATTTGTTACACCGAACTAGTGGTCAAACTGGTCTGGTCTGACCGCAGCCTATAAGTCGGTTTGATTGGCTGAGTCAGACAACAACTCCAAAAATGCAATTCTCAAAAACTAAATTTAAACTTTGATACTATTTACATAACAAAGTTAAATACTCATCATATACCATGATGACCTCCATATAGTCTCACATGCTCAGTTAGCCCAGGTAATTAGCAAGTTTGTCATGTAATTAGACTAATTCCCCGTCCTTTTGTGTTAACCTAATTAAGCTTGTGTGTGAAACATTCATTAGCTACTGGGTCAGGTAAACAATCCGTTCCACAGAATAATATATTCGTCCAGTTACAAGACGCAACGACGACACGCATTATTTAGCTTCGTACCCATCACACGACCGAGTTCGCGGGAGAATGCTGACTTGGCATGGATCAGCTGGACCAAAAAGAAGGCGTCGGAGGGGCCAGCTCGGTCGTTGTGGTCAACTTGATGAGTCCGTGCTCACTTGTGCTAAATTAAAGTAAGTTTCTTTTCGTTAAGATGCTCCAGAATTATTAATCGTTAAACATAAGCTAGCTAGCTAGCTACAAACCTGCGACAGAAGCATATACACGTGTCCCAAAAGCCAGCTCGTGAGAAATTAAGGACCGCTCATTTTGATTTAAAGTTAATTTTTATTTTTATTTTTGATTTTTTTATTATTTAGTAATTTCATCTTTTTCTGATTTTTTTAGATTTTTTAGGTCTTTTTTGTCTTTTCTTTTTTTCTCATTTTCCTTTGCATTCTGTGATGGGCTAACATATTTTTTATTTTTAAATTTAATTATATCAAATAAGTCAACTCAGTTACAGTAAAAAATAAACTAGTTACACTAAAAAAAATCATAAATCAATGTTATTCCGAACGCTCCGAACACCCCCTAAGACTATCGCAGTTATATATGTGTGCTGACCATTATGATTGTATTACAGATTTACAGGAGTTGAAATGCAGTAGTAACTGGCTAACTGCAAGAAGACATTCTTTCTTTTTCAGTTCTTCTTCTTTTTGCGAGGATCTGTAAGAAGATTTTCTAACGAGGCCGTAATCGAAATGAATAAAGGCGGTGCTAGTATGTCTGGTGTTACTTCTCCCGGAAATATTATCAAGAGATCCTCAGAATATATCTACGAGAGCGACACCATCAGGTACGCAGTTACTGTGACGAATGCTCGAAGCACGCTGCTGCAACCAGGGTCAGTACCGCGTCGCATTCCGCACATAAACCTCAAGCAGACGGACGTATAGCTGCACGGATTACTCGATCGGGATCCGAGCTTTTGTTCGTCTGCACTTACGCTCGTAGCCTGGGCCCTGTGGCTCGCGAGGGAGGCATGGTTATCCAGTCCGCTTTCGAGGGGAGGATAACGATAAGCAGGTGACGGCGGTCGCTATTCTCCGCTGTTGTGATCGCCCGGACCGGCGGGCAAACCCTCGGCTCCCGTCGCGGTCGGAGTCGTCCCATGCAGCGCGCGCGACGCCGGGCCTGCTGATGCGACCGACCACGGTTGCCGCGCGTGGCCGATGAGGGCGGCACTGGAGGGCGCAACCGCGAAGGGATGGGCCAGCATGCCACCGCGCGTACGCTGCGTCGCGCGCCGCCGTCGAAAACTCGCAGAACGGCCCGTCCGAAGCGGTAAAATCGCAGCGTTTACGCGGCCCGGGCAAGACGGAGAGGTCGACGCCGCGGGCTAGGCGGTTGATATCGTGGGCCGAATCCTGGACTCACGGCCCAGCTAGCGTTGGCGCGCTCCGCACGCAGCACTAGCGATCTTGCGCGGAACCATCAGAGGTCAAATATGGACCTAGATTTGACGTGTCCGCTCACTTTTACATATGTATATGTGTTCAATAAAAAAATATATACTTATGCTCTATAAAATAATAGAAAAATACAGGATTTATCAGTGACCTTTACTCTAGATATAGTATGTGTTTCAGAAAAAGTGTGTGTGTGTGTGTGTATAATGTGTGGTGGAAGCGTAGTGTACGTGCTCTTCGTAATTTCAGGAAAATATATCAGAGGTCAGATTTGGTCGATGGTGACGGGACGGATCCCCACGAATTCGAGATGATCAAAGTGTGGACAGACATTCGCGGTACAAAATGGACGCTAGTTGCTCCTTCCTGCTGCTGGCAGTACACATCATGCAAGGGCCATGCAAGACGTCGACGGTTTGGATGTTCCCTGAAAAAAAACGTGTAAGTACGCGGAAATCAAAATCACGAACTGTAGTGCAGGCGTGCCACTGGGGTTTGGGCATGTTGAATTTTGCGTACTTCGATTAGGCACGTGCCGGTATACGCATTCAAAGCCAAAACCGAGGTGCACCGTACACAGTGGACGTACATATGCAAACGACCACGTGAGGTCTTGTGAAGAATCATTGTTAATTTCAAGGAGATGGAATTTGAATGTTGTAAATTTGTAGTTTTTTAGAACAATTTGTAAATCTGACGGTCGATTTGCGGAGGAGCGATCAGGACCGGTTGACGCCAAGAATCGATCAAGAATCGCGGTGGTTTGATCGGTACCGTGTCGTGGTCCGATGGTTGTGTTGCTTCAGCTGAAAATTGAAATTCTAGAATTTTTTGTCATTATTGATTTGATTTGACTTAGATCAGTGCATATATGTTATATCATGTATGTTTTAGCTAACGTGGTGGTGTGGCTTGTGTCTAATCCTCGTCTATCGTATACTTGTGCATACACGATGTCTCGCTCTGTGAACTGTGAGGCTTGCTGCTTGCAAGCAAGTCAAAACACAGCATCCTCAATTCCCAACCTAGCACGCACACAACGAAACTGCAACACGGCGATACATGTAGGTATGTAGCATGAGAGCTGTCATGTTCTGCGCATGCAAGGGAACCAAATAGACTGCCATTTTGATGGAAGTGCAAACATTCATCAGTTTGTATTGACCAGATGTGGAAGACGAACAGAAATTGCCATTTCACACGCAACATGAGGCAATGTGGAAAAGAATAAATTAACGCATAACATGAACGAACAAGCTGGCTATTTACACCTCTCACTCCTCACTCCTAGGTTATGTTGTACAACCAAAATAACTTAGATTCGTCTCCACTCTCCGCATCAGGATCTTGTGTGCTGTGTATTTGTATACCTGTAGTGCTCTTACACAACAGAATATACCTCAGCTGTTTCCAAGCCAAAAATAAATACAACCAGCTCTGACAAAGCTTTCAGCAGTAACCGCTTCTACCTTCAAGAGCTGATGCCGCGGTTTCGACAGTCCCAAGTAGGCATGAGTACACCTTCTGCTTCAGTCGCTCAATGGTTTCAGCCAAACCATCCGCAGATTTGTCCACTTCGCTCTGAAGCTCATCTAGCCAGTTACTTGTTTCCTTGAGTTGCGACAACCGGACTGCGATTTGCCCATCTCCACCCTTGGACTGTCCTCGCGCATGTTCTCTGGTGCTCTTAATTCGGCCCTCAAATTTGAATCCAGTTTCAAGAGCATCTTCCAAGAAATTGAGGAACCATGACTGAGATTCTTTTTTGAGAGTAATCCACGACCTGCAGATCTCCTTGAAACCATCCTCTCTGGCCCATTCAACCTTTTCACTAGTGTAAGCATCGTCGGAGTTCTTTGCTGTACTACTTGCAACAGTTTTATTCTGAGATACAGAAGCTTTCTTCGATGACTTTTCCTTCTCTGGTCGGGTTTCTTTGCCAGACTCTGGCAAGTGATCTTTCCAAACAATCTTTTGCTGAATGATAAGACGGTTTAGCTGAAAAAACATGGTAATTGTAGCATGTGGATCCTCCCCAGCGGACTTCCTTATCTCAGCAAATATTCTGGAAAAAACAGACAGAAATTAGATTCCTCCTACAGACTCAATAGCAAAAGTATAGCATACACTTCATATCAGAAGAAATCAAGATCCTGGGATCCACTGCTTCTCCAGTTCCCACTAAAAGGAATTTGTCAATTTGGAATAGGTCTTTCAAAAAGAGAACAGAAGTCCCCACAAATTATGAAACTTGTCTTTCAAAAAGAGAAGTCCCCACAAATTATGGAACTTGTCCTACTGCTATAGTCAGTAAAAGGAGTAAATAGCTATTAATAAGAAATATATGAGCTGTCAACATAGAACTACTTACCCAAGGCCTTTAACAAGAGATGCAGCTGCAGTAGCCTCCCTTTGAGCCTCAGCTGCCACTATAATAGCAATATTCTTCCTCCTGACAACAGCCTATTCACCCGAAAGAAATGAACATGCAACATGGTTTAGAACAATTTAGCGAATAGCAAAGCTCAACTAATAACTAGACTACGTTTTAGCATATAAAACGAATGGTTCAATGCAATGGCTCGCAGTTCATACATGCCCAAGCATACACACAAGTACACAACACACATATCCATGAGGACCTCATACTCAATCCATGCTTACAATTTACAAATGATAAAAGTATACCTTTCCTGATTTAATTAGGTTTGTCGGGAGGGAGTCCCAGGAGACTGTTTCTGTAGCTCTTCTTTTAACACTAGACATAGAAGGAACTGGACTGGAGGCACCATTCTGCTTTACTGACAGACTGAGTTTTGGTGGTGATGTCCTTGCTGGCGTCGGTGGCGAACTCCTATAAGGCTTTGGTGGTGAGCTTCTTTCAATTGCAGATTCCTTTTTGCTGTCCTTGGGCATTTGCTTCTTCACTATAGCAGAACCATTCTGACCAGATGAGCTGCCACTATTCTTGCTTGTGTCCTTATTAACTTCTTGCTTTGCAGAAACTAACTTAGCATGATTGGGAGAGGTAGTATTTGGTCGTTCCTGCAATACTAGCAGAAAATGTAATCACTAAGCATCCTAGAGATGTTTCTTTACTTCATATCTTTGTTTATTTAGAATTTAGAAGAGCGCGCGTATTATCAGATCTCATATAATAAACAGTAGTATATCTCTGCTACTGGCTTAAAAAAAACATCTCTGCTACCTCTGAAAGGCCCATATTAAATGGAATAATTCAGCTTACATTACGAAGATGAATGTGGATCCTCAAATCCAGGATATAATGAAGTTCATAGTTTTCTTGTCAATAGCATCTTACTTCAACTAAACCTGTGAGCTCAAGCATACCTGCTGTTTTGGCTCTTGTTTGACTTTTGGAGCAACCGACTTTTGATTTGCTTCACATACTCTACTACCTCCACTAGTTTTGTCACTATCAATGCTCGAGTTCAGACTGGTAATTTTCCCATTGTTGCTTGATATCCCAAGCATGTAACGGGAAGCAACAACGGCCTTCTGCTCTTTGATGACAACCTTCCTCTGAGAGTTTTCCTTTTCATTCTCAGGCAATTCGGCTGACTTGGTAGTCTTCCTTTGATGATCCAGTGCTTCTAAAACCCCAGAGAGAGTTGACATTTGCATCAAATCCTTCGGGTTCCCAATGCAAGGGTTCCTTCCTGGAACTGGTCGGACCCCAACTAGAACCGGAACAGGGATACTAGATTGAACTTTTTCGACATATATAAATTGGCCAAGTTGTAGTTTGTTTGATAAGATGAGCTCATTGTCCTCCTTTGATAAAGAAACATATGTCGAGTGTGATGAATCTGAAACTTTTATGAAGAAGCCATGGTCTGGCCAAAGTTCTGAACCAGTAATTGCAGGAACTATACTAATAACTTGGAGAAGAATGGACCGGTATTCTCCACATACTTTCACATCAGAGTTTATATTTTTGAGAATCTTTAACAGTATCCCTGGAGTAAGAGATGCCATATTGTTCAAGCCAGCTTATTCTTTTTTCTGAAAAAAATTTAATGATAAGTTAAATGTTACACACTGCATTTGGATAACAAAACCCATACAACAACAAAAGAACAACCTAGCAATACAAAAGACCAAAGAATTATTCTTCTGGCAATTCAATATGATCAAATATAAGTGAATTACAAAAGGAAATGAGGACAACATCCTATGATGGTAAAAAAAAATGTCAACTCATTTTTTCTGGGAAATGTTCAGCAGAAGCAAGAAATATTATTTAATTAATGTAAAAGAACAAATTTTACTTCCCACAATGCACAACAGATCCTTAAGAACGATTTTAGTCCCCAATTGTACTAAATCAGCCTGTATAGCACAGGTCGATAAACAGATTGAGTTGCAAATATAAGCTTCATAAACCCAACTAAAAAAGTACAAACAACAACATTCGAGTTACTAAAGATTTTCCCAGAGGTATGGGTCCTAACTTAACAATTTATGTTGGCTTGATCATGGTTTGCAATATGCCAATACAATGGGTACATAACTGAGTACAGCAAGAGTGGGCTGTGAATTAGTAGTGACATTATGGTGGTGGCTTGCAGTTGGTAGTTCAATACAAACAAATAATTGTTTCAGAGAATATAGATGTAAGCTCCGTCAAAGTTATCTTCTACTTAACAACACAAGCTTGACAATTTTAAAGAAAACAAACAAAATGGCTTCAGAACCGCAAAAAGAAGCCATATGGACAAACAATTAGTATGAAACTTTGCAGTCCCAAGCCCCGACCATTTGCAATCTAACTTTCGCCGCATGTATGAAGATGAACGCAACACGACAAAACACCAACCAAAAAGGCAAGAAAAACAAAACACTCTCACAGTGCCCATATGGCAAGGAGGCCTGAGAAGCACACTTATTCAATTAGAAATCCCAACCACACCATTGCTCAACACTAAACAATGTCCTTTCACACAGCCATCAAAAGTCACATACAACAGAAACATACCCAACAAGAAAAGTTCAAAAGTCTAATCAAATACTTTGTAATGTACAGAAGGACTTACTGAATAAGTGAAAATATTATGAAAAGAGAAAAGGAGTCTATCAATGTTTCTTAGCTTTCCAGCAAAGATGAGTAGATCCCATCAACTAAAACCTAGCTTCGTGGCCAGGAACATGAACATCCAAAAGTCACCAACTTTCCCAATTCCCATGCCTCAGTCCCCTAACAAGACTGGGAACGAAAAATCCTGATTAATTCTTGGAATAAGCCATCCTATATGAGTTTCTTGACTTAGAGGCCGGGAAAGGAGAGACCTAACAAGAGAAGAAACGGCAATTCTTGGGAGGGATGAGCATTTTGGTTCAGGTCAGGAATTCAACTCCTTAACTTACAGCACGAAAACTTCTAGAATAACTCTGAAACCAACTTTCTATTAGTTTTTGGATACAAAAATGAGATTAATGTCCCACGCGGTCACTTATACCCAATTTCCATGAGAACAATATGTCAAGGAAAACAACGTAGGGGTCTTTCTCGCCAAACTTTTAAGTCAAGGGGTTGATTCACATACGACCTTGAGGTTACCAAGACGATAAGCAACCCTTCACCGGAAAGCACAATATTAGGCTAAGTTACACCTTCTTATTGAGAACAATACTATCTGGCAAAGGATTACCCCAACCCCACCACCCCAAAAAAAGGAACGCAAACGAAAAAGGCAACCACAATCAACTGAGCAAACTTACCCTAGCCGCATAATTCTTGCCCTTTGGTCCAGGAACAAGAATCAGGGCATCTACAGATTACAGAACCACCAAGAACAAGAAAGACACACATCAATTTGAACAAGAACACGTATTCTTGGTCACTGGAGGAGAAGCACGGCATCAAATGAACAACACAACCGCAGCATATATGGAAACAAGAAGCAAGTTCCGTGGGTGCGCCATTTCATCGAACGGGTGGTGTGAAAGGAACGGGAGGAGGAGAGGAATAGTACCTTTGGGTGCGCAGCGCGGAGAAGTGGAGGGGAGGAGTCACCAAGCGGCGGTTGGGCTCCCCATGGCGGAATAAAAAGGAGACGAGGTAGGCGACGAGATTCTTCCAACTGCCCGTAACTGTCCCTGACACCTTGGGTCGGATCCCCTGGCCCGCATGTCAGTTTCGTGCCAGAGGAGGCCAGACGGCGGCGTCGTTCCCAGTTCTCACTGACGTGTGGGGATGAGCAACCCGCGGGCCCGGCTTACCAGACAGTAAGCACTACATACTTGGTCCACGCGTCGTCGTATCAGTGCGTGTCAGACTCGAGTGCAGAAGAGGGCTCAGGAGCAACGTTGCCGTAATGTGACTGCTACAATGCGTGACGTTATCGATGGCACGCTGTTACGTGTTGCATATCATTCATTTTTCTTCCGAATTGTGGTCTCGAAATCTTCTACGAGGTTCGTCGTTCTCTCTTCACAGGGCCCGGGAATCACCAGTCAGCAGGAGCATAGAATGATAGAAGAATACAACGGGTGGGAGGGAGGTCCCGATCCCGGAACCGGTGCCGAGTCGGCGTCGCAGCCGGCAGCGGCTCGGCGCGCGCCAGTCACGCCACCGCCACGCCATGCCTTGCGCGCGAGCGCACCAATTTAGTTGGCCAAACCGCATGCGTCCGTCCGGTTTGGCCTCTGCTCCCGTGTGCACGCACCAGGAGCTAGCGAAGCCAAGAATTTAAATTGCGAGGGATCAGATAAGCTGCACGGTATGACGATACTTGACTAGAAGACGAAAATTTATCAATATAAATATAACTCGCTAAAGATCCATGGGCTGCATGCAGGAGAAATTTTAAGATCACGACGAGGAGGCCAGCCCTCCGCCCCTGCGCACGTATCTGCGTCGGCGCCGCCGCGTTTGGTTTGCCCCGCGCGCGCGTGTTGGACAGCGGATACGCAGTTCATCCTCCCGTAACGTGTTTGCGACGTCCGCTTGCCGTGCCGACCCTTTTCGTTCTTGTTTGGCCTCGAGAGGGAGAGGAAGAGGTAAAAGATTCCTATCCTAACCTCCCTTGCTGATCTGGTCCAGCTTTGGGTTTTAGTGGAGGCCGCGGCCGGGGATGTTATGGTGACGTTCATGCGAAATTTTGGGTTTTTTGTGGTAGCGTGCAAGCTGCTCCGATTCTGCAACTGTGATGTGTGCAGCTCCTAATCTCTCTATTTGGAAGTTATTTTGGCTTATTTATTATGTAAAGTGTTGCTTAGGTATGTTGTAGACTAAAATTGGAGTTGTTTATAATATTTCTCGTTCTTGTGGACTTTTCTGTAAATCTGCTATTTAAGACTTAAGCTAACCCGAACCTGGTTATGAAAGACTTGTATTTGGCTTGATAAAGAGCTAGGGTTAGGGAGAAAAGTGGAGAGGCTTTGTTGCCACTAAATTCACAAATTTGAGTGAGAAGATTGGGGACTTAGAGACTTCCCACCTTGTTGATTCCAATTCTTGCACTTGAATCTATAGTGAAAATTCGTCTTGCTGTCGCCCATAGTTTTTCCGTGTAAGGGGTTTTCATGTAAATCTTGGTGTCTCCCCTTAATTTGGTATTATCTTTGTCATATACAATGATTTGAGTCATTATCTTGGTTGTTATTGATTTTTTTGCTCAAGTTGATGATGTATGCTTTGAGTTAACATATGAGATGGCACATGTGTGTTCTTTGATATATGGATGATGATGTTGGGATATTGACATTCTAGTGAGTTAATATTGCAAGTATATTCATATTGGGAAGTTTGAACAGCTTGGTGCTTGTAGGTTTGAAGTCAAAGGGCTGTTTTGTTATATGTACATAAGGTATTTATTGAAATGCTTGTGAGGAATTAGCCCACTACTCTTGTCGCTTCCGCACTACCGCTGTGCTCACAGCAACAATGGTGGTAGTCGGAATACCGCTCTCATTTGCCCTTAATAAATAAACCTGTACTAGCAGTTGTATTAAGTGTAGGAGCTCGTCGTTGCTTAGGAAAAGTATCGAAAGATATTGCTCCATAGACAACTACGTCAAGCATATGAGTAGCGAAGCCAAACAGGTTTATTCTATTCCCCTTCAGAATACTCCTTCATAAGTTGTAAACTATACTGCTATACCAGTACAGGCTTAAGACAGAAAATATTCGTTAAAAAAAAAGAAATTGGACACCACAATAAGGGGATGTATCCATTATTGTTTCATGAATATACGAGGAACTGTGCGTCTGACCTCACAAAATCGAGAGGCTCAAGAGCTTGAATGGGCAATCGTGCTACGACGAAATGTCAACTTCTAAAGAAGACGACAGTTCGTTCCCTATTTTTGTTCTGAACAAGAAACTGTCGTGGGCTGTGCTGTGAAAGCTACGACGTAAATCTCGCCTCTGCCACTACTAGCTAGAGAGAGCATGGCATATATCCACTTGTATAATTTACCAAGATATATTAATGATGATTAATTGGTATTCCATATCCTTGTATCTGAAATGGCTTAATATTAATCCTCTGATCCTTGTGGACCTTAATTGCTACCACTAACACGAACCCCACTACAAAGGAACGTCAGAATCTGCACAAGACATCACGCTTATGCAAGATATTCCTTTTCCCCCCACCCACATAATGCTCACCACTACCATGAATAAAATAAGTCACTGAATTATTAGAACTGTTCCACCATCCAGTTTGCTCAGCAAATCCATCTCAGAGTGATAGCATGACCACATCAATCCGCTAAGCTCTCAAAAACAGCAGCTCACCCGTCTCATCAAACGAGATTTCTCATCTTATTTGCTGCAATCTTTCTCCCTCGTATTGTTCTCCCCATTCCGCTGTGTCATTGTCAGGTGTCCGGAGTTCATATATAGTCAACATGGACATTCCATCTAATCCGTGTACCTTTGCATATTTTATTCATGTGGTGGTCTTGGTACATTTCTGAAAAGTCCTATTGACATGCATGGTGGAATAATAGTCAAGAAAAGATATATATATTCCTAATAAAAATTTGTCACAAAAAATACGTCAAGAATGCCCAAATTGCTGAAGATTGAGATGCGTGGCCTTCTTATGAAAACGCCTGTGCCTCCACCTCCGCCTTCACCATCGCGGCGTACAGGCCGTCGCGATGGTTCGCTAGGAGGACGTCGTGGCTGCCGAACTCGACGATCCTCCCGTCGCTCACGACGGCGATGCGGTCGGCCTCGCGCACCGTGGAGAGGCGGTGCGCCACCATGATCGTCGTCGCGCGCCGCGCGACTTTTCTCAACGCTTCCTGTACGTGCTTCTCGGATTCAAGATCCAGTGCACTGCTCGCCTCGTCCAAGAGTAGTATCCTGGACTGCTTAAGGATTGCTCGTGCAATGGCGATCCTCTGCTTCTGACCACCTGACAGTTGGACCCCACTCTCTCCAACCTGATCAAAACAAACATTGGTCCAACAATGTAAGTGAACATTACGCAAGCATAATTGCAATTTACGAACACTTAGTTTTGTTCTGGATATGATTCTCTTTCTTGAATCTGGAATTGTGTGTGTTTTTTTCTTTCTTGAAATTGAAATTGTTAGTAGACCTGGGTGTCGTAGCCTTGGGGGAGGCCAGCGATGAACTTGTGGATGTTGGCCTCCTTGGCAGCCTCCTCGATTTCGGCCCATGAGGCCTTTGGGTTGCCGAACCCGATGTTCTCTCTGATGGACCCACTGAAGAGGGCCGGCTCCTGGCCCACCATCGCGCACTCCCCCCTGAGCCACTTGAGGTCCAGCTCCCGCAAGTCCACGCCGCCGACCATCACCTTCCCGTCGACGGGGTCGTAGAACCGCTGCACCAACCACACCACCGTCGACTTGCCGCTCCCGCTCGCGCCGACCACCGCCACCGTGCTCCCGGCCTTCACGCGCATCGAGAAGTCGTTCAGCACCGTCACGTCAGGGCGCGACGGGTACGCGAAGGTCACTTTCCGTAGCTCCACGTCGATGGGCCTCCCGTCCTTGATGGTGCGCCGCTTGGTGCCGTCCTCGTCGATTGCTGGCCGGCGTTTCAGGATGGATAGTATGCCGGCGATGGCCGCCGGTGCGCCGGACGTGTCGGGGGCGAGTCCGGCCAGTTGGCCGACGGAGAAGGAGCTGAGGACCAGGATGAGGAAGATCTTCGACACGTTGCCGAAGGTGGACTCGCCTTTCTCGATGAAGCGGGCGCCGGCCCAGAGCGTCGTAGTGTAGGCGCCGTACATGGCGCCTTGTGAGAGTCCGAGGATGAGGCCCATGAGCTGTGATCTCCGCTGGGCCTTGGCCGCGGGGACGTCCAGCGCCCGGTTGAACGTACCGACGATGCTGTCCTGGGCGCAGAGCGCCGCTACGGTGCGCACGCTCGACACGGCGCCGGCGGCGACGCTGCTGGCCCGCGCGTACGCGCCGTCGTCGGACCTAGCCCCCACGTTGATGAGCAGGTTGAGGTAGCTCGCGCCGAGCGTCAGCGGTGTGCATCCCATGGCCACCAGCGTGAGACGCCAGTCCAGCGCGAAGCATATGCCGAGGCCGACGCCGGCCGAGCCCACGGCCATCAGCAGCACCGCGTACCGGTCGCCAAACATGGACCGGAACGCGATGGCATCCCGCGCGAGCCGCGTCACGAGGATACCCATGGCGTTGTCCTCCTCGTCGAACCACGCGGGCTCCTGCCGCATGATGGCACGGAAGAGGCGGTCGCGGACGCGCATGGTGAGCCGGGCCCCCGCCCAGCCGCACAGGCCCTGTTGCCCCGTCATGGTCATGATGCAGGCCATGCCGAGACCAGCCACAGCCATGGCCAGGTACCCCACCTGCCGCTTCATCTTCGCCGTGTCGGCGTCGAAGTACACCTCGACGGCCTGCCCGAGCAGCAGCGGGAACACCGAGAACACCGCGCCGGCGTGTATGCCCATCAGGAACCCCAGGATCAGCAATGGGCCTTCCCGCCGCTGCAGCTTCCATATCTCAGAGACCCTGACCTTGGCGTCCTTCCCGTCGTGCGCATCTTTCTTCTCCGCCTCTTCTTGTATCGTGCGAAAGCCGTGCCTTGATTTGGACACCGACACGTCGTACCCCGACTCGTCGGTGAAGCTGTTGTACTCCGCTGCTCCGGCAGCAGTGGGCTTGCTGGGATCGGCAGGGTCGGATTTGCCGCTGTCGGAAGCGAGCTTCACCAGGGCGGAGTAGGGGCCGCCCCTGGCCATGAGGTCGGCGTGGAGGCCGGACTCGACAACGGCCCCGCGGTCGAGGACAGCGATAGTGTCGGCGTTGCGGACGGTGGCGAGGCGGTGGGCGATGACGACGACGGTGCGGCCGACGGAGATGCGGTCGATGGACTGCTGCACGACGGCCTCGGACTCGGCGTCCAGCGCGCTGGTGGGCTCGTCCAGCAGCAGGATGCGCGGGTCGCGGATGATGGCGCGCGCGAGCGCGATGCGCTGCTTCTGTCCCCCTGATAGCTGGGCCCCACGGTCCCCAACCTGAACGTCGCCGTCCCAAATTAGATTGATTTTTTTTGAAAAAAAAAGTAAAATTTGATTGCTCACCTGCGTGTCGTAGCCGTCAGGGAGGCCCAGGACGAAGGTGTGAGCATTAGCCTTGGCGCAGGCGGAGATGGCCTCCTGCCTCGTCGCGTTCTCCTTGCCCATCATCACGTTCTCTATGATGGAGGCGGAGAAGAGGATGGGCTCCTGCCCAACCAGGCCAATCTGCGACCTCAGCCACTTGAGATTCAGCGACGCCAGATCCTGGCCGTCCAACGTGATCGACCCTGCACCAACACGGCACAAAAAGATTGTCATGGACCATCGATCCCTGTCGTGCAACTGCAGCGCACGGCATGTTTCGTGCTACACTTGCTGTGCATCACCTCGCGTCGGGTCGTAGAACCTCTCGATGAGCGCGAACACGGTGGACTTGCCCCCGCCGCTGATGCCCACCAGCGCCAGCGTCTTGGCCTCCGGGATGGCCAGGTTGAGGTTGTAGAGGACCATCGCCTCCGGGCGCGACGGGTACGCGAACTCCACGTCCTTGAACTCCATCCGCCCCCTCACCGAGGACAGCGCCCGCCCGCCGGCGCCGTACGCGTCGATCTCCGGCGCCCGGTCGATGATCTCGAACACCCGCCCCGCCGCCACCGTCCCCTGCGCGAACTGCGCCAAGTAGGACAGCGATAACGCCAAGCCCCTGCACGGTCGTTTCCAAGGCACCACGCATCAGCGAGAAGAACGTATTGCTGCAACAGCAAATGGCACGTTGGCGCCGCGCAAGGTTCTTGGTAGTGCGTACCTTCCTCCGACCATCACGCCGAAGAAGCAGGCGATGGCATCGCCGCCTTTGATCTCCCCCTTGGCGACGAGCTTGGAGCCGTACCACAGCGCCAGCGCCCACTGGGAGTAGGTGACCAGGTAGATCACACCCATGCCGGCGCCCTTGGCGAAGCCCATCTTTATGCCGATCGGCGCCGACTTGTCCAGCCAATCCGCGTACTTGTCGGCGAGCCGGTCCTCCATCACGAAGGACAGCACCGTGCGGATCGAGCTGATCGCCTGCTGCGCCACGTTGCCGGCGCGTTGGTACGATGCCTAGTTCAATCACAAATTTTCAAGAACAGCAAAAGGTATAGTAGATTGATTTCAATCCATGTGCACCACTGATAGGTGAGAACGACTAGCTGCGAATGGGGGCGGGGAGTGATCGGCTCAGCTGACCTCTTCCTTGGCGGTAAGGCCGCCGTAGACGGCCTTGTAGGCGATGCCGCAGGACATCATGACAGGCGTGACGGCGAAGACGGCGAGAGCTATCCTCCATGATTTGGCGAAGCCGACCACGTAGCCGAAAATGAAGGTGAAGACGTGGTGCACAAAGCCGGCCATCTTTACATATGTACAACGGATCGAGCAATTACTTCTGTTCCGTATATATACCAACAATATATTTCATCAATTGGTGTGTGCCCCGTTACCTACCTTCTCTCCCATGACTTCCTGGATTTGGGCAACGTCACTGGAGATGCTGTGCATCACCTCGCCGGTGCTCACCTCTGTGTCGAAGAACCCGATCTCCTGCCTTAGCACCGCCTTCAGGTACTCCCGCCGTATTCGCAGCGCCGACCTCTCGCCGATGATCCTCCAGCACGTGATCTCTGCACGTTTAGGGAGTCAGAAATAGATTCAAGAAACTCCCAAAGAACATGTCATCGATCGCTCGGGGGGAAAAGCAACATGTGCCCACCAAGATAGGCTCCTATGACGACAACTACGGCAAGGAACGCCATGTACACGCTGATCTGCATCAAACATGGAATGAAAAGAATTAGGCAATTGGCTCCTAAAAAAAGCACAAGACTTTGTAGCAACTTAGCTAGCTAGGAAATTTAGGAATTTGCTAAATGGTACTCGAGTGTGTTTTTTGTGTTTGTGAGTACTCTAATTTTTTTTGTTCGTTGGATGTTGCTTTGTGATCCACGTCATGCATTGTAATTTTTTTGGAATGAACAATGTGATAAGGGAGTAATAAATTTATTTAGGGTCGTCGAGAACCAAAGCATAAACAAAGGTATGATTTTTCTTGTTTTTGTTGTATTTCTTTTAGTATATTTGTTCATCTTTTTTTATAAACTATCACATCATATTTTACATAATTGAAGTTATGTAAAACTAGTATATAATTGATGTAAAAAGACTATATAGAAAAGAATATTATGTGTTAGGGCATTCCTCAATGTATCCTAATGACTAATGAGCAAAGTTGATCGCAGACGTGCAGTAAACTAGAGCATCCTATGTCTAAACAATTGGTACTCTTTAACAAAATAGTACTTAAATAGGAGTGGAGGAGACAAAGTGATTTTATCTATTAGATCTAGATCTAAGAGCTTAAATTTTGAGTATTATTTAGTAACAAAACATTCAAGTACTTCCTAGACACAATCGGAAATTTATGGTGTTTGGGCCTTGCTCGTGGCACTGACGCACCTGCTTGACGTCCTCCATCATCTGCGTCTTGTCGGCGTTCACGATCTTGTTGACAAAGTTCCCGAACAGGTACGAGTACCACGGCAGCGAGCCGCCGTTGACCATGGCGCCGACGCACCCTAGCAGGAGGAGCACAATGTCCAGCGGCGTCGAGTACTTGAACAGCCCGGCGACGCTGACAGGCTTCCCGACCCTCACCTCGATCTCGCCGTCGTCCTCCTCGTTGAAATCGTAGTCGCCGCCGCCGTCCTCGTCGCCGTAGTACCTGCTCTGGCTGTACGACGTGACGCTGATGTCGTAGCCGAAGCTGGGCGCCTCCCGCCGCGCCGGGGTGACGTAGAGCTGGTCGTGGTTGTCGCGCGAGAACGAGACCTCGCGGGAGACAGGTGTGTGCGTGCCGCTGTACCTCACCAGCGCCCTGTCCCCGGTGTCGTGGCCGCGGGCGGTGTAGACAGAGGCCGCGACGACGCTGTCGTCGTTGCTGGCGAAAGAAGTGTTCGGCGCCACAACAATGGCCCGGCTCGCGTCTGTCACGACGCTCTGGAGCTCCAGCCGCTTGCCGCCGGGTCGGTGCGCCGCCGACGAGCGGTCGTTGTAGAGCCGGCCTAACCGTCTCGACAAGTAGTAGTCCCTCGCCGTCCGCCGGAACAGCGCCGGGCCACGCCGTCCAGCGACGTCCGATCCCGTCGGGGCCCAGGGCCCGACGGCCGCACCGAGGCCGTGCGGCTGCGCCCACGACGTGTCCGGCTGCCACGACACGGAGCTCTGCCACGACATGTCATCGACATCCTGGCGCCGTAGCCAGCGCGGGGCAACCCCGCCGGCAAAGGAGCTGGAATTATCAGGGGTAGGGTAAGGGCTGCGCGCGCCTCGGCGACGCCGGCCTTGCGGGCCGGAGCGGGACAAGGAGAAGTCGGCCATGCACTCTCGCGGCGGAAGCGCGGGCTAGAGCGCCAAGACGTGGCGTTGGGTTACATAAAAGGGCGGTTCCTTGGGTGTAGCTTCTGATGCTCGCCGCTTGGACGCGAGCGGTCGAGGCGCCGGTCGGGACGGCCCTAGGATACGACGCCGCTTGGACGCGAGCGTTCGAGACGCATGCGCGCGCGCCAGATCACCGTATTCGTGAGCTCTTGTACGAGCGTCTGAGCTATAATATTTGTGGAATCTAGTATACCAAATACCTGTATGCATATGTTGCTTAATTAGACCGTACATCTGTGAAAAAAAACATGGTTATTTTATAATGGAATCTTAGCGCTGTATTTTGACTATTTTGTGTTTGGGAGGTGATCGTTGTGCCGTATTAATTGATTATGACATTGGGTGTAAATTGTGTTTGATACTTGATTTGATCACCCCTCTGGTTTTGTGAACTGGTGATTCTGATCTGTGTTGGTTAATTCGCCTCAGCAGAGAGTAAATATTTCGTGCCTTTTTGCGTCGTTGTATGCGTACCAAGTCCCAAGTATACATAGATAAGCACGATAGCTTCGACAAATGGAGGTAGAAGCTTCTTAGGCTCCAGGCATCAGTTTGGATGTAGCGTCTGTATATCTTGTGCTGTGGATTCAACAGTAAACATGTGGAGCCTGGATAGAAATTGTTCTTTTATGTGATCAAAGCTGTCAACACCAATGAACTAATGAATGTGACACGGTTGGAAGTTTAGCAACTTACCACGGAGATCTTCTCTCTCTCCTCCAGCAGGATCTGCTGGCCTATGAGCTGCGATCATCCCATTCGTCACGACAGGCCAAGAAAACCGCCCAAGAATAAACCCTAGGCCCTTTTTCTTCCCATTCTACTATTCTCGTCTCTCGTTCTCTACTTCGCAATGTGCAACTTGAGCGTTGTTGAAGTGCGCAACGCAACGATCTGGAAAGCAGCAGGACAATTGTTTTGTGTTTTCATTTTGTTTTCGCTGACGTGTGGAGTAATTCAGATAGTGGTACACCGCTCAACCCCTGGGTCATGATTGCATAATAGTTCGGTTGTCTTTTGTGCTAAGCTTCTTCCAAATGGCAAGGAAACAACACGTTTCATCAGCAGTGACGGGTGAGAAATGTTTTCCTTTAGGGAGAGCAGGCACATGGATTTGATTACTTGGTTAGGTACCGACAGAAGTCAGTCATGGGAATCAGTACGCAAAACTTGCAGCAGTCCGAAAGTATTTCTGAACAAAATCCTATAGTTTACTAAAACAGTAATAATTCAAATAACCATCGTGCTAACATTTCAAGTTGGAAACGACGAGCATATTACATTAAAAAAATATACAAGGTTTGAAATGTTCATTTCAGCAGCGGAAGTACGACAGATATATACTACAGCGCAGTTTTTTTTTTCAAACGAAAAATGTGGGATACCTAGACCTAGGAGGAACCAGGTATCGATTTAATTAAAAACAATTAGGCACCCAAATCCGAGCAGGAGAGGACACCATCCTGGCTGGTGGGGATGTACACCCGCATCTCTTACCAACCAAGCTACGCTCTTTATGACCGTCCTAAAGCTAATCGAAATTTTTTCAAAGAGAAAAACAACATCAATCGAATTTTTGGCCGTAAAATAATAATACTAATTCCAAGGTTCAACAAACAGCGTCTAAGCTCAGCTTCCTGAAAGCTAGCCATTTCTGATACTACGAAGACATGCATTATAATTTTACAAGAAAGTTAGCCAATTCATGAAAAAGGGGGAGGAAAACAAGAAAAAAATCAGTGGCCCGTTTCATGGTTTTTAAAACAACAGGGAAAAAGCCCCCCATCCCCATTTTTTTTTTAATTAAAAACCTGTTTCATGGTTCAGGTGAAAACTTCCAGTAAACGGCTGCTGGTGCATCCCTGCTAAGGAGGCATAACCCTGTAGAACAACCAAAAGTCAGAAATGCGGGAAAAAAAATTCTTCTGTATAATTTTGAGAGTAGATGCTAACATGCACTGCTGCAATTATTGGGCCTTTGTATAGAAACTAATATTCTGTATAACCAAAAGTAAGAAATGCAGAAAAACCATGGTGTTTAGGTACCAAAGCTGGTCTGGAGGAAGAACACAGATGATAAGGATGAGTCGCCAGGGACGGAAGAAGAATTCTGGGGAAGAAATACTTGTATTGATTCTCCTCCCGTTGTTACAAACGTTGGACCCTTTATATATATCAAGAGGGCCAAGTCTTAAACCGAAATAGTTGGAAACTGAAACTACTCCTAATTGAAATAGACCCTGAATTGTAAACTACTCTATCTTGAACCTTTTGTATTTAAATCATTACTGTGTCAGTGCTGGTACTGGATCCTGACGAAGCTATCCGTAACATTTCCCCCATCCTTTTGAAATAGCTCGTCCGCGAGCTAGTAATCAGGGAATTGTCGCGCTTCACCCAAGTTTCATCCGGTTTGTGCGTGGAGTCAGATTGCCACTGCACCCATAGCTCCCACACACGGTGATTCAGCCGAGCTCTGATAACGCGTGCCGGTTGAAGCTGGACATGTCCATGATAGAGGGGAGGCAAAGTCGGCATATGGATAGGAGGGCTGTCATGAAATGGTTTGAGACTGGAAACGTGAAACATGTTATGAACGCCGGTCTGGGACGGTAGGAATCTCTAGACGATAGGCAACCTGACCAACTTTAGAAAGCACCTTGTAGGTCGAAAAAAAGTGGGCGCAACTTGGTATTAAGACCTGGAGCAATAGAAGAAAGTTGGCGCTGATGTAACCGCAGCCACACCCAATCCCCTTCCTAAAAATGTAGCTCCCTCCATTTGGTATCGACCAAACTCTTCATATGTTGTTGAGATTGAAGTAGCCGCAAACGAATTTCCTAGATGAATTCATCCCGGTCGGCCAACAATTTCTGGACGCCAGGGACTGCATTAGAGTCATCGTCATGCCGGATCAACGATGGAGGTAGGCGTCCATAAACCACTTCGAAAGGAGTGGCCTTGAGAGCAGAATGATAGGATGTGTTGTAACAAAATTCAGCCCAGGCCAACCACTGAGGCCATGTCCGCACCCTGTCGCCACATAAATAATGGATGTACATCTCAGTCGTCCTATCCTATTAACGACCTCAATTTGCCCATTGGATTGTGGATGATAAGCGGTACTCATGTGCAACTTCACACTGGCTAATCAGAAGAGATCCTTCCAAAAAGCACTTGTAAAGATTTTATCACGGTCACTAACAATAGACTCAGGAAATCCATGTAACCACACAATGTGATCGAAGAATACTTGTGCCACCGAAGGAGCCGTAAAGGGATAACTCAAGGGGAGAAAATGAGCGTATTTGGAAAATCGGTCAACCACTGTCATCAGTATGACATATTTGTGGGCAACTTGGGGGGCAAACCCTCGATGAAATCCATGCTAATATCGGCTCAAACGCGATGAGGCACTGGATGGGGCTGAAGCAACCCAATTGGATGCAATTGCTAAGATTTATACTTCTGGCATGTGATGCATTGGCGAATAAATAGCTGAAGCAAGTCAGCAACCGTCGGCCCCCTGGTATATAGAAGCTCACCTGAATACAATGCCAAGTCTCGGTAACACCTTCATGTCCGATGGAGTGTGCAACCGAAAAATATGTTAGACCCCTGGGAAATCAGTGAGCACAAAGATGCGGCACCGAAAAAGCAAGAGGCCATCCACAAACTCCCATTCAGCATATTTGTTGTTCCAGGACATGTGATTTGAGTTGGCGCCGCAAATCGTCGCAATAAGCAAAATCAGCGGTCGAGACAGCGTGTAGGGAAAGATCCTCATGTTGACGTGAGAGTGCATCCGCCACAATGTTATCCTTGCCTGGTTTGTACTCCACGGTGAAGTCATAATCGAGCTTGGTAATCGACCAATGTTGTGGCACCATTGTCAACCATTGATCCAACAAATGTTTCAAGCTTTAGTGATCTGTCCGAACCCTAAAACTGCGACCCCAGATGTACAGACACCAGTGTCAGATGGTGTAAACCAGTCCAATGAGTTCACGTTCGTAAGCGGGAAGTTGGACTTGATGCGCAGAGACTGCTTTGCTAAAAAAAAAAAACAATGGGTCGACCTCCCTGGTGCAACACTGCACCAAAACCAGTACCTGAAGCATCGCAGTCAATCACGAAATCTTTGAAGAAATCAGGCCGCTGCAAAATAGGAGCCGCGACGATGATCTGCTTCAAAGTATCAAAAGCAGCCGTGGCTTCCTCGGTCCAATGAAAACCCTCCTTGCAAAGAAGTTTGGTGATGGGAGCCGCAATATACCCGAAGTCTTGCATAAACTTGCGATAATATCCAGCGAGTCCAAAGAATCCTTGCAAGCTGATACTACAGGGGCGTGGCCAATCAAGCATCACCGACACCTTCGCCTGATCCATGGCCACCCCAACGGAAGAGATGACATGCCCAGATAGGACATGGGAATGATGTAAAAATCCATGGAAAACTTTGATGGGGTAATGGACATGGGAGCCGAGTAGCAAAAACCACCGCAGTCAATCCGATCGTCGTTAGCCACTTTGCCCCTGAGCCCGTTGTGAGGTTGGATGGGCAAGTTGAGTGCAGACACACAAGCTTGATTGAGGAAATTATGGGTGGATCCCGTGTCAAATAATGTCGTCCCCTCGAACTCCCCCTTGTGGTCCCTCAGTTACATCGTTTGTGCAGTGCAGATACCCAAAAAGCATCTTAGCCCCTAAAAATTTTGGTAATTAATGACAGTATGTGAATACAGGACTAACATGTTTACTGAGTGTTTGAAAGGTTTAGTCCCAGTGACGAATGTGACATGGAAATGCAAGCTAAGAAGTTAACATGAAGATCAATATGGTCCAAGACAAAGGTATTAATAGCCTAGGTCTTTTCTTTTTACCAGTCTTTGGAGATTTGGTGGAAGATAAGATTATAGGCTATGTCGTACTATTAAGAGGGATCATGATTGGTAACTTGACTGCATGTTTTTGTGCCATTTGGATCAATTTAGAATCATGCACGTACTTAGAATTCAATTTGAAAGTCAACTATGCATTCTCAGAAAAATCGATAATACCAAAGGTTACTTGGCGGTACTACAGGAATGCGTTATGACCGGGAAAGTAGTGTGATACTACAGCACCCCAGTCAGACCATTTTTAGTTGGTGGTACACTTTTTACAGAAAGGTGTTTTTGAGCATATTTTCTTCCCTGGAAAACAGGGGTACTTAGGTTTAGTTGGCGGAACTACTGCATCGCGGTATAACCGCAATTCTTGAGTGGAACTATCACATGTCAGTAGTACTGAATAAGTGAGCAGTACGTTTTTTCCAGACAGGGCCAGCTTTGGGCCTCAAGGGAAAGCGGTAGTACTGCTTCATGAAAAAGGAACTACCGCACTTACAAAAGCGGTAGTACCGCACCGCAAAAATAACGACTAGTTCAGAAGCATTAACTTCACATGTTATAGCCGTTACTGTGCAGGTGCAATAGTACCGGCCGATGAACAGTGGTATTACCACATTTGCTGAAAAATTTAGGGATATGCCCCTACCGGTCGAATTGGTTGGTGGGGGGTATAAATTCACCCCCACCAGCTCAAGGACAATATGGATTAACTCCATTGAACATCCTTGAGCAAATAGAGCTCCTCAAACACCTCATTCACTCCATTTTACATCTCTTGAGGTTGTTGAGCCAAAATTCAAGTGTCTCTTGAGGTTGTTGAGCCAAAATTCAAGTGCATCCATTCAAGATTGATACTTGGCACTTGATCGTCGTCAAGCAAAGATCGTGGTTTATTACTCATGGTGCTTACCGGCACCTAGACGACTTGGCAGGAGTTTGCGTGGTGATGTCTTTAAGAAGATTGTGAAGAGGTCCGACGCCAAATTGTGAGTGGCTCGGTGTTCGCCATCTCCGGAGCGGAATAAGAACAACCACTAGTGGAATCGAGGAGTAAGTCTTAATTCGTGGAACTGGTGCAAATCGCTTAGGTTTTCCTCAACGTGGACTAGTGAAGATCGACAAGTCTTTGATACCACGGCAAAACAACGCATATCATTTGGTTATTTCTTTGCCTCTACTTTCCGCATTTCTAGCAATTGAACTTGTTCTATCTTGTTGAGCTAGAAACATTTGGAGGAGGATTATGTCGTGGCACCATAGCAATACTAGCATTGTGTAGGTCTTATATCTTTACTATTATAAAAGAAGGAATTGGTGGTTGGTACGGCCTCCCTCCTCTCTTCTCAGCCATCCGATTTGATTTAGACAATTCGTCTCTCCACTTCTCTATCTCAGGATACAACCGCCCACCTCCTCCACTTTTCCCATCTCATCGCGTATTCTGGCCACCTTTCTCTCTATCGCTTGCTCTCTAATGTTTTGATGTGTGAAGTTAGCTAGGCAGTAAGTGTTGTATCATTATTTTTATGACTCTGTTGCAACGCACGGATCTCTAACTAGTTAAATCAAAATCTTTCTTAGCCCTTGTCTTGTAAAAAATAGTTTTAGAAAGCAAGAATTTTTAGAACCTCCTATTAACACCCCTCTGGTCGGTTATCCTTGATCCTACATACCCGTAACCACGAGCAAGGAGATCTCTTGTTCCGTCTTATGGATGAACGGGTCATCCACCCTATCCTTGGCCTCGTAGTCGACCTCAGGCTCTAACCAAAACAAACATTTACAACGATTGCCCCTCGTGAATTGCTCGTCACACTTGAAGCATAAGAAACATTGTCGCCGGTCGGCCATCTCGACAGTAGACAGTTGTTGGAACACCCCAATCCAGGTTTCTGTGGTGGCAATTGGGCTGGATGGCAGCTGGACTAGCGAAGGTACTGGTGGAGTTGGAGCACGAGCGATCGGAGGAAACAAAGCGTGAGCACCGAACTTAGTGGCAAATGATTGCTTGTTGGCTGTTGTCGGATGTGCTACAATGGGCTGTAGCCGATCATATGCGCTCGCCAAGTTCATTGCCTACTACAGCGAAGTCGGCCCCTCCCAACTCAATGTGATTGCGCACCGATTCGGTGAGCCCAGCTGTGAATAACTCGATCTAATGAGTGTGGGTTTGATAGGTGTGGAAATATTGATCACACTTGGTCAACCAAGCAATGGGATCAACAGACCCATCATAAATCGACAATTCCAGGCGAGGTAGCCTTGGTCGATCTAGGCGTAGACGGCCTGCTTCTTGGCATGGATGGTAATCCTGGGGATCCTCATATGCTTCCCCCTGAAGAAGGCATCGTTCTGCACCGCCCACGGCCCTGGGCGTGTCGTGGGTGTTAGTCGGCGAAAACCTGAGGCACGACAAGTGCCAAGTGGGCATCCTCAGCAGGTATTGGTAACGGAAGCAGGCTAGAGCTGCTATGCGCGGTAGATATCGTCCCGGCTGGAGAGGGGTGGAGGTAGTGCTGCGTGATGCGCGCAAGGCATCAAACAGTTGACGCATCCAATGTTAACCCAAGCGTTAGGCGGGCGGTGGGTGGCCGCCTAGCGCCTAGGCAGCCAAATAGGTGCTGCATGAAGTCACAAGAGTATTGAGTTGCTACATCCCATTCAAGTCTGATACAACATCAATCCAAGGATCTCCAACTTGATGGCATGCCACACATCAATCACTAGTCGAAAATCCAACCATTGGTGGGAAATGGGAATCATGTTTCTAGGACTAGTCAGCTCGGCTCGAAAAGTATGAGGGCGATGGATGCAAAATTGCAAATCCTAACAGCAATAAGGAGATTTGGGCGCTGTTGCGCCGTTCAATTCAGATGGAGGCAGAGAAGAGGAGGCACTGTTACTTGGGGGATGACTAGACGAGGCGCGCCGACAGGGAGGGTTGGAGGCGTGCGAGACATCGATGAGGAGCGGGGGAGGAGCGAGCCCAAGGAGGCGGTGGGGACAGGGAGCCGAGAATGAGCCAAAGGAGGCAGCAGGGACGGACGATGAGCTGAGGACCCACTAGAGGCGGCGATCGGTAAGGACAGGGAGCCTAAGAGGAGACAGAGGCGGCGGCGGCACGCACGCAAGGCACAGACACACAATAAGGAGATGAGTTGGGGTTACCCCTTTTTAGCGTGAACCCATGTGCATGTCGCCGCCTCGGAGCGCCCAGTGTCGCGTCACCGTGCCTTGCCCGTCTAGGTCTGTCTGGGACCGATGTTGACTGCCTAAGCAAGCCGAGCACCTAGGGCGCTGACTATGCCCGAGTCGCGGCTCCCAACCTACACCCAGCGCCTAGGCGAACACTAGACGCATCTCTATGGCCAACTTGTCGAAGCGCTGATCCGAGGCCAATTGTTGCTCACGGAACCGTTTAGGATTAGGATTGGCGGCTTAGATGTCTGAGATGGCATGGAGCTGTTCGGATTAGGATTGTTCCACTGCATGAAGCCTGGCGTCACACGGAGGATCATGTTTGGGTGGCATGGTAGGTGGGATCGGTGTCTCTGATACCAAATTGTTAGGTACCGAAGCTGGTTTGGAGGAAGAAGAACGCAGATGATAAGGATGAGTCACTAGGGAAGGAAGAAGAATTCTGGGGAAGAAATACTTGTATTGATTCTCCTCCCCTTGTTACAAACGTCAGACCATTTATATATCAAGAGGGCCGAGTCTTAAACTGAAATAGTTGGAAACTGAAACTATTCCTAATTGAAATAGACACCGAATTATAAACTACTCTATCTTGAACCTTCTGTATTTGAATCATGACTTATGTCGGTGCTGGTACTGGATTCCGACGAAGCTATCCATAACACATGGTTAGACTTTTGTGATTATAATTCTCAGATCATATGCAATCATGCTCTTTCGCGAACATCAGTCTAAAATCTGCTAGCATGGGAAATAGTAATTGTCTTACGAAGTAAAAAGCCAATGTGTCATACCTGATTTCCCTGCACATCTCCATGAAGGGCGTGCTGATGGAAGATAGAAACAGAAGCATCCAGTGATTGTCATGTGTATGAACCTCAATCTGAAGTAAAGAATTAGAAGAAACTTTTTGATTAAAAGGTTGTGTTTGATCAACTTACATGGTTAGGCTGATTATTTGATTGCACGTGTTGTTGATCTATAAATGGCACTGGAACATTTAAAGAAGAGCTTGGAGTTTGTGAAATTCCATCATTCAAAAATTCTTGATTGCCTGTATTTGCAGACTTGGTATCCTTCTTCCATCTTGTCATGAAATATTTTTGCGGCAACTCCTTTATATTTCTGAAATCAAGGACTTTCAACACATGGCAACACTGGATACCCATTGATTCAAATTTTTTACAACTGCAAACAACAGAGAAGTCACTGGATTCAAACCTAACATAGTGCTCCCCAGGTTTATCTGTTACTGCTACTCTATACTCAGATGCAATTCCAGACTCCCCACAACTGTAAATCACTGAATCCACAAACATCTCAAACTCTCTGCGAAAAATTTCAAAAACCACTGGTGTGTACATGTTGGCAGCTTGTCTCAGCATTTTCGAGGGAGGTATTCTGGGGAAGCTTTGGCTTGCATGAAAATCAGCTTGTAGCTCTGCATACCGATGCTCATCCAGCACTCTTTCGTAGTGCTTGAAGAAAGACAACAAATCAAACTGTGGACTCAAGTACTTTTTCAAGACATTGCTGACACTTTCCAACTGCAATGAACTTTTTATATCCGCAGTGAATATATGTCGATTGTAGACTGAAGCCCATTTATCTCGATTTTGAAATAACTTATGAAGCCATTCGTTGTTTCTTAGATCATACTTCTCTAGCATAGTTCTCCATCCTAGCAAGAAGCTCTCTTCCTCCTCATAGTCATAAACACATTTGCTGAAATCCTTTGCAAATGTCTTAGAGCCTTGGAAGATGTGATTAAGGTGTTTGACAGCATTTTGGTACACTTGCCATGGACAAAGACAATGAACTGTACCTGGCCATGCTGCCGTTATGGCAGCACCTGCAGCCATTGATTGATCTGTCAAGATTGTTTTTGGCTGCTTTCCATCTGTAGCAATCTTGAACGTGTCGAACAACCACTTGATCGACTCCATTGATTCATCATAAAGCAAAGCTGCACCAAATATGGAAATTTGCTTGTGGTGATTCACTCCAAGGAAGAGAGTTAATGGCCTGCCATGTGCATTTATCTTGTAGGTCGTGTCCAAACAAACCACATCACCGAAGTAGCTGAAGTCAATTCTAGATTTGGAATCAGCCCAGAAAATGTTGGTCAGTTTGTCATCCTCATCAAGCTGGACAGCATAAAAGAAAGAAGGATTGTTTAGCTGCATGCTCTGCAGGTACTTTACAGCAGCTCCTGCATCACCAGGTTGCATATTTTTCATACGCTTTGAACGAAGGGAACTCCTGTAATCTGCCGGGAGGAAATTGACATTTCTAAAAGCTCCTGCCTGCCGCACCAAAGAGCCACTAGAAAACCTTGACGGTGTTGTCGAATCTTCTGAGGAGTCTGCTTCAGTTGTTTGTAGCTCAGTAAGTACCCTCTGGGATCTCAGCATGTGCATGGTTGACGGGGGTGCTGGCTGATGGTTATGATCTGCTACAAATTCAGCAATACGATATTTACCATCTGATGTAATCTTAATTGTCATCCGTGCAGGGCACCCTATTCTTGTTTCTGGCCGTGGCCTTTTGACTTCTTTAGCTCCTTTCTTGTCCTTACGGAAACCTTCTCTCGAGCATACAAAGGTTCTTGACCTTGTGATGTTCTCAGCTGATTTGTCCGACGAACTCTTACGAACACTGAAGCCCACGTGTCCAGCATACCTGTTGTAGAACTCGTATGCTTTATCTTCATTGTCAAATTCCATGCCGAGTTCCGGCACCATTTTTGCAATTGTGGCATCATCTATGGTGGCATCAGAATCAATAACTTTTCTCGTTTTCCCCTGCTTGTAGAAGATCCAAATGACTCATGATTTAGCATGCTGAATTAAACAGAACTAAAAACTTATACTAAAGAAGACTTCAAAATAGAATACTTCTTTTTTGTGCTTGTTTTGAGTATAGATGAAAAAAGATTTCTTTTAACAGTTTTGAATATGTATGGCATTCGCCAAGCCATATTAATACAAAATATGTTGCCCTACTATGAATGAATGGTAGAGACAATCTATCATAAGTACATTTCAGTTTAAAACACACAATTCAAGCACCAGAGAATTTGAGGTGAACATAGAAAGTTCTCCTGATCCTTAATAGCCAATGTTAGTCAAGTAAAAAACAACAGAGTGCACTTGAACAGTAGAGTTTTGCTCTAGAGAGAGCATAAACCAATGGCACAATCTTTCATAAAAAAAAAATATATGCGTTTCTGCTATGGCCTAGGACCCCGGCAATGCATGCAGCAGGCTTGTGAACAATACCGTGGGGTACTGCAGCATCAGATGAATAGTACCATGCAGTAGTGTAGCACCATGAACAGCACCGCGCGGTACTATAGCGCCGTACGTCGTATGAACAGTAGCCCACGGGCGACGTGTTATCTATTTAGTTAGTTTCCTTATTATTTGGATTTGTTTTCTTCTAGATTTAAATATCCTATTATTAGATATTAGTTTTCTTAATATAGGGATAGATTTCTTAGAGGCCAAGTTTAGCCATCCATATAAAAGGGACGACATTGTATCTATTATCATTAAGCAAAGAAATAAATAAAGTTCTCTAGTCTTCTTCTCTTCTTCAACAAGCCTCAGTGCTTTGGCGGCGACATGGCCAGCCGATCAAGAGCGAGTGTCCTACCCTCGGTTCTCGGATATGTACCTAACCACCACGTATCACATCATTTAGTATCAGAACCACTCACCATGGCTTCCGATGTTGAATTATCTCCCTTAGATATGTCACCACTTTCCCCGACGCTAGCGTTGCACTAGTCACATTGCCACCTTCACCAACAATGACTCCTCTTCAAGCTTCACCTTTGGTGTCTTGGACAAGGAGAAAGGTTGTCGTTGTCCAATGGTGTCCACACGACCGACCGACACGATGCCTCCGCAAGTGTGGAGCACAACGGTTGCCATTGGAGTCAACGACGTCGTATCTCTCCCGCAATTGTTGCATCTTAGGGCAAGAAGAATGCCACTGCTGCCCTGCATCGATTGCCTTTGCTACCGATGACTACTGCGACGTCAACCGACGCTGGATTGTTGCTATCCTCGTTGTTGTTCAACAAAACTTCACGGATCTTCTTCCATGTAACATGACATCATCATCGTGCCCTCTCGTCGACATGGAGTTACGAAGGATTTTAACCATAACAGCCACCTGAAAGCTCGATGACGAGTTGTCTTGCCGCGAGAGGTGTAATATTATAGCCTAGGATCCCAACGATGCACGCAGCAGGCTTGTAAACAATACTGTGGGGTACTGCAGCAGTGGATGAACAGTACCCATAGCGAATGAACAGTACCACACGGTACTATAGCGTCGTATGTCGCGTGAACAGCAGCAGCTCACGGGTGCCATGTTATCTATTTAGTTAGTTTTCTTATTATTTAGGTTTATTTTCTTTTAGATTATTTGCATGTATTAGATATTAGTTTTCTTAATATAGGGATATGTTTGTTAGTGATTAAGTCTAACCATTTCTATAAAATGGACAGCATTGTACCTATTTTCATTAAGCAAAGAAATAAACAAAGTTCTCTAGTCTTCCTCTCTTCTTCAACAGGCCTAAGAGTCTTGGCGACGGCATGGCCAGCCGATCAAGGGCGAGTGCCCTACCCTCGATCCTCGGACCCATACCCAATGACCATGTACCACATCAGTTTCAATCTGATTTGAGTCTATTGACAGGCATTGTAATTATAGGACCTATAAACCAACATAGCAGGAAAGAAATTGATTAAACACAAGGCTATAGCCAACACTGATGAGTGATGAAAACAAAGAAGTATATAACATAGGTGGTGAAAAACAACTAGCACCCACCTTTGCCCATGCTATCCCACATGCATTGCATAAAGTCCTCCGTCCCTCTGGTCCACGACGCATATGAGGCGTCGCATTTGCACTGATGCCACAGCGTAGGCACCTGAACAACTATAACATAGAAGTTAGAAATTATCTCACTGCCATGCAGTATTGAGGCCTTGACTGAAGAAAGAAAGAAAAATTGCATTCACTGCATGCTGTTGATATTCCAAAATTCATTGGCATGCTACAACTTTGCTACTGTACAGTACAAGGCAATATGTTAGCCAAAATAGCAACTCAATTAACGTGTTACCATATGCATAGGACACCCATTGAGAATTTTATTGTTTACACACACCCTTCAGAGGAGACATTATATAATGATCAAGTGATCAGCTACTCTATTAATCTATTTGAATGCAGATCTCATTACCACAACTACAAAAGGCCCCCGTAGAACAGTTAAATGGACCACGACTACAGTTGCAATACTTATTATCTGAATGGCTCCTATGCTTACAAAGACAAGCTTTAGCTGTACAAATGCTAGAGTTTTACTACCCCCCGGCCCTCCAGTGACATTGCCTAGCTGCAGCTATATATATATATATATATATATATATATATATATATATATATATATATATATATATATATATATATATATATATATATATATATATATATATATATATAGGTATTGCCGAGTCTTCTACTTCAACGTACGGATTCAAGCCCAGTAGGTCCACTCCGACTTAAAAAGAACCTTGCTTCAAATGTCCATTGGGAGTTCTAACAGATGGTAGCTTCTATAGCGGATGTCGCCGCTGGTCACATACGTGTGTACGTATACATATACATATAGCTTTACACATTAGCTCGTAGCTATTTGTGTTTTTTTTTTGGCACCTCCTTTTCAAGCTAGTGCTCATGTCAAAATTCGTTGCATAGATCAAAATCTTGACGCTAAACTGTTCAATACAAAGGATAGTTTTTAATTTTCTTCACCTGGTAGGCTCGTCGACCCTGTCATCACCTTCACCATCGCCAGCACCAACACCAATGTCCCCCTCGTCCTCGACCTCAGGGGCGGACCTAACGTGGGGCATGGGGTTCAGTTGAACCCCCCAAAAATTATGGAAACTAAACTGCTATTAGTACTACACCACGCAGCAAACAAATCCGCAACAAAGTGTATGGATTGGAGTGTCCATCCCATAACGAAAATTTTGGATGAGATTGCTCACAGGATAAAACTCACTCTTAGAACAACAATCCAAGCAAGCTAGGGTTTCCTTACCAACGAAAGAAGAAATCAATCCAAGCCCGGATGGATCTCCACTCCACGCCAGTCCAGTACAGCGGAGGAGGAGGACGACGACGGCGCCTACGGGAGAAGAATTCCTCCGCTTCGAGGTGGCAAGCGTGCTTCGGTGTAAGGAGGCCTAGAGGTGTGTTCGGAGTGAGAATCTGAGACAAACGGGGAAGCCAATCGCCGCCGCCCGTGTCCAGGGGAACTGGGGAAGAAGGAAGAGAAGGACGACGGAGGAGGACGCCGAGGAGGCGGCGGCGGGGAGAGGCACGCAAGCGGGCGACGCGCTGCGAGGAGGGAGGGGGCTGTGGCGGCGCTTCTGCTTTGGTCTGGACGGAGACAAAATGGGGATCGAACGTTGGGGATTGTATGCAGCACTTGGCGGCGAAGGAGTTGTGGTGGGCTGAGCCAGCATGCAAATAGTTCTGGTATAGTGGGGTGGGCCAATAGAGTCTAAAAAAATGTGAGTATTTCGCGGGCACATGGGTGAAGCAGGTACGGGTGAGTGTCATCTACAAGGGTGAGAAGTAGTCAGATTCGGTCAGATATTTTAGATATTAGATTTGGTCAGAGCCGAATTCAAATATTTGCCTAGCAAAATTGTGAATATCATATATGAATTCGGTATAATATAAAACAAATTCGGAGTCAAATATCGAAATAAAATCCGGACTCTACTTAGTCCTCATAGGCCATATCATGTGATACACAACCCATAATCTTCTGTCTTGCGACCTTTGGTAGCCTCTCTTGTGCGTGTGCAATGGAAGATAAGTCTACTCACAAAGTCGAAAAGGGTGGTGTCGATGTTTTAATATCGATTTTATGTATGATTTGTATGGATTCGGGAAAAACCTCTTTAAGGGATAGCCTACGAGCACACAGAAGACACAGAAATTTTTATACAGATTCGAGCTTTCTCCTGGAGAATAACAACTCTACGTCCTATGTCACTATTGCTCAAATAGAATGATTACAACAAAGTAATGCGAATAGAACTTGCAATATCTCCTGAACCTATTGGATCCCCTCTTCCTCCTCTAACATCAATCCTTATATAGTTAACGAAGTGACGGCCGTTGTCATGCACCAAAAGACGTCTTAATGTTTCGGGATATAACCGCTAATAGGAGGCTATTGTCAGAGAAACGTAGTTAGCCATTCGCCATGTGACGGTTGCTGTCAGAGAGAGATTATATGCAGTTATTGGGTATAAACGTACGTTCTAACTGTCTTGTCAGACGGACCCACTGTCTGGTGGATCATCGTATATAAGCTAGTCAGAGACATACTGGTCACAAGGAGATCAATGACCATCAGGTGGTCGTAGGACACTTACGACTATCGCATACTCGTAGAAGAACTTACGACTATAAGAAGGTCATAGAAAGATTAGGATCAGGTAACTGTAGGATAGCTTACGACTGTATTGGTCTTATAAGAGCTTACGACCACTCTACAAATTTTCTCTCTTATTGATAAGGAGTATATTTAAAGTATATGATGATGGTATAATTAGATAATTATTCTATTTTTGTCCAGTGGCATCATGTGATTTACTAGTCCTTTGTTCAAAACAAACTGTGTGAGGACTCGTGGTGACATTTTGGGTTTGTACAAAGAACTCGTCCAACTTATTATCTCATGAGTCATGATTCAAAAACAAGCTAATACAGGTACCTAGAATTGCAAATGGTATTTCAGACAAGCAGCTAACCTGGAAATTTCTGTAACCATATCTAACAAGGCAAAATGACTATAGATGCGCCGATGGACGACACGTTTTATATTTCAGGGAGCATGTAAATCACATCAGATAAGACAATAAGCATCACTGGATAAAAAAGAGTATACTGATGTCCTTTCATAAAGAAGAGCAGCCCTGACGGTAGATTACATACACAAAGGGTGCTCTTGTATGATGACATGAAACACTGGACTAGAGAGCCAAAGCAATAAGGAAGCCACCACAGAGCAGTTATTTATTAATTTAAAATATTAAAATAATTCGGGTGCCATGTTTTAAAAAGAAGAGGTCACAAATAATTATTGAAACCCGAAAAATATTCGAATCCGATCTAATTTTGTATCTGTCATTTTATCTTTTCTGTATTTGTATCGGACATTTGTTCGATTCGTATTCAAACCCGATAAAAAAATATAGATACAGATATGATTTAACATTATCCGCTCCATTTTCACTCGTAGTCATCCACACCTCTACCTGTTTATCCATCGAGCAGAACTTTTCACCCATACACACCTCTATTATTAAGTTTTTCACCTACAGGTAATTAGGTTATTAGATAATATCACCATCCCTAGACTCCACCACACCACAGCTATCTCATGGCAGGCTAAGGCCT
Organism: Melocanna baccifera; assembly: GCA_036346265.1. NCBI lineage: Eukaryota > Viridiplantae > Streptophyta > Magnoliopsida > Poales > Poaceae > Melocanna > Melocanna baccifera. Next base: position 35,394,135 of record CM070683.1, read on the forward strand.
AGAAGCCAGAATAAAGTGTTAACTTCTTAATTTAACTTTTTTTTGGCTTTTTTATTTTTTTCTTTACATTATTAGTCAAGATATAATGATTTTTTTATTTTTTAATTGAATGACTCATAAAAGCTAACAGCCGCTACATTGTAATTTCAGTTAAAAGCTAATAGCTAAATGCCATAAGTCACTTAAAAAAGCCGAATTGAATGAGGGCTAATTGGATAGGTTAAGTGAAAGCTAGCATTACACGGGCCGCTTGATTCGGCTAAAATAAGTTGACTTATGACAAAATTGCACTGTAGTTGATGTTGCTTATTTGGCGTAATTAATTTAAAAAATAAAAATAGAACAAATAGGTTAGCCCCGACAATGCAAACAAATAGGAAAAAAAGAATGAAAAAAGCTCAAAAAATCTAAAAAATCAGAAAAAGATAAAATTTAAAAATAAATAAATAAATAAATTAGAAATCAAAAATTTAAGTTGAAATGAGCGAGACCTTACAACACGGTTTGTGATCCCAGTGGAGACAAACACAACACAACTCGCCGATGTCGAAGGCCAGTAGAGGCCAAACAAAAGGAACCTTAAAGAGGCTTCAAAGAGGTTATGCCGGCAACGAGGGGGTGCGTTGAAGGCAGAAATGAAATTGACGGTGGTGTGATCTTGCAGCTCCAACCTTGTTTAGCGAACACATGATGAGTAGTTAGACAGCTGGACGCTTGCACCGTGTAAAATTCAGACGTTGAAGGGGAGCCGGAACTGGAAGGGCGGTGTTTCTTATGGACTTAGGGCCTGTTTGGTAGCCAGCATCATGCTGCCATAATTTTTTTTTTTTTGCCAGAAGTGTGGCATGACATAGTTTGTGCGGCAAACCAAATGCACTATGGCTTCGCCTATTTCGCCAACAATACGAGTCCACAATAGCAAGCACCAAGGACCAACTTTACACAAGCTGAACAGATAATAAAATTGCACATAGATAAGTTCACATAACACCAAATTCCAACAGATCGCGCACACATGTCGTTCTTGCACATTATGGTAGTCTATAGCTCCTTAGCTGCTACAACACCAACACAAATTAACCAAGCTCAAACCTTAACGAGTGACACTGCATGCATGCGCATGCAGTTACATGCGAATCGCGTCCTATATATGACGTGCTAGTATGTATCGTTCAGTAGGCTGCGCTGCACTTACCCTTGCGTGCGATGCGACGATCTCGGTCGCTTTGCCTGCTTAAGCGTCCATGCGTGCCGGGTACTGGTCGACGCAGTCCAGCCAGGGGCTGCGCGCGGGGCGGCGCACGCGGCGGACGGCGCGCCACACGGCGCTGTTGCACTTGAACCCTGAGCCGAAGGCGAGCTGCCAGACGCGGTCGCCGCGGTGGACGCGGCCCTTGGCTTCCAGGTACGCCAGCTCGTACCAGATGCTGCTGCTCGAGGTGTTGCCGAAGCGGTGCAGCGCGGCGCGGGACGCCTCGAGGTTGCCGTCCCGGAGGCCCAGGTTTCGCTGCAGGTGCTCCAGCACGTCGCGGCTCGCCGCGTGCATGCAGAAGTGCTCGAACGCGCGCTTGAAGTCCGGGATGTAGGGCGCGGCCGCCGAGGCGTCCCCGTTGGCGGTCGCCGGCGGCGGGGTGGAGGTCTTGGAAGGGAACAGGTGGCGGAAGAGAACGCCGGCGAAGAAGAGGAGCTGCTCGGAGAAGGGGAGCACGAGGGGGCCCAGGGTGGTGATGTTGGTCTTGAGCGCGTGGCCGCCGACCTCCACGAGGTCGCGGCTGATGGACAGGCCCTTGATCCGCTGCTCGTCCTCCTCCTGGTACACGGAGCGGAAGCTGCGGTCATCGGCGCCCTTGTGCGTCCGCACGATGTGCTCGAGCTGGTACTTGGCGCGGTGGAAGTCGCGGCGGCGGTTGGAGAGCAGCACGGCGGCGCAGCCGGCGCGGAAGAAGGCGTTGGGGATGAGCATGGAGCGGCGCTTCCCGGCGTACCAGGTGAAGGAGACGGCCTCGGTGCTGACGACGACGGCGAGGCCGGCGCCGTTTGCCTGGAGCATGTCGCGGGCGAGGTCGAGCGCGATGACCCCCGCGCTGCAGCCCATGCCGCCGAGGTTGTAGCTGAGGATGTTGCCGCGCATCTTGTAGTGGTTGACGATCATGGCGGAGAGGGAGGGGGTGGGGTTGAAGAGGCTGCAGTTGACGACGAGCACGCCGACGTCCTTGGGGCGGACGCGGCACTTGTCGAAGAGCTCGTCCAGCGCGGCGAACATGGCGGCGGACGCCTCGGCGCGGCCCTCCTTCATGGTGGCGCAGTTGGTGCCTGGCTCGAAGACGCAGCGCGGCATGTAGGACTCGTCGCCGATGCCGGACTTGGCCAGCAGCCGCGACTGGAACGCCAGGCTGTCCTCGTCGAACTTGCCGGACTTGCGCGCCAGATCGATGAACTCCGACTTCGAGACCTGCACCACATCACATCATTGATTTAGCCCGTACAGATTGTAAATTTGTAATGCATGCATCACATATTGATAGTTACAAAGAACTAGTAACTGTTGTTTGAGAGAAATGGCAAGAACAGATTAGTTGTTCTACAGCTAGCTAATTCGTTCGATTATATTTATCTAACGATACGATTACAAGTTCTTGTGCTCAATTAAGACCGAAATCCTCCGTGTGCAACCTGAACATTTCGTAGTTTTTTTAGTCGGCGAGCTAGACCGTTTTTCCCCTGGTGTTTCCATCGCATCATAGAACCACATCACTTCCTGCCCGTTCAGGAAAAAAAAGAGAACCACATCACTTAGCTACAGTTCCCCATCTATCTAGGTCAGATCCTAACGTAAGTGTGGTGTGTAATTATGTAATTGAGATCCGGTGTCTTTTTTAAGGGAGGATTTATTTTGAGAGGGATTTAGAGATTCGTAGCTACTAGATCTTTAATTTAACAGTCATAAATTGGAATGATAATTAAAAAAAACATCAAAATGATATTTGTTAACTCTCATTATGCAATTAAGAACATACCCATGCATGGTCGATCTTGTTTCGTGATACTACTCCAGTCTGTAAAGCAGCCAGTATATATATACACTAGTACATGTATACCGATCGATGTACAGTAGACGGCAGTGACAGATAGCTGCGTATTGATACGAACTTTTATTATGGCACATTGATTGCGCGTGCGGCGTGCCCAATCGCCAACCGTATTTCATGACCGATCGACCGATGAAGTGATGAGTGACCGACCCCAACCGAAACAGTCCTACCTGCTCATAACTTCTGCCCTGCCCATTCATTTCGGACTGGGCCGAAAAAGTTACTTATCACTTGCAAGACTCTCAAAGTAAAACATACGGTTTTGCTTTGCAGCTCAAAACGGCTTTAGTTTCCAGCTTATATTTTTTTATTTTTATGATTTTTTTGGCTTTTCAGAGATTTTTTTTGTTTTCTCTCTTATTCATTTGTGTTGTCCGTGCTGATATATTATTTTTATTTAATTACGTAGAATAAACTAATAATAATTATAGTGCAAAATAAAATATAAAATCTAACTTATAAGTCACTTGGAGCGCCCAATAAGTTGGTTCCATCTTTTTCTTAAGTCTAAGGGTAGTCCTAATGCTGTAGTTTTTTACATTAATTGGGTTAGCCACATAAGCATTTTGATGACGTGGCATAGTAATTAAAGAGGAGAGATAAGGAAACTGTTTCGGCGCGTCATCCAAGGCGAGGAAACTAGTGAGAGATGCACTGCAGCGAACCTGGTTTCTTATCATAGTGTTTTAGAAGAAACAGCCAATGCATGTGCAGGAAAGGAGATGGAATGATTGGTTACGATTCGATTTGGTCTCACACGAAGAAACGATGGATTGGAGCTGTAGTTTGTATTATAGTGTCTTAGAAGATTAGAAACTAGTCATGGTTTCAAGCATTGGGATTGTCCTAATTACTGCTGCAGTAACAGAGAAAGCATATAGTGCAGTTGTGCCAACCTATTTAACTGGTACGTACCGTTTTGGGATCAAAATTTTAAAACTTTAACTATTCATATTTTTTCAAACATTTAGATTAAATATCCAAAAATTATATGTATATAATCGTCTTGAAAGAAACTTTTCATAATATTATAATTTGATTGAGTTTTATAAATATATTATAATATAAATTAGTAGTTAAAATTATATTTTAGAGACATATTCATGTCCAAACAACATATATTTATGACTGAAAGGAAAGACATGGTAGTAAACTCTCAAGTGGGCCGTTAGATGAGACTCAGATGGATCAGATCCAAGGGCATGCGGATCTACGATAAACGATTTATCAATACGTGAGAGGCTTGTTTACCATGTGTTTTTAGACTTTTTTAGGCTTATAGTTTTTTGATTTATACTATAGTAACTAATTTTAAACGGTGTGTCGATTAGTGAAGGAATTCCAGAGAATTTGATATATTATGTCTCACACAAAAATCTCATGTTCTAGAACGGGGTTTAAAAATTATGTCAATATACTAAGATAACCCCCCACAAATTGAAGAACACGTCTAATTCAAAACATTTGTCTGATCTTACTTTTTTACATATGAAATGCGATCCTTTTTGTTGTGAGACCACTAGTGGTATTAAAATTCTTTTGAGGGTAAAGCAAGAAATAAGTAAAGGCCGAATAAAACATCATATCGATGTGTGTATGTAAAGCAAGTTTCTTAAGTAGTGAGTAAAATTTCACTTGCGCTATACCTACACAAGCAGGACGAAGTATACCTACACATCCATGTGTATACCAGTATATGCTTGCATAAAATACTGATATACTCCTAAGTGTACGTATATATGTACGTACCTTGAGCTCGTCGGCCGGTTTGTAGCATGCGAAGTCGATGAGGTAGACGGGCCTGGGCCTTGACATGATGTAGACGGAGATGGTGAAGGCGAGGACGGCGAGGAAGGCGAGCACGGTGGCGAGGTCGTAGGTGGCCTCGCCCCAGACCTTGCGCCACAGGTCGTCGCGGCTGAGGCTGCCGACTTCGGCGCCGCAGACGAGCACGATGACGGGGATGGTAGCCAGGTACACTCCGTGGCTGATCAGGTAGTGGTACCCCAGCCGCACGTACTTGAGGTTCACGGACTGCAAGAAGTCCGGCAGCCGGCGCCGCACGCGCACCGAGAAGGTCGGCGAGCCGGCGTCCGGACCCGACGGCTCCACGCCGCGGTTCACGATCTCCGTCGAGAGCAGCGCCTGCTCCCGCGCCATGGCCACCCTCTCCTCGATCCGCCCCTAGCTAGGCTAGCTAGTGCAGTAAATTGCAGGAAAAGTCAGTCTCGAGCTGTGGCAGTGATGAGGGTGAGAGGGAGTGAAGGGGCTCACTGTTAGATATAGGGAGGAGTTGCTGGGTTGGGGAGGAGATGGTGGGTGGGTGGGTGAGTGGGCAGTTGGGTGCCAGTTAATGCCATTAGGGGGAGCAGCAAGCCAGGGAGAGGTATGGTCATGGTGGAGTACTGCCTGCATTGATATGTATTCATGCGTATGCATGGATACATGCATCTTTGCAGCTGTGAGGCCGACATGTTGTCCTGGAGTAGCACCGGATGATCAGGCTAGCTTTGCGTTGACTTACAAGTTACAATAACATGTGCAATGCTAATGCTTTCAGAAAAAAAATGTGCAAGATATAGGAGTAGCTTGTTTGCTTTCTTTACTAATTAGTACTTTGTTGTATCACAGTCACACTTGTTACAAGTCATGTAGCTGATGTGCTTGGAAACTAATTTAATCTAGTACTGCAAAATCACATGTTGCTTTATTTTTTTACTGTAGCTGAGATGGCTTTTGGTTATAGCTGATGGTTTTTAGCTGTGTTTTCAAGACGACAACGGACGGTAGAGTCGTCGACGTACAAAGTTTTAGACTTAGAAAGCCATTCGAAGAATCCGTCTTAAAAAATCATCTCGTTTGTTTTGATTTTCGAAAAAATCGAAAAGCTAAAAACCAAAAGAACGGATGGAGGTGCTTGGGGTAATTTGTATGTTGATTATGGTAGCTGGAGGTGCTTGGGGTGCATGCTGCTTGCATGCATGGATACTACTTACAGTTGGGCTGTACAAGGTGAAATGAAATGGATCTGGCATTCTGGCTAGCTAGCTCGGTTAGCTAGCTGGACCTTATTGATTGATTGCATGGTGGCAGGAGGAAGAGGCTGATCAGATTTCATGGAGGGCCTCTTTATTAGGTAGCAATAGCAGCCGCACTACTGCCAGAAAAACAGGTTGAGCCTCCAGGCCATTCCTACCAACACACATCCTCATTAGAGTTTTCGTATGCGAAGTTATTCAGAACTCAGCTCGTTGACCATCTCTGAGTAAGCTAATCATGCATGCATTCGACGAGAGCGCTGTAAGCAGCGAGTTTCCATGGAGCAACTAAAAGGATCGCGTTCATCTGCATAAGCCGGCAAGCTGATTTAGTACGAAGCCATTCTGACAAATTTTCCAGAGAAATCACTTCTTTTTTCCCCCTGCATTGCGCCAACCAATTGGATCGATCTATGACTTGTAGCGAGTTTTAGATTATTTGTTGAAGAACAGGGTCGCGAAAACGATTAACAGCGAGTTGGTTGCGGCTTAGCTTAGAATTTAGATCGGCTTAATCAGCTTCAGAGCACGTCGAATCATCGATCGCTTCAACCGCTAAATGGCACTCGACTGATTGGAAAACACTGTCCCAGTGATCTCATTGGCTAATATCCGTCCATTTATTTTATTACTGGGTGCGCCTTTGCCTCTTCGCTCTTTGGAAATTAACAGTTAATTTCGCGAACAACGACGAACTTTCTGACAAATTCCGAATGAAACAGATAACTAATTCCTTCTGTGTTACCACTTTGTAAGAAACTCATGAAGGCATCATCTCCAATGGTCTGAGTCAGCTGGCTATTTGCATGTACACATCAGCATAAATCCTATGTGGAGGAAAGAGAGTATGCAAAAAAAATCGAGCCGGCTCTTCCTTAAGCACTAGGCTATAACAGAAAACGAGGCAGTCTTTATAAATGACTGTGTGTGCATGTAAGTATCAAATAGCTATCCTTATAGACAGTCCTTTGTATGCTAGCTATTTGGTTGATGATGTGAAAGTCTCCTAATTAGTTGCTAGCTAGGACCATTGGAGATACCCTAACTAAGTACTATCTATAAGGATTCCACATCATCTATAGAGTACACACTAAAAGCTAGCATTCCAAAGGACTATCTATAAGGATAGCTATTTGATATTTACATGCACACACAGTCATTTATAGAGGCTGTTTCGTTTTACGTTATAGACTAGAGACGAAATAGTAGCTAGCTGTTTGTGTTTTGCATACTCTCTTTCCTCCACACAGGATATATGCTGATGTGTACATGTAAATAGCCAGCTGACTCAGCACCATTGGAGATACCCTCATAATTCAAAGTGCAGCATCTAGCATGCAAACACTGACAGCCATACGCACGTTATTACACAAAGATATGGGTGTATAACAATCTGACAGGGTCAGTTTATTTATAGCAAAAGCAACAGCTTGACCCCGGTCAGCAACGAGTAACTACTCTTACTGGCGGAAACATTTAATTATGTTACATATGTGCGGTTGGGAGTTCGACTTAAAAATCACTCGGAAACTCGATTTCCTTTCTCATTATCTGTATTTTGTTTTCGGGTACATATCACACTCTGGAAGAAATTCCAGTCACGATCAGGAGGATGACGAGTTGACGACGATTTTATGGCACCGAAAGGGAGTCAGCCGAATGGTTTATTTTCTTGATATACTACTGCCACCACTTGCTTACGGAACATTTAGAGTGATGAGGGCAAATTAATTTTTGGGGCTGACTATACTACAGATGTTTTTTTAATAAAAAATAGTTGATTTTGTGGACCATTGAATTTTAATCAAATGGTCTAATCTCTCCCTCTCTCCAATATAAACTCCTGTCTCCCCCCAACCCTAGATCCCCAACATCCTTAGCCGCCACCACGCGCCACCTCCCACCACCTCACCGGTGCCACCACCGTGCTCACCGCTGTCTGATGATCCAACGGCCGAGGCGGCACCATCATCACCTTGCTGCACCGCCGCGACCATTGCCCACTGTCATGCCTCTACCGGCCTAGCCTCCCTCTAAGCCTAGGGGGCATAGTGAACATGAACCCTGATCTTAACCTACCGACCGCCACTACCTCCATCGCCAAAAGCCGAAGAGAAGGAAGATCACCTTGTTAGAGCACGAATCTCCACACCAATCTAAAAACGAGAAAATTAACTGTGATTTTGCAAATTTTCAGATGCTTGTGAAATAGCAAAGCTGTTTATTTTATTTTTTGATTAGATTTCTGGCGGTGTTCTGCAACTACTTCCGGCCCGTTCAATTGACACGGCGCAAGCTCATACAGTACGCGATAATGGTACTGCCCGCAGCAGCCTCAACGGAGAGGGGAATATCGACTCGATGATGGTCCACAAGTACGCCATAAGGGCGTGATCCAGTTCATATCCACGGTTTGCAGGAGATCATCTACAATACTTGATGTTTAAGCAAAGTACAAAACGTAAGCATGAAGATGCCTTGATGTTTAGTTGGCAGTTTTTTAGCTTTAAAAAAACTAAAATTGGTAGTATGCTCGCAAGCGAATTGAAAAAACAAGGTGGAAAAGGTTGGGACTCGGTAGTGATCCTCGAGCGACGACATGCCGTAGCCCATAAATCCATGAATTCTGAACAAGGAGAGAATTTCCGGACACTGCCGACGATGATATTGCGCTGGTCAATCTGATAAACCTGCAATTCAGCAATTGTTAGGTTCTTCGTAACGCATAGCCGTGTGAAGCCTTAAATAAGGAGCATGGCTCCATCCAAATAAGCATCGCATATGGCTGGTTGGCAGGATGGGAGGAGGTCTATGGTGAGTGCAGCAAGAACATTCATGGCAGCAACCATCCAGGGCATAAATGAGAGGGGCCGTGCCCCCCATGTGGTTGCATTAAGCCGTGCCTCTGATCGCCATGTGAGCATGTTTGCAGCACAGGTGGTGGATCTCTCCATGCAATGGTCAGTGAATGCTCAAGCGAAACATTTCCTGATAAAAGCAAAGATAACTCTTTGTGAAGAAGGAAAGTTTCAATGGTAACATTGTAAATTATCAGCAGAAATAAGACGAATAGATAAGCTACAGCAGTTTTTACTCCCTCTAGTTACAGAATCTTGTCATAAGAACACAAAAAAGATGGAGTAAATGCAGTGAGGAATAGTATTTGCGTCGCTTAATCTTGTCACCTAAAGGTACCCAAGCATATTTTCTTTCTGCTACATGAAGCACCAAATAGCACCTTCAGGAACTTAACTAGCATGCTTGGGCAAGAGATGACCAGAACAGTAGGACAGCACCTAATACCACTTTTAAAGCCGTCAAAGAATTGGCTGGCCAGTGTATCATAATGGTAAGACAAAAAGAATTTTTTAAAAAAAAAAGACAAAAAGAAATATGCCAGGTAATATCATAACTCCATATACCCATTATTTTAGCCAGATTGCTTGAAGTGTACACCAGTAGCGTGAAAATAATTTCATTATGTATTCTGTATTCCTTTTCTTATTTTTTTCCTTGTGATAGAGTAGACAGTAGAGTCCCTATATAGTTGTAGACCTTAGACCTTATAAACGAACAAAATATATGGGACTAAATAACTCCAGCAGCACATCTAATAGTTTACAAACAGTAGAAAAACCAACAACACGTTGGGCACTTAATAAAGCACATCCACTCTATGGCGAAACAATAGCACCCACAACATAGACCTACTCGAGCTTAGAAGCATTTCTCCAGGAACATCTGCAAAAGCTCTTCAGCAAGAAAATTATGTACTCTAGTTTGATGCTTCTCCACAATCAGATTTTCTTCATGAACTCACATGGGTTGAAGAACTGGACCAAGATGAAGAATTCGACATCAGCTATCCAGCTGCTTCGGCACCCTTTTGCAAGTCTAATCCTGACACCATCAAGATAAATGTATATGAGAGTATTCTAACTTGAAGTTTTCTCCTATATAGATTTTTTGTTATGCCATTCCATATAGCGTTATTAGTCTTTTGAAATGTAAGCAAATAACTCTAGGTCATTCAAGGATTTTATTCTTGCAAATGAATCGTCCTGTTCGTACAGCACACATTGCTTATGTGTGAAGACTTTGTTTAAAAATTGCCAGTGACGCAGAGAAGTAGTTTTGTACATATCTGAATTTTCAATCCATCACCTCCTGGATTGCTGACAACAGAGAAAGCTATGACTGTTTCGGCGAAGATTGCCTGGCTAGTTTCATGACTGGTGTGTAGGTGCAAATTTGTCACATTAATCTTTTCTAAAGAAAAAAGGCAGAATCAGCTGATCTGCATCAGACAACAAAGAAGAAACATGATTTTAGCTGTACGCAAGCCTGACATCCAGTATTTTCCAGTCTTTGTTTACATCCAGTATTTTCCAGTCTTTGTTTAAGCTTGGGGTAATATATTGGACTTCAAATAAGGCATGAGCGAGGGGAAAATCTGCAGCTATGTATCAAGATAGAAACCAAGCATAGCCCTACCTTCAAAGTAATGATCACAATCACTTGTGAGCTTGACTTTTGAGGAATGAAAAACACAAAACTGTTCTTAATATTAAGTTATTAATTGGATGTCACTGACTCACTTTCTGTAACAATCACTTAGACAACCTAAATCCATCTCAGTATCATCCGCAAGAGCACCATCATTCAAAATGTCATCTGAATCTTCACTTTCGACATCCAATACAGCATCATCATCGCTAGGGATGGCAATTGTACCCATTTACCCGTGTATTTACGGGTAAATACTCTAATAAAACCGGGTATGTGATGTATTCTTTACCTATGGGTATGAAAATGGGGGAAACTTTTCGCCCACCGGGTAAATGGGTACGGGTATGGGTAAGCTCCACCCGTACCCGTCTTGTCCGTTTACCCACGAGTCCACGATCTATGAATATGTTACAAATATTCAATACTTTGGTGTAGAAAGATAATATGTTACAATACTTTGGTGTAGAAAAATAACATGTTACAATACTTTGGTGTAAAAAAATAATATGTTACAAATAAAATTGCAATACTTTAATATGTTACAATATTTTAGTGTTGGAAGATTTCATATTAAAGTACATGGTGACTCTCAGTTCACGGGTAAACGGGTATACCCGTGGGTGACGGGTATGGGTGACATTCTTCGCCCGTTATCCTTCACGGGTATACCCATGGGCGTAAATCAAGGTCGCGAGTATAGGTATGGGCGAGTACTACCCGTACCCGCCACGCCCGATTGCCATCCCTAATCATCGCCGCTACCATCATCACCACCGAACAAGTAGTCCTCTGAATTGGACGACTCATCAATTTTTCCAAGATTCTTGATCCTTCCTCTATAACCAGTAAGTTTAAGGACCTTATCCTTCCACGGCCTATGTTGTCACAGCGACAAGGCGAGGCGAGGCGCTCCGGAGGTGCCAGGATGCCTAGGCGCCTAGTCGGGCGTCTAGGCGATAATTAGACGATGGTAGAAAAAATAATTGTAGTCCAGCAGATGCATCTAGTTTTCTAAAAAGGACTTAATTGTAATTTTATAGAACTCTGAGGACTAAATTTTAAAAATTCTAACTCCTTTTTATCAACACCACTCGATCTCTCCTCCGGATCGGCCAGTCCCTCCGGATCGGCCTCCTCTCCTCTCCTCCCCTCCGGATCCACCGCCTCCTCTCCGAGCGCCGCCGCCTCCCCTCCGGATCGGCCGCCACCTCCTCCACCCCGGTCCCTCCACCCTGGCTCGGCTGCCGCCCCAGCCCAGATCCAGCCTCCCCGCGCTGGATCGGGGCTCCTCGCTCCACCTGGACGACGACGCCGCTGCCTTCCTCCACCCGGACGACGCCGGATCCGGTCCTGCGCCGCCTCCCTCCACCTGGACGCCGCCGCCGCCTCCACCCGAACGACGCCGGATCCGACCTCCCTGCGCCGGATCGGGGCTCCTCGCCACCGGATCCGGTCCTGCGCTGCCTCCCTCCACCTGAACGCCAACGCCTGGAAGCTCTAGTCGACCGCCTAACTTTGAAAACTTAGGCGCCAGTCCCTGGCGTCCACCTTGAAGTGCCAGGACGCCTAGGCGTCGCCTAGGCAACGCCTTGATAACCTAGTCCACGACACCAATGGACACTTTTCTATCAACTCTGTCCCATCATATGCCTCCGTCAAGAGCACGCTCAGTCATTTCCCCCTCTCAGACATATAAAAGATACCATAATGCTTCAGGAGCAACCTCTTCAGCTTCTGTGGCATAACAAACGATGGAAATGTGTGAGGTGGTCAGTCACCAGCCGCTTCTCCAATGTGAAGTTCAGTATGTCGTGCATCACCGTGACTGCCCTCTTGTCAAACTCCTTTGAGCCAGAAGTCAATCCTGTTGCCTCCACATAAGGGGATAGGTAGGTTGTCTTCTGAAAATGCTCAGTATTGCCCATTTTCACGTGATGATGTACATTTCCTCGGAATTTGTACTACTAAAATTTAGCGGGAATTTCATTGGGAATGGAAGGGAGAGCTCTCCTGGTGGACCGGCATTGGTATTGGTATTGGCACCACCGGCCAATGCTGCCACCTTCTCGTGATCAGTTACCGCCCAGTTTGGGTTCCATGAAACAAGCTCCAAGTAGTCGCTGTCCTCCAATCTGACCACCCTGAACTGTTCGGGGAACATGTGCACCCACCGTGTCCAGAGATCATAAGGAAGCCCAATGTCGCACCGGAAATGCGCAATCTTGTTGATCAGCAGGCGCCGCTAGACGGACATCATGAGCAGACGCGTGATGTACTGGGCGGCTGTGGGCGAGTGCTCCTCCAGCGGGCGCGCCTCCTCCTCGACGAGCGCCTCTGCCTGCAACGAGAGGCCTGCCCACATGACTCCGCAGCTATTGCGGCAGACCTCAAGAAGCTGTGGTGAGCCGTGCACGAAGTGGGCCACCTTATGTGGCTTGGTCAGCCCAAGCTGCAGGCGCAGGATCTCGAGGTGATTGAGCGGGGTGACGTGCTCCTCCTCCTCCTTGAGCGCGTCGACGACAAGTGGCGGATCCAGGAATTTCAGGATGGGTGTTCGAAGATACGAAAATATTGTTTGGTAGAAAACACTTATTTTACAGAAGCTGAATCATCCAATTGCAATTGAACTAGAGGACTAACAAAGATTTACCGTGGCCGCCGGGGTCGAAGCAGGTTTGGCACTGCAAGGTGACCGTGGACAGGGGTTGACGAGGCGGTGACCGGATGCATGGTTCATCACTGGGGTCGACGCAGAGTCAGAGGACCTCCTCCCTCGGCGGTTCTTGGACTCCACGCTTGCCTGCGCCTACCGCTCGATGCGTTGGAGGCCGAGGGGAGGCGAATGCAGAGGCGGACGGCAAGGAGGAGGCGGAGGTGGACAGGGAAGGGGATGGGAAGGGGAGGCAGCGACGGACGGCGAGGAGGGGGAGGCAGCGGACGGCGAGGAGGCTGAGGCGGACAAGGAAGTGGATGAAAAGGGGAGGCAGAGGCGGATGCCGAGGAAGAGAGGCGGCGGCAGAGTCGGACGGCAAGGAGGAGGGGGACAGCGGCGGAGGCAGACGACGAGGAGGAGGTGCGGCTGCTGTGCTGCTTTGCTTTGTTGTGTGTGGCACAGCGCCTCTCTGCGTATTGGTTGGTTAGGGATTAGGGTTAGCCACTTAGCCTCCACGTATCGGAACTTAGGGCGCGCCTCTGGGCAGGAGCAATATTGGGCTGGCCACTGGCTCTTGGGCTGGTGCAGCCGATCCAGCGACCGGCTCACGAGTCTACTCGGGCTCGGCTCGTTAGGTGGCTGAGCTGAAATATAGACTCGTCTCGACTCGTTTATATCACGAGCCAAGCTCTAAATGGGCCAAGAAGGCTCACGAGCTTCGAACCTTTTTCCCAACCCAAGTTGTGGATGAGGGCAAGCAGCAGTAGGGCAACATGTAACTGCGGAGGAAGCAAGAAAGAAACAATCTATTTTTCCCTAATATTCTCTCATCTCAATCTATATCTATCCCCCTATTTTAATACTCTAATCCCCTTCCAGTCATACCGTCTAGCCTCTCTTTCTTTGTACGTTCTGAACCAACAACCCAGCACTGGACTAGTAAGAAAAAACATTGCAAATGAGGATGCACTGTGTAATTCTATTGGTTGCCACATGGGCGATCAACTAGTTTGCAAAATTTGTGATTATTGCTCACAATTGAGTATTAAGTTGCTGGGTGAATTAGAATACTGCATGTTTGCAAAATTGCAACTACTCTAGCCTAAATTCTCTAAAAGGAGGACATCAAAGGTAACATGCCTCTAGCAAAATTCTGACTGAAGAACTGTTTTAAAGGGCAAGCGCCAGCACAAACTTTGGCGCCACATACAAAGTTTTGGTGTCGAATTCACCAGAAATGGTTAGGAAAGACTTGGGCTTGATCTCGTGTTGAACAAGGGCTGGAAACTTTACTGCACTGTCAAGCCTGGCCTTTGCACTGGTATGATTATCAAGTACATGTGAACCGCTGGTTAGAAATAGGCCTATATGGGTGAGATCTATTTTCTTAATTCAAAAGTATGTATAGTTTAGTATCATATTACTAAAATAAAATAAAGAAACCTAATTTTTAAGGTGGAGTCTTTGTCGCTCCTTGAATTATGTGATACATGGATAGAGGTAGTATGAGGAGGGCTAAACACATACGCGCATGCGTATTCGTGTATTATTGCATGAAAACACGTGTGACTCGTGGGTTACTTCTTTGGGTTTTTGTAAAACTAGAGTGTTACATAAACATCGTCTTACTTTTTTTTCTTGACCAGAACATTGCCTTACTTTCCAAAGATGTTTGCATGAGGTCCCTTATTGGCATCTAGTTAGAGCTAGAAGTGTAATGGTTTGGAATACAATTTTTTGATGACTAACAAGTGATAATGTCCATTCAAAAGTTGAATAGCTCCACACTCAATATGCAGGCTTCCATTATTCAGGTCATTCAAACTTTTAAGAAAAACTCCAGGGCCAGAAGTAAGCTTAAAAGAGATTAAGCATCTTCTTTGGAGGCCATGAAGAAAATTGCTGAACCATACCCCTTGATTTCCTTGTCATCATTACGAGTTTACGACGACTTCAACTTTGGCAAACTGTTTAAAGATGACCTCCAGCTTCGTTGCAGTGTGGTAACAGGCATTGCCATCCCATGAAGCTTCAAGATCTTCGTCTTATCCATTTTCACTACATTTCCTGTGAAGCTCCGCCCTTGTCTCGGTGTGCCTAGATGTACTGACAGCTAGTGGTTGACATACGCTATACTCTAAGCAAAAGCCAAAAACAAAGCTAACTGGAGCAAGGAAATTAACATGGTTATGGTGCTATTTGCTAAAGCTTGTCATGAGTCAAGAAAAATACAAGATTACAGGGAGCAAGTTTGTCTCTGTATAATCACAAGATTGTTGCCCTGCTTTTCAAGTGCATCACCAGAGTTTACATTTGCAACTAATGTTTGTGTGATAATTCACGAAAGTGATCAACTACCAGAGTTTCATTAACGAGAAGTTCCCCAATATCCTAAACCCAAATCACCACTAAAGCACTTGCAAGCAAATGAATTTCATATAGGGTAACAGGTAGTGAAACAACAGCAGGAGAAATAGAATCCAGAGCACAAAATCTTAACCAAGGGGAAGCGGATTGCTTGGCAGTGACGGACTGCTCGTAATTGGACGTCCTTGTGGCGTTTCAGGCCTGCAGCAGCAGGGTATGCAAGTGGTATACAGGAGTAGCAGACCACACAAATTAACCATCAGGCCGCAACAGCCTATCCAATTCTAGCAAGAGCTTACCACCCACCTGCCAAACAACACTTACAACCACACAACAGCAGCATAAAAGTTATGCTATTGTACCAGAAACGGTTTCTAGTAACAGATATGCCATGGTAACCTACAGCATGTATAATGTCCCTTGTATTCTGGCAGTGTAGCATGAGACCATACCATATCTGTAGCAAAAAAGACCTCAAGTAAATTAATCAATTTAAAAGGTAACATAATATACGTATTAACATATATAAATGACGAACTTAAACCTGATTGCTGCTTTTTGGCCACCATATCGGATTGTCTTATTTCTGTACCCCTTTAGTAGAGGAAGAACACAGGTAGGACGCTCTTCAGGGCAATGCCTTTTTCTTGGTGTCCATAGTGCTTGCCTGCTTGGCACCCCAAAGCTTGTTGGTAGCTTCCATATTGTAAGTCAAGGTAACTTGTTGCACATCTCATGGAGTGTAATCAAAGAACAGCTCAAGGCAAGCAAATCCCTCACTATTCTTGGGCCCTTCTTGTCTATAGATAGACTCAACACAACCAGGAGCATATCTGTGATCCATCATGTCCCAAAACAACAGAGCTATCACTGTATATGTAGCTTCTCTTCCATGATGCAATAATTGTTCCGATGTAAACACATGGATTTCATTCTTGATACAGAGCCAGCTACATCCCTGAACCTTCTTTGCTCCTTGATCTTCCATTGACCTCCACATTCTGGCCATGCTTTCCCACTTACATCTGGCACCATATGTTTGGGCCAAAACAATGTATGGCAGTAAGGACCGAGGCTTCAGTTTCATCATCTTTTCTGCGGCTGACTCTGCCATGCCAAAGTCCCCTTGAATCATGCAGGCCTCAATAATATTGGAGAAAGCAGCAGCACTATATTTCTGCAAATTGTTCTCTACAAAATCTACTGCCTCTCTAAACATTCCTGCACGGCTTAACATGTCAACCACACATTGTATAGTGCTCCAGGCCAGGAACGACATGGTAATTGTCTTTAAACAGGGAAATTGTGTTCATTCCTTCATTAACCAGACCTACCGAGCTACAGGCAGATAAAGCTCCAAAAAGAGTAATTCTATCTGGTTGTATACCACACTTCAGCATCCGCCGAAAAACTCGGAGAGCTTCTTTACCTCTCCCATTATCCGACAGAACAATGACCATTGTATTCCATAATACCAAATCCTTGACACAAACCCTGTTGAAGAGTTTCCTGGCATGCTTCAAGGAACCTAATTTACAATACATGTCAATGAGGGCAGTGGCAACAATTATATCATCCTCGAACCCAAGTTTAAAAACCAGCGCATGAATTTGAGTGCCCTGCTCCATCAAACCAAAAAACGAACTCCATCTAAGCATACTTGCAAAAGTGAACTTGGTTGGAAGAACACCATTTCACAGTGCCATCACAAAGAGGCCCAAAGCTTGTTCTATTATCCGACTCCTGGCATAGCCTGATATCATTGCATTACAAGTTTCTGAATCCCATGTTGCCATTCCTTTGTAGAGCCGAACAGCATCAGCCAGTCTGTCAGACACACACAACAGTCTAATAATAGCACTACGAAGGACAGAATTTGATAGAAGCTCCATTTCGATGGAAAGGCCCAAGAGCTGGTCACCCTTAGCCAAATCCTCGACATCCACACACACGCTGAGCACCGTCGACACACTGCACTCGTCAACCAAAAAACCGTGGCTCCTAATCGACCGGAAACACTCAAACACTCGAGTGCTCTGGTTATCATCCTTGTACACTGATATTCTGGTTGTTCGCGAGAGAGTGTATGAAGAAAGAAAGTCGTATGCAATTTTGACCGGTATAGCTGAAGTCGGTGCAATGTCTAGTACAATCGATTTGTAGACCCTAATTTGAAAAGACACACCATTTAAAAGTTAATTACTGTAGTAAAAGTCATAAGCATAAAGCCCAAAAGAAAGCAACCGAGCGGACCCTAAGTCAAGCCCAGCCCACAGGAGAGAGAAAACTCGTTGAATTGATTTCGCTTAGATCGGTTGAATGTGGCCTTCTCAACGTCAGCTTTCCGGGATGCATAATTTGGCTCGAGATGTGCCTTCAGGTGTTGGATTCTGCGGCCTCTCCTCCTCTGTCACCCACATAAGAGGATAGCATAAGATCTTCACGAGGATGTGCCAAAGTCGGGAACTTGTCTTATTGATTTTGTTTCCAAATAGGAGTTTTTTCAAGGTTCCAGAGCCGTATACCACAACCTAGGAGACACGTATATGTGTACTTCCGGGTATGTAGTATCACGAGGAGTGATTTTATGCTTTCCACTTTTATAGATATGTATAAATCTTAAAGTACAATCAAGAAGTAAATAGTATCAATCCACTCTTAAAGGTGCTTTAATATTTGTACAATTTACTATTTGGGAGAGTATGGAATCACCTCTCGTAGTATTTTTGCTAAGACAATAAGTGTATACTAGCTGACCTATGAGCAAATAGGAGTTTCTTCCAAAGGCAGAAGGATATATGATTGAGGATATGAAAACAGTAGGCCCTTTGCACGATAAGGAACGCTTGAACTCATATAATTCAGTGAGCCTCAATATAAGCCTAGTGTACAACATCAGCTTAGAACTTTAGGATTAATGCATGAATAGTTTGTCCCCTAGTGTAGTTTTAGACTTTTAGGTGATATGGCAGTAGTATTTGTAGGTTCGATGCCGGTTTCAGCTGGGTTTCCTAGGTGCCGCCGTGGATTATCCATTGCCTATCGCATGCCCGATGGTCGCCGTGGATGGTAGGCTAGCCGAGGGTTAACAATTTCATCTGGGGAAAATTTCAGAGGGTACTAAATGAATTTTGATAATTTGAATTTTGATGATACTTTAGAATTTTGAGAAGAACGTTATCAATATGGTAGAGATGAACTAGATATTAGATATAGATGAAATAGAGATGAAAATATACATGGAACTTGCTCTAATATTTAAAGTTCATCTCAAGATTTAAATTTGAATTCAAATTTTGGTCTTACAAAATAATTTTGGAGTGACCGAAATTTCGGCGAAACTGTTAAGCCTGGGTGAGCCCACTTTTGCCGATCTAGTTACCCCTTTCATCTATTGCGGCCCCACTGCTCCGCCGCCGTGTTCATGGTACATCCAACAGATCATCCTCGCCGGCGAGAAAACAAGCTTAACTCCGGTAACAACAATGGAAGATGTTGTGCGTCGCTCAAAACGCTCAATATGGCCGGGCTCCTTTAAAAGTTGTAGATCTACGAAACTACGACACACCAGTAGTCCAAAGAATTCATTTACTGGAGGACCTACAATTCATAGGACGGAAGGGACTCGATCAACATGCGTCCACAAGTACCAAGCTAGCACATCAAATTAAACGAAAGATTGTTGAAACACGGATATGAACAGCGATGCAAGTCCTTTACGAGTCATGCATTATTCACGAGATCTTTCCCCCGTTTTTGTTGTGCTTGCTACCACCAGTAGCACTGTGCTCTTGTCCAAGAAATACGATGCTTAATTCCAGTCCCGGGAGTACGTGCGTACGGTTCCACGAAAAATCCAACTCGTGGTGTACAAGTCCTGCTCGTTGAGCTGTGCAATCAGCCATGCCAATGCCATCCACCCTAGCTTTTCCCCAAAGAAGAGAAGAGCTGCTTCTCTTGACAAATCAACAAGGCTACTACTGTTTGATTCTTCCAAGAAAGGGAAAGCACCTGGAAGAGAGCTGAGCTCGCACATTGTCTTATTAGTCTCTCACCTAAACTTGATTGCAACTCATCCGGTAGTCTGGTAGAGTGGTGTACTAGTAGCGGTACCAGCTAATGCAACACCTGTAGACGGAGCTCAAGTCATCGCTCTTTCCGGCTGAACAAACACATGTTGTTGTCTTTTGAAGTTTGAACCACCGTGCTAATTGCAGGCAGACTACCGCTACCAATTAAGTCTTTCGTTTCGTCTCTCTCGTTGATTTCTGGAGTAATTTCTTGCTGCAGCCAACGAGTGCTAGCTAGCTTCTCCTGCAGCGTTGTCTCGGACTTGGTCTAAAGGAGACGTCACCGCGCGATTCAGATTCCTTGCGGGAAACAGATCGGATCTCCGTGTCATGGCATGCCATGCTTGTGCGAAATGGCTTGCTCATTTTCTCGAACGCCTTTTTGACTTTGCAGTCTCAGTGATCTCATCTCCTTTGCCGTCGAGAGATTGCTCCATGTTAGGGCATCTCCAATGGTGCTGAGTCAGCTGGCTATTTGCATGTACAAATCAGCATATATTCTATGTGGAGGAAAGAGAGTATGCAAAACACAAACAGCTAGCTACTATTTCGTCTCTAGTCTATAACGCAAAACGAGGCAGGTTCTATAAATGACTGTGTGTGCATGTAAACATCAAATAGCTATCCTTATAGATAGTCCTTTAGAATGCTAGCTTTTAGTGTATACTCTATGGATGATGTGGAATTCTTATAGATAGTACTTAGCTAGGATCATTGGAGATGCCCTTAACACTGGGTGTCTGGGCTGCTGCATGCTTCTTTTGAAATGGTAAGTTGCCGGGAGAATCTTATTATATGATGCGTCGATTTGACCTTCTCGTGTTGTACACGCTGCTGAATCCGGTGCTTCTTGTCCACGGAACACCCTCTTGTGACGCTTCGTTCTCTGCGGATTTGCAGCGAGATTTGCTCATCATTACAGGGCTCCGCGTTTTTAAAATACCGGCCTAGTTTGACATTCATAGGGTTAGTCATGGTTTTAAAAACTGCTTTCTTTGGCCTTGATCGTTTCGGTTTTTTTCGGCTTCAGCTTCTAGCTTCAGCTTTTTTTCACTATTCACTACACTATCCACTAACTCATCTACAGTGTTTTTTCAGCCAGCTACAGTGTTTTTTCAGCCAAAAGTCAAAAGCCATCGCTATTCCGATCACCCCCTTTGTCTGGCCGGCAGGCTAGATCCAATTTTGACTTTGTGATCGTGAATTAGGGGTACCACTGTCCAACATTTCATTTGGTTTTGGGACAGAAAGTTCCCTCGGATCCGAAGCATCAATCGTCACCTGAACAATAGAAACCGAGATCGTGCACATTGCAACTTGCAAGAGCGCTAGCTCGTGCAAATTAAGCGTGATGGCATTCTTTTTTAAAAAAACTTTAAACTAGAAGTACTGGCTCCTTCTCCGGCACCGTGGAGGCGACTGTTCCGAGGCGTGTTAGGCACGTTACGGGGGACAAGATCAGCGAGCATGATCGAGTCACGCATGCACCGCATGTAGCACCCTAATTTTTTTTTCAAAGGGGCCACTAAAGCAAACTCTAATTAACCCTAATTTGTGTTTAAAGATTCATAAAAGGGATAAGCCTTTTTTCCCATCAAGTCATCATCTCCCTTCTTTCTCCTCAGGTCTCTCCCTCTCTCTCTTTTCAATCTCCCGATCTCTCTCTCCCTTCTTCCCCCCATGAGATCGTGGTGTGCAGAGGCGGCCAACTGGGCAGGCGGTGTCAGTTGGCGTGCGTGGTAGTACGGCATCGAGTGCGTGGTGACGTTGTGGCAAGCGGCGGCGGCGACTGGTAGTAGTGCCGTGGTGGCTGGCGGCGGTGCCATGGTGGGCAGCGGCCAGGGGAGGTATGCAAGCGGGCGCAGCCGGCACAACAGCCTCACAAAGGACTAGCGGTGGTGCAGTGGCCGGTGGCAGCGCGTGGCTAGCGACAGTCAGGTGGAGGCACGCAACAGTCGGCGGTGGCTGGAAGGAGGCGGTAGGTGGGCTTGGTAGGGAAGAGGTGGCGCGGGCCAGCGGCCAGTGGCGGCGGCGCGGTCAACGCACGTGGTTCGGTCAGTGGGATCGTGACCGAATCACGTTTTGCATGCGGTTCCATTAGCGCGTGCCATGGAACGTAGTTTTGCCAGCCAAATAGTGATTCGCACGGCGAAATGAGCTAGCGAACCTGTTTCTTTTCGATTAAGTGAATCTTGTGTCGTCTCTTGTCAGTTCCAACTGGACCTTATCTGATTCCTTTACTTGTACGTTATTGTATGTGGGTCATGATGGATTTTAAATACAATATCTGTTAATCTGACTAATAATCACTTATCATGTAATGAAACTTAGATGGTTGACAACCCTGTGTGAGCTATATTATAATACTCCTTTCAGAATAATTCCTATATCACCTTCATCATAGTATCATCTCTCATCGCTTCATATAAAAAATATATGCTTTTATTCTACCTTAGCAACCCTTTCCCTCATCGTATTATTACCCAAAGCTATCCTTAGTTACTCTAATATCTTATCATATTATATGTTAATAACTTAACGGTTACCTGGTTTGAGATTAGCCACATATAGGGGAGATTACCACCCACCTAGTAACGTACGGGGGGCCAGACACTTTCGTTATTCAGGATATTACACCTCGCCTGTGGTTATACAGTCGAGAACAGTGACGTGCCTGACTATTCTTGTATAACTGGATAAGTGAGAAACGATTACCAGTGTTCTTGCCATAACTCGCTAAATAACTATTACATTTAGTTTCATATTTTTGTTATCTCCATTCCCTTCATTGGAATGAGATTGGAGAGAAAGAGTTATTTGGACTTCAACAAGTCAGTAATTAAAAGGAGCAGATTAATCATATCAGAAACAATTTACTTTCAACAAATCATTTCCGGACGCAAACCACAAAAGAAAAAGGCGTTCAAAATTTTTTTTTGAAGTGAAAAAGGCGTTCAAATTAACAACATCCATCCCGATCGGCGCTTTTGCACGGTGTCACGAGCTAATTAATCGATCTGAAGAGGAGAGGACCAATGAGGAGGAGGAAGAAAGCAACGGGTTTTGAATAGCGGTCGTTGAACAGGCTCGTCATCTCCGCATGTGGCGGCGAAATACGCCAGTCTTATGCGAGCGAAGGGAGTACTAATGCAATCCACACAAGACGTTGCTTCGTAAGCACCGACGCGTACGCGTGCCTTCCGCCACAGACTTTTTTGTTTTCTGCTGACATGTTGCGCTTCCCTTTTAGACCAGCACGTCCTCATTTTCTCTTCCACGAATTAACTGCTGAAACTGAAGCTTCATTTTGGATTTTGATTCTTGGTTATGCCAAATAATATACTGTTAAGTCAAGTGAGAGAGAGATTGTTGAGGCAACTAGTTTGTTTTCTTTTCTTCCAAGTTAACTCACGAATAATCAGTCATGATTTGCGCAGAGAAGAAAACAACGGCGCCGTTATACACTCCACGTTTCGTTGTACGATCCCGTTACGATGCGAGACATCGCGTAACAATTTGCTTCGGTGCTCGCGCGGAAGAAGTGTCCAGTCCCACATCAAGTGCAAATCAAAGACCAGGCCCCGATCATCCTCTGCAAAAGCCAGCGCTGAACGACGAACAGTGGCTTTTTTTACTATTTATTTTTTTATTTTTGTGTTTTTTTCGTATTTTTTGTATTATTCGTCATGAATTAATATTTTTTATTTTTATTTTTTTAAAAAATTTAATTATGCTAAATGAATCAACTCAGATATATTAAAAAAATCAATTAGCTACAGTAAAAAATCATAAATCATCGTTATTTTGAACCTACCCAAAACCAGCCAAGGAGGTGTCGGATCGGTTGCCGGACGCACACCGTCGGGCGCTCTTCTGCCGCCGTGGCTGCACTGGCCGGACTGCTCCGTCGCGGCGGAGCGTGTGAGCACTGTGAGGCAGCCTAATCTACGAGCTCTGCAAGATGCCCAAGAAATGGCGACGGTGCAGTGTCCGCGCTCTCCGGGCTGGTCACCGCCGGCCTCCTTGCCAAGTGCCTTGAGGTGCTCGCTGAGCTCCACTCGCACTCCCGAGTCCTCAGCCTCCTTCCAGCGATTGAAGTAAAATATACAATTCAACTGTCCCAATACAACGGGGGAAACGATCACTACAACATTTGTTCACAAGGATCACATCTCTTTCTATCAATTTTGCCACGAATTACCTCAAATTTTCATGATTGGTCTCTGCTCCCATTAAACCTACCTTACATATTCCAAAAAACCATCCGAATCTCTCGAAAGCTCCTAGCCTCCCATATCCAAATCAACAACAAAAAAAAGCCTCTTTAAGATCAGCAAGAAGAAAGGAAAAAACAGAAGGAAAAGGAACAAGCAGATTCACGTGGGTGATTGGGCTCCAGAATCTTAGGAGTTGGGCTTGCCAAAGGTCCCAGGAGCTTGACGCCGTACGATGCCGTGAGATCGATGTCCTGTCCACACGCTCAACATCGAGTGAGCCTCCATGCTCCCGGTGAGGCATGTGGGTCTCGGTCCCGTGGTGGCGTGGAAATCGATCCCACCGACGGCTGCGCGTGGCTGTGGGGCGGCGGCCGTCGGGTGTAGGGGGTGCAGCGGTGGCGGCGTACAGGAATAAAGGCCTCGCTCATTTCAGTTTTTTTTCAGCTTCAGTTTTTTTTTCATTATTCAGTAATTTGTCTCCTTTTGAATTTTTTTAGATTTTTTAGATTTTTTAAAATTTTTCTTTTTTCCTCGTGTTTCTTTTTTCTATTTTTACATTTTTTTAAATTTAATTATGCCCAAAAAGTCAAATCATTCTGATAAAAAAAGTCATTCTGATAAAATTTATTAAAGCGGAAGTCATCGCTAAAACGATCACCCTAAAGAAAGAGGAGAAGGGGGCAGCGGTGAGTTGGCGGCGTACTGCTATCGTAACCAGAGCATCGTACGTGAAGTATTTTTCAAAAGTACTGATAAATATCATTCAGATATTTTTTATAAAATATTATTTAAATTTATGACTATGAATTCTTTCTCTTAAAAATCTTCTTCTAGAATAGAGGTTGTTGAATCTGTAATTCAACGATTCAAAATTTAAATAATTATTTAAAAAACATCATATCTATACAAAGGCATACATTTTTCAATCTTCCTGTCGAATTTTACAAGAATTAATACAGTAAAACTCTACAACGCCGGAATTATAGCAAATACTCGCAGCTCCCAAATCACAGCGCAACGGTGGGGCGGTCGCCGCGGGCGTCGTCCAAGCTCCCCAACCCGAGCCAAGACGACGGCGTCTCCTCCATGCCCTGGGTCGCCTGCGGCGGCCGGGCGTAGGGCGCCCGCGCGCCGAGCCGGTCCTTGCGCTTGGCGAAGAACCGCTGCAGCGATGCCTTCCTCGCGATGGGCAGGTCCGTGAGCTCGGCGCCGTCTCGCTGGGCCGGGGCTGCCGCCGCCGCCCGCTCAGCGCCGGCTCCCGCCGCCAGGCGCATCACCTCGGCCGCCTTGTCCGCCGGGAAGTCGTCGAACACCACCACCCTCCCGCCGTAGAAGATGGTCAGCGGCGCCGCCGCGGGCCCCGCCACCTCCTCCTCCCCCGCCGCGCCGGGCATCAAGCTCAGCGTCGTCGCCGGCGCTGCCCGCAAGGGGGGAGCGGCCGCCATCTTCTGCTCCGCCTTGACGTACTGGCTGAGCACCCCGCAAGCCACCGCGAACCTCCGGCTCTTGCCCTCCGCCGCCGCCATGGCCGTATCACCGCTTCGACCGAGACGCGCTTCTCCTCCTCGCTTCTTGCTGCGGTGGTGCTGTGGTGGTTTGCTGTAGATTGCTGTGGGATTTGACGGGTGGAGGGGAGCTTGTTTTATAGGAGGTGGGTGGGAAGGGGAAGAGAGAAGCAGAGAGAGAGGCATCGTTTCTTGAGTATTTTAGCGGGTGAAGGCGACGTCGTGGTGGCGGTGTTGGCCACGAAGACCACGTGTGATTTTTGAGGCCATGGGAAGCGGCAGGATCAGGATCTGGTGGTGTGGGGGTGGTGGATGACAGCGACGGATGCCGCCGTGATGTCGTCGGCGCGGCTCCCCTTGTCGACCAGACCACGGCTTCCTCCCTTCCCACCTCCAGTTGTTTATTTCACGTTCTTCAAGGCGCGTGCACGGATACGCCCTGGTTTCCTCCCAACTGGAGCAGTGCTGGACGGGAGCATGCGTACGACAGAAACCTGCTCAAAAGCGATTTTTAAACGGAAGATTGGCATGCGATGTCTTGCCACTCCAGTTTTTTTTTTTGGGGTGTGGGGTGTAAAGCTTCGATATGCTTCGCGTATACCTACGTACTTTTTTTAGGCACATGTAAAACATACTCCGTCCAATTTAAAAAAACATGTTTTTTAGACAAGTGCAATCGAGTTTTTTTTGAAAACTTTGGTTAACGATAACATTTTAAATAATGTTGAATATTCATATTAGATTTATAAAAATTATATGTGTAAATCGTTTCAAAAATATTTTCATAACACCCTAATTTTATTGGGTTATATATATAGTAATTAGTGGTCAAAATTGTATTTGGGAAATATATCGATGTCCAAACTACGTAGTTTTTGAATTGGATATAGTAGTTCCTTTATGAAATTTACCACTTTTATTGCATAGCATGAATGTAGAAGTTTATCAAAAAAAATCCCTCACCGTCGATATATCTGTGTCCATTGTTATTTTTAATGCGTTGAGCGAATTAATTAAAATTTTCGATCACGAGGTTGGTCATGGGTTAGCTATCTATTCGCTGGTTCAATTCAGCAACAGTGTGTGGTCCATTTCCATTTCCTTTTCTTCTTTTTTGTCCCGTTTTAATTCTGGTTCTAAGCTAGCTAACATGCATGATGCACCTTGATGTGGTTTGCTTGCACACGCCAACAGCGAACCACCATCTGCCATTATGCACACGGTAGAGAGATCAAATAGCTTCAGGCAGGCAGGCCATGATACAAAGGAAAACCGTACAGCTTTCTCATTTTTGCCAACCTGTACATGTGTATCGTTCATGTTTTTTCGCCGTGCCTGCTTATGATTCACGAGATAAATCTTACAGCGTCAATGTGGTGTTATGTTGGCTTATGCTTTTGATTTTTTAGCATTTTTTGACACTGTTTGAGGTCTTTTTTACTGTAGTTACTAGAAACTTTTTCAATATAATTAAATATTAAAAATTTAAAAATAAAAAATTTTCTCATTATGAACAATACAAAAAAATACAAGAAAAAAAGATAAAAAACCAAAAAAACAGAAACAGATAAAATTAAAAATATATAAACTAGAAGCTAAAAACTAAAGCTGAATTGGGCAGTTTGCAAGTCCACATCAACCTTTATTTTGGCTTTTAATGGAAATGATAAGTTTATTTTAAGACCTATAATATGTTCAAACACATGGGCTATTGGTCGTATTTCATCCCACGTACAGTGTGCTCTGGTCAACTCTCTAGTAAAGAATGGGCTATTGACTCTCGGACGTAGTACAGGTTGGCTGAGCAGCTCGAGGTGCAGCCTGTAGGGGGAGCCTGGCCAAAGGCACACTCCCATAGCAATTTTTTTTGGTAACATTAATTTTTGCTGATAGTTTTTATCTATAATTTATATTTTTTAAAAAATATATGTAAAACATACTCCGTCCTAGTTCATAGAAAATACGTTGTTTGGGACACGTGCAATCAAGTTTTCGAAATTTTGGTTATTGATAACATTTTAAATATTTAGGTTAGATTTATGAAAATTATATATGTAGATTGTCTTAAAAAAGTATTAGCATAATATTATAATTTTATTAAGTTATATATATAATAGTAATTAGTGATCAAAATTGTATTTTAGAAATTGTGTGACGTTCAAACCATATGGGTTTTGAACCGGAGGGAGTAGATCTTTTATGAAATTTACCACTTTTTATTGCATAGCATGAATATAGAAGTGTACCCAAAAAAAATCCTCCACTGTCGATATATCTGTGTCCATTGGTATTTTTAATGCGTTGAGCGAATTAATTAAATTTCGATCACGTGGTTGGTCATGGATCGGCTATCTATTCACTGGCTCACTTCAGCAGCAGCGTGTGGTCCATTTCCATTTCCTTTTCTTCTTCTTTTTTTTTTGTCCCGTTTTAATTCCGGTTCTGAGCTAGCCAACAAGCATGATGCACCTTGATATGGTTTGCTTGCACACGCCAACAACGAACCATCTGCCATTATGCAAAACGGTTAAGAGATAACCGCACAGCTTTCACATTTTTGCCAACCTGTACATGTGTATCGTTCATGTTTTTTCGCCGTGCGTGCTTATGATTCACGAGATAAATCTTACAGCATCAAGTCCGCATCGACCTTTATTTTGGCTTTTGATGGAAATGGTAAGTTTATTTTAATCACAGAATCAAGTCCGCATCAACACAAACACACTCTGAGAGCGATCCTTAATTAGCTCATCAGTTTCCCCTCTGAAATTACGTTGGTTACAGGAGATAACTATATATAAATAACTGATGCTAGCTAGTAAACAATTTGGAGTTGCCCACTTATTTTAGCTTAAAGTCAGCTTCAGCTTCTGACTTCTGCTTTTTTTTTTACTATTCAGTAATTTCGTTCTTTTATGATTTTTTTAGATTTTTAAGGCTTTTTTTGTCTTGTATTCCTTTGCACTGTCCATGATAGGCTAACATATATTTTTTATTTTTTAATTTAATTATGCTAAATAAGTCAATTCAACTACAGTAAAAAATAAAATCAACTACAATAAAAAAACTATAAACTATCGTTATTCCGAACGCCCATCTTTCAAATTCATAAGCTCGATTGCGCTATTCTAGCAGGGCCCCAAATTCATGGGGAAACTGCCTAGCAACCGCTCGTCAGACAATGTGGCAGCGGCTGTGGGGGTAAAGTTCGAAGTCCACCAGAATCTGCAGACGTGCAAGGGAACAGGAGGCGGCTGATTGAACCTGCTCTCCTTTTTCTCTCTAGTTAACTCCTTCCACTTTTGACTACGTCTAACGTGCCACGATGCCGACCGGTGTAATAATTAACAACGCCACATGTTTGCAAAGTTAGTCGGAGTTTTGAAAAGGTAAACATGGACGCAAAGGTCTCGAGGAAGACGACGTGTAACGACTGCACTACACATGCATGCACGTTTCTTCTTCCTTCTTCCTTGCTCCTCCTTCCTACCACGGCCCGCAAGCAGATGAAACTTTAAGCGCTTCTTATAATCAAATGATCATAAGAACTGTTCAAAGACACGTATGAACATGCTTTTAAGTTTTAACAACGGCAGCCGTTGTTGTGGTTGATCAGTTGATTCCTTTGTCAAATTATTGTATTGTAATTAATTTATTTCTGCACTTAAAAAAGAATATACGAGACGATCCATGCTTTTCACATATCTGCATCAAGATCCAATTAAATACCATCTCAGGAACAAATGGTGCTATTTTCAAATATCAACCAAACCAATTTTAAAAAAAAATCAAATATTTCGGCTCAGATATATTACATTATACAAGAGCACAAACAATGTATAAAGGGTATATAACCCTTTCACCCTTTTTATTTCAATTTACAAAGCTATTTGTCGAGTAGCTTTAATTTATATCCTTACAGGTAACATATCAGCATGAAAAGAATTCTTTTCGTCATGAAAGAATTCTCAAACAGACAGTACAGACAGACTACTTAACCAATGATCACCACTAGCTAGCTAACCAATTCCCCTGAATCAGCCAGTTAACTGGTGTAAAATAACACTGGGCAAAAATAATTAATCCACATACACGTGCAAAATAGTAATTAGTAAGGCAATACTTTCTTTCCCTTCTCAGTAACTACTATCCTCAAATTCTTCAGCTCAGGCTGAGCATGGAGTTCACGCCGAGCCACTGCCCGCCATCTTCTTTCACTAGCTTGCTCGACTCCTTCGCCGCCTCTGCCGGCGCCGAAGCCACCGGGTATGGATCTCTCTCGGCGAGCCTGTTCTTTCTCTTCTCGAGGAACCTCCGGAGCGACGCCTTCCTCGCGATGGGCATGTCTGAAGAAACGTACATAACAGATCCATGTGGTCAGTTCGTTGTACGAGAAGTATGGGATTTGGCCTGTGCAGGCATGAGTATCGTACGCGCTCCTACGTTACCTGGCAAGCAAGGCTGCCCGAGCGCGTTCTGGCAGACGGCGGGGGCGGCACCGACGTCGACCGAGGCGGCCGGCGGGTTGCAGGAGCCCGCGAGCTGCATCAACTCCTGGGCCTTCTGAGCGGGGAAGTCGTCGAACACCACCATCGTCCCGCCGTAGAAGATGGTCAGCTGCGCTCTCTCAGGCTCCTTCCTAAGAACAAAAAGAAAACTCACAACTTCTGCATCGAAACCAGTAATTTTCAAGAACTCCCGACATACGTGCATGATAAACTGAATGAGTATGGGCTTCTGGTTCGCGCGTACGTACCTTCCGGGCGAGTCTTTGAGCGTTCCGGCCTGCTGAGGGAAGAGCTCCATGGTTTTCCTCTCCTCCGGCGCAGCTTCCGCCTCCACCTCCACCTCCGCCGCACCAACAACGACATCGGGGCCCGGCATGAGGCCCATGGTCACGACCGGCGCGATGCACCTGCCGCCGTTGCCGCCCTGCTCCTTCATGTACTGCTGCAGCAGGCCGCACGTCACCGCGAACCTGCTGCTGCCGGCCTTAGCACTCCGCTCAGCGGCCATATTTTCAGAAGAAAAAAAAACCAACTCACATCAAACTCCCCCAGGATCCGAAATCTTTGCCGCCTCCTCCTCCTGCACGGTTGCTTCCTGGAAACGAAGCGAAATGAGGATAGTATTCGTCTGCCCGGGAGGTCGCAGGTTGAGGTTTGCCTTTTGTTTTATAGGTGTACAGCTGGAGATGTAACGATGGGCCCCTAAATTTTGTTTCTTGGGCAGGAAAGCGGCACGTGAAAGGCGAGGGGGGGCGGAGAAACGGGCGGGGAGCGCGGAAAGGTGGGAGGCGGAGGGAAGCAATGTGGGCACCTCACGTCTCTATTCTCGCAGTGATTTTGGTTGGTTTTTGGCTGTTCTGACTCGTGCGTGGGTCATATCATGTGTGCCTTCTAGTTAATTTACCGGTCGTGGTGGCATAGAAATTTTAAGTCGATCTTGGTCCCTATGGCACAACAATCCCGCATTTGCCCCCTGCGTTAGCTTTTGCCGCTTTTGGCCCCCTAGCGCGGCTCACGCTCCTGCAATTGTGTGATTTCTAATGAATGTACATCATTAATAAATGTTTTTCATATTTGATGAAATATATGGTAATCGTGGACCAAACAAGCACGATGTTTGCTTAATATGTGAAAACTTAGCGAGTAGTTGTTGGCTGGTAGCATATGATCTAGTAGTGGTACCATTTGGATCTGTAACTAATACTGCACTAAAGATGATAAAGTACAATAGCACAAATCCTGCTTTACATACGGTAATAGGTGTTACATTGTACGATCAATGCGTATCGCGTACTAACTGGATTTGTTGTGCATCCATTTTAGGTAGGATCTGTTCATGTTTTACGGGAATTGTCTTGTATGTGATGGACCATATGGGGTGGACATATCAAATTATGACTAGACTGTGATCCGGGCACCTAGTCTGAAGGACATAGGCTTCTCAGAGCTCAAGAGGTACGTCTGTTCTGTATTCGATCATGCCATTGCAATGAACAAGCTACGCATCAAGGCGTTGTACACCTCCATAGTAGGTGATGCAAGGGAGACCTTTCGGCAACTTCTAAAGGTGATAAGTGATGCGTCATGGGCCAATTACATGCAGGATGTGTGCAACCCTACTGCTGCAATAAATACCAGACCGACGGTGTATGTTCAGTTCATGAAGCAGATAGAGCCATTTGACATGCCTAGTTCCGATGTAGACACTGCTGATGTAGTGCCTGGGTTGGCCTCTGGTGCTGATGTAGATGGTGTTGCTGGTGGAGATGTGGGCAAGACGGTGGGTGATGGAGATCTGAGGAGGCATGCCGATAATTTTGAGCCCAATGAAGGCGTAAATAATGGTGGGTAGCCCGTATTGACTGCCACGAGTACCTGGCCGACCAGGTGGAAAAAATGGAGAGCGAGGAGGACATGCAAACATCTAGTTCTGGAGACGAGGGAGATAGAGAAGCTGCTGCGGGAGGTGTAGTCGGTGGTATTATTACCACCAATGGCGCTTATGTCACTTGTAGGTTAGACCACATCATAGCAGCATAACTGGTTCTGCTGCAACTAGAGGAGCATATTAGGGCTTCAATGAAGATATTCTACTCTTAGGACAATGTTTCTCTAATAAGAGCGCTGCCCAGCAGACCATTACTAGATATGCCATGACCATCAGCCAGATGTATTAGGTGTGTAGGTAAAACCCTAACACCTATATCATCAAGTGTGTGGACGAATCCTGCCCTGACAAGGTTCGTGCCCAGTGGTCAAGGGATAGGGTCATGGAATTACATATCACGGTGCTAAAGGATCATGCCCTCCTATGTTGCAAGCTTGATCAGCCACCTGATCTTCACAAATGTTTCCATTTCGCCGAAGCTTCTGCAGGCAGATATTGTCAACATGGTGGGCTTCGAGGTTAGCTACAAGAAGGTATGGCGGGTGAAACAAAAGATCCTGAATCATATGTACAGCACATACGAAGAGGCCTATGACCTAGTCCCAAGATTGCTCTACTAAATTGCAGAATTAAATCCCGGGACATACATAAAGAATATGGAGTGGTTGCATCCCACGAAGGGGCCAAAATGCTTTATTCTTGATTGAGTGTTTTGGGCCTTACATCAAATGTTCGACGGGTAAGGACGGGTTATAGTATATTCTCCTACCAGTTATCTTCTATGGCATGTACAAATAAACTCTCCCCTCTTTCCATAGTCTCTAAATCTGCTATGTGTGTATTGTAAATGGATCAACGGGAGATCCACCCACACGATCAGTGACAGCTGGACTGTGAGGAGTGGATGCACAGACGGCACACAAGAGGATAGAGGAGCATGGCAGTGGCAGTGGGTAGTCGGCGCGGAAGGGGGCAAAGGTGGCCTCGCAGTTGTCAAGCACTGACCGATGTACAAGATGTGGCCCTAGAGGCCATGGCCCTGGTGGTCGATGGCGAACCCGACCTTAATGAAGGGCACGACGTTAAGCTAGGCTATCCAGCTGGACTCACCGGTGAAACTGTGGACGATGGCGTCTGCCGAGGAGGACGAGGCTGCTGCGGTGGGGACCAGTGGCCGGGTTAGCGGCCGTTAGGGAGGTGGGAGGCGGCAGGGGGAGGAGGGGTCACGGGGCGAGGAGGAGGAGGTGGTCGGGGAGGAGGAGATGCGGTCGAGGGGTCGAGGAGGAGGGGTCATCGGGAGGCGGGTAGGGAGGAGGTAGGCGGTCGGGGAAAGAGGGGTCAGGGGCGGGGAGGAGGTGGGGGCCGAGAGAGGAGGTGGTGGGCCAAGCGAGGAGGAGGCGGCCGGGGGAGGTGGGGGGAGGCAGCCGGGGAAGGTGGGAGAGGAGGGAGGCGACCGGGGGACGGAGGGAGGGGGAAGAGGGCCGAGAGAGGAGGCGGCTAGGGGAGGTGGGGAAGGAGGGAGGCGACCGTGGGATAGAGGAGGAGGGAAGTGGCCTGGGGAGGTAGGGGAGGAGGAGGCGGCCAGGGAAGGTGGGGGGGGGGAGGAGGGAGGCAACTGGGGGACGGGGGAGGAGGGAGGGGCTGGGGGAGGTGAGGGAGGAGGGAGGCAACTGGGGGACTACCGAACGAGGGGAGGAGGGAGGTGCCTGAGGAGGAGGGAGGCTGCTGGGAGAATTTGTGGTGGCCGTGGGGCGGTAGGGGATTGGGGGTGCCAGTCCAGCCGGGGTGGGGGACAAGGGGAGTAGTAATCCGGTAGTCCCTCACTCCCTCTTGCTCTGGGAGTACTAGTAGTAGACTAGTAGGAGGGCATAGAGCTTAGCACATGATTCCTTGAGCTGAGAGATGATTGAGAGAGACAATAGTCGACACAACCTTCAGACTTCAGAAGAAATATTCGGGAGAAGCAATGTTCAGAAGCTGCAACATTCGGGAGCAACGGTCTCCTTCCTGATGCCTATAAATTTACTTCCCTTCTCATTTCTTCACAAGCTATCTAATCTATCATTTCTTCAATATCTCTTTACACTCTCCATTTCTTCAACATCTCTTTTCACTCTCCGTTTCTTTAAAATCTCTCTACACTCCCCAATTCCCTATTTATTCACCAATCACTATCTATCCACTATGTTACCAAAGAGTCAGAGTAATAAGGAGCTCCCGAGTGGTATGCAGAGGAGTCGAAACACAAAAAGGATAGTAGGATGACTTAGTGTAAGCTCCTGCCATTGTTCCCCTAGTCCTTCTCTAGCTTTGACTCCCGTTAATGCTCGTTGGCTCTCATTAAGCATAGGAGACAATGACATGGATCACTGTTATATGGATGGTACAGGGGCCATTTCCGAGCATATACTATATGTATTTGATGATTTTAAGATAGATAATAAAATTATTTTTATAACTCTTGATAACGCATCAGCAAACATGACAGTTATGAACATCCTCACTCCAAAGTTGCAAATATATATTGGTGGTTATGTCCTCCACCAAAGATGTGTATGCCATATTTTGAACTTTGTTGTTCAAGACAGTATGCAAGCAATTAGTGCATATTTGTACAGTATCCATGATGCCATTCATTACCTCATAAGTTCCCCACAAAGTGGTAGCCAGGTTCACGGAGTATTACACAACCAAAAGGAAAGAGCTAAGAAAATTCGGTCTTAATATGAAGGTGAGGTGGAATTCGACATACATCATGTTAAAAAAATTACAAGGGTATGAACATGTCATACTAGTTTTTGTCAATGCTAACTCTCAAAATAATAAAGTGATAGTTACTAATTTAAATTGGTAGATTGCTAGTCATTTTTGAGAGTTTTTAAGACCTTTTTGTAAATCAATAAAGGTTCTATATGTGTTTATTATCTTACCTCTCGCTTAGTTATAGATTTTTTTGGTTAATTGTAGATAAGATTGCCAAATCTAGAAAGTATCCCTTTTAGGCCACGTAGCAATGAAGAAAAATTTTATTAAATATTTTGGTTCTATTTCATACTTGCATTGCTTTGCTATTATTTTTGATTTTACGAAAAAGTTGGCAGGTTTTGTAGGTTGGTGTGGAGAGAATAAGTGAATACATTGATCTTGATTATTTGGAAGCTTTCGCACATATTAAAGAGGAACTTTTTTGTGTTTTCTATAAGTATCATGACAAGTTCGGCAGTAGCGCGATATCGAAGGTCTTACAACAGATGCAACAAGAAAAGATAAGCTTAACATCATACTTATGGAAGAAGCTAAAGGGCAAGTTTACTTTTGCGTCCTCTCAGGCTTAGGCGGCATTCAAGTAAAATTCTGTCTCGGAGCTGAACTACTCTTGGAGTATGATTTTGCAAATATTGATCCTGATCTTACAGACGGAGGCAAGACAGACTTGCTCAAGTGGTGGAAGAATAAGTGGATATTTTCTATGATGTTACATTTCGCATGGGATGTTCTCCTAGTTCCGGTGTCCACCGTTTCTTCAGAAGCAACGTCCAACACGGTAGAGAAAATAATCAAAGAAAGGAGATCATCCCTTATGCCTAAGATGACGGAGGCAATCACATGCGCAAAAAACTATGAATTAGCTAAAGAGCGGCAACAACGTCAACTAGAGCATCCTGAAATCGTGTAGACGTACGCTGACCTCGAACGCATGAATGACCCGGACATTGATAAGTAGATATTATGTACACATGTTGTTATAATTAGTATGTATATATGTTGTTACTGTACTCTTTTCCTTATTCGGAGAACTCCATTCTATGGTGTAAGATTTTTAACGAAGCAATAATATTTTATTTTTAAAATATCAAAGAAATTTCACCTTTTTTTGAAATATTTACGTCATTCTGTACCTATATTTTTATACAACTAATTCAATTTTAACTAATCTTTAACAAAGCAAGTACGAGAGAACGGAAGATAGCGGCCGCCGCAACTATTGTTGCCACCACATGTGTCTTGTATAGTTATTTCGGGTTGAGTTTAGGCTAACATCGTATGAATGTCGGCATGACGGGCTGTAAGCCATACTTAGGTCTGGTCGGAGATGAGATGGGCCGACGCAGCACAGCACGGTATGTTAATTGGATCAAACCGGTACGATATGAAACAGTCCAAAGCATGATGGACCAGGCTATGCCGCACGTCAGCCCAATGCCCACCTTTCCGCACGATGCTCCATCCGCATGTAGGCCCGCGCGCATCATGGCACGATCGACCGCGGGACACGCCATCAAGTTAGCTTAGCTACTAACTGGGCGAGAAAGTTCCTCGGTGGACGACGTTTCTTCTCGTTGACGTGTTAGCTAGTCGCGGTTTTCACTTTCGGCGGCTAGAAAAACACACACAAAAAATTGAAAAGAACAGACCTAACGGTACTCAATTGATCGGCGCGCGAGGCCTTTATGGCAAAACTAGTAAGGTGTCCGTGCGTTGCAACGAAAAACTAAATAAAAGTGATGTATACTATCAAAGACAAACTATAAGGTCTATAAAGCATCGCCTCTCATTCAACTATAAAGAATTTATCATGGATGACCAAACAAAGACAAACTGCAGACACCAATTGATTTAACAGTAAGTTCCAACTATTTGTTGGATGTTGGTCCTAAATAAGGAGTAGGTTTCATTATTTATAGCAACACAAACAAGATTAACAACTGAAAAAACACAGCATAATCTACAACTTCAGAAGTAATACAAATAAAAGAAATTGATTAATAACTTACCTGTGAATCAATAAATGAAACATAGATTAACAATCAAGATCAACAAGTATTGAACTTCAGTTTTCTCGAACATTGTATCAAAAAAATTGACAAGTGAGCTTCCCATTAAAAATGTGATACACCAATGAATTTTTTATTTGTGAATTCATAGCAAACTTGCCTTCATAAGCCCATCTCTCCTTTGGGGATCAACATAAAGAAACAACGATGATCACTATTAAAATACCGATTTGGGTGATAATTTGGCTTCCAATGGATCCTCCAATTCGATTTCTTGAGGAAGAACAAAATTCAGACAAGTGAGAGGCGAACGCCTAAAGTGACACATTTAGAACCCTTTTCTAGATGGTAGAAGCCTCATCTTCAACCCATAGAACAGAGGTCTTTGGATAATAAAATAAGTTAACAAAGTAAGTCAATTTACAACATGCTCAAGTGAGTGGTGGGAAGAACTAATAAAATGTATGATCAGGAAGGCTAGGAAATAAGGAATACCAAAAATGTGAATAATGCTCTTAGCTAACCTAGGCGAGAATTTGTAGTTCAACAATATCTAAATCGCAAAATGTGATCTTGATTTGCATTCGCCAAAATGACCTTTTGCACGAACTTCCCGCAACCATCAACGACCTTTTGCATAACTCCTTTCACAAAAAAAATAATCTTTGCATGAAGCAAGATCTCATATTCAGATCTTTGGAATTGGAGTTACAGCCAACCTTGCCTCTCTTACAGATATAAAGCGCAAAGCTTCTTGCCAACTAAATTCCACATGAAAACCTAGACCAATATCCACAAAAATGTGCCTTGTATCTCGCCTGTGAAAATCACCACAGAATAAGGAAAACAATGATATCTCAACAGTTCAAGAAATCTGATTATAGGCGTGAAGAGGCATAATGCATGAATTGGTGCAGAATTTGATAGAAACCAGCTAAGGTAAATTATGCGAGGCATAATGCTTGTATCCCGCCATTTTACGTGAGAAAGGATGCAGAATTTGATAGAAACCACCAGCCTTCAAAGAGTCCCAGGAAGAACATTTGCCATCCCAAAAAGAATTTCAGTTGTTCCAAAATATCCTCAATTAACATTGCTAATTATGGACTCGAGTTTCATGGTATAATCTTGTTGATTATCCATCGTTGGAGCTTACAGCTGCTGACTGTTGGTTGAGTGCGCGTGGGGTGCTCACCTCATCAGCTAAGAAAATGTTGGTTGATTCTTCAAAGTTCAAGTTGCAGCTGTGTGTACTTTTAGTATATGAGATTTTAAACAAGATCCCAATGAATACTTTTCTTAAAGGATACGTGTTGTATTCCACATATCGGTGATGCTAATAACATCACCATCGGTGAGAAGCCGTGAGTCCGCATCATCTGCAAAAGTGTGGTAGGATCATGAGTCAATGGGTCTTCTCGAGAGTCTGAATATCATAGCGTGAGAAGATAACAAAGAATAATTAAAAACAAACAAGTAAAATTGTTGTTATCGCTACCAGAAAGTTGACTGATTAGTATCTTCTACCAGTAACAATGTTGCAAAGTACAAGAATCAAGAATTCAAGATACTTGAAAACTTCAAGAGTATGCAACCAATGTAGCATTGCAGTTCATAGATATGTGAATAATTTCTGATGTAGCATTCCAGCTTCTATTGTTCTGAAGCCTTCCATGGAGGCAGGTGTTGCCACATTTGCGTGCCTTGGAGGTGTTGCAACACCAACCAACTCCTCCATTTTTTCCACAAATTTCTTTACTATTATAATAAGGATGTTGATCAGACAATTTACCTTTTGACACACAAGCTTCAAGAGAAGACTAAAACACTACCTAACCAAGTAAAGATCAATTGAACCCATTGTACTCCTTATTACTATTCTATATCGCCTTTGGAGATAATCACCAGCCTGTTTATGGAACAAATCAACAGAACTCATGAAATAGTTAATGATAATTAACCACCCAATGAATTGTATAAGGAGAGCTCATTATTTTAAGTGATTCATTACCTCATCAGGATCTGGGACTTCCAGTGTACTACCATGAGGTGCTTTTATTGCGATTAGTGTTTCATTCTCGAGAACAACAAAGGCCATATGAGCTCACGTGAGAATTATTTGAGTCTGATTCTTATAGTTGGTGTTAAGCAAAATCTGAATAATCAGAAAGAGAATGACCTTTTAGAAAAATAACAATATTACATTTCTTAGTAATATAAACAAACCTGAAAGCAGGGTAATCCCTTGATGTCATCTTGGACTGGCAGTGACCAATGTCCCGTGACTTAAGTTACTTCTAAATGCTTGATACGAGGTGATGCAAGTCTTTTGGGTCCAACAAAGATATGCACATGACAATGAATGAACGGGACAGATTTTGGTCTTGATTCTTCAAGAGCATGACGAAACAAAATAAAAGTGATGTATTATTAGGGCGCAGATGGCTATGCAGATGCCACGAGCGATGGTGGGGAAAATCTCGCACAGAGAATATTCGGAATAGGCGAAACCCCATGACGAAGAAGCGAAATAGCCCAAACCACAATAATAAACAATGATAGTATTGCACCTTACTAACGTGATGCATACTGTATAAGAATCAAAACTAACCTAAAATAAGGATGCTTATAAACCAAAACTTGTGTACAAGAATCCACTTTCAAGTCCAAAAACATTAGTAATTTTATGCAACTCAAACTGAAAAAACACATTAAAATGCTCTGTAACGTGAGTTGTCCAATAACAGTTCGGCACTACTGTATCTTATATCCCGTACTATGTTGCAAGCAACATATACACAAGGCCTTTCAAATATTCAACAGATACTCACGTTACGGCGGGAGTACGGCCATCACCGGATCTAGGGAGGGCGGCTGGCGTGCGGGTGGTGGAGGGAGCTGTCGAGGGGCCAAGTGAGGCTGTTGTGTAAATCACCCCCGGCGCCGGATCTGCGGGAGGAGGGAGAGCTGCAGATACGGGCAGTGGAGGGAGCTGCGGAGGGGCCAGGTGAGGCGGCGTTGTGGAAGGGGGGGCGCGACTGCAGCACAGGCCGAGGGGGCCAGCCATCCGATGCCGGATCTAGAGGAGGAGGGCCACTCGTCAAGCAAAGTCCAGCGCGCGGCGTGGGGTGGGAGGGAGGAGGAGGCGGCGGGGGGAGGAGGAGGCGGCGGGCGGCGGAGGGGGGGAGGAGGCGGCGGAGCGCGGGCCGGCGAGAGGTTGGGGCGCGGAGGAGGCGGCGGTGCGGGGGTGGCGGAGGTGGTGAGGCGGAGGGTGGGGAGGAGGAGGCGGCGGGGCGCGGGCTGGCGAGGAGGGTTGGGGCGCGGAGGAGTGGCGGCGGTGCGGGGCGGAGGAGGGGAGGAGGTGAGGCGCGCGGCGGAGGAGGGCGAAGTAGCTGCGGAGCGGAAGAAACGAGGTGATGTGCCCGCACGGGAAAAATGATGTGGAGCATAGAGAGCGGAAGGAGGTGGTGCCGAAGGAGCTGTGGGTCCATAGGTCAGTGAAA
The DNA here is from genome assembly GCA_036346265.1 of Melocanna baccifera. Lineage (NCBI taxonomy): Eukaryota > Viridiplantae > Streptophyta > Magnoliopsida > Poales > Poaceae > Melocanna > Melocanna baccifera. The sequence goes on from CM070683.1 coordinate 35,434,260, forward strand.
TAGGGCGGACGGTTCGAATTTACATTTGTAATCAGATCGAATGGTTGAGAAGAGAGGAGTGACGACGGATCAACCACCAACTCCTTCTTTTAAGTAGTAAAGATAACGAGTTAGGCCCTGAGCTAGACCCGGCAGGGGCAGTCGTTGCGTGTCGCCATCGCACGGATACGTTGGGGCTTTGCCGGATCGGGTGGGCATCCAGGCCGACGCGCACGCGGGCGCTGGTGCGAGCGTTGCCGAACGAAAACAGTGTGCTCTGCTTCGTGCTCCGGGTCGTGTCAGGCAAGTGATCGAATCTGAAGGAGAAAAGCAATGAACAATAGACGAAGATATCGTGCAAGTTCTGAAGGCTGCAAGAGTTGTGCCTTGCTCTTGCACGTGCAGGTGCAATGCAAGTTTGTTCAGTGAGTCGATCTCCGCGGTTCTGCCTTTCTAGTTTGTACCTGAAACCAGAACTCGCAATAGAACGTCGTTCTGGTATCCCAATACTTCAAGAGAGAGAGAGAGAGAGAGAGTGCGCGCATTATAAAAGGCAGTTGTGGTTGTGGATCGTTTTGCCTAAGAATCGATGTGTGCGGAGCAAACAAGATTCCTCGTCATCTAATTATTGTAGAGTACATTTCACAAAACCGTAACTTTACCGGTGAAACTATCAGTTTGCTGCAATTTTAAACACCAATTTCACTGAGCTGCAACTTTAAGAGAACAAATTATCGCAAAATTGCAACTTTGTCGCAGTAGAGGCCACTTGATAGCTTGGGCCCGTTATAGATTGCCAGCCGGACGTGCCACACGAGTGCCAACGTGGCTCCGATCCACCAGCCAACCTTCCCCTTCTCCTCCTCTCTCCCTGCTCTGCTGGTCTGCCTCTAACAAAGCAAGAGACACTCGGACCCCATCAATAATGAACTACAGTAATGTTTTTGGGCTGGCGATGTGAGCATCATGTAGAATGCGATGAGGCAAACTTATTTTAGGCGGTTCTAGCAATAGAGGTGGATAGATAAAGCCACAATAGTGGCACTACAACAAAACCCCCCATGCAGAAGTACTTTTTCATAGGCGCTTTCCAACGTGCCTCCAAAATTAGAGTTACATAATCTAGAGGTACTTTTTAAAGATATTTTAAAAATCATCACAGAATTTTGTACAGTATAGGCGGTTTTGAGATGTTTTAGAACCACATACAAAATTTTATCTTGTAGAGATGTTTCTGATATGCTCTCTAATTTGCCTAAAGTTTTTTTTTTGTTATGTAGAGATATTTTTTTGAGACGCTTTTAACTGTCTAGAGGCTTTTTCAGTGGTTTACATGTGTTAAATGAGCTACATATAAATATTACAAGGGACAACTAAACTTGCGAAGTGATGTGGTTGAGATGGCTAGTGCAACATGTCCAAGTGAAGTAATATTCCCATAAAGTCTAGAGTTTGAGTCCCAACCTCTGCAAGAGTCAATATATTTTTATATTTTATTTTCTATAGTACACTATATTAGTAGCACAATTTAACATCACTATAAAATGCTTATATTCTCTTAGAGTCACAATAAAGCACCTGTATAAAATGCCACCAAAGATATAGAGGCATTTTAATAATATTTCTCTATGTTCATAACGACGATGCATAGGAAGATGCTTATGAGGCGTTTAAAAAAAAAATCTCTACAACAATGTAAAGACATGAACAAACACCTCTACTATAGTACAAACGCATCTCTACATGGGGTTTGTGTTGTAGTGTGGGGCAACGGAGGCGGCAGGTCATGCACAGGGGAGGGCGCCAATGATGCCTTGGAAGAAAATAGAAAATACAAGGGGTGCATGGCATCTAGGAGATGAAGCGAGCTCACTGATGTGATCGATAAATGAGGAGAAGGGCTAAGGTGGGCCAGCAATGTACAACCAGTGGCAGAAAGGAAGCTCCAATGGCAATGACATCCTAGAGAGAGGAAGCTCAAATTGACAATGGGGAAGAATGGGGGACATGAAGGGATGCTCTGGTACAAAGGGATTGGAGGGAGACGCACCCTACGAAGAATGGAGATGACAGCAGTCAGTTTCGATTGTAATTGGGGGAAAGAGGCGGTGGCGCATTAATTGAGACTCTCTACATATGGATATTATATAAGGGCTAGAAAACAATCTCTATTCTAAGATAAATCGTAAAATAGTATCAACCATACTCCCATGTTGGACGGATAGAACATGTTACTCACTTTTATTGCTAATATCTCCATACTATGTAAGTAAATAAATTAGAAGGGGGGCTCGGACCGATAGGAAAATTTGGGAGTCCCAAGGAGCTTATATTAGCGTAGGTGGAGTATTAAGTATTCAGAACCGTTCGACCAACGGCTATATAGTCGGATAGAGATATAGTAATAAGAGTCAAGAAAACATTCTATATTCTGAATTTGGGGTCACATCAAAGGAAATGCGAATGACCAGTGTCCATATGAATTTAGAATAATTATGGGATAAAGTGATATAAGTCTACACAGCACTAAAATTATGAATTCATGCTAGCCTCTTGGATAAGAGTCTACGGGAAAAACACTGGGTTTTCTCTTATTCTAGAATGATTGATAGAAATTTTCTAAGTTAAAACATTGCCAAATATTTAAAATAATATTATGTCTTTTGGAATTGATTAGGTATGACTAAGACAAAAATGTGGATAAAAATTGCATCATTATCTAAAAACTTGTTGAATATATCGTACTCACTCTTGCTATTAAATCTCTCCCTTTCAGAGCCATACTCGGTGGGGGATTATCTGGGTTTTGAAGAGGGTGGGCTTGAAAATGAAGACACCCAGGGATATGAGATCACGAATGATGGGGAGTATGACAAGGTGGAGGCCGTAGACAGTCTATAGATTGTCATAGTGGGGCGAACGGGTACTATATCATAAAATATATATATATATATATATATATATATATATATATATATATATATATATATATATATATATATATATATATATATCTTTCTCTACTTTAGCACTTTGTATCGCATTGGACAAGATGTATTGTAATAGTGTAGAACATCTAGGTGGTCTGAGCTTAAGTCACCTATGGTTTGTAATAAATATAGTATTTTCAGTCTCTAATTATTGTTCTGCTGCAACTATTTAGATTGACTTGTTACCTGTTAAATGTGGTGTTGTACCGAAATGATAAGTAATAATCTGTTAAATGGTTGATTGGGGGATGATGAAGAGGGGTTGGGAACACGTTTTGATGAGAGCAAAGCAGGAGGAAGTTCACCAAAATGACAGATCGAGTGCGGCAGCATTCCATCGGAGTTTGAGAAGGAGTTCACGCAGCTGCTTGGTGGTTGTTAGTTGAAACATCAAAGAGTGTGAGGGAAAAAGAAGGAGGCCTTTGCCTCGTGGAGCACCTTGGCCGAGATGAACCGGAGCTCTACGAGTTGGAGCGTCAAGACGTTAGACTGGAAGGTGTCGTAGAGCTAGTGGCAAAGGCCGTCGCTCCCAAGATAGCACGGGCAACATCAACGTTGTGGAGGAGCGTAGTGCAGGGTTGTCGGCCGTGGCGAGGGAGCTCGGGAGTGTGGCGCTAGTGATGGTGATGAGGGAGTCCACGGCAATCTTGGCGCCTTGGATGGGCTGCGGCGGCTCGTCGGACAACATAGTTGGCAGCGGCAATTTAGAGAGTAGGAGGCTAGTGTCGTCGACGTGTATGGTGTGGTTCGACAAGGGAAAAGAAGGAAAGGTGGGCCTATGTGGCAATCCAAGTTGGCACCCATAACGCCTGGTTTGTCAGTAGGCCTATACCATGGCAGAGTTGCATTTTTTCGATTGGGATGGACTAGCACCGGAATGTACGATGGGAGCTTTCCCATCGTACGCTCCTCTGCACCATCAAATCTAACTTAAAAGGTTTGATCGTAGCCAATCGATCTAGCACAACAAAAATCGGTGAGGTGCAATAATTGTTTTGTAAACCTATAACAAATTTCCATCCAATGCAGCAAATATACCGTTTTACAACACTAAACAATCTCTTTCTGGGTGCAAAAAAACATTGTCGGCAAAACAATTCCCCCACTCAACGCAACAAAGTACGGATTCCTCAATGCAACAAATAAACATCCCTACTACAGCAAAAATAAAAATATGATACAACAAATTAAAAACCCAACTGCAACAACCAAAAACTAAACTACAACACTTCTCAACATCTAAAAAGACAGGTGCAACAAAATTTTTCACTTCATACAATAAACTAAGAAAGGTATTGCAATAATTCAGAAAATGCCAGCATCCAACCTACCAGAGGAGGACGACACACGGATGGTAGCGATGATTGAGCTCTTGTGAGGAGGATGCGGCGATTGGTCGGGCTCCTCGTCGCTTGCAAGCCCATATCCACCACCCTAGCTCCTCCGATTGTGCATCTGATGCAGCCTTGGGCTTCCTCGAGCTCCACGGCCATGCTCTAGTCCTCGCCATCAGGGCATCTCGACTGCTTAGGCCACCATCCATCATATCATCGTTGCTTCATTTGCCTAGAGAGAGAAGGAAGGGGGCGAGGGAGCTTGGAGGACATGGGAATGGTATACAGGAGAGGTGTGGAAGTCAGGCTAGTAGAGGTAGAGAGCTACCATAGTAGGGATCTGGAGAGCAAAGCTGTAGAGAAGGAAGACATAGTGAGGCAAAAGACGCTGCTACGGATGTGACCTCACATTATGGCCTATTGCTAAAAAGAATTATTCGTGTCCGGGAACTATGTAGCATGTATGCATGACTGCATGCGAGCCATTTGATTTTGCTTAGAGCGGTGGATTTAGCGTACGATGCCAAGCATCCTAATCGGACATAAGAACCGTAGCAATTCTCTTTGTCACTATTACACAAAAAGCAAAGGTTGTGACCAATGGACACGTCCATACGGATGCAACTTTCCGGATGGACACCTTTTCCATGCACCTCCTCATCATCTATAAATATGTAACATCATGTACAGATTGGGAATTGAATGAAAGCAACAATTCACTCTCAATTCTTGTTCTATCCTCTTACAATACGTTATCAACACCTTGTCTTTACACAAGAACACACACACAGCAAGATATGGAAAACCAGGAGATCCAACTCTGTGAACAACATCAGAACGCATTACTTGGAGTTCTTGCTTCGATTGATTCGTTGTGCGAATCACTTCAAGTTTTCCTGTCACCTTGTCCAAATACGGCCAACACCTTCATCGTGACCAGTCACGGTTCTTTACCGGCTCGTCGTCGTCCATAGGAGGCGCATGGTGTCTTCCCACCAGCGAAGGCACCGCGCTACGGCCCTTACCGGCGCCCGACGCACGCCTCCACAGCGGCCAACCGCCGTCCCGGCCTCCAGGCTCGGGCCCCAACTCCCCCATCAGCTTCCTCCGCAGAGGAGGCATTCTCATCTACACAACTTGGTTCTCTTAACGTTGCGGCTCAGTGAAATTACCGCTAAAAGTTACAGTAAAGTAATAGTTTCGTCAGCGAAGTTGTTGTTTTGCGAAGTTTACTCATCGTTGTACGATAAAAAAGCAACCGTGCCGTGGTGAGATCCAGACATGCAGATTCGGATCCTCAGCCACGCGGTACGTACTACGCGCAAGATCGAACAAGAGATCCAAACTTTCTCACGGGGGATTTACGCACATGCACGAAGCTTTCAGCGCCGTGTCACCTCCTCGAATCCCAGTACAGTACGACGTTCCGTATCCACCATTCAGGCAGCTACGAAAGAAAACACACATGGACGACGCGCGTGCTCCTTTCCCGGAACGATCGAGCATGAGGCGGTTGCTCGTCGCACAACCGGAAAGGACCCTTTCAAACGCGCCGTTTCCCCCTCTGCTCTCGAGCGGCGTGCGTGCCGCGGCCACGTTTTCCTCACGTACGTCCTCCCCGCGCGCGCAAGAGCTCCTCTCCCTCCCTCCACCAGTCAACCTCTCGTCTCGGCTTCTCCTCTCTAATATAAAAACCAACGATCGACCATCGATCACTACTCGTTTGGAGTTGGACCAAGGGCATTGATCACCACGAAAGTGACCCTCCTCCTGACATCTCGTCTAGTAGCTAGTACATGCCGCCGATGGCAGCGACGACGGTGACCACGGACTCCATCACCCGCCGCTTCGCCGTCGCGTGCGGCGTGCTCGGCCAGTACGTCAACGCTGACGCGCCAGCCGCTGTCGTCCAGGAACCCAACGCGCCGGTAGGCCAGGCGCACCAGCTCACCATCTTCTACGGAGGGAAGGTTGTGGTGCTCGACGGCTGCACGCCTGCCAGGGCGGCCGAACTGATCCGGTACACGGAGGCCGCGGAGGGCGCGCCGGAGCCGGCGCCGCTGGAGATCGCGAGGAAGGCGTCGCTGCGGAGGTTCCTCGCGAAGCGCAAGGACAGGGCCGCCGCCGCCGCGAGGGCTCCGTACGGCCGGCCGGAGCTGGCGCCGGCGAAGAAGGGCAAGACGGAGGCGAGGAGCAAAGAGGCTTCTTCTTGGCTCGCCATGGGCAGCTTGGGGAACATGCACACGCGCGGTGATCGCCTCAACATCGCGCTGTGATTTGGGAGCTCTCTGCTGACGGCCGGTGGGCGGCGCCGTATTAACATTTAGTTGTGGTTCTACTCCATTAACGACTACTTTTAATTATTTAAGCCAGTTGTATACTGTGGCATGCATGCTCCCTGCAGAGCAATGACTAGGAGTATTGGTTACCGTGGCACGGATCGAAGTGTAATAACCAAAAAGAAAAGTTGAAGTGCACGAACAAGATGCGTACGTAGTGAATTTGTTCCTTCATTATTTGTACTAGAATTCATGTATTGCTAGGTTGATTTTATATGGATCGCCGTCTAATTCGTGGTGCATGAACAACGAATTATTAGTAGTACTGTGAGAATGAACAAGTCCAAACTATTACTCCAGATCAAAGCAATTACTCCTTGATGAATATTTCGGTGAACAGCAGAATCAGTACGGAAGGGGTGGCAATGAAATTTCTGCATGATTGAACGTGTACTAAATGTACGGAACTTTTTTTTCCCTGTATTTTTGTGACAGCGAAACGCACGTTGTCTCATCCCAACATAAAGCTCCGTTTGGAATGTGTAAGTTTGTAAAGATGATCTGAACTCGCATCTCAACGCTAACACGATCATCTGATCAGCGTGTGAATAGATCGTGTTCGTTGATTTTGATTTTGGGACGCTGTTGCTATGTGGTCCCTTATGAATTTTAGGTCATCGTACTCCGCCTCGAAAGATTTTGGACAAGTTAAACAACCCAGTAGGCTAACCGCAAGAGACGATACATGCCCAGGATCTTTCATGGAAAGTGTACCCAGGCGGCAGGGTATCAATATCATATCATACATAGTTTAGTTAATTAGTTAGGAGTATTAGTTACCAATTACCAGCAGAAAGTACTGCCCGCTAATTTCCTGTTCCCAACTTCACGATCGAAATCATTGATCAAGCCGAACGTATAGGTAAGCACTAAGTAATCGACTCACACACACACACACACACACACACACACACACACACACACACACACACACACACACACACACACACACACACATATATATATATATATATATATATATATATATATATATATATATATATATATATATATATATATATATATATATATATATATATATTGTTAGAAAAGTTGGCAAATTACGGCATATTTTAATCCAGAAATTAATAATTAAGATCATGACAAGTATTGTGCTAGTCTGCTCATTTTAGAACACCGAGCAAAGTGCAACTATCTCTAAGAACGATCTGAAAAGATCGAGACAAAGTGTTATACCCAGAGGCGGGGCGGTGCGGAGGCACCGGATGCGCCGTTCGCTCGATTGACATGAGCAACTGTTCGATGTAGTCGATCTCGGTTAGTGCGGGGCGAGGTAAGTGCGATCCCTCGAATGGTCTTCGGAATTTGTCGTACTTGCCGGTATTTGGAATGCCACCGGAAATAGCCGATCACGTCGTGTCTGGTGGCGATCGCGGCGCGAGCGCCCCAAAACTCGATCGCTCGCCTATCCGTGCAGATATCGCGGTGGGCGTGGTTCCGAGGCTCGCTCTCCCAAGCGCTGTGCGCGCAGGAGCTAGGATGGGGAAGCGAGAAAAAACAGCGTATTTTTGGAACAATGGAGAATAACTCACGTATGAATCGCACAAGGAGGAAGCCATTATGTGCCATCAATCACTAGTAACATCCACCATCAAAGCATCGTTACTAGAGAATAGCTCACGTATGAATCGCACAAGAGAGGAAGCCATCATGTGCCATCAATCACCAATAACATCCACCATCAAAGCATCGATTACTAGTAACGGAAAAGTCATCGAATGCATATTCAACTCACGTGTAGCACATCTTCCACCCTTTTCAACTTCTCAACAGTGTAACTTGGTTCCACCCATTTAAGTTGAGTTAATCTCCTCTTGATTTCCCATGTGGGATTGCCTTAGAATTTATTAGATTTAATTGAAATAAAATTGGGCCAACCCAATATACTCCAATAATCCCCACCAAATTCTAAGGCACATAAGAAATACTCAGTTCCATTGTTGTTTGATATACCGATGTTTCGATGGAGATTAAGTTGAACATCCACCTAGGTCGAGGCGCACTCATCCACAACCGAACAATGGACTATGCCTTGAATTGTGGTTTTGTGCGAACAAGCTTTACCAAAGCCCTTTATCGGTACTAGGTCGCCAAATGCATCCCCTCGGTTTGGAGCGTATAAGTCATACTCCCGGCCTTTCATGAACTTCTAGAGATCACCCAATCTCATAAAGCGTGACCAGCAGTCAAGCTCAAATAGGTGTGTTCCTTATAAGATGTTCTGTAGGACAACATCTCTGCTAAACCAGGCCACTCGGAACACATTAAGGTATAAACCAACCTGCCATACAGATTAGGAGAGAAATGCATCTTTAATGGAATATGCCTTTTGCAAAGGTCCTCTCCTCCCAGTCAGCGCATAGCTTGTTTCACCACCCTACTTCACGGGATCTCCGATCACATAGGATAGGTTACCACTACAGCATGACTCATGTGGGTCTCAGGCCCATTTCCTTCGATGCATCATCTATCACATTACGTGATAGACCCTTTGTGAATTGGTCTGCCAAGTTCTTAGCCGTCTGGACATAGTCCAACGCTATTACTCCGAGTTTTCGGTTTCTGACAGACTTCAACCGCCTCTTCACATGCCTTGATGACTTCATGTTGTCCTTAGAATTGTTCACCTTGACAATCACCGTTTGATTATCACAATTCATCAAGATAGCCGGTATTGGTTTTTCAACAACTGGCAAATCCATAAGGAGTTCACGAAGCCACTCAGCCTCAACAGTGGCAGTGTTTAATGCTGTGAGTTCTGCTTCCATTGTTGACCTCGTTAAGATGGTGCGCTTGCAAGACTTCCATGAAACAGCACCACCTCCAAGTGTGAACACATATCCACTTGTGGCTTTAATCTCATCAAGATCGTAAATCCAATTTGAATCACTAAAACCCTCTAGTACCTAGGGTACCCGGTGTAGTGAATACCATAACTCACGGTGCCCTTAAGATAGCGCATTACTCTCTCAAGAGCACGCCAATGATCATCTCTGGATTTGAAACAAACCGGCTTAGTTTGCTCACAAAGCAAGCGAGATGTCGAGCCTCGTAGCGCTAGCTAAATACATAAGTGAGCCAATAATCGAGAATATCTCAACTGATCTCTTGTTATCCTTTTGTTTTTCCGCAGATATCACACTAGCATCATAAGGTGTCTGAGCCGCTTGCAATCACTATATCCAAAGCGACTCAAGACTTTTTCCACATAATGGGATTGTAAAAGTGTAACCCCACCATCACCTTTTCTCACTAGCTTTATATTTAGGATAACATCAGCCTCTCCCAGATCTTTCATCTCAAAATTTTGAGACAAAAATTCCTTGACCTCCTTAATCACATTAAGGTTTGTTCCAAAGATCAGTATGTCATCAACATACAAGCACAATATCACTCTTTCATCTCCACCATAGCTATAGTACACACATTTGTCAGCTTCATTCACAACAAAGCCAGCAGATGTTAAAGTCCTATCGAACTTATCATGCCATTGCTTAGGTGCTTGTTTAAGGCCATACAAAGATTTCAACAATTTACACACCATTCCTTCTTGACCTTTTGCTACAAATCCATCTGGCTGATCCATATAAATCTCCTCCTCTAACTCTCCATTTAGGAAAGCTGTCTTAACGTCCATCTGATGAACGAGAAGACCATGAGAGGTTGCCAAAGAAAGTAGCACTCGGATTGTAGTCAATCGGGCAACTGGTGAGTAAGTATCAAAAAAAATCTTCGCCTTCTTTCTGGGTATAACCCTTGGCCACAAGCCTTGCCTTATACTTTTCAATCGTACCATCAGGCCTAAGCTTTTTCTTAAACACCCACTTACATCCCACAGGTTTGCATCCGTAAGGACGATCAACAACCTCCCAAGTTCCATTAGATATAATAGAATCCATTTCACTCCGTACCGCCTCCTTCCAATAGTTAGCATCGGGAGATGAATATGCCTCATCAATGGTTCTTGGAGTGTCATCCACGAGGTATACAATGTAGTCATCACCAAACGACTTTGCAGTCCTTTGTCTCTTACTCTTTCGAGTAGCTACAGTGTTATCTTCCTCAGGATTTTCCACAAATGTTTGTTCAATGTGTTCTATCGGATCAAACGATTCAGGGGTTAATGCTAATTCTTGACTAGAAGAGCTAGGCACCTCTTTCATCGGAAACACATCCTCAAAAAATGTAGCATCTCTGGATTCCATAATTGTACCAACATGCATGTCAGGTACTCCAGATTTTATTATTAAGAACCTATAACCCACGCTGTGAATAGCATAACCAAGAAAAACACAGTCCACGGTTTTCGGTCCAAGCTTGCGCTTCTTTGGAATTGGCACATTAACCTTGGCCAAACAGCCCCAAGTTCGCAAGTATGAGAGATTTAATCTTTTCTTTTCCCATTCCTCGAATGGTGTTACATCTTTATTTTTTGTAGGAACTTTATTTAGGACATGACTTGCAGTCAATATAGCCTCACCCCACCATTCCTTGGAAAGTCCATTGTGTCTAACATGGCGTTAACCAATTCAGTTAGAGTGTGGTTCTTTCTTTCAGCAATCCCATTAGATTGAGGTGAATATGGAGGCGTCCTCTCATGAATAATACCATGTTCCTCACAAAATAAAGTGAACTCATTTGAAAAATATTCTCCACCACGATCCGACCTTATCTGCTTGATCTTTCTCTCAAGTTGGTTTTCTACTTCAGCTTTATAGATCTTAAAATAATGCAAAGCTTCATCTTTTGTTTTCAAGAGATACACATAGCAAAATCTAGTACAATCATCTATCAACGTCATGAAATATCTCTTACCACCTTTAGTCAACACACCGTTCATCTCACTCAAATCAGAGTGAACTAGTTCTAAAAGTGCCAAGTTTCTCGCCTCCGCGGCCTTGTGAGGCTTGCGAGGTTGCTTCGATTGCACACACACATGGCATTTAGAACCTTTGACCAAAGTGAATTTTGGGATTAAACTCAAACTAGCTAGCCGTGTCATGCAACCAAAATTAATGTGACAAAGTCGCGAATGCCAAACATTAGACTCATCAACATTACACACATGGTTAACAACATTGTTGTACATGTCCGATAAAGAAAAGCGGAACAAGCCTCCGCTCTCATAGCCTTTTCCAACAAATGTCCCATATTTAGACAATACACATTTATTGGATTCAAACACAAATTTATAACCATCTCTACACAATAGAGAACCGCTAACAAGATTCTTCTTTATTGAGGGGACATGCTGCACGTTCTTTAGCTGCAGGATCTTTCCCGAAGTAAACTTCAGATCGACCGTGCCAACACCAAGAACAGAAGCATGCGTTCCATTTCCCATCAACAAGGAAGAATTCCTCCCGACCTGATAAGATGAAAATAAGGAAATGTCAGCACATACATGAATATTCGCTCCGGTGTCAACCCACCACTCGGTGAATGATGATGAAAGAACATGAGGTAATAGATTACCGTACCACTGACGTTCGTCTCGATCTCGCCAATAATCATATTAGTGACTTTTTCTGCTTATCCTTGCGGTCTGGACAATCCTTAGCCCAATGGCTAGAATTACCGCACACAAAGCAGTTGCCCTTCTCCTTGTTCTTCTTCTTAAAAGTGGTTGTTTGATTAATCTTCTGCTTGTTTTCAGGCTTATTCTTCTTTTTCTTATAGTGGAAGCCATTGAAGTTTTTCTTCTGCACCAAATTGGCGCTAGAACTTCCGTCAATTCCTTTCCATGAGTGTCTTTTGCCCTTGCCTTCTCCTCAACATCCAAAGAGCCAATGAGGTCACCACACTGAACTCTTGTCTCTTATGTTTTAGAGAAGTGGCAAAACCCGACCAAGAGGGTGGCGACTTAGCAATAATGCCTCCGCCACAAACTTGTCCGGCAAC